>OY796657.1:68662741-69314741 GCA_963680705.1 Rhagium mordax
ACTCAATCATTCATATTAAGAAGTTATGACTTATTAAACAGCAACCATAATATCATATTAATAATAATGTATATAAAATTAGGAATAAAAAATAATTTAAAATAGAATCATGAAAGGACGATACACTTGAGGGTTAATTTTAAATTTCAGAATATTAGTAATTACAGAGATTATAAAGACTCTAGCTAGATAGTTACCGTCTAGGTTACCGTCAATGTATTTATTGGACGCGGCAAAAATGGATGCAGAACTCAAGTAATTTGGAAGCAGGCCACCGAAACTTACATTGGCGCAGATGATGTTCGTTCATAATGTGCGTAACACATAATTGACGAGACGCAAGAAACTCGATATTCTCAGTGGTGGGTCGCGTCAAATGAGAATGGAATCAAGACTGATGGGAATTCTGATCATTGATAAAGTCTAAATAAAAATGATCAAAAAATAAAACAGAAGTGGCTATTTGACAATTTATCAGCGCACGTGTCACACAAGAATTCTGTTTTGTTCCTGAAAAAATACCTATTCGATATAGGTATCAACGAAAACTAATACAATATTTTTTTTCAATACAAAAACCCGTAATTATGCTTATTACTTAAATTCATAACAAAATATTTGACTAAAATATTAAGGAGAAGAACTTAAGAAATGTAAATCCCATTTTTAAAACATACCTACCTACCTACTCTTCTTTTACTCGTCAGTTAATGCCCAAATAGTTACTAAGAAATGTCAAAATGTACTCAACATCTGATATCATGGGTTTGTCTCCTCGACTGAATTTACCAGAGTTTCTGGCAACTAATGGTATATTTTCCCAATACTTTACGAACATTTTAATATTGTCCTTAAAGTAACATACGGACTGAAGAATATACATATCGGTAATGTTAGTATTTCTTGTTATTTGACATAATGATCAGCAGAAGCTTAGTTTGCAAGATGCTTATTATTATATTTCTTAAGACGCTTTCTTGAGAAATAAATATGTCTTTGAATCTTAATGCCTTTTCCTCAGCAAATTCATCCATAGACAGCATCAAGTTTACACAGCCATGACAAAATTTTACAAAAGTTCCACGATTTTTAAGTAAGATTATTATACAATTTTGTGTTGCGGGTATAATTTCAAGTTGAATAATATGAGTATCCCGTGAGATTTTGACAAAGAAACTGGTATATAGTTCGACATCAGTATTTGGAAAAACCATCATAATAGTCTGCCAGTACCAAACCATTGTTATCGCACCATGCAGATAAATGTTTGGCACATAAGTTGGATCTTTCGTATAGCTGACTCTGTGTTTCTGCTGTGGAAAAGTGTGTCATTCCCAAAGAGTGTAAGAAAAATATATCTAATTTTGAGTTTATCATGAATGAAAACAATAAACAGCAATGGTTCATGGACACATCCTTGAGGAACGTTTGTTGGTACTGTTGTTTCCTACCTAAAGGCGTGACCCAATCCAGTTTAATTCGGGCCCCCGAGTACCACAAACATAAAGCTTCTTAACAAACTATATTCCTCTAGTTTTTAATTTATTGTGAGTCATTTTTTCATAGAATGAAAGTGTAGTTAATAATAATAATAATAATAATAATAATAATAATAATAATAATAATAATAATAATAATAATAATAATAATAATAATAATAATAATAAGGGGTGCGAAATGCGGACCGGCAACCTCCTCGCGGTGCACCCTGGACAGGGAGGGGCAACCCTCTCTGACAAATGTCGGACGTGGGATTTCAGGGCTAACCACCCTGTAATCCCAAAACCCTCTGGTTCAAGACCAAAACAGAGGACAGGCCCCTCACAATCGACCCCATTCGGATGAGGGTCAGAGACAGGTGGGAGGGGCCTTACCGGACGGTCTCATTAATGACAAACTCGCTATGGAACATGGACGCTTTAGGTGGACGGAGGGATTAAGGGATGACCTGCTTAACTGCTATGAGAGCAGCGAACCTGGGCGCAGGGGATACATGGCGCGATTACACCGGTTGTGGTGCGATATGCACCCGGAGTATCGCGCCTTCTCTCAGCAACATCTGAGAGACCAAGTATCCTTTTTGCGCCGAACAGGTTACGTAAGGGCACCTCGTCGGCGTGAGGAAGTACCAGCCGCACTTCCACCGCGGCAAATTCCAGCTGACGAGGAACTTCCGCTTGAGTACACCGACGTCGCTTTAAGGACGAGGGTTAACCTTAACACCAGGGTTAACCCAAAGCCACAAGACCTGGCACGAATGGATTCGTTGATCAGTGAGGAGCCTCCAGAAGATGCCAACATCTGGCAGATCAACAGCGCGGTGTACGCTGCCGCAAAGCAACTCGTCCCACAACAGCGCCTGGCAAGCGCAGTTGATAGGGTCGAGAAAGCTAAGCGCGTACAGAAGATCGAAGTTAAAATTCGATCGGCAAGGCAACACGCTTCTCGAATCCAGAGTGTGGTGGATTATATAGTCGCAGGTAGACCATTTACACCGAAGGTCCGGCGAGTGGCAGCCGGACTGAGACGCCAACACCACACTCTAAATCGCACAGTGCTGCAGACCATCAAGCAGCACTGTCTAGATAGGATTCGAGCGCTTATGGCTATTAAGAAAACTTTGGTCAGGCGAATGCGGAGTTTGGAACAAAACAAATTGTTTCAAAGAAACCCGTCTCGCCTGTTCCAAGAGCCACAGCGTGTTGTCGAAAATCCGCCAACTGTTGATAATGTCGAAGCCTTCTGGAAAGGAATCTACGAAGTCGCGAGTCCATTCGATAATGACACTCCAGCTATAGCACACTTCGAGGCTCTCTGTCGTAGAGTCTTAGAAGAGCCAGACGAAGTGTGCCCGGCAATCAGTACGGAAGAGGTTCAACAAGCACTTGTTGGAACCAAGAACTTCGCTGCCCCGGGTCCAGATGGTATAAACAACTGGTGGTGGAAGAAGTTTCCTTCCACCCACCGCCATCTGGCCCGAGTTTTCAACTCATGGTTGAACGAGGGGCAGCAAATTCCGGACTGGTTTGTCGAGGGGCGAACTGTGCTAATCCCCAAAAAGGGGGATCTGTCTGACCCAAAAAATTATAGGCCGATTACCTGCCTCAACTCCTGCTACAAGTTATTTACTCGTATCTTGTATACCAGGATGTTGAGGTCTGTTGATCCGGTCTACCAACAGATAAACGAACAGCGTGGTGCCAAGAAGGGCCTGGCAGGTTGCAAAGAAAACCTGCTGATAGACCGCTGTATTACACAGGATTCTGTGCAGTACAAGCGGAATCTGTCAATGGCCTGGATTTATTATCGCAAGGCATTTGATACAACATCCCACGAGCTTTTGTTACACTTACTCGGATGTCTTGCGGTACCAGCACCACTAGTGAGATGCATCGAACAACTGTTGCCGCTTTGGAGAACTCGCTTCACCATAACATCCGGTGCCGAGCGAGTTTCGACAGAGTTGGTGACATTTAAGAGAGGAGTGTTTCAGGGTGACTCTTTGAGTCCGCTCCTCTTCTGCATCTCACTGCTGCCGCTATCTGTTGGACTCCGCCAAACCCGCGGGTATCAGTGTGGGCCACCCAGCAACCGGAGGCATAAGGTCACCCATCTATTTTATATGGATGACCTTAAACTGTATACCTCCGGAGAGCGAGAACTTCAAAATGCTCTCAGGGTGGTCGAGGAATACACGCGGGCAATTGGAATGGAGTTTGGGTTGGACAAATGCGCAGTCGTCCACCTCAAGAGAGGACGATGCGGGGAATTCCACGAAGATGACGGAAGCATCCTACGACATTTGGATGCCGGAGATACCTACACATACCTGGGTGTGGAACAACGCCACATGCAGGATGTGAACCAAATAAAGGATTCTCTCCGTGGCAAGTACAGACACCGACTCCGAAAGATCTGGTCATCAGAACTTTCGGGGAAGAACAAGGTGTCTGCCACTAATATGCTTGCCGTTCCGATTCTGCTCTACTCCTTTGGCGTAGTAAAATGGGGAGTAGATGAGCTGCGTCAATTGGACAGGAATACCCGCAAGATGATGAATATTCATAGGAGTATTCATCCTAGATCGTCCGTTCCTCGTGTGTACCTCCCACGTCAACGGGGGGGCCGAGGACTCTTGAGTCTGGAGTGCATGCTTGGCAGAGTGGCACTGAGTATGGCATGTAATGTTATCAGGAGCTCGGACCCACTCCTACAGTTAGTGAGAGATCATGAAACTGTGGGAGTTGGCGCTTTATTGTTTAGGGCAGCACAGAGGGCCGCAGATGAACTCGGTCTCGTGTTCGACCACAGGCGAGAAGGCCGGCGAGGTGACTCAGTCACTGAGCTTCCGCCTAATCGTCTGACAGCCCACATCAAAGCTGCCGAACAGAGAAATCTGTTCAGGCAGCACGTCGATAAACCCCTGCACAGTGTTTTCTATAACAACATAGAAGCACTGGGTTTATCGACAGAGCTGACCTTCGCATTTTTAAGGTCAGCGGGGCTGAAGGCGGAGACCGAGGGATACATTGTGGCCTGCCAATGCCCGATTTATGCGACTTCGGTCTACATCCAACGACATAACGCGGCTTTACGAGTTATGTCGTTGGATGTAGACGGCACTCGTACCAGATAGACCAAACACCAGTGCTGCCTTACGTCCCCGGAGATATCGAGTCCGTTGTCGAGAACGAGAAATGCCGGATTTACTGGAACTACTCGTTCCCGACCGTCAAGCGAATTCACGCCAATAAGCCTGACATAGTCCTCCTCGACCATCAGGCCAAGGTGATGTATGTCATCGAGTTCTCAGCACCTGCTGAGACAAACATCGCCTTGAAGGAGGAGGAGAAACGGACTAAATACAGAGATCTCCGGTACGAGCTCCAAGTGCTATACCCAGGCTACTCTGTCAAAATGGTCGTCCTGATAATCGGTGTACTCGGAGGTATGAAGCCCACGCTGCTCTCCGCATTGAAGACCATGCCTGCCTGCCAAACATTGGCAGAATGGTTGGCTGGTCAAATGCAGAAAGCGGTCATCCTGGGATCCCTTCGTGTACTTAGGGCACATGAGTCTGGAATCTACAGTGACTAACCCTGCGGGATGTGGGGAGTTGCTGTAGATTATTCGCTGGCGCTCTCTCTGTGTGGTGTCGGAGGCCACAGGGAGACTGTCCAGCAATTTCTTCCGGAAACAGAAAAAAAAAAAAATAAAAAAAAATAACCTTCTCTCAACAACATCTGAGAGATCAAGTATCCTTCCTGCGCAGAACAGGTTACGTAAGGGCACCTCGTCAGCATGAGGAAGTGCCTGCCGCACTTCCACCGCGGCGAATACCAGCTGACGAGGAACATCCTCCTGAGTACATCGATATCGCTTTAAGGACGAGGGTTAACCTTAACACCAGGGTTAACCCAAAGCCACAAGACTTGGCACGAATGGATTTATTGATTAGTGAGGAGCTTCCAGAAGATGCCAACATCTGGCAGATCAACAGCGCGGTGTACGTTGCCGCCAAGCAACTCGTCCCACAGCAGCGCCTGGCAAGCGCAGTTGATAGGGTCGAGAAAGCTAAGCGGCGCGTACAGACGATCGAAGTTAAAATTCGATCGGCAAGGCAACACGCTTCTCGAATCCAGAGTGTGGTGGATTATATAGTCGCAGGTAGACCATTTACACCGAAGGTCCGGCGAGTGGCAGCCGGACTGAGACGCCAACACCACACTCTAAATCGCACAGTGCTGCAGACCATCAAGCAGCACTGTCTAGATAGGATTCGAGCGCTTATGGCTATTAAGAAAACTTTGGTCAGGCGAATGCGGAGTTTGGAACAAAACAAATTGTTTCAAACAAACCCGTCTCGCCTGTTCCAAGAGCCACAGCGTGTTGTCGAAAATCCGCCGACTGTTGATAATGTCGAAGCCTTCTGGAAAGGAATCTACGAAGTCGCAAGTCCATTCGATAATGACACTCCAGCTATAGCACACTTCGAGGCTCTCTGTCGTCGAGTCTTAGAAGAGCCAGACGAAGTGTGCCCGGCAATCAGTACGGAAGAGGTTCAACAAGCACTTGTTGGAACCAAGAACTTCGCTGCCCCGGGTCCAGATGGTATAAACAACTGGTGGTGGAAGAAGTTTCCTTCCACCCACCGCCATCTGGCCCGAGTTTTCAACTCATGGTTGAACGAGGGGCAGCAAATTCCGGACTGGTTTGTCGAGGGGCGAACTGTGCTAATCCCCAAAAAGGGGGATCTGTCTGACCCAAAAAATTATAGACCGATTACCTGCCTCAACTCCTGCTACAAGTTATTTACTCGTATCTTGTATACCAGGATGTTGAGGTCTGTTGATCCGGTCTACCAACAGATAAACGAACAGCGTGGTGCCAAGAAGGGCCTGGCAGGTTGCAAGGAAAACCTGCTGATAGACCGCTGTATTACACAGGATTCTGTGCAGTACAAGCGGAATCTATCAATGGCCTGGATTGATTATCGCAAGGCATTTGATACAACATCCCACGAGCTTTTGTTACACTTGCTCGGATGTCTTGCGGTACCAGCACCACTAGTGAGATGCATCGAACAACTGTTGCCGCTTTGGAGAACTCGCTTCACCATAACATCCGGTGCCGAGCGAGTTTCGACAGAGTTGGTGACATTTAAGAGAGGAGTGTTTCAGGGTGACTCTTTGAGTCCGCTCCTCTTCTGCATCTCACTGCTGCCGCTGTCTGTTGGACTCCGCCAAACCCGCGGGTATCAGTGTGGGCCACCCAGCAACCGGAGGCATAAGGTCACCCATCTATTTTATATGGATGACCTTAAACTCTATACCTCCGGAGAGCGAGAACTTCAAAATGCTCTCAGGGTGGTCGAGGAATACACGCGGGCAATTGGAATGGAGTTTGGGTTGGACAAATGCGCAGTCGTCCACCTCAAGAGAGGACGATGCGGGGAATTCCATGAAGATGCGCAGCTCGCAGACGGAAGCATACTACTACATCTGGATGCCGGAGAGACCTACACATACCTGGGTGTGGAACAACGACACATCCAGGATGTGAACCAAATAAAGGAATCTCTCCGTGGCAAGTACAGACACCGACTCCGAAAGATTTGGTCTTCTGAACTTTCGGGGAAGAACAAGGTGTCTGCCACTAATATGCTTGCCGTTCCGATTCTGCTCTACTCCTTTGGAGTAGTTAAATGGCGAGTAGATGAGCTGCGCCAATTGGACAGGGATACCCGCAAGATGATGAATATCCATAGGAGTATTCATCCTAGATCGTCCGTTCCTCGTGTGTACCTCCCACGTCAACGGGGAGGCCGAGGACTCTTGAGTCTGGAGTGTATGCATGGCAGAGTAGCACTAAGTATGGCATGTAACATCCTAAGGAGCTCGGATCCGCTCCTACGGTTAGTGAGAGATCATGAAACCGTGGGAATTGGCGCTTTATTGTTTAAGGCAGCACAGAGGGCCGCAGATGAACTCGGTCTCGTGTTTGACTACAGGCGAGGAGGCAGGCGAGGTGCTGATGCAGAATCAGTTACTGAGCTTCCGCCGAATCGTCTGACAGCCCAAATCAAAGCTGCCGAACAGAGGAATCTGTTCAGGCAGCACGTCGATAAACCCCTGCACGGTGTTTTCTATAACAACATAGAAGCACTGGGTTTATCGACAGAGCTGACCTTCGCATTCTTAAGGTCAGCGGGGCTGAAGTCGGAGACCGAGGGATTCATTGTGGCCTGCCAAGATGGTGTTATTAACACATTGGTCTATCGGAGTCGCGTGATGGGTGTAGAGGTTCCTGATATCAACTGCAGGACCTGCCGTCATGCGCCGGAGTCGCTCATGCATCTATTATCTGCATGTCCGATTTATGCGACTTCGGCCTACATCCAACGACATAACGCGGCTTTGCGAGTGCTATACTACCATCTACGGCACTCGTACAAGATAGACCAAACACCAGTGCTGCCTTATATCCCCGGAGATATCGAGTCCGTTGTCGAGAACGAGAAATGCCGGATTTACTGGAACTACTCGTTCCCGACCGTCAGGCGAATTCAAGCCAATAAGCCTGACATAGTCCTCCTCGACCATCAGACCAAGGTGATGTATGTCATCGAGTTCTCAGCACCTGCTGAGACAAACATCGCCTTGAAGGAGGAGGAGAAACGGACTAAATACAGAGATCTCCGGTGCGAGCTCCAAGTGCTATACCCAGGCTACTCTGTCAAGATGGTCGTCCTGATAATCGGTGTACTCGGAGGTATGAAGCCCACGCTGCTCTCCGCATTGAAGACCATGCCTGCCTGCCAAACATCGGCAGAATGGTTGGCTGGTCAAATGCAGAAAGCGGTCATCCTGGGATCCTTTCGTCTACTTAGGGCACACGAGTCTGGAATCTACAGTGACTAACCCTGCGGGATGTGGGGAGTTGCTGTAGATTATTCGCTGGCGCTCTGTCTGTGTGGTGTCGGAGGCCACAGGGAGGCTGTCCAGCATTAGATTCGGGAAACCGGAAAAAAAAAAAAAAAAAAAATAATAATAATAATAATAATAATAATAATAATCTCCTCGACCATCAGACCAAGGTGATGTATGTCATCGAGTTCTCAGCACCTGCTGAGACAAACATCGCCTTGAAGGAGGAGGAGAAACGGACTAAATACAGAGATCTCCGGTACGAGCTCCAAGTGCTATACCCAGGCTACTCTGTCAAAATGGTCGTCCTGATAATCGGTGTACTCGGAGGTATAAAGCCCACACTGCTCTCCGCATTGAAGACCATGCCTGCCTGCCAAACATCGGCAGAATGGTTGGCTGGTCAAATGCAGAAAGCGGTCATCCTGGGATCCCTTCGTCTACTTAGGGCACATGAGTCTGGAATCTACAGTGACTAACCCTGCGGGATGTGGGGAGTTGCTGTAGATTATTCGCTGGCGCTCTCTCTGTGTGGTGTCGGAGGCCACAGGGAGACTGTCCAGCAGTTTCTTCCGGAAAAAAAAAAATAATAATAATCTTTATTCACCACGTAAGATACATGTAGTATATATGGTAAGTCAATAGAATGGTAGTAAATTAAAATAATGGAAAAAATTAAGTAGATAATAAAACATATTAAATACCTATAGTAGTACATGTCAGCAAGTATAGAAAATATTAAAAACAAATAAATAAATAAACAAATAATAACAAATATGTGTAGATAACAGTAAACAGTAAAATAAGTTAATAGAAATAACGAACAAACAATACGTACAATTGTTACTTGCGTTGAATGACTTTTCCCCTAAAAATATTGCCTAAGGGTTAATACTTTAGTAATTCCTTTTAATGAATGGCACTTCACAAAGGGCAAACCTACATACTAGAAGCATCATGACGACGGGAAATTTCGCGAAGATATTTATTCACTTTGAGGTGGGTAGGACTCAGAGAAGACTTTACTGTTCGATGTCTATGTAAAAAACTGGTACTTGACAACTGGTAAAGCGAAGTTCAAGAGTGATGCAGCTTAAGATTATAATAGAGATGATTTGCTATATTTTAACGAGTATAGTTTTGTTATATATGTTATTCATGTATTAGCGACTCAACTGCAAAACAATATCATTGAAAATACCGATAGGAATGATACAATAATACCATGTGCAATAGTGGAGTCAATAAGTCGGAGCAGTATACCAATATTTTTAAATGCAAAGAAAGATACTTCTCGTCCCGTTTTCGAGGGTGCTGAACACGAATATCGAGGTTAGAAAATTTTTTATCCACCAAACCCCCACAAACTGCAAAAAAACACCCCTTTCACGACTTTCGCCGGTAATTTGGCAATAAGAGCCGCGTAAGAACCCATGGGGGTTCATTCTACCCTATCTGGGGAGTGGAATGGAGTATAATGATCATTGACCGACTCGGTAGCGTAGTGGGCTAGAGCATGAGTGACAGTCATGACTCTACCACACTGCCTATCGTGTCCGGGTTCGAGACCCGGCACCGGCAGATTGCAATGTCGATGGGTATGGATGTTTGTCTGCGTTTTTTCTAATGTGTAGCCCCCTTCCGGACAGCCTTTGGCTTTGGATTTGGGGGTTGTCTAATTTCTGTGGTGTGTTTTATGTTTATATCCCATAATGACTACACCAATGAAATGAAAATAAGAAGAGAAAGTATGAGCAAATTTTACCAAAATGAATAGAGTGCTTTGTGAAAGGGATTTAAGAAACTAGAGGCATTCGAAATGTAGGTATATAAAAGAATCGTAAGAATATCGTGGACAGACCGAATAATCAATACCGAAGTTATAAGGAAAGTTGACAAATAAGATGAACTAATCGAAACCAATAAAAGCAGAAAACTAGAGTATCTTGGTCACGTAGCAAGAGGGGTACAATGCGGCATGTTACGATTGACTATGCACGGGAAAATAAAAGGAAAGAGGAGCGTGGGAAGAAGAAGAATATTGTGGCTGCGAAGTATGAATTCTTCATGCGAACTTTTCAAAGCAGCAGCCTGCAAAATCAGAATAGGTATGATGACTACCAACCTTTGGCGCGGAGATGGCACCTAAAGAAGAAGGCTTGCCTATAGATCTATAAAATAAATTTTTTTGCAGTAGATGTGAGTATGCTGGAAGAGATTATCAGATATATTTAATACAAGTATTAGCCATCGAAGTACTATTTATAACTTAATCTGACAAGTGACATCTGTTTTTGTTAGATTTTTTGGAAAATATACTGAACTGCTTTTTAGAGGGATTGACGTCTACAAAATTATTTCAACTCAGTTCCATAAGCCAAATCAGAATTAAGCAAGTTGGTTTGTCTATAAAGAAGGAACAAAGTTGGTGATAAGCTAGATTGTGGAACACCCGAGATGGTACAGAAAATTTCTGACGAGACTTCATTTTGTCAACATAAAGTGAGCGGTGAGCTGATAAGCCATAAGATAGTAATTTATTTAGTAGACATTGACGCCATTCTACATCAAATATTTTGAAAATACAAAACTACGGATTGAGATTCTCCAAATTTCTCTCTGAAAATGTAATATTTTAATTAAATAATTATTGGAATAAAACATAGTAATGTTTGCAGCTGTGTCCGAATGTTATATTATCGAGTTGTGCACACGACAAAATATCTTGACATGAAAACGGTAAAATCAAGAGTATTTTGTTTCTTTATAAAGTACCTAAGCCATTTTGACTGAATATATATTTATTAATAATTATTTGTTTGTGGTCTCCTAGTTTAGAATAATGCTTATAAAGAAGTAAATAAATTTTTTCTACGACTGCCCTCGAAAATTACAAAAAAACCCACAGCAACCACGACCCGAAACTATAATTTTTCACATGATGTGTGCAAAAATCCGAAAACACAGTACCTACTGTCATGTTTTTCACACAGTTCTGTCAAAAACAGAACGGACATCTGTTATTTGTATTTTTTTAGGTAGGCTAGGCTTATTCAGTTTCATAGTAACCGACTTGTAATTTTAATTTTTAAACTAATTGGTTTTGTTAAATAAAAATATCTATCAAATTGTTTGTTTTTTTCCAATCGAAGAAAAAATATTGTAAACACGTTTGAAAACATCCTTTCACACTCATTCGACTTATGGGCCTCGCCTTCGGCTCGTCCCACCAAACTGTCTCACTCGTGTGAAAAGATTCGTTTTTAAAACTTGTTATTTAAAATACTATTGCTTAACACGAGTTTATTTTTGAATGTGTGAATATAATATGAATATGAATATGACTGATGGTCGAGATGGTAGCGCACCTGCCTCTCACCCAAATGTCCCGGGTTCGAATCCCGGTCGTGGCAATGGAAAATACTGTGAGAGGGATTTTTCCATTATACACGGATATTGGATGTGTGTCCCTGGTCTTTAAATGTGTAGCCCCCTCCCGCACAAGGCTCTTCTAGAACCTTATGGGATAAAGGGGGTCGTAATAATTACATGTGGTGTATTTATTATTTATTATTTATTAATGATTAAATATAGTAAATTTTATTGCATATGAAAGTGCATATTACAAATATAAAATATGTTTATAATTAATATTTACTAGCTCGACAGTTGACAACTAAAGAAATGTGAAATAACACAGTTAAGCTCTTTTATATATTCACAGCTAAATGAAGTAAATTAAACACCAACGTTTTTTTTTGACCGTACCAATTTATTAGGCGGTGTAATAACAGTACAAAAACATTATAATGATAATTGCTTAGCATAAAACTAATTAAAAACTCTATTAATAATAAGGCTTAATGTCAGTAATGATTACTCGGGGTTTTTATTTTTCTCTTATTTTTATGGCCATTTATATAAAAATGCACATTTCACAAAAGTATACATAAAATGTTGGGATCTCATAAAGCTTATGTTAATTCCCCAGTCACGGCTGATTGTTCGGTATTATGTTTATTGGTTTTTTGGACATATATTAAATTCTCCTCATATGGTCGCGCCAGATGTTTTGTTTTAGCCCTACTTTATTCGCATTCCTGGCTAGAACTCACCATATACTTAGCAAGAAGGAAATATTCAATATAAACTACTCAGATGACACGAGAATAAAAGTTAAAATGGAAACGTTTATAATTGAATTTTTTTGCCATTTGTCTTCGTTTTTACTCAAAAGAAACATAGTTTATTTCTCTACAGTCACATTATTCACATGAGTGCAACTAACTTTAGTTTATAATTATCTACAATAAAGTTTTTTAGTTTGATCTACTCTATGTTCCTGAAAAGAGTTTATGAGCGAAAACTTTTTTATTTCTTATTTATAAAAATTATTCTTTGTTTATATGACAACTAAAGTGACTGGAAGCGACTGTTCTGGAAATATAATAATGTAAAAAAAATACCACGGTGACGTACACTTGAAAGGAAAAAGTATTTTTAGGCTACGTTTAGTTACATAAAAACAAGAAAACAAACTAACTGACTGTAAATGCAATTTAAATCGTAAAAGCGCACAGCGGTACAATAGCAACAATCTGTCAACTACGAATTAGATCTAAATTGATTTATAAATTTAAGTTGTTACATTCCAGTAGGCGGACATTGTAGCAGAGACGAACTCTTATAAACTAAACATGAACTGGATATCTTATAAGAACAATACAAAACAGAATCATCACTTCATTACATACAGTATGTCCACAGTTAAAGTGGATAAGGGGGACAACTTTTTTCTCATTTTACGCAGAAAAGTTATTATTCATAAAAAGTTTTGTATTATTAAAAATATAATTGCCATGGAGTACCTAAGTTAACATGTCATGTACAGGGTGTTCAAAAAATTTTAAAATCTGATATTTATATAAGAGTAAACTACGTTCAATATTCACGATATGAAAAACTGTCACTAAGAACAGTTGTTTAGAATTAAAATTTACGTTAGAATTACAATTTGTGAATAAATCTGCCTAATTCGACTTTTTTTAAAATTTTCTAGAAGTTTCAAATGGTATAAAAATTAAAAACTGTATAACTAAGGAGTTGGCTTGTGTTTGACAGTACATTTATTTATCCTCGAGTTGTCATTTTACTGTATCGCATCATTTTCTATTTCATTATTAATAACTATTGTAAAAAGTCGAATTAGGCAGATTTATCTACAAATTGGAATTCTGACATAAATTTTAATTCTAAACAACTTTTCTTATTCGCAGTTTTTTATATCGTTAAAATTGAACGTAGTTTACTCTTACATAATTTTCAGATTTTTTAATTTTCTGAACACCCTGTACATGATATGTTAAATTACTCCATGGCAATAATTTTTCACAAAAGCCAAATTTCTTACGAAGAATAAGTTTTCCGCGTAAAATGAGAAATAAAAATGTTTGCCCTATTTTAAAATGACCCAATTATATTCGCCGTAGCCGTAGCGGCGAGTGCGGCAATTCCATGAGTGCGTAATTGCTTTACAACTCGAATTATGTACTATACTTTATATACGATCGTATTTATTGAAATTAAAACACAATTTTATCGCTTATGTCAGTTTTGACAGCGTTGGAAAATTAAGTTTTGTACCTGCATTTTGAATAATTTTAACCTGGCGTCAGAAATATGAACTACAAGTGTTGTGTTATGTTGGTCACGTGGTCCATTACAACACACCTCAGCGGCTGAGCGTGCGATTTGTTTACGGTGTGTAAGGTTCAATTTACATAGGTGGCGGAGAGTGCGTTTTCAGCTATTTACGTTAGTGATCATAGGTAAAGGAACTTTAATACCGAGGTTCATATTACATTTTTTTTAAATCCAGAAACTGTGAAATTAAGATAATGATATTAAGAAATGTCATTTAAAATTTTAAGTGACATTAGGAAATGTCATAATTATTGTTAATTGTCAGATAGGAATAATTTTTTGTAAGAAAACCATTATTTTTGGCAATTATAATAGTGATAATACAATTCTGAATTTAAGAAACTATATTTATGTACTTTTTATTACAACACAATTATTATCGCAAGAAATAAAAAAATTTATGTTTACGTTTATCTGTCACCTCCGCCAACTACAAAAATCGTTCAATAATGGATTACTTTAATGACTATTTCTATCACTTTAATAACGATTTTGAGGTACTTTAATGCCGATTTAGAAAAAAAGTATTTTTATATAAGCTACTTCATACCCACTACATAGGTATTACATTACACACTCATTACACTATTTGATTATAAGGTAAATTCAAAATCGCAAAATTACTTTGATTACTCAAAATTTGTGATCGTTACTTATTATGAAATGCAAAAATTATTTATTTCTAGAAGTAATTTGCTGTAAAGTAGATAATGTAATTTAAATTACCAAATGAGTATTAAATCTTATTACTAAAGTATTAATTCCTCTTCAGTCCTGTTCATGGTCACGAAAGTTCATTCCTGCTTACCCATCTAATGCCAAACTTACTATACAGGGTGATTCACGAGGAAAGGGACAAAATGTTATGGTAGATAGAGTTCACTTAGGTGAATTAGAAATGACTATTGAAAAAAGCCTGAGCCTTTTTTTATTGATCTACAGGGTGATTTATGAGTTTTGCCCAATACTTCTTAAGGTAATATCTTTTAAACTAATCATCATTAGTTACGAAAACTTGTTAAAATATTAATCCGTGTCTGTTTTAAGCCGGTTCTCTTTGCGATATAGTTTAAAAACTGTAAACAATGCATTTCCGTTTTCTTCTTAGCCAGGTTGAATATGGCAAGTTACATAACACGCTCGGACTTTGTAAACCGCGTTCTTCGTTCGAGCCACCTGTCCGGATTCCACACACCGTATGAGCGCGCCGCCGCCTGCGTCAGCAAGAAAAAGGTAATAAATTCACCGGGAACGGCCAAATCCATATCAATCGAATTATCGATACCCTGGCACCGACAACTAAAACCGACCTGAAACATTTTCTTTTATCGTGAACCATCTTGGTAAGAATAATAGTTTAATAGTAGTCCACCGTTATCCAGCCGCACCGCCTTTGACTACGCACCGAGATTCGCCGTTGATTTCATCGTGTAAGTACCGACGTCTTGTAGAACTACCTACTTAATTAAATCAGAGTTCGGTTTAAAGTTTCCGTTTATTTGTATTTAATGTTAATATCACACAGTTAACGGTTGAGCCCTACGGTGTTCTGCTCAGATAGTAGGGTCTAGCCATCAGTGGATGTATTTTAAACCGTGGATTTAAATCTTTATTTTCCGGTAAGGAAGGAAATAACTTCCTTGTTAGCATAGCTCTATTCGTATTTGAGGCAGTAGAAATCCGCGTTTGCTAAATAGTATCCGAAACCGAAATAAAAAGAATCTCTGTGGCTTATTCATAGCGCTCGGATATTTTGGTGTCATACTTGCTAGCCCCAGCCCCGACCGTTTATATCTCGATCCGTTCGCACTTCAAGTCCACCGCCGTCCGCAATTAAATTATTTCCACGCGTACTCCGGTTTACCAGCTTACATATTATCGTTATAAAATTTGTACATAACCGACTGCAAAGTAAGTCGTTTTATTGTCCTGTTTAGTTTTAACTTGTTTATTCATCGTTGCTGTTAGTAAATAAATACGTTGATATGATATGTAAAATTTACGAGTTATTATTTCCGTTGCTTTTTTCTAATTAACCCGTTTGAGAAATTGTCCAGTCCAGTTGACAAGACAATCATCTTAAGACCCTCTGGACAGATAACCGTATCTCCATCTGTTAGCTACCCCTATATGTTCTCACCCCGGAGAACCAAATAAGTGCTGTTTCTTGCACTTAAAAATAAGGAACTGGCGCCCGAGTTTCCGTATAAAAAGTGTTACAAAACCAGAGAGTTCTGTTTGTAAGTAGCCAGTTACAAAGAGTATAGGTTACGTAAGAAAACGCCATCACAAATGTCACAATCATATAGAGTAGATAGTGGAAAAATTGCTATTTTCATAAACATATATGAGTAGTAAAAATAACTTTTGCAATTTAGTCACGAAAAGTCATCTTTTTGACACTGATTGTCATTGTCAAAAGTGGTTCATTTTAGCACAAGTGCTAAAATGAGTTATCATTTTAGCACTTGTGCTAAAATGAGTTTTCATTTTAGCACTTGTGCTAAAATGAGTTTTCATTTTAACACTTGTGCTAAAACGAGTTTAGTCACATAAACATATATTGCGACAGATCCATTTATTTTTACTAAGAATAATAAATATTAAACGTACAACATTTTTATTGATAAAACACTTATCTTATTTATTATATTATGTTAAACGTGAAGGAAACGTAACGAAAATTTTATTTTTTTTCGTAACAACTAAATTGGAAAAATATTGTATAAAACACGATGCAAAACTGCGTGTTTTTTGCACACGATGAGTTGGACCTTCACATCTAGTGCAAAAAACACGTTCATTTTGCAACTAGTTTTATAAATAGCTATTTTTTTTCACCTATTCATGCGTCGATCCGGGGACAGTGACAGATTTATTTACATGTGAAGACAATTTCGAATAAATTATAATCACAACCTATATGTATTTTAGATATTCATTAGTACCAATGAATAGATAAATCACACTCTCAAAATATGAAAACGTTATACAGATAATTTATGAATCACCAAAAATTTCAAATTGTACTATTCGAAGAAAATCCAGCTGTGGCACATTACATAACAACTAAATCATAGTAGGTGGACATGGTTAATAACAGATTACCTCTGATTTGGGTACATTTCCATTTGCAGGAACCTAATATAAGTACTTGTACGAAGTCAATTAAAAAGTATACCTACTTCAATAAATTAATGTAAATCGATATTGAATTTATTAGGTATTATTATTGTAAACGTAGTACGAAATAAAAGTTTGTTTAAACCATACAAATCTGTTAATGTTTACTTGGATATATTGAACTTGTTTGCAGAATTTAATATATTCATGGTTAAATGATGAAATTATTATTCTAAACTCTAGCAGCAAATGAATGTTTTCTGCTCATGGGTTATCACCTCGAATGCTGGAGCACTCTTCTGATACGTTGTTACGTTATAAATCGATTGAATTTATAATTTTTTAGGCATATCACCACTAATTACTGTTTTTGTTATAATAATTATTAATTTAATATTTTACTAATGCCTATTAATATGATCTTTACTGACAGTAATAATTACGCTTCATTACCTTAACTCTTCAATATCCAATAAAATCATTTTATTTAGTTTAGTCAGAAAATGTAATTACAGTTAAAGAGCCTAAGACGCGGGCGGCCATTGCGAAAGAAACGAAACTAATCTAGGCTGTGGAGCTAAATCGACCTAAGAATGTATCGTTTATTTTTTTTGCGTAGAACCAGATAAAACTTTGTAGATTTTGTAGAGTAGGTTATTTAGGACCTGTAATGGGCCATTACGATATTTTTCTGTGGTAAAAATATTTTTTATTTCGAAAAAACTTCAGAAATTGACTGTTTCGAAAAGTCGTGTTTTTTTAAATTTACATCCCCATATCTTCAAATCTAATAGCGCTATCAATCTGATTTTTTTTTTAAATTCAAGTACACACCCAAGCGCTTCCAATGGTGTTTCTGTTTCTATCGCTTTTTGTTTATTATTTTCTTTAAATAACAATGAAGTTGTCATTTCGCTAAGAATTCACTCATATTTTCACTAATTGACAAACTTTTTTATTTTTGTAAATTTTCATATACATGCAGTGAAGCAATTGAAGCCAAGATATGGGAGAAGTTTTTGAAAAAAAATTTTTTCATCTAGGACTTATACTTTTTTATTTATCAATATCTTTGTGACGGGGTAGCATAATATGTACACCGCCAGGGCGCGTGACTACCGGTACCTAGACTGCGACCGCACTAGCGCTAAACACGATATGGTTGTGCTGTCGTAATATAATAGTGAATTCATGTACACCGTGGATATTGTCGTGTGTGATATAATTTTCTGATGTTATTTTTAATATTTATTATTTATTTATAATCGAGTGTATTATACAGCGTGTGTAAAAAGTATTGAAACATGACCATAACTTTTAAAATATTGATTGTATAAAAGAACCCTAGGATAGGTCAATTTTTATTTTCAATTACGCAACTTTTGGTGCGATTTATAATTTCTAGTTCTACACACCCCCTCCCCCAGCCACCCCAACTTTTTTTTTTCAAATAGCAACCTACCCTTTGTGATACCCCAAATGAAATGTATTTTAATAGACTATTCAACTCTGTAAAGAAATCCGAAATCCATCGATGCAATTGACTTCCCAAACGCATGAAATACATTTTCTTTTTATTTAAAAATTTTAAGAATGTCAGGCATGTAAGACAGTACCTGAATGAGGTGTTTCCGGGCCGGTGGATAGGCAGAAAAGGGTCAATCGAATGGCCTGCCAGATCGCCGGACCTGACACCCCTCGACTTTTTTTATGGGGTCATTTAAAGGGTTGCGTCTATAACAATAGGCCAAATAATGTGGAGGATCTAAAGGATAGAATACGGGCGGAGATTGGTCGAATACCCCAAACGGCATTCGAAAACTGTTTACAAAACTTTGAGCAGCGACTTGTACAGTGCCTAGCTGTTAACGGAGCTCAGTTTGAACATCTTATTAGATAATTTGTTAATTTTTTTCAGTAATAAAGTTTTACTAATCTTTTTCTTTTTCTTAAAAAAAAATGTATTTCATGCGTTTGGGAAGCCAATTAATTGTATCGACGGATTTCGGATTTCTTTACAGCTTTGAATAGTCTATTATAAAATACCTTTCTTTTGGGGTATCACAAAAAAAAAAAAAAAGTTGGGGTGGTTGGGGGAGGGGGTGTGTAGAACTAGAAATTATTAATCGCACCAAAAGTTGCGTAATTGAAAATAAAAATCGACCTATCCAAGGGTTCTTTTATACAATCAATATTTTAAAAGTTATGGTCATGTTTCAATACTTTTTACACACGCTGTATAATACACTCCATTATAAATTAATAATAAATATTAAAAATAACTTATTTGAATTTATTTACGACCTGTAATTTAGTTCTTAATAGTGGTTAACGGGAATTAGGTCTGCTTTTAAGAAAACTAGTTTTTCAAAAGGCCAACGTTTCGACACATTTATTGTATCATTTTTAGGGCGATTAAAATTAAGTTTTCTGTGTTAGAAGGTTTAAAATTATAAATTGTATTGAGGTTGCGTAGATACTTTGGTTTAAAAGAAATTAAAGCGAATGGTAAAATAAAATTGAAACTCATGCCTTGATATTTAGCGAACTTTTGAAACACTAGTTTTCATAAAAGCAGACCTAATTCCCGTTAACCACCATTAAAAATTAAAAATAACACCAGAAAACTATATCACACACAACAACATCCACGGTGTACATGAATTCACTATTATATTACGACAGCACAACCATATTAGCGCTAGTGCGGTCGCAGCCTAGGTACCGGTAGTCACGCGCCCTGGCGGTGTACATATTATGCTACCCCGTCACAAAGATATTCATAAATAAAAAAGTATAAGTCCTAGATGAAAAATTTTTTTTTCATAAACTTCTCCTATATCTTGGCTTCAATTGCTTCACTGCATGTATATTTACAAAAATAAAAAAGTTTGTCAATTAGTGAAAATATGAGTGCATTCTTAGTGAAATAACAACTTCATTGTTATTTAATGAAAAAACAAAAATCGATAGAAATAGAAACACCATTGAAAGCGCTTGGGTGTGTACTTGAATTTAAAAAAAAATCAGATCGACAGCTCAATTAGATTTTAAGATATGACGATGTAAATTTAAAAAAGACAAATCTTGTAAACAATCAATATCTGAAGTTTTTTCGAAATAAAAAATATCAGTACCACAGAAAAATATCGTAAATAGCCATTTCTCATGTAAAATTGATTACTTTATGAAACCCATAAGGTCTGATCTGGTTCTACGCAAAAAAAAATTTTCTCGAGAACGGAGAGACTTTTGAGGTCAATTTCGCTCCACGTTTGAGCGGTCACTGGGGACGATTTTCGTTTATTTGTCAGCCGTGTTTCCATACGGAAGGACGTGTTTAAAACGTTGTAGTAGTAACAAAAATGGTGTTATTGGATTTAAGTTCGGAATCAAATGAGTCAGATATTTTTGAAGATATTTCCGATGTAGTTTTCATGGACAAGAAAAAAATGTTGATTAAGCAGTTATATGAAGAAACGAGAGAAATTTGAAGAAATTCATAAATTAATCAATGAACTTGACGATTGTAAATTCAAAAATTATTTCAGAATACTTCGAGAACAATTTGGTAATTGCACGAATTGATAGTCCAGAGCGTGAGGTACGCAACTAAAGTGCGGAAAATCTCTCTCGATTCTGGCACGAGCTAATACGAATGAAACGAATCTAACAGTTTCGTTTCATTCATTTAGTTTACATATATTTCTTTTATTTTAACCTAAGTGACCGTGGATGAATTTAAAAGCATGGTAGCTGAATTATAGAAAACTTATGTTGGCTTAGCTTAATTTCGTTGTGTTCGCAGTGGCCGCCTGCCGGCCTTAATTGTTTAATTTCAAACAAAATTATATTGTTCTTTTAATTTTTTAATTCTTATGTTTTTATTAATTGTTATCAAGCGTTGACATTTTGTTTCACATTTTCATTGTTCTTTGAATGTTTACATAATAACTCATATTTAATACCTATAACCTCGCAAAAAATTAATCATATATATCGGTTTAAATTATTATATGTATTTTGTATATGTACGGTACTTTTAACATTTTGACACAGTTTCTCATATTTATCATAATGTGTACATTCTATATCATAAATGTACTATTTGGATTGTTGGGCCAAATAGTAAAAGAAAAACAGAATATTAATTATTGCACAGCAAGTAAATTTCAGCATTAGACGCTTTATCAACAATTCTTGCAAATCCATCAGCTCTTTCATACCTTAGTGGCACAACTTCACGTAAGTACATAATTAATGACGTGACTCATAAATGCATTTTAGTTATGCATTCAGGTTTATGAGGCACATTTAAATATTAGATTTTATCTACTAAATAAACCTTTGCTCGTTGTAGAGGATTAGGACTATATATTTCTTCTCGATAAAACATTTTCGCAGCCTGTAGGTACGTATATTTTTAAGTTATTTGAATTATCTTTCAAATTATTATCATTATTTTTTTTTTTTTTCCCGCTTCCGGAAGGAAGTGCTGGACAGTCTCCCTGTGGCCTCCGACACCACACAGAGAGAGCGCCAGCGAATAATCTACAGCAACTCCCCACATCCCGCAGGGTTAGTCACTGTAGATTCCAGACTCATGTGCCCTAAGTAGACGATCCCAGGATGACCGCTTTCTGCATTTGACCAGCCAACCATTCTGCTGATGTTTGGCAGGCAGGCATGGTCTTCAATGCGGAGAGCAGCGTGGGCTTCATACCTCCGAGTACACCGATTATCAGGACGACCATTTTGACAGAGTAGCCTGGGTATAGCACTTGGAGCTTGTACCGGAGATCTCTGTATTTAGTCCGTTTCTCCTCCTCCTTCAAGGCGATGTTTGTCTCAGCAGGTGCTGAGAACTCGATGACATACATCACCTTGGTCTGATGGTCGAGGAGGACTATGTCAGGCTTATTAGCGTGAATTCGCCTGACGGTCGGGAACGAGTAGTTCCAGTAAATCCGGCATTTCTCGTTCTCGATAACGGACTCGATATCTCCGGGGGGACGTAAGGCAGCACTGGTGTTTGGTCTATCTGGTACGAGTGCCGTAGATGGTAGTATAGCACTCGTAAAGCCGCGTTATGTCGTTGGATGTAGACCGAAGTCGCATAAATCGGGCATGCAGATAATAAATGCATGAGCGACTCCGGCGCCTGACGGCAGGTCCTGCAGTTGATATCAGGTACCTCTACACCCATCACGCGACTGCGATAGGCCAAAGTGTTAATAACACCATCTTGGCAGGCCACAATGTATCCCTCGGTCTCCGACTTCAGCCCCGCTGACCTTAAAAATGCGAAGGTCAGCTCTGTCGATAAACCCAGTGCTTCTATGTTGTTATAGAAAACACCGTGCAGGGGTTTATCGACGTGCTGCCTGAACCTATCCAATTGACGCAGCTCATCTACTCCCCATTTGACTACGCCAAAGGAGTAGAGCAGAATCGGAACGGCAAGCATATTAGTAGCAGACACCTTGTTCTTCCCCAAAAGTTCTGATGACCAGATCTTTCGGAGTCGGTGTCTGTACTTGCCACGGAGAGAATCCATTATTTGGTTCACATCCTGGATGTGGCGTTGTTCCACTCCCAGGTATGTGTAGGTCTCTCCGGCATCCAAATGTCGTAGGATGCTTCCGTCTGCGAGCTGCGCATCTTCGTGGAATTCCCCGAATCGTCCTCTCTTGAGGTGGACGACTGCGCATTTGTCCAACCCAAACTCCATTCCAATTGCCCGCGTGTATTCCTCGACCACCCTGAGAGCATTTTGAAGTTCTCGCTCTCCGGAGGTATAGAGTTTAAGGTCATCCATATAAAATAAATGGGTGACCTTATGCCTCCGGTTGCTGGGTGGCCCACAGTGATACCCGCGGGTTTGGCGGAGTTGAGGCAGGTAATCGGCCTATAATTTTTTGGGTCAGACAGATCCCCCTTTTTGGGGATTAGCACAGTTCGCCCCTCGACAAACCAGTCCGGAATTTGCTGCCCCTCGTTCAACCATGAGTTGAGAACTTTGGCCAGATGGCGGTGGGTGGAAGGAAACTTCTTCCACCACCAGTTGTTTATACCATCTGGACCCGGGGCAGCGAAGTTCTTGG
Source organism: Rhagium mordax (assembly GCA_963680705.1). Lineage (NCBI taxonomy): Eukaryota > Metazoa > Arthropoda > Insecta > Coleoptera > Cerambycidae > Rhagium > Rhagium mordax. The sequence goes on from OY796657.1 coordinate 68,686,098, forward strand.
TTCCAACAAGTGCTTGTTGAACCTCTTCCGTACTGATTGCCGGGCACACTTCGTCTGGCTCTTCTAAGACTCTACGACAGAGAGCCTCGAAGTGTGCTATAGCTGGAGTGTCATTATCGAATGGACTCGCGACTTCGTAGATTCCTTTCCAGAAGGCTTCGACATTATCAACAGTTGGCGGATTTTCGACAACACGCTGTGGCTCTTGAAACAGGCGAGACGGGTTTGTTTGAAACAATTTGTTTTGTTCCAAACTCCGCATTCGCCTGACCAAAGTTTTCTTAATAGCCATAAGCGCTCGAATCCTATCTAGACAGTGCTGCTTGATGGTCTGCAGCACTGTGCGATTTAGAGTGTGGTGTTGGCGTCTCAGTCCGGCTGCCACTCGCCGGCCCTTCGGTGTAAATGGTCTACCTGCGACTATATAATCCACCACACTCTGGATTCGAGAAGCGTGTTGCCTTGCTGATCGAATTTTCGCTTCGATCTTCTGTACGCGCCGCTTAGCTTTCTCGACCCTATCAACTGCGCTTGCCAGGCGCTGTTGTGGGACGAGTTGTTTGGCGTCAGCGTACACCGCGCTGTTGATCTGCCAGATGTTGGCATCTTCTGGAAGCTCCTCACTGATCAACGAGTCCATTCGTGCCAGGTCTTGTGGCTTTGGGTTAACCCTGGTGTTAAGGTTAACCCTCGTCCTTAAATCGACGTCGGTATACTCTGGAGGATGACCCTCGTCAGCAGGTATTCGCCGCGGTGGAAGTGCGGCAGGCACTTCCTCACGCTGACGAGGTGCCTTTACGTAACCTGTTCCGTGCAGGAAGGATACTTGGTCTCTCAGATGTTGCTGAGAGAAGGCGCGATACTCCGGGTGCATATCGCACCACAACCGGTGTAATCGCGCCATGTATCCCCTGCGCCCAGGTTCGCTGCTCTCATAGCAGTTAAGCAGGTCATCCCTCAATCCCTCCGTCCACCTAAAGCGTCCATTTCCATTGCGTATGTCGTCATCATTGAGACCGTCCGGTAAGGCCCCTCCCACCTGTCTCTGACCCCCATCCGACTGGGGTCGATTGTGAGGGGCCTGTCCTCTGTCTCGGTCGAAAACCAGAGGAAAAGAGTCCCCAGGAAGGTTAGCCCTGAGGACCAACGTCCGACATTTGTCAAGGAGGGTTGCCCCTCCCTGGACAGGGAGGGGCATTATTATTATTATTATTATCAATTACTATAATATATTAAACTGTAGAAGTCTATAAATGTAATTATTTTGTTTCTTCTATCTACATGATTAATGATTATGAATTATAAATACTTATTATATGAAATATATCAATAATTATATTATGCAAGAGTAGGTATATGAAAATATTTTGGACAAACTGTTAATTAAGTTAGAAAAATATTTTTGACTTTAGCCTTCTCTTTAAATAAACGTCGTACATCTGTATGCCCTTCTTATTTTATTTTAGCATATGAGTGGGTACATTTTATTTCAGATTCATCATAGACTTAATATTACTAACGTATGGACAGAGCATTGTGTCACTTTCCGTTCGCCAGTGTGAGGACGCCATTGAAGAGAGATAGAGCGATATAAATTGAGTGCGTCGAACAAGGATAGTAAGATTTAAGACCACGTGACTGTTGTTTCCACAGTCCACAGTCACGTGGCCAAGTTACTTTTTTACATGGCGGATGGGAACATTTTGCCGAGATTCTTTATGCAGGGTGGTCTTACATGGCGGATGGGAACATTTTGCCGAGATTCTTTATGCAGGGTGGTCCGAATTTAAGTCAGGAAACTTCACCAGCAAATACTACGCCTAAAAATAATAACTTTTTGTCATATAAACATATATCGAAAAACGAATGGATTTCAAGATACAAGATGTTGAAGTTGACGGAAAAAAAATTTTTTTCTTCAATATCTCAATAACGAATAAAGATTTTAACATTGGAAATGTTTTTGTTTTCGAATAGGGGGTTGAAAATCAGTTTCATGTTGCATTTTATGAAGCATGACTTATAGAAACAGTGGCGACAACAGAGTGACCAATTTTGGATTGGTTGTCTAAATCACGTGGTACCGGCAGTTATGTTATTATTTTTTTATAGGCGTCTTCTTGTCGAGAAAATCCCAACGGCTATATCTCGTTGCGATTCTTTGAATATTTAAAAAGTTATTAGCGTTTCAATATCCCATGTCGAAGAGTTTTGTAAATTTTGCGAAATTAAAAAGGCCGAATGCGCGCGCAGAGCCCTCCAAATTTCATGCGCGTGCAGGTCTTGCCAAAACTTAATTTTTCGTTAACGTCACAAATGTCACTTTTTAGTTAGGATCTTTTGACCTCAAAATCGCATCTGGACCGCACAATTCACGATGTACTTTCAAGTTGGACTTTCGAGCTTGGATTTATTGCCAGAACGGCGGCCCGGCGGCCTGTTTTCGTTTGGAAATAAGGTTTAAAATTTTCGTGTTTTCGCAAAATTCGCCAAAAAATCCATAGTGCGTCCGATAGATTGCACCTTATAGTCGATCCAGAGAAATTTAATAATTTCTTAATATCGGTCCTAGGACGGAACCGAGTGCAGATTCGGACTCGGGACGACTTCAGGACCCCAAAACAATTTTCTGTTTCTCGATAGTGCCTTTCCTTCACTTTGACATTTAATTGTATCGAGTATTGTATTCAAGTAAGAAACTGCATGTTTCAAGAGAAGGATTAAACAAATGTTTTTAGTTTCCTAGTAGGGGGTCGAAAATCAGTTTCATGGCAGAATGAAATAACGCGTGAGATTTCAGTGGTTTCAGAACGATAGACGTCAAAATTACACTTTTTCGTTCACTCCTATTGAGCCTAAAATCAGAGCGTGACCGTGCAATTCACGATGTAGTTCTAAGTTCGACCCTCTACCTTGGATTTCTTACCAAAACAGTCTCTCGGAAATTCGTTTGGAAATAGTATTTGAAGTTTTCGTGTTTTTGCAATTTTTTCAATTTTGTCTGACTTGCAATTTGACAAATCATAGGGGTGGATTTAGGATCGGGGTTGCCCTGGCAGGTTGCCGATACCTGATTTATACATATTACGGAGTGTTAGAGGTCTGAGTGCTATTACTTTAACATGAGGTAGATTAAGCAAAAGTAAACAAAAAGTTATTACATGGGAATTTATCGCTGCGTTAGAAAAGTCACGCCCAACAATATCCAAGACAACTTAACATCGAGAAGCACGTCGAACAGCTTATTTCCTTTTGTCTCATCGAAATACGTATAGCCGAAAACCATAGGTATGTAACTTAAAATTTTGCAATTTACAAAGATAGCGGTGATTTGAAGGAAAATAAAATATATGTTCAACTCCTCTCTCAATGCCTGATCCAATGATATGTCACACGGTTACAATACAGGCAAAATGTACCGAAATTTATCAAATAAGCAAGAAAATTGCGAAATCTTTGTAACTCTATACTTATTATTTATGTAATTTGAATGTGGATTTTTATTGCATCCACATTTGTACGACGTGTGTTAACTACGTGAAAACCAAATTTAGGCAAAATTCAGTAATCGTAGCCCTCCCTCAAGAAAAGTTTTTGTTAAAAGATATAAACGAAATCCGATTAATTTCAATGTTGCCAAAAGTTATTTAAAACAAAGGATTGTTTGTAAAACAAGCTGTAGATGATGTGGATTCACCTATTGTTAAAATAGCAATTGAAATTTGTACTTAGTTGATGAGGACGTTGATCTCCTTGTTCTATTAATCGCTTTAACTCCAGAAGAAAAAGATATACTTTCATAAGGCCAGGAACAGGAAAAATTATATGGAAAATTCTTTCTTCGTCAGAAATCCAGAAATGACAAGAACGTATCATAGTATATCATGTTACTAGGAGTAGAAGGCGACCATTATTGTTGAGCCCAGAAGTTTGCTCAGCCGAGGCGGAAGCCGAGGCAGCAAACTGGGCGAAACACATAATGAGCCTTCTACTCCGAGTGACATATACTATTTTTTCTTCAAGCGTTAAAATCAAAAATATCAAAACTTTAACTTTGAGAAATGACGTCAGGTCAAATGCGTTTAGCTTAGTAAAAAAAAATATATGTAATACTAACCATTTTATTTATCAATGAACCGTGACATAGGTGAATGTGCAATTTCAAGTATTTCAGGTGGTACGCACTGCATTTCTTCAGACTTTTTCGCTTTTAAATTTAAAAATGGGCTCGACGCGCGACGTCAACTTTTAAAATGATAGTTTATGACAAATCATAACTTAGATTTTTAATTCGTTGCCATGGATACGTTATTTCATTTTTGTACAAGGAAAAAAATGAGAAATATTTGTACTAATACAATAATAGGCTCTTTCTACAGGACGTGTTGCATTATGTAATGTAAGTATTGTTATACGCTTGAAGGAAAAAATTGTTATTTGCATTACTAGATGCGAAAGGTTACTTTAAGATGTGAGGTGATTTTTGAATGGTCGAGGCGAAGCCGAGACCTTTCAAAGAACACCGAATACTTAAAAGGGTTTTCGCATCGTGAAATGTATTATATTTTTTCTACTATACTGAAAAATATTATGGGATTTACTAATTTAAAACTAATTATTTCATGAAATTAGTTGACGTTTTTAATACATTTTATAGTTTAGGAGGCTACCTGTGAAAATTGTTTCCATGGCAACGAAATATTACACATTTTAATTTCTGGTGATTTCAAACTAAAATAAACAAATACATATGTTTTGTGGCGATATAAATGGGAATATTGCTTGTGCCTTGTTTTACCCCAAGAAATCCAAAGCAAGGTATATGCAAACTTATGAAGCGTTTTTAAAATGGAGTAGGTAGGTACTACGTGCCGACAAAAATGTTGGCGTACTTCCTAGAAAGACCTTTCTTTATTAATACAAAATTGTTTAGTTGTATTACTTTGTTCAAATAGAACGAATTAATTTCGTTTAAAATTTGTTTTTCTACTTTTCTGTCCTCGCCGCATAAGTTTTACTTTCGTAGATAGCAACGCCTTAGCACCCAGGTAACTCGAATGTTTACTTTCGTTATCGCGCGTGTTGCTAGGGTTACAAAGTTCATTTTTATAGACGGTAGTAGAAAAATACAATTTAACTGACTCATGCCTTCAGTGGTTGTGATACCACGTCTAGAATATTTCAGAAAGAAAAATTAAAAGTCATCAAACTTCTTCAGAAAGAAATGCAGTTAGTTAATGTAGTAAGAACTTTCAATGGCAAGAATTCAACCCCCTCACAAGTAAAATATGCTGGTGAAACTCTTTTCCTACTTGTATACGGTGCAAGGAAAATCACAAATGTCTCACTCAACTCATACAGATTTAATTAATTCAAAAAAATCGCTGCACAAATAAAAATCAAAGTTGGAATTATTACCACCAACTTCAGAGGCAGACGCTTAATATTCATTACGAGTAATCTACAAAATTCAGAAATGGCTTGGCAATGAAAAAATCCACAACAGTGGGGATAGAAGAAAATTAACGGCTCCTTACAAACTGTGACAACACTTTTTGTGCCAACAGCAGAATCAATATTGCAGCTTATCTCCTGCAACCGCAACAGAAAAGCAGGTTGAAGATGCTCACAAATTTACGGAAATTGTCAGGGAGTGCGATGTCTAAATTCATACATGGATAAAATTATCGAGGATCTAAACGACGCAAAAGGTTTAGATGCTATCGATTCCGATCTTCTTTAGATACAAAGTGTGTTTCATTCATTATATATAAAATTTTAAACAACTCGATAATCCTCACTTCTACAATGATTATGTACTTTTTCATTTTGCAGAATATACTCACAGATAAACAAGCAGAAGGTGAAGGAAACGAACGTAAAATTGGTAAAAAAATTCAATAAAAAAGTCAAAAATTAATATTTCCTTATAAATGAAAATATTCTTATTTTTTGAAAATTTCTCATGGTTTAATTGCCAATTTTTATTATGCATGTGAAATACCTAGTTCATCCCATGATTTTTCAAGTAGTCAGCTTCGACATACCCCTTACGGTTCGGGACTCTTGAAACACAGGTATATATTTTTAAACGTATATGTCAAGTTTCAACGAATTCACTATGTTCTTGTTCAGTTTGGACACTTTTCCTGCACCATTAGCTGCGTTTAATAGTTTGCGATTAATCGATATCGGTATTTGTAATTGTTAGGAATCACTTTTCATCTTCCCGAAATTATATTAAATTATTTCAGTTTTAACATTAAAAATGTTTGTTAGTGAAAAAAATTTGTATAACACCATTTTAGTTTTCATTATGAGAATGTTTTTGTTAATAAAATAACTTTTTATTTTAATTTCTAAATAAAACTACTGATAATAAGATTTTACTTTTTGAAAATGTTTTGTGTTAATGAAATAACTATTTACTACTTTGCAACAAATTTTCATTTTTATCGCATCCGAAATATCACAAGATTTGCGTTCTACTTCGTCATTTCCAATGTCTCCTTCGGTTGCATCTTTGAAGGACTGTGAATTTTTTTATTCAAATTTGACACACAGGTATAATTATGGCAAGCACACCGGCTAAAATAAATTTTGTCCAAAATATTACACTGGGTGATTATTTATTCCTGATCGATTACCCCTTAAACCACAAGAACTTTTTGTTTGTACGCCACTGGTCAAATTTAATAGAAAAATTTAATTCTACTTTCCTTTTAGAGAAAAAAAGTATTTTTGGCTTTTTTTCGTAATCCTTATGGTTTTTGATAAAATTGACATTTTCTACAACCCTTAAACGACGGGACGAAGCAATAATTTTTTTCATCTTACAAAAAAAGAAGTATGGCGACCGAGGTTCACTTTAGTCTTGTTCCATACTTATGTTTTGGTTTGGATAAAAAAATTTTTTTGATCCTTTTGTTCAGTGTAGAGGTCAGGCCGAGCACCCAAAAAACTTTTCGACCACACTATGTGTACACGTCGTCGGAAAATGTAGATAAGTAGTGAAAAACATTTTCGAATTTTTTTCCCGTTTTCTCTGCAGCGCCCCTTTTTTTCGACGCCACTGACTTGGAATTTTTTTAGTATTTTTTTCGGACTCACGAGGTTCACTTTAGTCGGTAGGTGCCCATACTTCTTTTTTTGTAAGATGAAAAAAAATTATTGCTTCGTCCCGTCGTTTATGGGTTGTAGAAAATGTCAATTTTATCAAAAACCATAAGGATTTCGAAACAAAGCCAAAAATACCTTTTTTCTCTAAAAGGAACGTAGAATAAAATTTTTCTATTAAATTTGACCAGTGGCGTACAAACAAAAAGTTCTTGTGGTTTAAGGGGTAATCAATCAGGAAAAAATATCACCCAGTGTAATATTTTGGACAAAATTTATTTTAGCCGATGTGCTTGCTTTAATTATACCTGTATGTCAAATTTGAATAAAAAATAATTATTCGTTATTGAGATATTGAAGAAAAAAAAATTTTTCCGCCTACTTCAACACCTTGTATCTTGAAATCCATTCGTTTTTCGTTATATGTTTAAAAGACAAAAAGTTATTATTTTTAGGCGTAGTATCCGCTGGCGAAGTTTCCTGACTTAAATTTGGACCACCCTGTATAGTAATTTTCGTCACAAGTCCGGAAGGTGACATGTTACAGTCGAGTAGATATTATAGACGAGGCGACGACAGGAGCCGAGTCTAGAATATCTAAACGAGGCTGGAACAACACCTTACGGACCTGTGTCAAATGATATTTTATTTCATCCCGTCATTTCTTGTATATTAATGTATATTTGTATAATTTGTCACTTGGTTATTTTCTTATGTCATTTGACATTTGACACTATTTTTTAATTTACGGTTGATTTTTAAATGTCAAACAACTGTCAAGAGGTATAATAACAGTTTGTGATTGGTTTGTAATAAGTTTCCGGTGGTTTCCGGTACTTTACCGGCTTTGATACCGTAATGTCTCATTTTCCGGCCGCATATGAATACTGTAATGTTGTACTTTCCGGACGGGATGAAATAAAATATATTTTAGCACGTTGTAGTGATTTGTGAACTATAAAAATAGGTGCATCTCAGATATTTATGCATTAATAGGTAGGTACCTAAAGAAGGTTAAGGAACAAAATACATAACCTTGAACTCGCATCTATCGGCGTCTCTCTCGAGGTCTCGCCCTCATCACCTCTCTCTCTAGGCTCAGTCCATAGTCAGGGGCGGTTTTACCACTGGGCACACTGGGAGAATGCCCAGGGTGGCAAAATTTCAAGGGCGGCAAAATCTTATTTAAGCAAGTAAACCGTAAACCGTTTGTCCGTTAACGAAATAAAAAATAAATTATCTGGGGTTTGATAAGTACACTGATGATCAATTGAAGTGACCCAAGAAAAATTTGCATCAACTTCCAACTCATATATCTTTTGATGCAAGAATCGCAAAGCCATAAATCTTTTTAGGTATTATAGATATACGCCTCAAGAATATGTGACACATTTTACTTGTCCTTGTCTCGTTTATTTTTGGAGATACGGTGATGAAGGTTGAGCTATGTTTTTCTGCCATAGTTTGAGGTCGTGCATGGAGTGTCCCAAACCGTTTTCGGATATGACAATATAGTCATTTTGTACCTTAATTCATTGCGTTCATTTTCATTTTTGATTGATTGTGCTAACTTAATTGTTGTTGATTTTATGAGGATTTCTATACAACAGTACATTTTTTGACTTTTTGACAGGGGGAGAACTGAATTGATATTTTTCGCAAATGAAATTATGAATGCGCGGCATAGGTACCTCAATCAAATTTTGCGGCCTAATGTATTGCCTTTTGCGAATCAAAGAGACCCTGAATTTCTATATATGCAAGACCACATCGTGCTCGAGTAGTAAACAATGTTTTCGAAGAACATATCACAAGAATGGTATGGCCTTCCTGCTCGCCGAATCTTAACCCTATCGAGCATGTCTGGGGCGCACTTGGAAGACGCCTTCGCAAACGAATAGTACCAGCTATCAATTTGGAATAGGGCAGCGAGCGGAGGACTGACTTCACTCACTTCATAGCGATATTAGGAGTAAAGCAACATTTACCGCGTGTAGTACATGGATGGGGACTATCCATGGAAAGACGCGGTCTCGCTTCCCTACTTCTAGCGGCTTGTATATCAGCTATATCGCAGAAGCAATACAACTGTAGGCGAGAGGTGTATTGAGGATATACCATCCTTCGGAGGGGATGTAAAGCAGTCGGTCCCTTGTCTATTAAATGTTAGGCAAGTAAAAAATCCCTACTCTTAGTAAGATAAGAGGTTCGGCAAAATTTCCAGGTTGGGGGTTGCTCGTCTCCTGGCGTCGGTGATTGGCCTCCGTAGCGGAAATAGGCCGACGTTAAATAAGTGATTAAAAAAAAAAAAAAAAAATTTGGAATAACTTGTTGCGGTTTCAGAGGATTGGCCTCTTGTGGATCAGCAAATTATAGATAATTGCATTGTCAGTATGCCCAGACGGTATCAAGCTGTTATAGGAGCAAGAGGTGGACCTACTCGTTATTGACATTTAATGCTAAAATTTTTTATTTGTGTATTATGTACGTGTAAGATTTAATTGTAAACATTTAAAAAAGTAAGCATTTAAAGACAAAAAATGTCCTGTTGTATAGAAATCCTCATAAAATCAACAACAATTAAGTTAGCACAATCAATCAAAAATGAAAATGAACGCAATGCATGAGGGTACAAAATGACTATATTGTCATATCCGAAAACGGTTTGGGACACTCCATGCACAATCTCAAACTTTGGTAGAAAAACATGGCTCAACTTTCACCGCCGTATCTCCAAAAATAAACGAGACGAGGACAAGCAAAATGTGTCACATATTCTTGAGGCGTATATCTATAATACCTAAAAAGATTTATGGCTTTGCGATTCTTGCATCAAAAGATATATGAGTTGGAAGTTGATGCAAATTTTTCTTGGGTCACTTCAATTGATCGTCAGTGTAATTATAGTTGACTACATCTTGATAATAAGACGCATAAAAAACCGCCTCTCGTTTGATGTCGATAAAAACTTGAAACGGGCCGGTTTTTTTGCGTGCACTATAAAGATGTAGTAAAGTTTTTACAACTCGCTCAATTTCTCTAAACGATTTAACTGAACTGAAACTGAAAAATAGGTAATATTTATTATGTGTCTACTCTTGCTCCTGTGTTCCATGTTTTTAATCAAAGATCAAAGGCGGCCGCCTGTCGGCTTTGTTTTTTAATGAAAAAACGTTCAGTAGTATTCTTTTTGATGGGATGGGACACATTTTTTGTATAGTATATATTATGTTATATTTTTTAAGAGTAGGGGCGGCATTTTAAGTGCCGGGGCGGCAAGCATGTTAAAACCGCCACTGTCCATAGTATTATTAAGTCTATGAGATTCATTTAGGTTTATTTTATTTAAAAATAACACTTATCTAATAACTGACATTTTGTTTTTTATATTGTATTTCGGTTATTAATAATTAATAGGGTTTCCATTCGGTGTCACTTTCAAATTGTCTCACGTATTCATCTCGTTGATTTCTTTCGATTTCTTCCACTTTCATGTTTTATTCTTATAGTGGAAGTATTCGAAAATTTGAGCAACTGAATTCAGTTCAAGTCTACAGAGCCAGTCCTCCTTACTTGCCCATCAAAAGAAATCGAGGAAGTAAGAAAAGGTTCTAGTGCAAGCAATAATAATAATAATAATAAATTGTTTTTATTTTCAAATTTACATAGTAAAATGGTGAAATTTAGCTAAGCTGCGATTACCTATATTCAAGCAGATAAAATCAGAAATATTTATCTTACATACGTCATAACAGAAATATTCGGTGCCTTCGCCAAATGTTATGACTACTTTTAGGGAAGCAGTATATTATAAAACAATTATAATTAACTCTCTTGGCATACGTGAAGGTTTTAATTAGAAGGACAGTGCTTTGTAAATTAAAATATAGTTGTAAGGTTCCAACAATTACAACATTTATTTGACAGAAACGATCCATAAGCTCCCGTACAGGTAGTACATCTGCTAGCCGTTCGGCTTTGTGTGTTTCGCTGGTTTTCAAAAGGAAGTAATACTTCCTTTGGAAACGGGGTTACCCCAATATTAAATTAATTAAAGTGTGGCCAAATCATATGTTTGCATAACATGACCTTTAATTTTTATTAAGGTAGTGGCGATGATTGTATATGCTTTTAATTCATAGAACAGCGCCTTCATGATAGTATCTATTATGGTATTAATATTTTAAATTGATCAACATATATGATAATTATATAAAGCATCTTAGTAGTAGCATATATTAACTTTTATGCAACCAACGCAGCAGTTATGTGAATAGACTTATAGAACGCTACACATGAGACATCGACAATATATTTCATATTTTATGGATTTTATTTACATATCGGTATAAAAAATAAATTATGGTGTAAATGTCTATAAAATACGAGAAAGCCGTTCCAATAAAGCTCTTCTACTAGTTCTGTTTATTTTTTGTTTCGTTAAAATGCTGTGTTGGATTTCCAGATTTTCGCGTTTGGGAAAAATATGTGTAAATACACAATTCCCTTATGTGTGACAGGAATATTTACGCACACATTCGGAAAGTCCAAAAGGCATATTTGCTTTTCTAAAATTTACATAAAATATTCAATATTGTAAATCAATATGATATTTCAGAAAGAAAAACGCTATTGTAACGTTTTAGAGGAACTTTACGAGGAAATTCATTTCTTATGATAATAATAAAACAAAAAGCAAAGAATGGGGATCATTTTTATCCTTAAATAAATGGATTAAATAGTGCTAATTAGTATAATTATTATAAACAGTTAATTTATACACAAATTTGCATATTTTTAAAAAATGTAATAATATCTAATATAATAATAATAAAAATTTTATTTACTCAATGGGGTATTAGTTGCAACTGTATAATATTATAACAGCATAAATAAAATTTATATATACAGATTCGTTATTTAATTCCAATTGAATATTTGAAATCTCTTCGAACGATATATTGAACTATATTTCTTATACTAAATTAATATTATATTTATTAAATTCATATTATTATAGAGATTTTATCAATTAGTTGAAATATTTTTTAAATCTTGACAAAGAATTTACAAAAGCGAATTACTTCCGTTGACCGGAATATTTTGTTCCGTTAATAAGACTTGATAGAAAACTTTTTTATTGCTTCATTGTTGACTTTATATTTAACCTAATATCAAACTTATCGTTAGTGCAAATTTTCCGTTTATTTACGTAATAACAAAGCCTAAGCTTTTTCATTAGTTTTTAACATTTTGGCATGTTATACAACTCTATATTCTATTAAACATAAACATAAAACACACCACAAACCCCCAAATTCTATTATAATATACTCGTTAGTTAGTAGTGACTAACTTAAATGGATCCATGTGTTCATCTTCTGAGCACTTACTTTTTTACAGGGTTGGATATAAGTAATTTATAGACAAATATTGGAATGGTAATAGTAATTAATACTATTTGCAGTCTTTTATTTTACTCATGCATGATATAACATTCCTGCAGTCATGTGTAATTGAATTTCTAATTCACTGTGAATTTTATATTCACCCTGAATATTATATTCACCATATGCATGTGACTGCAGGAATGTTAATTTACTAACATCACAAACGCTACGTGCAAAATTAGATCACTAATTACTCACTCAAGGATATATTTTTAATTTTAAATTTAACCACTGCCATCTATTATTTTAATGTGATTTAGGAAGCTCAAAGTGCGCATTACTTTGTTATTTGATACTAGAGATTTCTAGAAATATAAATTGTATTATTAGATCCATCCATGTTTTTACCTTTAAAAAAACTAACGGGGTCAAAAATGCAGTTTTCATTTCTCGCACGCTTTCCTTCTACAAAATTCGTCGCAATCTTCCGGACGAACCGCCATTAAAAACCTTAAGCTCTAAGCCGTAAGGCTTGGAATCGAGTTTTTTTAAATGGTTCAATTTTTGATAATAACTTGATAATTCCAGCAATATGAATACATTTTTACAATACCGATGGATCGATATATCAGAAATTTAATGTCGATAATAATAAAATAAGAATTCAGAATTCAGGATGTGAAGGTATGTAGGTGGCCAACAAGTGACAGTGATCAGAGGAGAAATGAAGGTAACGTAAAATAGCAGCAACAAGATTATAAGATTATTTTACCAAAGTAGACTACTGTGACGCTCTTTTTTACTTTACGGGGGATGTTTGCAATTTACCATTCAAACAGTCCCTGCTAGCTTTTAAAAACTTTTCTCGGGCGCCACTTCTTTATTTTCGAGTACAAGGAACTGCACTTTTTTTCTTTCTCAGGGGCTTTGACAAAAGCTGGAGTAGCTACAGTGAAGAAACGGTCTTTTCCGCAGGCCTGGTGGATGATTGATTATCGGTTTTTATCAGACTGGACAATTTATCATACAAGTCTAATTAACTAGCAACATAATTAATAAAAACTCGACGATTTTAAAATAGTATAAAAAAAATCTATTATTATGAAGAAATCGAACAAAATGTTTTATAGGTTATATACTTATATATCATACTATGTACAGGGTTATCCAACGAAAAGGCCCACCCTTATATTTTCTTTATTTTTCGAGTTAGGAAAAAATGTTTCAAATAAAAGTTGTAGTGAATCAAGTGAACTCATTTAAATCCCCTGCAAAGAATATACAGGGTGTTCCATAAAAGCGGGACAAACCTAACTTGCATTTTTTTAAATGGAACACCCTATATTTTTTTACATTTTTTAAATCTGTGTTTTTTTGTGATTTCAAATATATATATATATATATATATATATATATATATATATATATATATATATATATATATATATATATATATATATATATATATATATATATATATATATAAAAAACTAAGGGTAGTCTTGACTGACAAGTTAAGATAGAAAATTATAATTTTGGCTGGAAAGCTAAGCGTTTTTTGGTTAGACATATTCCGTAAATTAATTTTTATTTCAAATATTAAGTTGGCACTTATGTTGGTAGTAATTCTCCCTAGGATCTAGTTTGTAACTAGAACTTTGGACCAATTGCAGCTGAGCATGTGTCCACGTGCTTTTTTATTGTTATTTACTTGTTGGCTTGGTTTAAATACCGACCATGTCATTTTCAAGCGTGGTAGTTATATTCTCGATTTGCTTTTAATTAAAAAAATTTTTTAAAATGTAGAGTAAATGTAATAGGAAAATTGTTTTTAAACTATTAACTGTGTTATTTGTATTTCTGATTTTACACATGGTTGATTATAATTTATGTGTTTTTTAACAAGAAAATGTTCATATTTAAGTGTGCAGTTTTCAATATCAATCTCAACGTTTTGTAAGTTTTTTGATTTCTTTTTATGAGTTTTTTAATAAAAGGAATGTTCTTGTATTTTAGATGTCTTGATAAAGGAATAAAGATTTTTCCGAAAGCTTGACAAAGAACAAAGAGTTTTCTTTTTGTTTTCTAAGTGCCCTTGTTTAATGACTGCATCCTCAAAATTATAATTTTCTATATATATATATATATATATATATATATATATATATATATATATATATATATATATATATATATATATATATATGCAAAGTGTCTTATACACCTCCAAAATGATATACGTATTTAACGAATACGCCTCCAAAATCGGAGGCGACTTCGAAAAATCGGTGACCAATACGAACCTATGTGTAAAACATGTTCATTGTCATTATTACGTCATTAGTAGGCGTTTCCCAAATTTTATGTCGGAGGCCAATTGGTATGGTGTACATATACAGTTATACAATGTAGTTCACTGTAATTCCACCAGAAGGCGCCACCAGTTAATACGCATATACGCTACAAATGGTGGTTAAGCAGAATTTGCCTCCACATGTTCTCTACACCAATACACCTCAGAAAATTGGCAACAGTGTACGGAGGTAAGTTAGTACGTTAGTTTAATATGTGTGTAAATATTATTCATTGGTGTTATTTTACCTTCTGTGGAAAAGCGCTCGCGTGCGATTTGACTTCAATAATGTTTTATTAACATGTATACGTACTAGCTTTGTTTATGAAGTAATATCGTTGTTCAACTAGTAACTAGTGTTAGTACTAGATTGACATATTGATTAATGATTAATTAAAATAGACGAGTATTACAATTTTATTATTACTCAGGCTCAAAAAATACAATTAGTTCAAAAATAATTTGGAAGTAGCTTATTTAAAACAAAATAAGAATAAACATAATTTAACGTTTTTATTTATTCAGAACAAAAATTTGTGTGAATGATTTTGGTGTGTGTAAAATTATTTATTTATTCCTTTGGTTGAAAATTAATGTTGGTAGTGTACGTAGTATTTCAATATGTTTTTCATAAAAAAGTAACTAAAATTGCAGTTATTAAACCAGTATAAAATATGTAAAGTAGCAATAATAAAATCATCTGTAAATGAACAGTATCAAAAATATTTGTAAACTGTTCTGAATTAGATTAAATAGATACACATACACATTTTATACAAAGGTGTTCAAAGATCAGCTTTAACCTGAAGATGATGAACTCGACAATCTATTAATACAGATATGGGTAAGTAGTATTATTCCTTTTAAATTTTTATAACCAATTATGACTTTATTTGCAGGTTTGACATTATTCAAAAGTAAGTGGATATACAATATTGCATAAAAAACAAGCTTAAGATTTTATTAGCAACATGTCATATCAAATAGTTAAGTAATGTTCTTGTTTTAATACATACAGTGTGGAACAGCCAAATGAAATAAACTCATTATCTCAATTATTGTGAATATTTTTTAAAAATCCCTAGGTACCTACGTCGATTTTGGATTCTGAAATGACATCCTGCAACGTACAAATTTCATCTTTTAATTCAACCCCGTTCAAGTGGCAGTTGCAAACCCTAAATTTTTTAATGGACTTAAAGTAAGGACTTGTGATACCTTATTTGGAACATATTTTTACATTTATAGATTCAGGATGTCATTTTGGATACAGTTATAGCATATTGAGATAAAAATATTAATGGCTGACATTTTTATGAGCAAAATTAATTTTTTATCTAGGCGGCCGTAATCCCAAAAAATGTTTTGCTTTGCTTGGGTAATTAATCAAAAAATATATTTTTGACATTATGCCACATGGCGTTTGTGTTATAAGATTTTAAACATTTCGGAAATCATTTTTCCAAATTAACTAATTTTTTTTAAATGGCACCATTGTGGCTCACTACGTTATTTCAATAAAGAATTTAATTACCGATTACGTGGTACCAAATAATTCACAATATCTTCATATAATTATACATTAAAATACATAAGAATAACATTCAACTAGAAATGAAATAAAGTTATAATATTTAACAATGGATCTCTATCAAGTAGGTGCCTTTGATCTCCTGAATCAAAAAACGTAAAAATATATACAGGGTGTTCGATTTAAAATTCCAAAGTTAGCATCATTTTCGGCGAAACCTGAATCATTGAGTAAATAAATAATATAAAGAGGCACAACCGTCAAGGGGCCGAGATTTTAGTATTGTATTTTTTGCCAATAGCTTCAGGATTGTTTTCAATTTTTAGTGCTATGAGAAGGTATTTGTTATTCGGTATAGCCCTAAATATTGTAGATAATTCTATAGTTATTGACAAAAAAATACAACACTAAAATCTCGGCCCCTTGACGGTTGCGCCTCTTTATATTATTTACTCAATGCCTGAAGCGACAAAAAATGTTAAACCGGCCGAATTAATACATATTTAGCCGTTATTTGACGTGCCCAAATTTGAAATTCATATCTTGTAAAACCAAGAAGATATAGATAGAGGCAAGTGACATCTCGTGTTCACCTGGTATATTCTCTGGGATTTACAAGATATGAATTTCAAATTTGGACACGTCAAATAACGACTGAATATGCATTAATTCGATCAATTTAACATTTTCGGTTGCTTCCGGTTTCACAGGAAATGATGCCAACACTGGATTATTAAATGGCACGCCGTATATTTTCACATTTTTTTATTCAGGGGGTCAAAGGCGTCTGCTTCATAGAGATCCACTGTTAAATATTATGAGTTTTTTTTTTCATTTATATCTTGTTGAATGTTATAATATTCTTATTAGTGCATTCCGTGAGTCGGACGAACATACAAATATTTGGGGAGTCAGCCAAACTACCGCTCCCCCCCGTTTTCGAGGACGCTGAACACGATGGTGATGTTTTTTCTGCTTCCTGAGTGGACCCTACCCCCTAAACGGCCAAAGAACCGCCCCCAAAGGGGGAGAATTGCGTATTTGACGTCTTCCACCGGCAAAACTTATATCACCCCCGTTTTCAAGGATGCTGAACATGATGGTGATGTTGGTTCTGCTCCCCGAGGCGAGCCAACCCCCCAAACGGCCAAGAACCACTCTACAAGGGGGTGAAAAATGTTTCTCGTGTTACAAACGAGAAAACCCGCGTTATCTCTTATTTTTGAGTATGATGGGCAAGAGAAATATATTACGAAGTCACCTCGACCACCGCGAGCCCCTCGAATGGACACAAATTACCCCTTTGACGCGCGGTTTTATGAAGTAAGTGAAGTAAGTTAAATCATAAACATTTTTATTGACGCATAAAATTACTTATTTACTATATGTAAATATATATCATTTCTAACATTTGTCGGGGTGACTTTGTAATGTTTTCCTCTTGTCCAGCACACTCAAAAACGAGAGATAACGCCGGTTTTGTCATTTGTAGCACGAAATACATTTTTCACCCCCGTGGAGGGTGGTTTTTGGCCGTTCGGGGGGTTGGTTCGCCTCAGGAAGCAGAACCAACATCACCATCGTGTTCAGCATCCTCGAAAACGGGGGGTGACATAAGTTTCGCCGGTGGAAGGTGTCGAATACGCGATTCCCCTTTGGGGGTGATTTTTGGCCATTTGGGGGGGTAGGGTCAACTCGGGGAGCAGAACCAACATCACCATCGTGTTCAACATCCTCGAAAACGGGTGAGTGACATAAGTTTTGCCGTTGGAAGACGTCGAATAAGCGACTCTCCCCCTTTGGGGGGTGGTTTTTTGGCCGTTTGGGGGGTAGGGTCAAGTCGGGGAGCAGAACCAACATCACCATCGTATTCAGCATCCTCGAAAACGGAGGGGGGAAGTAGTTTGGTTGACTCCCCAAATATTTGTATTTTTCGAGTTTTTTTCCGACTCACAGAATGCACTATATGTATTTCTATGTATTATAAATATGAACAACATTAAATGCTTTATTGAAATAACGTATAGAGCCACCACGGACTCATTTAAAAAAAATAGTTATTTTGAAAAAATGATTTCCGAAATGTTCGAGATCTTATAACACAAATTTCATATGACATAATACCATAATTGTATTTTTTGATTAATTATTGAAGCAAAATAAAACATATTTTTGGGGTCACGGCCGCCTAGAAGAAATATTAAGTTTGCTCATAAAAATATCAGCCATTAATATTTTTATCTCAATATGCCATAACTGTATCCAAACTGACCTGAATCAAAAAATGTAAAAATATATAGGGTGTTCCATTTAAAAAATCAAAGTTAGTTTAATTTCCGGTGAAACCGTAAGTGACGGGAAATGTAAAATTGGTCGAGATAATGCACATTTAACCGTTATTTGACGTGCCCAAATTTTCAAAATTCATATCTTGTCAAACCAAGAAGATATAGCAAGCGTCATTTCGTGGTCACCAGGTATACCGTGCCTTCAATTTTCGTAGCTACATGGAGATAAAGTGATCGTGTTCATTAGAAGTAGAGGGGAGTATCGTGTGCATGGTAAATTCACGTTCACGAATGCAAACGCGTATGAATGCGTTTGCGTATGGACGATGATACATGGCAGCTATCTCCACTATTACGGTCGGACTCACGAGCTTTACCGAATATTTTTATATTTTTTTTGTTTGCCTTTTAAAAAAGCAAAATATAGGTCAACTATCATATTATAAAAAGTGTTACTTTTCTATAATATTGACAATTTGTCTTCGTCATATTTCACACAGCTATAACAGTAATATTTTTTTACATAGGACACCATATGATATAAACTCTGTTTAAAAAATAATTAACTCTATAGATTTTACCCTTTTACCAACAAAGTAGTTTTCGAGAAATGTCAAAAATGCTCTGTATGAGGAGAAAATAAATTATAAGAGTGATTAAAGAAAGACCTTATTACTTGATTGACAAAAACAAATTAAATAAAAATGATAAAAAAACAATAAATCTTCAGATAGGTAATTAGTTAATCTAAATTAATATCTTGTAAAACAAAGAAGATATAAGGGCGAGCGTCATTTCGTGGTCACCCGGTATATTTGCATGTTCGAATTCTACTAAAAATTATAAGCATTCTTTGTCATATCACCATACATCAAAATTAACTGTTTCCGAGTATACAGGGTACTTTCAGATGCTGTATATTCTAACCGGTGAGACTCAAAGTAAAATAACTTCTACATTCCTGTCTTAGTTTTTTATTCCCTACCCGAATATGGCAACTTCCTGTTCAGCTTATAACAAATGGAAATCGAAAATTTGGTTATTGGCTGGATTTGGACTCCTCTTCTACTCTTGTCATTTTTAACAAAAAAAATCCAATAATCTAGAGTACCTAGTTTTCTATTCTATTTAAATTAATAAAAGCTATTATTTTACTAAACCACACGGAAGCAAGTAAAATATTATTACCCAATACAAAAATGTTACAGAGTGACAAAAATGCGATAAATTATAAACCGCGCAAGAACTGGGAATGACATATTGCAAAATATTATGTCTCCTTTTAAAGTGTCTAAAAAAATATTGGCCCTATTACTCTATTATCTAAAATTCCACACCATACATTTACCGATGAACGACCCAGTGCTTTTAATCTGACAAACTGCACGAGGATTTTGTAGAGCCCAGATAATTTGCTTTATTAAATTTAAAGGTGTTCATATTGTTGTAAAGCCGGCACTGCCTGCCTTTACACCCTGTATATCATTTCATACATTAGTTCATGGGTAATATTACGATTTATAATTATTTCATCATGCACACATATTTTGCTTAGATAGTTTTATCTACGAAGTCCAAGTAACGTCGTACGATGCAAGATCAGCATTTAATTCCTTTGTTCTATGTATTGCCTAAACGTTGCATTTCCTTTGTTCTACAAAACTGCAATTTGACAAGTTTTTCATAACGCATAGTTACTAACGATAGTTAGGGGCACGTAACCAAGAACGGCAGTAAAACCAAAAGACATGCAACTAAAGGCAGATAACTATTTTCGTCGGCGAGAAAGTTGTTTCGAACCTGCTAAATTTTGTAACTAAGTTCTAAATTCTAAATTCTTGTGACTAAGTTTATGTGTTATCCAATTTCTTGTGTTTAGTAAACTTTTGTGAATCACCATCAATTAAAATCATTAAATAAACTTAATTTTTGTGAACTAGACTTTGTGTTTTCGTCCAAACCATCAGAACATCGAACCCGCTCACAACAATATGCTGAGCATAATTTAAACTGTTAACTTATAGTAGGGCCAAAAAGAGTAGTTAGTAAATCAAAAAATTCACCGGAAATTCTTCAAAGTATTTAGCTTTTATTGAATACAGAAGCGGCAGCTCTTTTTACCATATAATCCCATATAATTGAGAGAAATATATCAAGTTTTATCCGCCTACCAGAGATGAAAACCACAACTAGTTCCCCCTGGATTTACTGACTACTCTTTTTGGCCCTACTATATTTTAGACCAGGTGGGATGGGCGCAGTCGTTTTGAAGTAAATTCGGACTGATTTTTTTGCTGGAATCGGTTCAGGAGACAGTGCCGATTATGAAAATCTATGTTACCAAAAGGTAACCTGGTCTGATATTGTTTAAAACAGTTTAAAAAAAGGGAAAAATAACATTTTTTTACTCAAACTAATTAAGCATTTTTATATTTTTCGACCGATTTCCAACAATAACTTTTTTCCGTAAACTTGATATTTCAATGTTATTAATTTTTAAAAATTAATAACTGAAAATATTTCTTCCTTTTTTTAGGATTTATTATATGTCTTGAAGTTACTATCGAAAAAACTTGTTTTATCTAACAAATATTCAAATTAACCAGTTTAAAACTGGGAAATAACCTCTACACCTTTGACGTGATGTCAGAGGAACAATTAGAGGGTGTTTTTTGATGACTAATAGGAATTAAAATAATACAAAAACACTGCGCTGACGTTTTGGAATCTATCTGTTTCCTTTTTCAAAGTGTAGGCTTTAGATTTTTATGTTACGTGTAGATGTAGATCCACTATTACAAATCTTTTTTGTGTGACTCAATTCATAGCAGAATCTATTGATCCAGGACTACAAACTGATGTTGTTTACACTGACTTTTCTAAGGCATTCGACAGACTTGATCATAACATACTTATTACTAAACTTAAAGCTCATGGTTTCTCTTCGAGTCTCCAATAATTTTTTAAATCCTATCTTACGAATCGTAAGCAATATGTTGAATGTTCTGGTCATCAGTCTGTCGAGATTTCAGTAACATCTGGTGTTCCCCAAGGGCCACTCCTCTTTAACATATTCATTGATGATATCACTTGTAGTCTAAAGATGGCTTATTGTATGCCGATGATATGAAACTGTACTGTAACATCAAAAGCATTGAGGATTGTATGGAGCTGCAAAATGACTTAGTAAGCATCAGTAATTGGTGTTTTGCAAATAAGTTGCCCTTAAATGTAGCAAAGTGTAATGTCATGACATATAGCAACAAAGCAAATCTAATTACCTTTAATTATTCTATAAACGACACAAATTTAAATCGACCTGTTACCTACCGAGATTTGGGAGTGACATTTGATCAGAAACTTTCATTTGTTAATCACATCAGTAATCTTACTTCAGACTGTTTTAGAGCTCTAGGGTACATTATAAGAAACTCCAACGACTTCAACAATATTAGCATATTAAAATTGCTTTTTTATTCCTTTGTAAGATCGCGTTTAGAGTATGCCTCCAGTATTTGGAGTCCCTTCTACAATGTCCATATTCAGAGTTTAGAAAAAGTGCAGAGAAATTATAAGTAGAAATCCAAGTAACAACTTCTCAACGGGCAAAAACCCCGACTTGCATTGAATTACACTTGGAAATCCAAAATTGATAGCCACTATTATTCGAATAATATTGGCTATAAATTTTGGATTTCCAAGTGTAATTCAATGCAAATCGGGGCTTTTGCCCGTTGAGTAGTTGTTACTTGGATTTCTACTTATTATTTAGCATGTAGTTTAGTCCACCAGGGCTAGAAGTCGCCTGCTTTTGGTATTTGCTTTGCAAATCGCTATCTGTCACAGATATATCATCGATGTCTTGACAGGTAGTAGCAACTGACCACCAGAGGGATGTTTCTTTCTCTCACCACTACCAAATAACACGGTGTAAATGAAAATTGTTATTATTATTATTCTACACATTACATTAAAATCTAAAGCCTAAACTTTGAAAAAGGAAACAGATGTAATTTAAGAAACGCCAGCGCAGTGTTTTTGTATTCTTTTAATTCATATTAGTTGTCAAAAAACACGCTCTAACTGTCCCTCTGACATCACGTCAAAGGAGTAGAGGTTACTTTCCAGTTTTAAACTGGTTAATTTGAGTATTATTTAGATACATCAAGATTTTTCGATAGGAATTTCAAGAGATATGGTAATAAATCCCCAAAAGAAAAGGAATAGAAAAAATTTATGAAATGCCACAATTAGCACTTAAACAATATGAACAGTTCTTGTTGGAAATCGGTCAAAATATATAAAAAAAATTAGTTTAAGTAAAAAATCGTAATTTTTCTATTTGTTATAACAAAAATTGTTTTAAACAATATCAGACCAGGTTACCATTTGGTAAGTTTCAAAACCGATTCCAGCAAAAAAATTAAGTCCGAATTTACTTCGAAACGCCTGCACCCATACCACCTGGTCTGCTACACAAACGAATAATATTCTAGCGCATCATCTTAATACGAACTCACCCCCCACTCCCGCTCAATATATGCGGCAACACTGCTGGAGGCGTAACCGAACTCTAGTGTACAAAAACTTATACAAAAGAGGCGTTTCCGCTACTCAGTATTTGGAGGTGTGTTACATTTATAAGTATGGCAAAAATTTGTATATATTCAGAATGCTTATTCCTTACCCCTCTCTTGGTGCTTGTGTAGAGGTGTGTTATTATTTACCATTTGCACAAAATACACACAAAAAACGTACTTCCTTAACGTGGAGGCTTGGGTGCCTGTGTGGTGTATGGAGGCGATTGAGATAGCCGTGCACGTATATATATATATATATATATATATATATATGTTGTATCTTATCTTTTACTGTTTTTTATTTATTGCAAATTTCGTGAACAATATTATTTATACCACCAGCATCTGCATGCGTATCAATCAGGTTAGCCATGGATGAAAAGTTTGCTTTTTGAATTTATTCAATTATTCTGTAAGGCATAAGTGTCAAATTAATTGTTTTTCATTCATGGCTACCCTGATTGATAACCATGCAGATTGCAGATGCTGCTGGTATAAATAATATTGTTCACGAAATTTGCAATAAATAAAAAAACAGTAAAAGATAAGATACAACATACATATCTATATATTTGAAATCACAAAAAAACACAGATTTGAAAAATGTAAAAAATATAGGGTGTTCCATTTAAAAAAATGTAAGTTAGGTTTGTTCCGCTTTTATGGAACACCCTGTATATTATTTGCAGGGGTTTTAAATGAGTTCTTTTGATTCACTACAACTTTTATTTGAAACATTTTTTCCTAACTCGAAAAATAAAGAAAATATAAGGGTGGACCTTTTCGTTGGATAACCCTGTACAATGAAACAATAATACGGGTTGGCAAACAAGTAGATGCTACTTACAAAGTAGCCTTAGTTATTACTAGTAAAATGGTGCTTTTCGTAAAACGGTTGATTGACGGGCGTTACAGCAGGATATGAAATATTGTAACTCTTTCCTTACTTGGAGCAGATTCAAACGAACGGTAATAGACTATTTGTGCATCCTCACCACTGACAATGATTACGAAATAAATTCGGATCGGGTTTCGGTGGTTAACTTCGTAGACCGAGAGAAGTTTCAAAAAAAGATTGAGAGCAAAAGGATCCTATGTTTTATGTTCCCGGCAAATTTATTACAAATCTTCTTGACGTGTCCTTCGCTTGCGATGGAAAAAATTGGGTTCTTACTGGCTTCTTATTGCGCGTTGTTGTTGCTGGTAGGATTAGATACCTATTTAACCAAGCCCTAACGCGTTGCTTAATGTAACCACATTGTTCGGTAGGTAGTTTTCTCGCAATTTTTAAACTATATATTGCAAAAAAACTGGATTAAAACAGACACGGATTAATGCTTTAACAATTTTCAGTAACGATTGATTTTTACAACTGACGTGGTCTATCCTTTTCATGTACTTTTAACTATACCGGGTACGATCCGAAAGTACTGAAATATATTTTAAATTAATCAACTAATTACTTCTTTACCAGCTTCACACCTTAATTTAAAGTAAAATAATAATGACTTAACTTTAACACTGTCAAAGTGACAAAATTATTTTAAACAACAGAAAATCCTTGACACAAAAATCACTTCGTTACACTATATGAAGCTCAATAGAAAAAAATGTGTTTAGCAATGACACACAATGCATTGCATTGAGGTTTTCGGTTGTTACTAGGATAATACAAAGCATTGGTGGGATTGAGAACAATAGAGGGAAAATATAAAATATTTTAAATAAATTTAAATAAATAAAATACTGAGGTAAGGTTATATATTAAGAGTCACAAGTGTGAGTCCATAGGAAAACATCAATGAAAAAGAATTAATCGTGGATGGCAAGTGTGGCCGACCTAATACCTGTTTAGGTAAGGGGTTCTTAAAACTGAAGGTTTCTTAACATTGAGATGCTCTGTTTCTTTGTCAGGGGTCGGTTTACATAATACATACTAATCACGGGTTAATCAAAATAATAAACAGTACTCACACTTTCCTTGATTGTTCATATAACTTCCTGCTAACATTAACAGCTCTGGGGCCCCAGGAAAACCACCACAATTCTTTCACAAACACGCCAGCAACCTTTACCGACCTTACCTCACGGTCCTCCATCTGGCTCTCCTCACTTGCTGATCGCGCACTTGTCGCTTTAGTCTCTTCTCCCCACTGCTTTGACTCTACAGTGGCGGAGGCATAAAATCGCGCACCACAACATGTTAAGGGAAGACAAGAAAACGGGCTTTATTACATTGGAATCTACTAACATATAACGATGGAAAGAATAGTAGAAGAATAATTGTGTTGAGAAAAGATATAAACAAGCGAATGATGATGATTTAAAAACCAAAATGTTGGTAAAGAGTGAGACTACATTGTGATTACTATTGGGTTTCAGCAAAGGCACTAAGACACTCCACTGGGCGTTTTAAATTTCTTGGTAAAATGACACCGTCCATATAATAATCTGTAAATCAACAGAAATGCCCCAGAGAGGTAAACCAGCATCATGCTAAGATTCTAGAAGAATCAAGCTACAATCCAGAAAAAAGATGATTGAAATCGAGGAAGTAGTTTAGAAAATATTAGATATTGACTTAAAGTCACTTTTAAAATATGCATTAATTTTGACGAGAAGTGTATTAATGAAGCACGAAAAGAAATTTACTGTCGCCCTTTAGTAGTAACCACGTGCAGTTTAGAGAGTTTCTGGCTTTATTTACAATAATATCTTTTTATTTATAGAACTTAGTTTAACTATCAGAATTTTTAGTTAAAAATCCATAATATCTCGTTAATGGAGTTAAAGTGTCACAACTAGCCCCTCCTAGTAGTGAGAAATTCTTACAATTATTATAATTTCCATGAAGAAGTCTTCTATAGTCCCTGGCTCAGTTAGGAAATATATTTGGCTATACATTTACATATATAAAACTTTTTCTTGCATAATTTACTGTTAGAATTGGTAGAAAAATTTTAATCGCATTTAAATATTTGGAAAGTATTCTAATTACATTAGAATGTCAATATCTTTTTATCTTATTAAATGGACAAATTACTTGTTATCATAATGCTGTATACCCTCTTTACTCAACCTAACTGTCTTATGCTAACCCTTCATATCATTAAATGTCGAAATTGAGTATCATAAATCTGACGTTCCAGATCAGCAAAACCTCAAACTTGGATTCAATAACCCTTATCCGAAATACCAGTTAAGCCTTGATAATGAGACCCATATAAATGATTATCTGATAGAACATACTACAAATATTCCAGTGTTGTCCGTTCTAATATTCAGGAGATGTATTACGACAGGCTTAAATTTAATTCAATTCATTGGGATATTGGAAATAAGACAATGGGTTATTAATCACGACCCCGAATGTGTTTTGGGCAAGTCGAGAAGGTTATTTAATTATTCTTTGCGTTTAAGAATTTTAATTTTGGAGCTTTAGGTAAAGTGATTAAACACAATGTTACTGACAGCACTCATTAATTTTAATTTAACTTACTACTGTTAACTACATTATTGATGTTTTGAATGTGAAAGCATACCTCAATAAAAGTCAGTGATCAGATTTATAATCAAAATTATGAATTAGAGAATATGAACTTAGAATTTAAAAAAAAGTTATTAATGATATTTTAAGAGCATTCTTTAATCGTTTACTGAGCATTAAACAATGAGTACATATTCCCTGTGAAGCTTTTTTATGTTATAATTCTAGAACCAATTTTTGCTGGTGCATATTTTTAGGTATTAAGTACATTTGTGATCCGCAAAATCTCAACCATGAGACCTGGATAATAGGCCACTAATGAGGATATCTGCAGAGATTTTCTTAATCTGCATGGAGAATTTCTGAATTATTCTCGCTCTCTTTTTTTTACAATGACTTTGTCTTTATCTCAATTAAGTGGTGATTAATTATTTTGCATTTTTCCACATAAGTTTATATATATTAACCTATTTATCGTCTTTCATTTATTTAGAATTAATTTTGTATCCATTATGATTATTGTATTAAATTTATTAAATGGAGTTAATCAATAAGGAGTTTTAAATTTAATAATTTTTATATTTAAGAATCTTATACAGGGTGTTTCAGTTTTTTCGTTCATAACTTCTGTAAACGATAGAACATATCAAAATAATAGGAATCTTTCCTATAACATTTTTCTCTAAAACGTCTCGTTTTCAAGATACAGGGCGTTAAACTTTAAAAAAATTATTACTCCTTATTCATTATCTCCTAAACAAGTAAAGCTTTTTTATTCAAACTTTGTACACTGATCCAAAGATCAGAAATTATATTTTTATACAAATTTTAAAACTTTGATGTATTTCTTATAAAAAAGTACTCTTGGTGAAATTCATTGGGAGGCTTTCTATTCAAGATATTTAAATTCTTTCTAATCAGGGGTATCCTATGCACTTTCTATTGCCAGGCTATTTGCTAAACAAATTAAAGAATTATTTTAATACATATTTATTTAAAATGATAAATAATTAATAATCTACAATAAATGCTCAAAATAATATCCATTTTCTTTATGTTTATGTTGTGAATAACCGAGTGAATAACTGTCAATGATTTAACGTCTACTTAATCCTTAATCCTGTCATTTTCAACCAAGATGTAATTCCTTAATATACCCCTGATTAGTAAGAATCTAAATATCTCGAACAGAAAGCCTCCTAGCGACTTTTATCAGGAGTAATTTTTTATGGGAAATACATCAAAGTTTTACAATTTGTATAAAAATATAATTCCTGATCATTGGCGTAGAAGTTCAGGGGCTTTAAATACGGACAGAACCCCATAACTACGCCACTGCTTTTGTAAGAAAAACTTTTAGAACGTCAAGAAATTGGTCTTTTATTATGATTAAAGTGTACAAAATTTGAATAAACAATCTTTATTTGTTTAGGAGATAATGAATAAATAGTAATAATTTTGTAAAAGTTTATCGCTCTGTATCTTGAAAACGAAACGTTTTAGAGAAAAATGTTATAGGAAAGACTCCTATTATTTTTATATGTTCTATCGTTTACAGATGTTATGAACGAAAAAACGGAAACACCCCGTATACCCATTTAAATCGTAGTTTTCGATTATCTCGTTTAAAATTTATCCGATTTGAATGCAATTTTTTTCAGATTAATCTAAAATATGTATAAAATGTCGGAAAGTTATTTTTTTCTCAACGAAAAAACAAATAAATATATAAATAAATTTTATATCTTTTTTATTTATTTATTTTATAGTTTTTTTGGCCAAATTTACTGACTCTCCGACATTATTTATTGCTTCTAACTTTTAATTTCATTTTCCCCAAATCTTGGTATAAGCTGTAAATTGATTTATTTAAAAAACAAAAGTGCATGCTATGCCTTAAAAGTGCTGCCATCTCGCATGAATTTGCGAAAACACATATGCACTTGCTGCAACCTGCAGTCCAGTCGCGGTAGTTTCGGTTTGACTGCATCATGTCAAACTGACCTGTGCGGGGTGTGGTAGAATCGAGACTTGCACAGACCCTTAACGCTATATTTCAGTATTTTGTACAATATTTTCTTGGATTTTACTTACTTCGAGTAACGTTTATTATTTTTGTGGTAGGTACTAGATTCTTAATTTGATATTATTTAATTTTAATTTCAACTTTCAAGTGAATATACAATTTTTTTTAACTTAAATTAGCTGATATTTTACTGATTTTTAATTATAGTTCATTTTTTATTTAGCTTTTTTAAAAATTTTACTCTTCTCTTTTCAAATGGTTATAACATTTAAATATATTTTTTAATACCTTCTAATTTTTTTAATTTGTAATTTTAAAATGGATTCTAATTATTTTCTTCCTTCCTGTAGAAATCTTCCTACCAACCAACGCTGTAAGTTTGATGGACCAATTAACAACTAGATATTTTTTGTACATTTGGATATACTGAGCGACGAGCCTACAACTCTAAATTGATTAGAAGTTACCCCTTGATATTGTGGCCATCGCCTTCATGAGTACTCGGAGAGAGCATCAGTGAACCACACAGTGATAACATAAATTAGAATTCAATGTAAACTACCCACGGCCCATCCGTAAAGCTAACCAAAGTTACTAATAACTAAGCCTAATTGGCTGATGCCAACAACCAATTGACCGTTACTATAAATTTCTTATTAAGAACTGGCAAAAAGATGGTTCACTGGCGGCTGAAAAGGAAGCAGCAGAAAATATTACTGACCAAGAAAGTGGATATTTTTTATTGACTTTCTATATTTCTATAGAAACATTCGTTTTTTTTAATTGAAATGTCAAATAATTAATTTAAATTAATATTTTTGTGTTTATAATTCAAAATTAACATTGGAAAATAAAATAACTAATATAATTAAAATTTTTGGGTTTTTAATCTTGTTAATATATTTTGTATATAAAAATAATAATATTTGTTTATTAAATTCGATATTCCTTGCCAGATAGCACTATTCTTACTTACAAAAAAAAGAACAAAAATATATATACTTACTGCAATAATTCTAATTTATCATTGATAAGCCAATTTGATATAACTTTGTTAAAACTATACAATCTAACATTTATTTTAAGATCTATTTTAAGTTCGTAAGGCAAGGCGCATTCAAATCTTTTTGTCCAATATAATGATAATTTCGTTGCCTATGGTAAGCTTTGTCATTGGTAAAGTTAAGTTTTCGTTAAGTCTAAATCTTGTGCTATGTTCATATGAATTTTCCAGAGAGTTATTAGGAGTCAATAAAATAAGGGACGTTTTATAAAATAAATTTTCTAAAGTATTTAGAATTCGGTACTGAGAATAAATCAAATCAGAAGGATGGCGAGAATCTAATTTATATTTTATCTTAAAAATTATTCTCGTTGCGACTGGTAATGGTTTAATTGTGGTAGAATAAGCCCCACCCCAACCGACAATTCCGTATAAAATTGATGATTAAACTAATGCAAAATATACTGACATTAAATTGTTCTCATCTACGATTACCTGATCCATATTTTCCAGCGGAGGACTGACTTCACTCACTTTATAGCGATATGAAAGTAAAGCAACATTACTGCGTTTAGTACGTGGATGGGCTCCACGGAAAGACGTGGTCTCGCTTCCCTACTTCTAGCGGCTTGTATATCAGGTATATCGCAGAAGCAATACAACTGTAGGCGAGAGGTGTATTGAGGATATACCTTCCTTCGGAGGGGATGTAAAGCAGTCGGTCCCTTGTCTATTAAATGTTAGGCAAGTAAAAAATCCCTACTCTTAGTAAGATAATAGGTTCGGCAAAATTTACAGGTTGGGGGTTGCTCGTCTCCTGGCGTCGGTGATTGGCCTCGGTAGCGGAAATAGGCCGACGTTAAATAAGTGATTAAAAAAAATATATATATTTTCCAATTCTCAAGTATCATCCTTAAAGGGTAGGTATACGTTTATTATTTTATTATTTATTATTTATTCGTTTATTACAATTAGCGAAATAAAAGTACTTTGTTTTGTAAATTCATTGTTAACAAATTATTATCAAACCACTTGAGACACCCCAGCCCTGGGCTGCCTCATTACGCGCATTTTCCTAAATTTATATTATTATCAGTACAAGTTATGAGATTTCGTTAAATTCTAATGCATTATATTTTAAATAAGTTGCGTCGAAATAGGTTAAAAGTTGACCATAATTTGGTCGTGCATAGTTTAGGAATGCCGGGCCCAGGTCAAATTATGATCGGTCGTCACAGGAAAATAGTCACTATGTAACGCTTAGACGAAGGCCCATAATTCAGTACGGATATAACGACGACATCTGGAACCGGGACGCGCCCAGAGTGTTCGCCTAGCCTCTCTGTCCGTTGCATGGGGAATATGTAATACGTCACAGGGCAAAATAGTATAAATACGCAAATTAGGTAGACCTCAGGGAGAATCACTTCTGAACCTCCACCCCGACGCGGCCCTGCCGGTACGAGGAACTCCAACTTAGAAGCGGCTTTGCCGGTACTGGAGCACCATAACACAGAGTAACAGCCTAGCTGCAACACTCTATTCTATACCAGGACCCACCGTCTCACTTTTCTTCCGGCTTGTCGAAACTACGAGGACTCTCGCGGTTTTGATCTAAGTACATGCGTCTTCGTAGCAGGGTTGATAGTACGCGGGACGAAGCCACGGAATCCAGCACCGCGATGAAGCCATTAAACGAGGGGGCTAATGAAGCCGGGGGAGATAAACCGTCGAACTCCACGCTAGTTCCTCGGCTAGGTGAGACATACCATTTTACGTAATCAATATTAACTTCACGAAGTAGAAATGACAAATTACGACTCTATCAGTTTATCGTCGCTGTGGTACTATTTTACTATTTATGTCTGTTCATTTAAACCATATTTAAGGGAATTTATTACCTACTTAACCATCTGTTATCTGAGCCTTCATGCTAAATGTTGCATAGTTTTAAACCCCAGTCAATTCTTGTAACTTCATTGCATGTACGAGTGCCGATGGTCGATCTGTTGGGTTTTACAAGCCTCCGACACGCTTTTGAAATATGCCATCTGGATTATTGCTGACCTGTCCCTATGGGGTTAACCATAAGCGTCTTTCAGGGGTAATCTCGGTGGTACTCCGCCTAATGTATTTATGGCCACAGTATCTGTACACTTTCACTATGTTCCTTCACGTCTACATACACTATATAAATCTACGATTGGCAATAAGTGTTTACCTTGGTTTCCTACTGATGGGGGGTATTCACAACGTCAATAAACGAGAGACAGTTGTCTTTCACAAAAAAGAATACGACGAGTTATACGACCTAAAGAATCATAGTGAGACTGTCAGCGACAAAGGCTCGGTAATTAAATAAGCGAGGCTTGTTTTACTTATCAGTCGATTGTGTCACTGGTCATCCAATGAAATCTTACGAGAGGGGTTCCTCTCCGCCTATGGCGAAGTTTTGTCATTGGCATATCTGCTCAGATCTTATATAAATCATTTGTGACAGTTGTCTCTAAATGCAAATAAATTGGTTTAACTACATCGAGAGTATTCATTCACTAATCGTTTTTCTTTCAGAAGGTAAATTAAAAGGTACTTAAATATCAGATTTAAGTTTACCTGTGTGAATTAAACAGTAACTAAATAATACCAAACTTTATAAAAAGAATCTAAGTAAAAGCTACAAACACAACGTATTTTGGGTCCTACCACTATAAAATTAGACGATCACATAAAAAGGCCAAAAGTATGTTTCTTTTTCTCTGGAAAAAGATTAATAAACATACGAGGGGGGTATGGGGTGTCACACACTCTATCATCTATCTATCTATTTTTTGTACCTTTCCCAAGAATTTCCCTCTACGAATTAGTACAGTGCCATTAGTAAATGAAATAATGTTGACAGAGCAGTTTAGGGTATAATGTAATTCATTTAAATAAATTAAGAATAGCGTAGGTCCTAAAACGGTCCACTTTGGTCTTCCGTAAGTGATCTTCATTGTTGACTAGTACATTTGTCAATTTCGACCATTTGTTGCCTATTTTTCGGATAACTATCTATTAGGAAGTGCGCAATACCCAGAATACCTACCAACTCTATATGTATATCTTTGCCAAAAGTCTCCGATGAGTTACTGTATCAAAAGCCTTTAGTAAGTTTATGAACACACGTGTACAAAGCCTACTATTGTCTAAGCACCTACAAATAGATATAATAAAGTAATTGTGTCATTCGTTGATCTTTTTGTGAGAATTCAACTTGAATATTTGATATATAATTTTTTTCCAGAAGATACACCAGTCTCACCTTCTCAAACATTTTAGTTATATTAGATATGATATTGATTGGTCTGTTATTTTCCACTTTGTTACGATCTCCTTTTTTATAAATTGGCCTTATAATGGCAATCTTAAAATGTGTTGAATATTTTTCTTTTATAAAAATTAGATTGATTAGGACATAAAGGCTTTGAAATATCTTTGCACACTTCTTTCAGTAAGATAGGAGTTATTTTATTAAATCCTGGAGATGAATAATTTTTTAGGGAAAGTATAATACTGTTAATTTCATCCTCCGTAACTGGCGTGAGAACAATTGAGTTCATATTATTAGGATAATTTGATTCATTTTCTTTATTGATACTTTGATTATTTATTAAAATAGCTCGTGCCATTTTTTCTCTTACTGTAGCATAGTGGGTATTAAAAATTTCAACAACTTTTTTATATTTATTTCAGGTATATTGTCTTCATTTAAAATTTCAAGATTTGCATTATAATTTCTAGTCTTCGTTTTACTTGTAAATCCATTAATTAGTTGTTTGCCATAATTTTTTACTGTTATTTCTTATTAGATCTATAATATTTTTATAATACTTATCTACTTTTTAAGTCTTTCACCGACTTCATAATATTGTTCCTGCAAGATTTGTATTGATTATATACATTTTCATCTTTTGTTCTTTTGTAAATTTTGTATAGTTTATCTCTTTCTTCCATCGACTACAATAAACCTTGAGTTAACCATGGTTTTCTTTTGTATTTACTTTTAGTTGTAACAATATTTCTGTAGCCTTACTAATATTTTTTCAAGAATATTTACTAAATTCTTTGTAGTGATTTCTTTGTCATTATTTTCAAAGACCGTGTTGACATTTTCATTCATAAATATTTTATTTAGTTTTGTGTAATTAATATAAATTTTTACATTGTGATATTAAGTATTCCGTAGTTTTGTCATGGTAAGATAGCTTATAATGTAGAATGGTCACTTATTTTAGAATGTAATACCAGAGTCACCAATTTGCCATATTATACAGTACACTCCTAAAAAATAAATGATCCAAACAAGTTTTTGAAGTAAAATTACTATTTATGTCAAATGCGTGTCATTTTTCTTCTAATGTCTTAAACAAATTTAAGAACATAAAACTCTTTTCAGAGCTTCGTATGAGTATTCTTCAATTTCAAAGAGGTTTAAATTAGGTAGCTTATATATGCTTCTGTTAGAACTACTACATCAAAAATTTTGTAAACTTATCCAGCATAAACTCAAGGACATTAAAATGTTTTCCTAAACTTCTGATATTTGTATGAAAAACTTGAAACTTCCATTTTTGCAGTCAATATCAAGATGGTTTATCGTATCATTTAGAGTTTCTATTTCTAGGGTAGGAGTTGCAAACACATCGAAATCTCTTATATAATTATCCATTTCAATGAAATTTACTATTTATTTAATCAATAATAATAGAGACCTAAATATTTAATAATATTTTTAAAAATTATTTAACTTATTAACTAGTCGAATTTTCTCAACTAATATCACTCGGTATTCGATTTTTGGGATAATATTTCTTTGGTTTCACCTCAAACTCTAACAAATTTGGACAGGAGCGCAGCTTGAAATATCTCGTAAAATTAAATGATAAACATATAAGTGCTCGTGAAAAGCAAACACTATCTAGTTAAATCGTAGTGTTACATTCGATAATAACAATAATTTGGCTTTATTCATAAATAATTGATCTAAATTAATATAATAAGTTGGCGACAGTTATACCATATGGTAAAAAATTGATGCCAGTCAGACAAGGAACACTGATTTAGAGAAAACTGCGGTAATAATCAATTTAAAGCACATTGTACGAATTAACACAATTAACACAAATGCACGACTGCTAGGTCTAGGAAAAATTTCCTAAATCTGAAAAATTGATCATTAGTTAAAAGAAATAAGGAAATTTTATTGTAATATGGAAAATGAGTTATTAATGCAAAAAGTTTGCCTGGCTTGGTAAATTTGAATAATTACAAAATATTTAAATATTTAGATTACCTTTACACGTAAATCATGATTAGTAAGTACATAGTTCTCAAGTACATTGAATAATTTATATTGCTACCCAGTAAGTAGGAGCAATATTAATTAAATATTGAAAGCTGTATGCAGGTAACGCGGACATCTTTATATAATTATGTTATACAGGGTGTATTAAGTATGAGTACCGTTCTTTTAACAGGTGATACATTGATGTAGAAGGAACAAAAAATTCTTAATAATTTTTGTTCTCTCTCGAACCGTTGCCCAATTATGCCCTATTTAATTAAATAGCGCATCTGGCAACATAGCGCAACGAGCAGCTGTACTACAATAACTTGTGCTAACCTAAACCTACCTCAATATCCTCTACTCAGGCGACTGTAATGTGCCAAAAAAGGTGTTCTTCGTTCTTGGCGAAATATTACATTATGTTATTGAGAAATAATAGTAATAATTGGGTCTCGATGAACTATGTCCAGAATTTCTTCCTCAATAACCAAATTATCCGCATGTCGGTCGTTGTGGTCCCCGGTTTTGTACACGCGAAACTACACTTCCCGTATCTAACAAACGTTGAGATGTGCGAACAAAACTTCTGCGGTTAGGAAGACCCTTCGATTCGGAAAACGTTCTTCATAAAGACGTCTCGCAGCATCTGAATTCATCTGAATTCATGTGAGCTTCTAAATAAGCAACATATCATGTAGGTAGTTCTTGAACAGTGAAATGTGGCATTTTGCAAACTAGTCAAAACAAAATGAACTAACGAAAACAAAATAGTAAAACGCACTAAACATTAATTACCGACTTAAAACACTCGGACGGCGATAACAAAGGCAACTGAGTGTCCCAAGTCCTTTGACTCCTTTGTAACAGTAGCCCACTGCCAGCCATATGATGCGACGTTGTCATATGCCTCTTTTTAAAAATGTATTAAAATACAATAAATTATTTCACCAAAACCTCCACCGGACAAAAAATTCGCATTACAATTTTCTATTTGTATATTCGACCGGCACCTTCTCATAAACTTTTAGAACTTATTTTCTATTATTTTCCATGTAAATTTACCTTCAAATAGCAAAGTTAAATTATTTTTTTTTGGGAAAACCATTCAATTTTCGACACATGTTGTATAAGGTTTTTTTGTTTCTTTTAGGCCAATGTTTCACCCCTTAAAATAACGGTACTCATACTTAATACACCCTGTATTTGTGTTAAACTCTCGTTTATTTAATTTTTAAAAATCCAGTACGAAATGAAAATTTTTCTGTCGCAAGACAATCACGATGTTAAATTCGAATAAAGTTCTGGCATCCAGATAAAATTAAAAAAATTTTAATTTAAGATTATCAATTAGTATTTTCGTCTAGCATAAGCACCAGAAAAGTATTTGGAAACTGCAAATAGACGCCATAATACAAATTGCACTTGTTTAAACTAAGTACTTTAATTACAGCGTCGATGATATTTAGAACTGTTAACTAGATAACGTTCAAACTTTACGTAGTTCTAACCAACTTGCAAGCTCTGAGGGTTTCTAACAATCGGATGGGGTATTAATAACTTTCCTGCCATAAACTATAAGGTTCAATATCAAGGCACAGTATATTACATCCATCAATTTTGAACTTGTGTTAAATTTTTTCTATATTTGATATTTAATGAAGCAATTAACTCTCACAAAATTATGATGTTTGTGAATATAAAAATTATAAATCATATGGTTTACAAAGACAACTTTTTCATTTTTACATGACACAACAATGAAATATTTTTGTAAATATCTTGTAGTACAATCTAAAATAACGATCAGGAAGGTGACCAACATTGTATTTTGTATAGACGAACTCTGACAAAGACGTTAAAAGATAGATTACGCTCCATAAAATATCCACTTGTCATACTTACTCCACTATTCAGGCTTAGGACCTCTAGTTGTTCAGAAGCACTAAATATCGAAAGAATAATTTATGGTATTGCCTAAAAAATTAAACTTAGATTACGTGTATCTACAAATATCCACAATCTTACAGTCGCCATTTATGTAACACCTAATAAATTATTTTTACATAAATATATGCGATATAGGCGTGTGTTTTATTAAACATATCTAATCCACCCAATTTCTAGTTGTGTAAGGTTACCAAGTTGGTTTTTTGATATGGATGGAAGCTGTTCCTTTATAGAGAGTTGTCTTATCATTCCGAACATTCGCAACTCTCACCGCTTGATTGTTAACATCCCAGCGGATAACATTTCATTGTTGACATCTTTTATGGTATGTCATGTTCGCTTTTTTCACTCCGTTGAAAGGCCTTTCTTAGCTCAATGATATTTGTTCTGCCTATACTATTAACATTGCTAATTATAAGTGTATGCAACAGCTGCAATGCATTGAAGTACTCGTAATTGTCTACAGTTAAATAACTCAGACATAATTTGGAAATTAAAGTGTTGCCTGCAATTGTATAACCAGATCCGCAAAAAAGAAGGTACATATCCTTTTGGTGTGGTAATGTAGCAATTTTTGGAGCAATATCTAATTGGTTTTCCGAATAATTAGCTTCATAGATACTCGTAAAGAAGTTCCACAGCTTCATCCAGATAAAAATAACTGCAATGGTTCAACTCATATTAAGTATTTAGAGAAAATAGATGTAGTTTATAAGCGACTCTGGTTCTTATGCACCTTATTGATCGACTACATACAGGTATTATTATTGAGGTGTAAGTATCTATGAATCAAATCAGATCAGTTGCAGTTATTGATAAAATTTATTGAACGTATCTGCTATAGTTTTCCAACAGAATCCACAAAATGAAACTTTGCACTACCCAGAGATAAAAATAAATAAAGTAATTTTCTTTCACCATATATGTCATTTTCTAAAAATAATAATTAGGCTGCAAATTTTGATTTTGTATTTCCTTCAAGTATATGATCTGATTTGGTATAAATTTGTATTCTATCGCTTTTCGTCTTCCACTATCACTTCTTTATAGTATTCTTGATTTGTTTCTCTATCAGTTCCCTCCGGAGAAGTGCAGCAAGGGTAATATCAAAATTGTTTCTTGTGGTATTTTATGTAATAAATGTTGCCTAAGTTAATGTATTTGCATCTCCTGATGGAGGATGAGTTCTGTTCGTATATACTTGTAAAAGAGGTAATGCTTGATTTTATATTAAATTATAGAAGTACGAAATGATTTGTACTAATAAAAACGCCACTACAACTGTTAGCAAAAATAATAAGAAACATCACCTAATTTTAAAATGTAGACTAAACATACACCTGATCAGATAACGTGAAAAATATTAATGTGAATCAAGACTACAACTTTTCTGGAAAAATCGCTTTTTACATCCTTAGTCCTAATAACTATTTATACCTATCTAATTATTATATAATTATGTTTTTGACTTAAATCAAAAATAGTGTTTTTAGGCTTTTCATTTTATAATTTTTTATAGTTTACGGTTTGTCTCAAGTTAAGTAATGCTTGTAGTTCAGTAATATCGATCAAGTAATTGGTAGAGGAGGAGTAACAAATTTGAAAAATAAGCTTTCTAATTTATTGAATCTTAAACCATGTTTGTCTTTTATTCTGTATAATCTAAGACACTCTGAGACATATATTACCAAATTTTTTAATATATATTTTCACATAATACATATAAAAATTATTTTCAATATTTTTCTAGCACATTTGAATTTGGTACGAGGTCAAATTAGACTGCTCATTCAATGTAACGTGTTGTTCAAAGTGTTAATCATTGGTCAAAACATATTCGATTGTATATTTGTGGGATGCTTATTTGTATTCGAATTAACAACAAAAGTACAAAAATACATGATCCATAAAATGGTGTGTACATTTTAAAAGGCAAATAAAACCTTTTATGTCTATCCCACTGAAAAATCAAATCAATTTTAGACATGAGAAGTTTGAACAATTTATAATTTACAACAACTTGAGCAATAATATAATTAATAAATCACCCCCGAGCATACCGTTCGTTAATAAATCAGCTTTGTAAAATATTTTGGTGTTATTAAAATTAAATTTAACACTTATTTCGTTTTGCGTTCGTTCTATTTTTCTGTTAGAAACACTGAAGTAGAGCCCGCCACACATTAATTTCTAATGCCCGCCAGGGACTCCACATTCCGATTGAAATACACCACTCGATTAATAAGAGATACTCCAGTAGATTTATTGTGAGTTCTGATGCCCTTCTGATAATAATTGATTTGGTTTTCTAATTCTATTTTTCTTCCATAATACAAATTGCGCTGTCTGCGTGGGATTACACGGTAATATCTCCTATTAAATGTAATTTAATAAACTACCTACGTAAAGAAAAAAGTTAACCAACTTATTTATGAAAATACGTCATGCTACATATTTAGTTTTAAATACTATAATCTTTTGATTTTAAATGAAATGAAAAATGTACAACTGTAAGTTTTCTCAGCAAGTAAGATTAAAATAAAAAAAAAAAAGATGAAAATAAATAATTATAGTTTTATCAAATTTAATAACCAACCAAAAAATATGAATCCAATACATGTGAGTGCTTCTAAAGAATATACAAATTTAAATACATTTAAAATTTAAAATGGAGTATAACGCTGCAAACATTGTGGTTTGAAAATAATCTCTTCAATAGCTGTTGATGTCCTAACCATTGATTAAGGAATGAACAAGATACGCGACTTCAATGGTAAAGTACGAGGCCTTTTTTGGCAGCGAGATCTCGGCAAGTTGCGGGCATTCCTGTGATTTACGTAGTATGCTTTTGACAAACCTGTGTCGTGTCTGGTTTTATATCATTAATAATCTAGTGGTAATAAAAATTTAATGTTCGGATTAATTTTAGTTTAAAATTATTAACGTAGTATGTTCTCTCTGCGAGCTATTTCTCAACGATTGTTTGACTTTTAACCGTCACATAATTTTAAACTAAAATCAATCTGAACATTCAATTTTTGTTTTCACTAGATTATAAATTATATAAAACCAGACACGACACGTATTATGCTTTTGATCATAATACGTGAATCACAGGAATGCTCGCAACTTACCGGATTCTCGCTGCCAAAAAAGGCCTCGCACTTTACCATTGAAGTCGCTTATCTTATTCATTCCTTAATCAATGTCCTAACACAAACTATTGCAGACACTGTAATGAGTATGAAACACTTGCGCATGTTTTATGTCAATTTATACAGTGAGCACGTAAAGGTTGGAATAAATTCCGTAAAATCGTTACAAAGCAAGTGACAAAAATTCGCTCAGACTCGTCGATTTTTTAATTCATTTCTCAATTTGTTCATTTAAAAAAAATATATAAATGTATAAATTGACATAAAACTACTGCAGAAATAAATAAATGTTTGTGAAGCATGTAAGTCGTCTATATGTATAAGGAGAAGTAAAAAAAGAACAAAAAAAACTGCAATATTTTTAAAATTAATAATTATTGAATTCCGAGTCGCCATAAAAAAATTGTCAGTTTTTTTTTGTCATCTTCCACCATAATATTTGTTTCTAAAGAGAGAAGGATTTAATTTTGAGAATCTATTCAAATTTACTCCAATAATACTATTGATTGCAATTGTTTCCATAAAACTTATTAATAATAAATAAATAATATATACACCATATTAATTACGATCCCCTTTATCCCAGAAGGCTCTTGAAGAGCCTTGTGCGGGAGGGGGCTACACATTTAAAGACCAGGGACACACATCCAATATCCGAGTATAATGGAAAATCCCTCTCACAGTGTTTTCCATTGCCACGACCGGGAATCGAACCCGGGACTTTTGGGTAAGAGACAGGTACGCTACCGTCTCGACCGTCAGTCATATTGAATGCTATCGAAAATTAACGTAATTTTCATCAAAGTATCAGAATTATTTAGATTATTTTACAGCAGTTTTTCTTCAAAGTGTTATTTAGTCTACCTAAAATAATACTTTTCTTAATATAATTACCAAAATTACTGTGGTTCGAAAATTATCTTTCCAATAACAATTAATGCAAAAAAAGAAGGAAACTAAGTGAACATTAAAATACATTAAGGAAGAATTCCTATTAATTTATTTATCAATTATATAAATGGTCTCAGACATGTGCTAATTAAATGTAAAATTATTCTTTTTTCAAATTCGTATATCGGTTTTTTATAAAAAAAAACATGATGTTACTTGTGCCTTTCTAGATTTGCAAAAAAATATTTTTATTCATGTTGAGACGACAAAAGAATAATTTTCATAAAATTCTTTTATTAATATGACCGGTTTCATGAACAACAAATTTGATTCACATCCTCTGACTGAGGACTATATAACTTTCTTGTAAATTAGCTGATTAAGCATATATTTATGTACTGTTGTTTAAGTTTCGTTTAACAAAGGCAAACAACTACTACATAAAAGTTAAAAATCGGTAATTTATTTTAATAAATTAATTAATACAAAAAATATTTAATATATTATAGTATGGAGTCAGCAAACCAGCATAAAACATTTATATTGGTACAACATATCGTACGTCACAAGGAGCCCGGCGCGTTCAGACCGGGATCGTCGTCCTCTGTTCTACAACAGCTGATCAGTCGATCAGTGTAGTGTCTCTTTTTAA
Organism: Rhagium mordax; assembly: GCA_963680705.1. Lineage (NCBI taxonomy): Eukaryota > Metazoa > Arthropoda > Insecta > Coleoptera > Cerambycidae > Rhagium > Rhagium mordax. Next base: position 68,727,843 of record OY796657.1, read on the forward strand.
AGCACGTAAAATAAAAATAACTATTAATGAATAGACCATCCATCTATTTAATTATGATAATTATATATATAGTCGAGTAAACTTTAACTTGGCGTGTGGATGAGTTGATATTGTGCATACTATTTCATTTTCTATTTTTTCCTTTTCTTTTTTGGGATTTATTACCACATTCCTCGAGATTCCTATCCAAAAAATTCGATTTATCTAAAAAATATTCAAATTAACCAGTTTAAAACTGGGAAATAACCTCTACGCCTTTGACGTAATGTCAGAGGATCAGTTAGAGGGTGTTTTTTGACAACTAATAGGAATTAAATTAATACAAAAATACTGCGCTGACGTTTCGGAAACTATATCCGTTTCCTTTTTCAAAGTTTAGGTTTTAGATTTTTATGTAACGTGTAGAATAACACGGCATAAAATAAAAATTGTTTATATCATTTCCATAGATACTTACCATAGAAATGTTGAAAAATATACTAAATAATATTAATTTTATTGAGTTCTTCTCTCAACATTGGTAACCAAGTTGAACAAAATTCTACCGAACAATTTGATACGCATTTATCTTCATTAAGTAAAATTATTGCAGATTCTTTGATTTTTCTTTTTTTGTTGTCTGCTTCTTTGGTCAAAATTTTTGCTGAATCCCATTTTATCCTGTGATCGTTTTCCCAAGCATGTTCACAAATTTTAGATTTTTCAAAATCACCTTTTCTAATATAACTTTTGTGCTCGCCTAATCGTACATTAAGTGGTCTAGATGATTCATATTTAATTTTACATTGTTATTGTTCTTTCTTTTATTAGTGAGATTAGAAATATTTCAAGTTGTACGTTCTGGATTATCAGAAGAAGTTATTTTATTTTGATAGTGCTTTACATTTACAATATGGCAAATCGTATAAACCTAGGAAAATGCTTTGTTAACTTCACAACAACTAAAAGAAAACATGGAATAATCTAAAATTTTATATAATTCGACTGTTTACTCTACTAAATATTTGGCTTGCTTTCATATCGGACCACAACACCCGATTCAATTTCATTATTAATTTGAATAATAGAAATAGCGTTACAATTTCCAAATAAATGGAATAACTGAGTTTGACCTCTGCAAGATTGCATTTCTAGACAATTTAGTTAAATTAAAATATAACGTATTTTTATTACACAATTTCAGAAAATAATCAATTTTTTACCATTTTCTTTCTTTGCTTGATACGTATTGTTTATACCTAGTTAAAAAGTTCAATATATTTTATATTTGCATGTTTAGAAGTGAAACATCCGTATAAATAAATCAAATTGGACATTTTTGTAATCATTATACATGTATAATCTATTTGTTCGAAAATCGTCAATTTTGATTAAAATCAATTTTTAGATTGACCAAAATTACAGTTGTTATCTATTACCAAAAAATCTCTTAATCGTTAATATTGATGAGAAGAGTATTTTCCTAAATAGTTAATTCCTTGAGATGACATGAGTGGGATCGTTCGTTCACTTTGTCATTGCCTTGACTTCGTCTGGATTTGAACTCCGTCTACCTAGAGGACCTAATAAATCAAATAAATTAGTATTGGCTAGCAGAAAATATACGCAAATTTTCACATTTTCTGTAAGAAAAATATATTTAAAATGCCAAAAATACTCTTCCATTAACCAAATCGTAAATAGTTATTTCGAAAGTAAATATTTAATTTTATTAGTCAAATATTACAGCAAAGTGCTAAATTTAAACTGCCATGGGCAAAATTCATCAAATTAGCATATTTCATAAGAGGAACATATACAATATAAAATGAAATATATGCAAAGTCTTCGTGATATAATTATTCCTGAAATAAATGGTCACTTTGGAGACACTCCAGATAGACTCCCATTTATATGTAAATAATGTATAAATTAGCCTTTGTGAAATTTACATTTAAGCACTGATGCCAACCTGGGTATCAAAATAAATTAATTAATTCCTAATCTAAGAGCGTAACATGCGTGAAAATGATTTGAACTTTATTTCCATTAAGCATATACACAGCAATTTTCCACTTTTAAAAATACACAAGCCGTGAACTTCTCTACGTAGATATTTCGACACGTTTTAAAATAAAGGAAATTCTACAAAACATATTTAAAAAATTATTTAATAACCTTATTTTGTAAATAAATCCTACGATGCAATAGATAATTTTGTGAAAGTTTTGAAAATACGAATGGGTAATGGAATGAATCATGTAGGTTTTATGAGTTTTACTTTTATTGCATATAGTTTATAGGTAATGTTTAAGCAATTAATTTAGTTAGCAAATACGCAAACAGCAATAGGTAGGTATGCTGTGTTCGATATAGGCATTAATTGGCATTATTTGTACCAGTACCTAATAATCTAGGCGTAATTAATTGTGTTGCGAAGTTATTTTACATCACTTGTTGGTATGTTGTGATATAATTTTAAACAATACTCTTCTATGAACCAAAACTTTGATATACAGATCTGCGTAATATTGAGATATGTATATCTATATGCATTATTTAATATACCTTCTAAATAACAAATAAAGCTTTTGTATCACACACTATATAAAATAGCAAACCGATAGTAGATTTACGTCAGAATGTATAGAACAAATATTCATATTACTCTAAAGATGATGATTATATTACATTCATCTAAAACTAATCTAACTTTTTTATTTTTAAAGTTATTACTATGAACCACAAACCAAATTGTAGTGTTGCTTACTAAGTTTGTTTTTGTCATCAGAAGAAACAAAAAACTGTCATCTGTCAAAGATATACAAATAATTTGTGTTTTTTTAAATGGAACACCCTCGTAACGAAGTGATTTTTGTCAGTCAAGGATTGCCTGTTTTATTTTAATATTTCCGTCACTTGGGTACACCCTGTAACTCTGTTATCATTTAAGTTATAGTTAAGGTATCAATTAATTGTAAGATCAGCTGGTGAATTAATTGATGAATTTCCGATAGTCTCCTGTATAGCTAAAATCCGTTAATTGTTCAAAAATAATGTTCATGCCGGAAGTAAAAATCATTTATTACGAAAACTTGATAAAATATTAATCCGTGTTCGTTTTAAGCCGGTTCTTTTTGCTAGATAGTTTAAAAATTATAAGCAATGCATTTCCGTTGTCCGTTAGCCCGGGTGAATAAGGCAAGTTACATAACACGCGCCGACCTAGTAAACCGAGTTCTTCATTCAAGCCACCTGTCCGAATTCCACATATCGTATGAGCGCGCCGCCACCGCCTACGTCAGCAAGAAAGATTTAAATTCACCTGGAACGGTAAAATCGGGATCAATCGAATTATCGATACCTTCGCATCAGACCTCAAAATCCGACTAGAAATTTATCCGTTTTTTTTACAAACCGTCTTGGTAAGAACCCCAGTAATTGACCGTAATTCAGACGCTCCCTATCTTGAATAATCACCGAGATTCACCGCAGATTTTATTGCGTAGGTAAATATCGCCGCATTGTAAATCTACTTAATTAAATCAGATTTCGGTTTAAAGTTTCCGTTTAGTTGTAGTTTATGTTATATCACACATTCGCCGGTTGAGCCTTCCGATAACCCGTTCTGGTAGTTGGGCACAGCCATCAGCAACTGTATTTTCAAAACGTGGATTTATCATACACTGGCAAAGTAATTCGATAATCAGTTCTGGTAGTTTATGGCACCAGTGTATGGTTTAAATCTTTATTTTCCGGTGCGGGAGTAAAATTCCTGGTTAAAATCTGTATTTGAGGCAGTACAAACCCGCGTGTAGTAAGTAGCTTTCAAATCCGAAATAATGAAAAAGAATCTCTGTGCCTTATGCATAGCACTCCGTTAGTTTGGGTGTGCTAGCTGTCCCCGCCGGCCGTTCGACTTCATATACAGGGTGTTCTGAAAAACACTGACAAAAATTCAGGAGCTGATAGAATTTCAAAAAATATTACAATTTGTTCCTATGAACCATGGGCGTATCTCTTTCCGTTTTCAAGATACAGGGCGTTAAAAAAAATTGTTTTAAATCTAGTTTCGATCCTATCTTCCACAAAATTCGACCAAATGAGCTGAAATGTTACTGTGTGGGGTTTCTGGGGATGCTAAATGCTTTGGTGTTATTAATTTTTGGCTATATCATACAGGGCGTTCAGTACAGTACTCCGTGGGAACATTTTAGGTCCTAACTTTTTTGAGATTAATCTTTTTGCTCCTTTCGTCACTTGCTCTTATGGCAAATTTTATTCTAAACAAAAAAGGTGCTCTTGTAAGAAGTGCTAAAATTTGCCCGTTTTCGAGAAAAACCGGGTATAGTGCACCAAAGTCAAGCAGCTGGTATCCCAAATTGTTGGGTTTTTTTATTTCAAGTAGGCTTTGGCACCTAGTTTTTTTTTATTTTTTTTTAAGTAATAGTTAGGTAGTTTATTTCTGGAAAAGTTTAACACATACTGAATACAATTGAAAAAAAGAATAACTAATTATTACTAACAGAAAATTAAAATTTAAGAAAAATTATTTTTTACTACTTTTTATCATTGCCATTCAAATAATAACTTTGATTTTGAGTTTTATTAATGAAACTAATAGTAATAACAACTAGGCAAAGCCTACTTGAAATAAAAACCAGCAATTTGGGATACCAGCTGCTTGACTTTGGTGCACTATACCCGGTTTTTCTCGAAAACGGGCAAATTTTAGCACTTCTTACAAGAGCACATTTTTTGTTTAGAATAAAATTTGCCATAAGAGCAAGTGACAAAAGGGGAAAAAAGATTAATCTCAAAAAAGTTAGGACGGAGTACTGTACTGATATAGCCAAAAATTAATAATACCAGAGCATTTAGCATCCCCAGAAACCCCACACAGCAAAATTTCAGCTCATTTGGTAGAATTTTGTGGTAGATAGGACCGAAACTAGATTTAAAAAATTTTTTTTTAACGCCCTGTATCTTGAAAACGGAAAGAGATACGCCCATGGTTCATAGGAACAAATTGTAATATTTTTTGAAATTCCATCAGCTCCTGAATTTTTGCTAGTGTTTTTCAGAACACCCTGTATATTTCGATTCATCGCCGTCCGAAATTTCAGTAATACGTAGGTACGCCGTGTTACCAGCTGATAGAATTATTATTAATGTTGTACATAGCCGACTGTGTAGTCAACCGAGGCTTTATCTTTTCTTGTAATGAAATGTCTTATTAATTGTCGTTATTTAATAAATAAATAAGTTAGTATACCCAAAAAACTTTTCGAGTTATAATTTCTGTTATAATTTCCGCCGCTAATTTCTAATTAGCCCGGTTGAGAAATTGTTCAAGTCTTACTGACAAAATAATCATCTCAAGACCTTCTGGCAAATACCGTGTCTCACACGGTTAGCTACCGAGGGTTTTCCTGGGAACCGCCAGGAAACAAAAGTGTTGTTCTTTACACTTAAAAAGGAAAGAACTGGCGCCCGAGTTTTCCGTCTAAAAAAGGTTACGTAAGTATACGTGGAAAGTAAGCGGCGTTACACCCTATATATTTTCAGCCATTTCGATAGCATATTGTGTTCTGATTTCAATGGTATAGTCCACTTTATATTTTGATCCAGTAGTTTCTAATTTATTCGCAAAAATTTAAAATATTTATTCTTACGTTATTTTTAAATAAATATAATATTTAATTCGAATTTTTGCATCATTTAAAAATTAAGAATTATCTTTAAAATCCAAGTCACACTAGTAAAATACATTGTGCTGAACAAAAAATGAAAAACATTTTTATCAATTTGTGTAACCGTTTTGCAAATAAAATATTTTTTTTTTTTCGTTGAAATAATTTATAAGAATAAATTAAATTTATTAATGGAAATTACATCAAATCAAACAAGTAACATCAATTATCTCGTTTGTCACTTATTAAATAATATTCTAAATCTGTTTTTACTTCTATTTAAGTGACAATTCAAACAAACTTTCTAAGCCAACTCGGTGTTAAATTATTTCATTTATCAGTATTTTACTAAATATGAAGGTATGTTATATTTTTGGAAAGAGAATTTAAATCTTTCCTCAAAATTGTAAAAATATGCAGGGAATTCCATTAAAAAAAACATTGCGTTGTTTTTTCTCAGTTTTATTTCAATTGTTTTCTTGTTGAAATTTTCGAAATCCTTGGAAAAAATACTGTAAGTTTCCAAAGACAAATAAAAAAATTGGGGTAAGAACGTTATAGGAATCACTCTGTACGTAGCAAATAAGTGAAATAATGAAAAACAAAATATACGTAGGGATTGATATGATATCTCAAGCTTTATAGTAAAAAATTATGTTATTTATTCGACTTTTACATTTTGCTCAATCTTGCTTGCCTTCCACTTTAAAGTGTCAAGATATTCAAGAAGCAGTCAGAGTATATGAACTGAAGAAGTGTAAATAATAACAACTATTAGTTTTCAGTAGTTTATTGTTATACTTATATCCAAAGCTATAAATTTTATAACTTATTAAAAATGAATCTTAGTGATATATTTGTTGTGCAGATTAGAATATGGTACCTACCACTGTTTCATCGTGAATTTATGAAGAAAATATCATCAGTTTTCAATCATACTTTAGATTTACAAAGTACAATTGTTTACATAATATTTTATACACATCAAATGTTTTATTTGTTTTTAAAACAATTTAATTTTTTTATTTAATAGTCCGTCAGTATATGAATAGATGTATTACCTATGCAAAAAAAGAGGCTTTCTCCATCGAGCTGTATGTTTTTCTTGTAAGTTTCCTTCACTCATTACTTCGGGTTCGCTTAAGTGAATTCTTTGATATTTTTTGCATGTTGTAGACTGTAGAGTATTGCTTGGAGGTGATCCCATTGTAGTTCGATAAAACTACGTTTAATGTCAGATGGGCACAAAAAGAAAATGAAATTTTCCTTTTACAATATATTATGATTTCAGTTGCATATCGAGAGTATATTAATGAGGATTTATTAGCAGGATAAAAATTGTATCTTACAATAAATATTTATAAACTTATATATAAATTTATTTTATCAACATCTGTTAATACGGTTAATTTATTATACAAATAAATATTATTTTAAAGAACACACATCATATCAAACCGCAGATGAATTATACAGGGTTAGGCAAAATGAACATCTCGTTTTAAATAGCGTACCTATAAAAATTTATTGACTTAAACAACGAAACAAAAAGACATGCACTCTTAAAACTAGAAAGATGAATCTTTATTATGATCTGATTTACAAATCCAAACTGAAATAGTCTTACGTTGAGGACACTGTCGGACATTAAATTGACGTCGAAAACACCTTTGAAGGGCTACTATTGAATTAATTTCAGTAAATTTCTCGATACAAGAAACCCGATGTTCTGTTGACCAGTGCTGTATTTTGACAGCTGTCAATAATTGTAACAAAATCTCTAAAGAATACTCTTACAGATAAAAATGTCACCAGACTGAGATAAGTTTTTCAACTATTAATGGAAAAAATACGTAGAATACATTTTGCCTCACCCGCTGTTTAGTCATACAAATTTATTGAGTTTCTGAGCTATTGTCTGATCCGATATATTAGACGGATATACGAATTCTATATTTTCTGTTATTATTATCTAGACAATACATGTCCCACACACGTCACATCATCAAAATATGAGTAAAAACGTAGCACGTAACATTTTTGAACATCATCATTTCCAAATAATGTTTTTGGCTATTTATTAATTTTCAATTGTAAATTTTTTATTTAGGTAACACCTAAACCTCGACCTAAACAGTGAGTTCTTAATGAGATTCTGTGAGAATATATATTGAAGTTAACAATATTTAACGCGTAAATTTTAATATGTTCTGCACAAAATAAAAGAGCTGCTGAATTAGATTAATTTTTGAATATGATGAGTGACAAGCGTTCTAACAAGTTCTAAATCATTATTTACTAATTAATCTTGTCGAAATAGGAAAAAACGGCAGTAAGTCAAAATCTTTTCTCCATCAGATGCACGGAATTCTTTTTTAGGTCTACACAAACAGGAAATTATAACGCGGACACTTGGTAGGCGGAGGGAACATATTTATATGCACTTTTATGCAAAAAATTGCATTCTTCACGATTTTTGCTCCTTCTTCAATATGTTTCCAAATGTATACAGTTCAAAATATTATATTTGTTAATAATGTATTATTTTATTATTATTTAAATTTTTCTTATCATAATATAAAGTCATTTATAAGCGTATAAGAGCTATTTAGGACATATAACTGAATGCTTAAGTGTATATATACAGGGAACAAACATTAGAGTAAACTCTTTAATATTTAAAAATTCTTGGAAAAATTTTTTAATCGGGGTTTCCAAGGTCGTTGATTACAAATCTGTTGTAAAAATTGGAAAATCCAAAATGGCTTACTCTAAATGCCGCGAATTTCATATACAGAAATGGGATTTTTGACGTAATTTTTGATTTTATCTGGTAATTATGTGAAAGAAAATGTGTTCGGTGTATAATTTTTCATGGATTTTTGTTTTTTTATTTTTTTTATGTTTACCTCCGTCCACGCATCCCCACACCTCTTTTACCCTCCTCCTTTCACTGCAGCAACCCCTTTACCAACTCATCCCCTCCTTATTACTCTCTTACCTTATACCTTAAACTGTACCTATCTTTTTCCTACGAATTAAAAAAATACTATTAAAATAGTTTAAATTTAGAAAAATTACCTAACATAATATCTAAAACAAAAAATCTAATTATCAATTTTAATACTAATACCTATTTAAAGTTAACTTAAAAAACATTCAAATTTTAATGTAGAATTTAATTCAATTGTTTTTCAGTTATCCTTATTTTTTTTATGTAAATTTAATCTGTGTAAATAAACTGATGCAATTTAACATGTATTCTTATTTGCAGGAAAAATATAGCTACAGTTTAAAGTACAAGGTAAGAGAGTAGACCGTAGAATAAATAATAACTACAGAATTTTGGTACTTGAATTGAATTGATGAATTTTATATTGTAGAACATGGAGTTAATTTAGACTTAGCGTACTCTTATTTCGCTGGTGTAAAATTTATATACTAGTAATATATAGTTAACTTGGACAGGTGAATAAAGCAAAATCGTCTCGTCTTTTCTTTTAGCGGTTTGTCAGTGTTTAGTGTATGTATATACAAGTGCAACGCATTCTTAGATGAGAGCTATACACATTTTTTTTATGGTCTTATTTATATTAACGTCCAGGCGAAGTTTAGCTTAGAGCTATTCTAACACTTAACCAGGACACACCACTTACACCCATTCCCTCCGACATTGCCATCTGCCGGAGCTGGGACTCGAACCCAGGAGAGATAGGCAGTAGCTAGTCGCCTTGTGCCACTCAAGGGCGATCTAGCCCGCTGACCTATCCTCGGTAATGTAATGAGATACGGTCACCCATCCAAACGCCGGCTTCGACAAACGCTGCTTTACTTCGTTGATCGAAGACCGACAATTGTACGCATGACCCCATCTCACTACAAATTTATAGGAGGGAATGTAAAGTGGTTGGTTTCTTGGTCGTTAGATATTGAACAAATAAAAATTTGGTACTCTTTGACAGAGAAAATCCTCGGTTAAATTTCCAGAATGTGGGTAGATCGATTACTTAAATTAAACATTAAGTAACAGACTTTAAAAAATGGAGATAGATAGAAATTGATTCAAAATCATATTTTTGTTATTTAATACAAAGCACGGTGTGCGTGACAAAATAAGATATAGAATTTTGAAATAAATATACAACGGCAAAACGTACAATACTTTAATATGATATTTATGTTTATTTCAAACAACCAAAAGAATTAGTATCCATTACTTTTGCAAGATTACCTGATTTTGTTTCTTTATGTTGGTATTTTTCCATGTGTATTATTGCTTATATTCTTTTTTTTTTGGGGGTCTGCGGCATTATTATTAACTCTTGTATTATTGCTTATTTCAAATATAAAGTAAACGAAATTCTCCATTATTCAATTTGCTTACTTTATTATGATTATATAATTGCTGAATCAAAACAAAATAATTAAACTGAAACTGCTATCGTTAACTTGATCATAAGTCTCTTGAATATATAGGTCGTCAAATTAGCAACATTTGCTGTAATAGTTAATTTATTATTCTACTTCAGAATGCAATTATGATTGAATTGGAATACATTTGCTCAACCATGTTCTTCACCTAAGTAACACTTATTTTTAGTGTACCATTAATTATTTTACGAGGTTACTAAACACAGGAGTGTTTTTAGTATTCATTAAATTATCCAAGACAGATACCATATAAAGTTTTAATTTTCTTGTCCTTAATATTATTTTCTGATAGGTTGTTTATTGATAATTTTATTCTACGAAAATTGAAAAAATATTTTTTTCTTGTATTATTGTGAGTAATTTAAAAATTAGAAATTAGAAATTTTCCATCATGTTATACAACTTTATACAGATTTTTTACAAGATAGACTTTTGTACTTCCTACAATACAATTTAATAATATCGACAATATTCAATTGATATGTTTATATTGATGATTTACTTCTAAACATGCAAATACAGGGTGATTCGTGAGGAGAGGGTCGTACTTTACCAACAGATAGGGAACATTGAGTTGATCTTAAATCCCCATATAGTAATAGCTATAGCGGCTTCGTTTCCGAAATACAGGGTGTTTTATATTTTTTGGAAGAATTTTCTTTTCGCCATATATCTGTAATGCGTAAACGGAATTCAATGAAATTTTGTATTTTTGTTACAGTAGTCATTCACCATCAAATGCGTGGGATATTAATAAAATATCAGGGCCGGACCCAGAATAAAATTATTTTTAAATTATTCCTAGAAAATAACATTCTGTATACTGTTTATGAAATTCTTGATATTGAAATATTAATTTACATCTAGAAAGATACAAGATCCCATAAAAAAATATTTTGGCACCATTTCATTGTTTAAGTAAAAAAATTAAATTGTTGAGGAATCAATTTTTTTTTGAAAAATTGAGAGAAAATAGTCACTTAAGTCCTGTTGCATGGCCCCCGAGATCACCAGATCTCACACCCCTTGACTACTTTTTGTGGGGTTATTTAAAACTGAGGCATACAAAGAAAAAATAAACACCAGAGAACAGCTGATTGCAAGAATTGAGCACTTTTGCAATGAAATTAATAAAAATTTAGAAATTGTTAGAAAAAGTATAAATCAAGTGACAAATCTATCAAGAAAATGTATCGAATTTGGCGGTGGTCACTTTGAAAACAGACTGTGATTCAAAAAATTTAATTGTATTTAGTAAATTTGACTGTTAAATTGTTAATTTTTATTATGTGTTATTTTTTTAAGATTATTAATTACACAATCATTACAATATATTTTTATTATTTTACTAGGTTCCATCATGCGATACGAATAAAAGATAGTGCAAACAGAGAAGAAAAAAATATATGTTACTAATCTGAAATGACTATTTTCTCTCAATTTAAAAAAAAAAATTGATTCCTCAACAATTTAATTTTTGTACTTAAACAATGAAATGGTGCCACAATATTTTTTTATGGGATCTTGTATCTTTCTAGATGTAAATTAATATTTCAATATCAAGAATTTCATAAACAGTATACAGAGTGTTATTTTCTAGGAATAATTTAAAAATAATTTTATTCTGGGTCCGGCCCTGATATTTTATTAATATCCCACGCATTTGATGGTGAATGACTACTGTAACAAAAATACAAAATTTCATTGAATTCCGTTTACGCATTACAGATATATGGCGAAAAGAAAATTCTTCCAAAAAATATAAAACACCCTGTATTTCGGAAACGAAGCCGCTATAGCCATTATTATATGGGGATTTAAGATCACCCCAATGTTCCCTATCTGTTGGTAAAGTACGACCCTCTCCTCACGAATCACCCTGTATAAAAAGAATTTATTTATTTCCCAAAAATAAATCAACTCAAGTTTGTTTGTTTAATGAAAATTTAATAAATTAAATATTTTGCTGACGGTCATGTCTGTGCGTGTTTTAGTGCTTGTATATTATTAATTATTAGATTTTGAATATTTATAAATTATAACTTGTGTCACTATACCCGCAGCGGGCATAATAAGCTCAAGCTTCAGTATAGCGGGTCAAAACCGCAACCCGTAAGGAAAAATAAATACCGCAGCGTTATTAATCACAATCTAAATTATCATCCATTTTTGCTATATATCGGAGGGTACTGAAGTGTCAAGTCCTATATAAGAATTGATAATATTTACACATAATTAAGTATAACTATTACATAAGCTTACAGACCACGGGGTTAAAGAGTAGATAAAATTTATTTAATGTTAATGAATCAAATCAACCGCATTGTTCGGAAATTTTCCGTTAGCTAGTTCAGTTTTACTTTTCCTTTTCCTATCAAGAGCTTTGTTAAATTCACTGTAATTTAATTAAAAGTTCCAAACATGACCGAGTATGTACATTATCAAATACATCAAAACAGCAATCTGTTTTTCGCTGGTAGAAGTTTCAAGATGCTGAATGCTAGTAATTACCGTTCAATTACAAAAGTAAAGTATCAATTTTTATTTAGTAGTCTACATTTACCTCTACTTATTTTATACAAGTTTCTGTATAAATTGTTAAATATCGAAAATCTAGTACTCTATCATTTATTTCCGTTATAACTTTCTTAAATTTAATTTAAAAATCATAAGAGAGCGCTTGATGTGGCACCTACGCAACAAATTTCCCAGTTCGATGACGAATGAATAGTTTTAAACTTTAGGGAACGAAATGATCAATTAAGTGGATATTGTTAGCCTAATATAAGACGTGAGTAATTCCTTGTAATTAGAAACTGATTCTTCATTGCTAGCTTACCGTATTCAATAAGTTTATTTTGCGTATTCTGTTTGTGATGCTAACTGATGATCAACAGTATTCAGGTACGCATGTGACTGCTTTCCTAAGGCAGTATATGGCCCTCATACATTTACCTCTACAGTGGTCTGTAAAATAAGAAATAAATTTATTACCTCAGAATATAATAAAGTTTCGAAAAATACAAGTCTATTTCTTTTTTAAATCTGAATCTTAGTTAATTCCCGATATGATATCATCAATATGCTTTTTATCAGACACTGTCAATTTTTCCATTTTTAGACCCTTCATGAAAAGCTAAATTCAAGAACATACAGATACCTATGCCCTAAAGTTAATAATTTGGAAGCTACAGAAATTTAAAAAACTGTGTGTGTGATTACTGTGTAAAATCAATTCACAGTACCTACAGCAAAGTTGCTTATCTTAGGAATAGTTAAAAATTGCATGTAGGATTATCAAAAATTTACAGTTTTTGGTCACCTCCAAAAGATACCCATGAAGTATACATATTGTAATGTAATAGGGGCAGATGAGATTTATCTTGACTTTTGTATACACTTATTATTGGAATTTTAATTTAATTTTGTATATATTTATTATTATTATTTAATTTAGGAAATATTGTAATTTAAGTTTATTTAATAATCATATTTCTTTTTTTGTTTTACTTATTGCCTTTAACTATCCACCCACATTACATTTACAGTATACGAATTTGTTCGCTCCTGGTGTAACCTCCAACCGCTGTTTCTATAAACGACCGTGTGTACTTTGAGGCGAATGACTTACTAATGGGTTTGCTGTAAACCCCTCCTTTTCCTTTTCAGGGCGTTCCAGGGGTCTTCTGGCAGAGTTACCTTACTCAATATTCTGTTAATTTGATTCAATAAAGACTTATTTAATTCAAATTGAGTTCATTGATTTTACTGATGTTTGTTTTCAAATATAGGTCCTGCCAAATATGCAATGGCCTGTAATTATAACTATCTGAATGGTTAAAACGATCATGCACACCTGTGGTCTTTGGAACACAGATGTCACCTTTGTCACTGAAATAATGCTTTAGATAAGGTAATGACGCACAAACTTGAATTTCAACTGATCAAACATAGAGGTCTCTCAACTAAACACCTTTTATTCAATGAATCATCGACAAAGACAAATTAAATCGATTGATAAATAAATTAAGAACTTGCGATAACTTAAAACTACATTTAATCTATTTCACAAATGGTGTTATCCTTCTAATTAAACATAGTCCAATATTTTTGGTTTTTTTATAAAAATGTGTTTCTATCATTAGTATACACCGGCCTTATAACAGTGATCGCACCGGTTTGAATTTATCAGTTCAGTGACTTTGAAACTAATATGGCTGTTGGAAGTGGATTGTTCTAGAGTGTCCAATTTTACTACATGGAAACAAACCAGCTGTGGATACTCATTCGAAATTACAAACTAAGGTGGGTACCTGAAATTTTCATCGTCTATTTTAGTAAATCCTGGGAATACCGGCAAATTATCTCGTTCAATATAAATGGTATGAAGATAACCTCGGCTTTTGAATTGTTGTTTTATATATGCTGCTCAATTTTCTTTAAATTTTCATTCCTTTTTTAGGAGCGACGTGGACATGGTACTCTTCTTCTGCTTGCCCAACAACAACTCTCTTTTATTTATGTTTCCAAGATACTGCCAGAAAATCTCCTTCGTCAAAATACTCTAGATAGGAATATGTCATCTTGGTACATATTTTCCCAAATATTTGCCTTATTCAAAGTTATTTTGAAGAAATTATCTTATTTTTAGCATCCTGGTCAAATAAACTTTCTATGGATACCCATCACAATACATTTCGTTAGAACCGATTCCTCACTACACGTTAATTTCAACGGTTGTGCACTGCATTTTAAAATTCACTTCACTGCTATTTCTTAGAGTCTAAACTTACAATGTCGTCAAGCCATCTGACATTAGACTATTGGTTTTACATGAAACATTATGCTAATTACTTAAATGTATCTAAACTACGTGTCCCTATATTTGATTTTTCGCTAGATAAAATTAGAACTTTGTTCATTGTTTATAAATCACTACTAGTTTGTTACTAATTACTTATTAAACTATTAAAGATTACTTTTGCTTTAGTTAAGATCGAGGTTAAGATTATTTTACTAATTAATTTTGTGGTTTTTTTTTTTTTAGATTGGACGAGCCACGACATAGGTATATGTGAGTTATCCTTGCTGTCCAGTTACAGGTGTTTGCAAAAGAAGATAAGTTTCCCAAAACTGGTATCCCTTAACTCTATTTAGGATTAAACATTCAGTTTTCTTACGTAAGTCTTTCGCTGATTTTGAATTCAGAGGAAAGTTTTATTCCGACAATTTTTTGAATTAATTTAATTTTTTAAGGAGTATTTAATTTATTTTATTTATTCAGAATACATGACAATATATTATGTATTGTGCATTTCAGTGAAAAAATAAATATTACTAGCTGGTGTTCTATCAGATAATTAGTGGCTGGTTATAATATACTGGAGTACCTATATACAATATTTTATCTTGTAAACCAAATTCAGAGAAATTAATTATTTAAATTCCTATATCTCCTAGAAAACCAAAATTTCTTTATAATTCACAAATGCCTGAACCTTATATAAAATTTTCTAACCTTTTCATCTCCTCCATCCATATTTATACAAATATAATATTATTTAATCGGGTTTGGAATATTTTCGAGGCAAGAAAGAAGATGTGCACGTCTTTGCCATCTTGCGCTAGGGCCACTGGCTAGAATAACGTTTTATTATATCCTTGCAGCCGAGAAGTGCCGCGAATATCAAACATACGTTTTTATTCTCGGTCCTAAAGTCAATATTTGCCCGGTTGCGGTCCAGCGCCGGCCAATAAAATATATCCTGTGTGGAAGAGAATATCCTTTTTCCTTGGAAATTAAGATATCACACATTGGTAAACGGGGATCCGTTTTTGGTATTATCAGATTTAGATAGGGCTAAATTTATCTTCTAAAAATTCGATTGTTTATAGTATACAAAATATTTAGCGACATTACGTACATACTTCTGCATTTGTGTAAGATTTATTTAGGTAGTATATCGTTTACGTCTTTTTCTAAATGGTAAATAAAATATGATTAATGTATAGGATTATCCTAATATTAAATTTTCTTTAGGCTTTGGTTATTTTTTAATGAAACAGATATTTTGAAATAATTAATTTTATTTATTCATAATCAGGATAATGTAAAATCGTTTGATGCCAACATAGTAAAAATAATAGATTGACATATTTAACTGATTAAAATTAAGTACAAATAAAATGCATAAAAACATTACTATTGAATCTCAATATGATTTAAGAGGTCGTGCCTGAAGCATATCGACTATTATGAATTGTACAGGGCGACTCACTTAACATGGACACATGGACTTATTATTAAGATGCGAATGAAAATTTAAAAGACAAGTACCTAACATACAAATTTGGCGACTCTGGCGAACCTGAAACAGTAGACCATATTATTTTCAAGTGCGAAGCATTAGCTCGCAGAAGATATAATATTTACGGGCAGACCATAACAGAAAACCATCCAAACTCGTTCAGTTACGGATTTTTGTATCACTTGATCAGTGGTACAGAGGTATTGAACTAGTAAATTGACTAAGGGAGAGCATAATAAGCCTAGGAGGCTGCAGTGCCCTCGGCTTTTATACAGACGAACTCTGAGAGAAAAAAGATACAAATTTTGTCGTAAATTTCAAATCTCCTGAGGAAAATGTTATCGGATTATAAATATTTGAGAGGTGATATAAAATATTTTTTATCAAAATACATATTGTTAAGTATTGTTGTATAGGCATTTTTTCTTGTTGTCATGATTTTGCAAAAAAAAAAGATTTTATTGATATCTGTCAACATTTGTTGAGAAAATATATGAAATAAACTAATTCAAGAAAAATAGTGTTTTTACTGCGAAAACATTAACAAATGGTCCTTCAGAGCTGATACAAGAAGATTTCCAGTGAAATTAGTGGCATTGAAGACTTCTCCACTCCAGGCTATTATCCAGTTCGCCGCCGTATAATCTACGACCGGACTGTCGATCACCAGGTGGGTCGGTTCATTTCCATTTAATTTGAAATTTTATTTGCTATAATACTGTTCTGAATATCCTCATAAGTAATTGTTTATAGAAAATTTACTAATTTTTACGTAAATATCTCTAAATTTTTCATAAAATGTCAGAACTTAAACAATTTCAAATCAAACGATCTTCTATCAAAGGTCAACTGACACGATTTAAAAATTTCTTTGACAAATTTGTAACTGAACAAAATACTGATTTTGTGCAGTTGGAATCTCGTCTTACCAAGATAGAGCCATTGTGGGACGAGTTTAATAATATTCAATCGAATATTGAATTTTTAGCTACCGAAAGCACCGATCATGAAGAAGAACGCAAGTTCTTTGAAAGTTCTTATTTTGATTTGACATCTAAAATCAAAAAACATCTACATAGTTCAAATAATCAAAGGCGCTAATATCAGAAAATAAAGAGAGCCTGTCACAAAGCAAAATAGTTGACACAAACCAAATTAGATTACCATCTTTAAACTTGCCAAGCTTTGACGGCTCCTACAATCAGTGGTTATTTTTTCGCGATACTTTTACCTCTATAATAGACAAAAATACGTCAATTTCAGATATTCAGAAGTTTCATTATTTGCGATTGTCACTTAAAGGCGAAGCAGAGGATGTAATACGTTCTCTCGAAATTTCAGCAGCAAATTATAAAATCGCCTGGACTTTGCTACTTGAGCGGTTTGAAAATAAACAACTTTTAATAAGTAACCATGTAAAAGGTCTTTTTAATTTGCCAACTATGGTAAAAGAATCTCATATTGGTTTGCGGCAGTTATTAGACGGAATGTTACGTCATTTACGTGCGCTCGAAGTTCTTGAGCAACCAACTAAGCATTGGGATACTCTTATTATTCATCTAATTGCTACAAAATTAGATGGAGTAACTAGACGAGAATGGGAAGCAGAAAACTCAAAGGGTACATTGTTAACTTTAGATGAGTTTACTATTTTTCTTAAAGAAAAATGTCGTTTACTCGAAACCCTTGAAATTAACGAATCTGAATCTAAATTGCGAATCAAGTCAAAGGCAACAAAATCCTTTATTTCAACAACCGTTCCTCAATGTCCCGTGTGTAAAAATGATTACACAATTTACAATTGTCCCGAATTTCTTAAACTTGATTCAAATGGTAGATTCAATGAGTCAAAGCGGCTAAAGCTTTGTACAAATTGCTTGCGTAAAGGTCATTCATCAAAATATTGTCGATCAGGTTCATGTAGGAAATGTGCAAAACCTCATCACACATTGCTGCATATTGAAACTGTGGTAGAACAATCGTCACAATCTCAATCTGAAACAAAATTATTGCCAATTGCACCAACAGCTGATCATGTTTTGACAAACTATTCTTGTAGAAGCGAATCTTCGCATATAATATTATCAACTGCTGTTATTCAGGTATTTGACATACATGGAAATGTGCACGAATGTAGGGCATTACTCGATAATGGTTCTCAAAGCAACTTTATAACTGTAGATCTCTGCAATAAATTACAATTACAAAAGACTAAAATTGGTTTATCTATTATGGGTATCAACCAAACAAGTTCAAATGTTAATTTTCGAGCTTTTGTCAAATTTCAGTCACGTATTAACGCGTTCAAAGCAACACTTTCATGTTTAGTTATACCAAAAATAACGGAAACTATTCCTGTAATGTCTTTTAGCCAAAGATCATTAGGTATACCAACCAATTTATTATTGGCAGACCCCACTTTCGACACAAGTAGTCATATAGATATTCTTATCGGTGCAGATACATTCTGGGACCTTTTAAATGCGGGTCAAGTAAAACTGGGTAAAAATTTACCTACTTTACAAAAAACACAACTTGGGTGGATAGTCTCGGGTCCAATTCACTACCAAAGTCTTTTTCAAACAAACGTCAATTGCAATTTAATCACCTGTCCAGATCTTGACAAGCAGCTTACTAAATTCTGGGAAATCGAAGACTTTCAAGATATCAAGCATTTCTCTCCAGAAGAAGCTTACTGTGAAGATCATTTTACTAAAAATACTGTTCGAGATAGCCATGGTCGTTTCATCGTTACTATACCACTGAAGGAGGACAGTTCCTATTTGGATGATTCGAAACAAACAGCACTCAGGAGATTTTACTCCACCGAAAGAAAACTTAATACAAATCCTGATATGAAAAAAGAATATGTAAAGTTCTTGGATGAATATGAAAAACTTCAGCACATGACTAAGATTGAGAATTCACATGATACGTCTTTCTATCTTCCCCATCATTGTGTTATAAACGAATCCAGCTCCACAACAAAGTTAAGAGTCGTGTTCGATGGGTCATGCAAATCCTCATCAGGATATTCAGTAAATGATATAATGATGGTTGGTCCCACGATTCAACAAGACTTACTCTCCATAATTTTACGGTTTAGAAAATACAACGTAGTTTTAACGGCTGACATTGAAAAAATGTACCGTCAGGTACTTGTCAAACCAGAGCAAAGATCACTACAACGCATATTTTGGCGACAACAACCAACATATGAACTCGCTATATATGAACTTAACACAATCACATACGGAACGGCGTCTGCTTCATTTTTGGCTATTCGTTGCCTACACGAAGTTGCAAAAAGGAACATACAAACCCATCCAAAAATTTCCAATATTATTCTAAGGGATTTCTATGTAGATGACCTTTTAACTGGTGGTGAGTCTATACAAGAACTGCAAAGTGTTAAACAAGAGATATCAATGCTCCTCAAGAAATATGGTTTTGAACTTAGAAAATGGATTTCTAATTCCAACATTTTAATGAATGATCATGAACATACATCTACTACAACTCTGAACTTTGGAGAAAACGAGCAAACTAAAACTTTAGGATTATTATGGAATTTCAAATCTGATTGTCTAGGATTCACAATAACTAATAATAATACGCAAAAAACGGTAACAAAACGATCAATTTTATCATCTATAGCTCAATTATTCGATCCACTTGGTTTATTGTCTCCGGTTACCATAATAGCAAAAATTATTTTGCAAAAATTATGGCAACATAAACTTTCTTGGGATGAATCCATACCATTAAATTTGCACACGATGTGGATCGATTTTAGGTCTAGTCTGCAGCAAATAAATCATTTAGAAATTCCAAGGCATATTATATGCAGCAGCCCAATCTCTGTAGAAATTCATGGTTTTTCAGATTCTTCTGAATCAGCATACGGAGCTTGCATATATATATTGTCATCTAATTCTTCTGGAGACATGTTTAGCAATCTTCTTTGTTCCAAGACAAAAGTTGCTCCATTAAAAAATGTTACTATTCCTAGGCTTGAGCTATGCGGTGCTCTTTTATTGGCTGAGCTTATGAATAAAGTAAAAATGTCAATGAATATTCATTTCGAAAAAACATTTTATTGGTGTGATTCAAATATAGTTCTTTCTTGGATAAAATCATCATCTCATCTTTGGAAAATGTTTGTAGCGAATAGAGTTTCACAAATTCATTCTTTAACTAATCCTAATGATTGGCATTACATAAATACCAAAGAAAATCCCGCTGATCTATTATCTAGAGGAATAAATCCAAATAAATTTATCAATTCCAAACTTTGGTGGAATGGACCAGAATGGTTATCTCTACCTGCTGAAAATTGGCCACTCATTTCGAATGAAAATTTGCATCTTAAAAATCTTCCAGAAATGCGGTCCAATTCTATTTCTTGCACTTTAACTGTTGAAGATGACATAATTACAAATTATTCATCCTTAATTAAATTACAGCGCATTGTTGCTTATTGTCTTAGATTTTCTAAAAACTTAAGACAACATAAAGAAAATCGTCAGTTAGGAGCGCTTACACCTCCGGAATTGAATAATTCTCTGAATTGTTTAATACGGTTATCGCAGAAAACATTTCCACAGGAAATGCATGATCTGTTAAAATTAAATGCAGTAAGCTCTACGAGCAAACTATGTAGCTTAAATCCATTTATAGATAAAGACGGAATAATCAGGGTAGGTGGCAGATTAAAAAATTCTAACTTTGATGATCTAAAAAAGCATCCTGCAGTTTTGTCATCAAAACATCATCTTACAAATTTAATAGCTAAACATGAGCATATTAAATTATTACATGCAGGTCCCCAAGCATTGTTAGCGTCCATACGGGAACGTTTCTGGCCAATATCTGGTCGTAATTTAGTACGAAAGATTGTACATGGTTGTGTTCGCTGTTTCAGAGTTAATCCTAGAGAAACGAAATATATTATGGCCGATTTGCCTAAAACTCGCTTATCTCCTACAAGGCCTTTCTTAATTTCGGGTTTAGATTACGCTGGACCTTTTCTTCTTAAAGATCGAATAACTCGAAATTATAAAACAATTAAATCATACGTGTGTCTTATAGTTTGTTTTGCAACAAAAGCAATTCATTTGGAGCTTGTCGGAGACTTGACAACTCAATCATTTTTAGCTGCACTAAGACGGTTTGTAGCAAGACGTGGAAAGTGTGCTCAATTATTTTCTGATAATGCTACTAATTTTCAGGGCGCTAATTGTGAATTAAAAAGACTCTTAAAGCTTTCAAATGACGAGATTCGAACTACACTAAATCAAGAGGGCATAGAATGGCATTTTATACCTCCCAGAGCTCCTCATTTTGGAGGACTCTGGGAGGCTGGTATAAAATCTGTTAAATATCACCTAAAACGAGTTATAGGCGATGCAAAATTATCTTATGAGGAATTCTTAACTTTATTAGTTCAAATAGAATCTTGCCTCAATTCGCGACCTTTGTGTCCATTATCAAATGATCCTGGTGATCACAGTCCTCTTACGCCTGGCCACTTCATTATTGGAGAATCATTAACAACATTACCAGATTACGATCTGTCAAATAGTAATGAAACCAGATTGCAGAGATTCCAACTTATGCAGCAGTTGTTGCAGCATTTTTGGTCTAGGTAGTCAAAAGAATATATATCCGAACTCCAGCAACGAGTAAAATGGAAAAGAAGCCAAGAAATGCTATTAAAACCTGGCGTTCTGGTAGTTGTAAAGGAAGACGGTTTACCTCCATTGAAGTGGCGTTTGGGAAGAATTAGCGCAGTTCATCCTGGGCTGGATGGTGTAATCAGAAGCGTGACCATTAAGTGTTTAAATGGAACCTATCAACGTCCAGTTGTGAAGATATGCATATTACCAAATCAAGATATCAACTAAGTGATTTTTCAGATATACTTGAAGCCTTATGGTTTTCAAGGGCGGCGGCTTATGTTAAGTATTGTTGTATAGGCATTTTTTCTTGTTGTCATGATTTTGTAAAAAAAAAAGATTTTATTGATATCTGTCAACATTTGTTGAGAAAATATATGAAATAAACTAATTCAAGAAAAATAGTGTTTTTACTGCGAAAACATTAACACATATGATTTTAGATTTCCGTGAAAATCTCTGCAATTCATTGAATTTCAGTTTATAAATTACTGAGCCCTGTGGAGATAATGAAGTCAATCAAGACAAATTTCTATACCCCCATAAAGACATGATTAGTAATTCATAACCTATGGAATTTAATTAATTTCAGGGATCTTTTAAAAAAACAAAAACCCCACATAAATGCTATCCTTGTTATATTCGGTATATTATGTATGAAATCAATAGTACCACATTAGTAGTTATAGAAAATAATCACATCCGCGTTTGACTAGAAATTGACATCACTTTTAATTTTTTTACTTCTCTTATAATGACATTTACTTGGTTGTTGGCATCAATCAGTTATCTTTGTTAATTTTAACGTTTATATCATAACCATAGATACTTACTACGTTCACAGAAAAGTTGATTAGATTAGATATTCACGTTGCTAAGTTCTTCTTTTAGCATCGGTTTTGTTTTTGTAAGTATAGATCTTAAAGTGTTAGTAGTTTGAAATACCGTTCTAACATTAAATTTATCACCGATAGTGCGTAGTGTTCAGATAACCCATGTACATAAGGAATCATTGTTAATGTTGTGTATTGCCGTTCGGGTACTTGTTGGCGCTGATTATTAACTCTATTTTCAATATTTGTCAATGTTCTATTAACAAAGACTTCTGGGTACTGATTGTTAATCAGTACGTTTCTAATAAATAACAATTTAAGATCTACACTTACAAAAACAAAACCGGTTAATAGTGATCAAAATTCAAAAAAGTGTATTTACAGTATTCCGTGTTGTGAATGTGACAAATATTATGTTGGTGAGTCATCCAGACCCTTCAATGTAAGATTGGGCGAACACAAAAGTTATATTAGAAAAAATGAAATTGAAAAATCAAAAATTTGTGAACACGCTTTCGAAAACGGACATTCAATAAATTGATATGGAGCAAAAATTTTAACAAAAGAACCGGACAGTAAAAAGAGAAAAATTAAAGAATCTGCAATAATTTTACTAAATGAAGACAAATGCGTATCAAATTATTATGTAGATTGTTGTAAAATATGGGTACCGATGCTAAAAGAAGAACTTGAATATCTAATCTAATCAACTTTTCTGTGAACGTAGTAAGTATCTATGGTTATGATATAAACATTAAAATTGTGTAATTTCACGAATTAAACAAGAGAAAGACTATTTAGCATTGAGAAAGGAAACAGATTAAGTTTCCGAAACGTCTGCAAAACATCATTGTTTTTATTTTATTTTAATTATATTTTATGTCAAAAAACCAACCTTTAACTGTTCCTTTGACGTAAAGTCACAGGCGTAAAGGTTATTTTTTAAAATAATCCAGATATTTTTCAGATTATCTGGATAATGTTCAGAAGTGTGGCCGTAAATCCCAAATAAGAACAGAAAGAAAATACTGAAAGATGCCACAAATAACTTTTAGACAATAAGTATTATCTTAATCTGCTAATGTTCCTCAAAACGTGATACCGTTCTAGGGAAATTTAAAAAACTACCTAACAACCAAAAATTTACCTTTTTTCCACTTTCCCGGTTTTATGATAATATCCATCCTCGCTCCGGTTAATACGGTTCAAGTTTTACTTCTACAAACAACCACGTTAACATTGAAATACCTACTACTACTTATATTTAAAAAAGAAAAAACAAATTATACTACTTCGTCGTCACTTTTATAAGACCCAGATTGCTTAGAATTTTAAAATCTTACACCTCCACCCAGGTGCAAATTTCAATAGGCCTTGGAAATAACTCTCCTCAGACTCTCTACTTTGAAAACTTTCTTGTATCTACTACCATATTATATGGTGAAAGCCATATAATAGTCTGCACTCGTTCACATAGAACAAATACCATAACTTCATCCACACATCAAATTAGCATCAAACATTCACACTGAAATTTAAAAAAATCGTTAAATTCGGCGCCTCCACCATATTATTTATTTTTTTTTATTTATTTAGATAAATATCCAACGGGTTAAAAAAACCCAGTTACAGGATAAGTAAACACGATACAAAAAAAGAAGAATACAACTTACAGACTAATGCACATTACACATATATACAAATTGCACGAAATAATAGATAGGTACTTAAGTAAAAACATCAATAATACAATACCATATAAATACAAAAATAAGTACATACAAAAGCACAAGTAAACATATAGTCTTGATTAAAAATTAAAGTTACATAAATATTTTTTTAATATCACTGATAGAACAGAATAGTATATCAAGCCGAGATTCAATATTGGCGTAGTTGGTAATCATTTGGTAAATGGGGGAACATTTATAAATATTTGTTCTATGATTTTGCACGGAAAACAAGTGGTTACTTCTCGCATTATACCTAGGTACATGAAAGTCTAATAAAGCAATGATACTTTCAGAGTTGAGTGTATGATTGACAATCTTAAATAAGAGTATAACAGAGTGCATAGATCGTCTTTTGACTAGGCTGCTCATGTTAAATCGGTCATAAAAGACCTCCTGTGGAGTACCTCTTTGAGGATAGAAATTATCTAAGACAAAGCTTGCAGATTTGAAAAAACGCCGCTGCACTCTCTCAATGGATGTTATGTGTATGTGGTATATTGGACTCCAGACGACTGATGCATACTCTAGTTTAGATCTCACAAAGGTAACGAATAGCAAACGCATAGTGCCAAGGCACTTGAAGTCTTTCATATTCCGAACTAGGAAACCAAGTCTTTTATAAGCAGCTGCTACAGTAGCGTCAATATGACTAGTAAATGAAAGTTTTGGATCAAAAATAATTCCAAGGTCTTTTATTATGCAAGGACGACTTAAGATGGATCCGTCAAGAGTATATTCGTGTATTAGCGTGACATTTTTGCGACTGTACGACATAACATTGCATTTACTGGCATTGAGAGGTAGGTGGTTATCGAGGCACCATGAGTAGATTAGATCTAAGTTTTCCTGGAGCTTAACGCAGTCCAGGGTAGATTCAACCTCACAATATATCTTTAGATCATCAGCATACAAAAGAAAATGTACATCTATGTTTGTGGCAATATCATTAATAAAAATAACAAACATGAGAGGACCAAGAATCGAACCCTGGGGGACACCCGAGCTTTGAGGAAATTTGATAGACTGGTAACCGTGGCATTGTACATACTGAGACCTGCCAGTCAGATAGGATTTAATCATGGCAACTAGGCTACCACTAAAACCAACATTATCCAACTTGCGCAGTAATAAACCATGGTCAAGTCTATCGAAAGCTTTGGAGAAGTCTGTATAAATAACGTCTACTTGGCCTCTCCGATCAAGGACTTCACTAAGAAATTGACTCTTGCACACTAGGTTGGTAACAGTAGAGCGACCTTCAATGAAACCATGTTGTTCAGGTAAAATGATATTCTTTACGTGGCATGATAAAAAGCTGTGAATTAATATTTCAAATACTTTAGAAAAGTTGCACAAAATAGCAATAGGTCTGTGATTAATGATCTCGGTCTTACAGCCTTTTTTATAGACAGGACATACCCGAGAAACTTTCCAAATATCTGGAAAGGTACAGGTTTGTAGGATCAAATTAAATATTATGTACAATGGTTCACAAAAAAGAATAGCACAGTCCCTAATTAAAAAAGCCGGTATAAGGTCTGGACCAATGGTAAAATTAGATTTAATTTTTTTTATCGATCTCAATACATCTTCAGTGGTGATAGAATTTATGTTTAATACATTATTATTACTGAGGCACACCTCATTAGTGTTCAAATTACTAGAGTTGGTGTAGGTACTGGAGAAAAAGTCAGCAAAGCTATTTACGATTAACTGTGGATCTTGTAAATATTGATCGTTATAAGTCATTGACGAAGGTATGTCGGTATTACCCTTTTTGGCGTTAATAAATGACCAGAATTTTTTAGGATCGGGCTTAATATCGGTTTCGGCCTTAGTAACATATTTTCTATAGGCTACATTTACTTTAATTTTTAACGTGGATCTTAAACGATTAAAACTATCGTAATTATCATCAGTGGGAGATGAGCGATAAATTTTCCAGGCCCGCATCTTTTGTTTCACATGTGATATTATATCACCATTAAACCACGGTGGATAAGATTTATGTGTCATATTTTTTTTAGGGATGTGCTTCACAAAAATTGAATTAAGACTGTCATAAAATGCACAAACGGCCTCATTGACACTCCTATGTTCAGTTAAAGTCGACCAGTCACTAGAGGCTAATTCTTGGTAAAGGGCCGGAAAGTTTGCTTTTTTAAAGTTAAAGCCTTCAATGCTTTTTTGTGGAAATTCTTTAACATTACAGTTAAAAGTGGTTTCAATGATTAAAGGTGGATGGTGCTGATCTTCAGGCAATAAAATCTCAGATGATCTAAAGACATTACAGGTGCAGTTGGAGATAACGAGGTCCAAGAGCCTATTATTACAATTTAATATGTTGTTAAATTGTGTAAAGTTAAAAAAGTTAAAAAAATTACATATTGAATTAAAATTACGACTAGGATTAGCATGTGGGTTTCTAAAAGCAAAATCAGGTATGTTAAAATCCCCAATAATTAAAATATTTGAACCGTAAATGATGTACAAAGATTCGATGGCATCAAACAATTTATCATAATTATCACAGTCAGTGTTAGGCGGTATATAGACAACAAAAATATAAAAGTAATTATTGTTATTAACTTTAAATTTTACAGATACAATGTCTATAAAAATGAGATCATTAAACATATCACAGTTAGACTTAAAATCAAAATTAAAAGCATTCAGTTTTTTATCTAGGGCAATTAATACACCGCCACCTCTCTCCGTGTTAGTCGCATGAAAATTACGATCGCAGCGAAAAACATCGTAGTGGTTAGTGTCAAATATTTCAGCGTTGGAAAAGCTGCTATTAAGCCAAGTCTCGGTGAGTACCACAATGTCATATTGACGAGCAACTGTAGAGCTGACAAGTAAATCATTGGTCTTAGTACGTACACCGCGCACATTTTGATAATAACAGGTTATAGTGGGAGAAGTAAACTTAGGCAAACAACTATCAAATGGACCATGGGTAGCTGATGTTGGTTGCTATTGAGGGGCAATTATGTTATTTCTGAATTTTTGCAATGTGAGATTGTAAACATGACAGTTTTTGTCCCAAACAGCATGACTTACATTGACAGGATCATTATTATTATGTTTATTATAGTTATGGCAGTTAATACAATGTAATATGCCCGTTTTAGGACAATCTTTCAAATTATGGTTTTGAGCACATAGAGGACAAATAAAAATATTAAGTTTACATTGACTAGAGATATGGTGATACCCACAACATTTGAAACAACGACGTAGTTCAATTGCATCGAAAATACTACAATAATCATACCCAACAAATAGTTTTCCATGGTCCATGACTTTACTATAACTCGCTACATCAGTTTGAATAACAGCCTGATACAATTTATTGTTCTTCTTTAGAGGCACAAAAGATATAACTTTTAAAACACAATTTTCGGCAATTACATGTTTATTTTGTGACTTAACATAGTTAATAAGCGTTTCTTCATCGAGATTTTCAGAGATACCGACTACTTTAAATCGAGGATTTAGCGCTGGAACTTCTTTGATGGTGTAGTCTTTGTTCAATTTTGAATTAGCCAGTTCCATAAATTTATGACCTTCATCTGAATTTTCACAGCTAACGAAAAGGCCACCATGTTACGTGTACGGCATTATCTAAAGGTCGCATATGTATGCTACTGGTGTAGCAGATAGATCGAATCACTGTAGTAAAACACAATTTAACAAAACATAACAATTATTCTCAGAATGATTGGATAAAAAGGGCCTACTTAATTATTATATAAAAAGCTACTCGCATTACCCATTCTTTCGCTAGGGCAAAGAGATCTGGCTAGCTACCATTTTCTTCAACTTCTTTGGAAACTCGAAAAACACTTTCTTGTTCACTAACTCCGATGAATTCCTTTTGTTATGTCTTGGAAGGTTGAACCCAACATTTTTAGCTTACTCTTACTTACTGATACATCATATTGTTTTATAATAATTGTTTAGATTAATCACACTACAATAATACATATCATAAATAAATACAATAAAAAATGCTGACTCAGGTATTTTATTAAATAACTATATAGATAGAGTGTATAGTTATTTCTTGCCTAAGTTCATAATTTACTAATTTAGAAAGAATTACCTTAATTAATAGTATACTCCAATAAACTTATTCTCCAAAACTAAGACTTATTCTTCAAGTGTTCCGGCAATTTGCTAAAAGCATAGATAATTAAATATACTGTTTTTCTCACATTTAGTATTACCCGCCACATATAACTTATAATATTGTGAATAATGTTAACCTCTTTTTGCCTTCGTTGTAAATTGCTGACAAACTTCTCATTTTCATCTTTTTTATAGTTTTAGTTTAGTTCATGTTTCTGAAAAATTTTATTTCTCAAAAAGAAACATTCCGTTACGCAGTTGGTAAGAAGTTTTCGTGAGACATCCATTGTGGACAATCCCGTTAAATGAAAAATTAATCTTCAAAATGCGTGCATGGCTAGGGATAACCAATAAGAACTTTATCTACAACGTCGTTGGAACCTTAAATTGTCCTGATATTGTAAGTAGACTTTTTGATCTTGTCTAGCCCCTCAATTTCCGCTGATTCCTTTTGAGATTACTTTTAATTACATTTACTTGTAATCATAAGATTAATTTCTTCAACACAAAATCTTAAGAAGTTGCTGATTTCACTCCATTAACATGACCACTTATAACTCAACATGACTTAAGTGGTTTTCTTACATATACCTATAGAAATAACATACATTCTCAATCAGATGTCTTGTTTATGCATAACCAGTTTTATGATGTTATAAGAAATATTTCAACAATATAGGCCACTGCAAACACTAAACTTACATTAGTCCATTAAAGGGTACTTAAGATGAAGTTGTTAGCAAAGGGGGAAAGAAAGTTATTTTAGAGGTTTCCTGTAGGGCGCACTTACTGCGTCGAGTGTTAATTATCACGAAGATGTATGAGGTAGACAGTTTTTGTTGCACGGGCCATCAAATTGGCCTAAGTGACATAGATTGTATCTCTGTGTATAGTCAAATGGAAAATTAAGGTATCAATTTACAATTTAACTTCAATACAACTAACTAACTGTTCTTCTAACATGAAAAATTAATCAAATATATTTATTAAACATTATATACAGAGGAAATCAATTACTGCAGGTTTAAATATTTAAAAATATCAAATTGATATCAATATGTAATTGCAAAATAATTATATAATAGTGTCACAAGAAATTGTTACGTTTTTCACTTTATTAATTACAAGCTTACACGTACTGGACAAAATAAAGTTAATAAGCCTAACATAGTTTTCCTCGATCAACAGGCTAAGGTTTTTCAGTTCATCTTGTGTTCATAAAAGCACAAGCGTATCTTCAAATAAAATATTTAGTACTATGCTAAAAAACCAAAATAAGTTTATGTAATTAGTTTTAGGTATAATAAACAGCAACAAATGTCGCAGACAAGAAAAAATTGCATTATTTGTGATACGCAGCAATATTGGCTTCAATAATAATTGAAAAAAAAGTGTGAGCTTTCAAAAAAAAAAAAATTGTGCAGGAGTCACTAATATTTATTACTTCATAACCTAATTGTAAAATGTTTTTCAGCTTCTTTTATACGCTAATTCTTTTGTGTGGTGATTACGAAAGAAAACTTGGAAAGCGTTACCTCTGAGTTTTACCCCTACTCAGGGGATTCGAAAAAAAAGTGACTATTGGAACGTGTCTTTAATCCTCTAGTCCATATAGACTATCACGTAGGAGGTCAGATGGTGCCATTTAAGCCATAAATGCGGCAGATATGCCAAAGAATCAGAAAAAATTAGTAGAATACGAAAAACCCAATGCGGACATCCAAATGGATAGTTTTCACCTCTAAACAGGCGAAAAACACCCCCGACTTAATTAAATAATGAGTAACATGGTTTCTTTCGCATAATAGCTTCAAGAAACATGAAAATAGCCATTAAAAGTACGTATGTAGGGTACTATAAAAAATATTCGTAATTATATAAATATCTTAAATTGAACATTTTTGCTACTTATTATGCTTGTATAAAACCTAAATAAAGGCATTTATAAACAATCTGTCCATTTTGAATCAGGTCAATGGGCACGTTCTATACTCATCATATCCATGGGGTGTTGCTTACTTAATTCAAATAGTAAAAACAGTATTAGATACTTTTCCTTTTCCAAGACACGTAGGGTTCTTTTCTGATTCTTATAACTGATCATATTAAAATCTCAACCCTTTGAGTTTCTGAAATAGACTTTATATTGAAAACAAGGAAGCATTAAATTTTTATTCTTTTTGTGTATTTTTATAATTATTTTTTAACATGCTTATTTTGATTCAGCATAAAATCGTCTCGCTCTGTTGAATTGTCTACGTTCGTGACAATTTAAATTTCTAATTAAAATTCTACAGATCCAAAATTAGTTAAGAACATTTTGAGCTAAGTTTGTTTTATAAAGGCTTTGTATGTTTCTTAAGCAATTCTTGATTACCTAATATTACATCTTTACGTACCAAACTTCTGATTTATAAGGAATAAAATAATATAATAAAACACATAAAAAAGTAGGGAGCACCATTTAAGGAAATGTCAATGACGTTACGTAATCAACAAACTTGTACAGAAATAAAAATTCATTTTTAATTGAGCTCTTCAAGGATTTTGCGAATTGTTCTTGACCATTTTACACCGACCGGTAGGTAATATTTGGAGCTCACTGTAACATGTATTCCGCCATTTACAGTATATCACATAATCTTATACAGTACGGTATAGATTGTGTTTGGAATAAAAACAAAATGGTATTTAATTTGGTCACCCCAAGGGACATAAAGTAAAGCGAACTCATATACACAAACATAAAATAATGGAGTAAATCTTCTTGTAATATGATTTGTTGGTGAAAGATTTTATCGAGGTACTGAATCCTTATATAAAAGTGCCTGTATAGCGTACAAAATGGTTGTTATTATAGTGTGACATAATCTCCTAAATGTATTTTGTATTGGATGCTTGCACAATAGGCTTAACTGTTTAATGAGAACGTTTAAAAATGGAGTAGTGTGTGCCCGAGACACTAAAATGTTTATAGTATTCTTCAATTAGAAAGTATATGGTTTGTTTTATAAAAATATGGAGATCTTTCCAAATGGAATATTGGACTGGTAGTATTATTGAATATCATAATCACAAATGTAGCAGTAATCACGATCTCTGCCCAAGAGAGCGGAGATTCTCAAGTGGTGATTGGTTATAT
The DNA here is from genome assembly GCA_963680705.1 of Rhagium mordax. Lineage (NCBI taxonomy): Eukaryota > Metazoa > Arthropoda > Insecta > Coleoptera > Cerambycidae > Rhagium > Rhagium mordax. Next base: position 68,759,777 of record OY796657.1, read on the forward strand.
GATTTCAAACTATATATTTTTTTAAATATATTTTTTTTTGGAATTGAAATAAGTTCCTTTGTGATAAAGATCTATAAATCAAAACAATTGAAACACTGTAATATTCGTATGTATTATCTAAACTTGTCATATGTATACTTCCATATCCTTTACTCAGTGCTCAGTAAACATTCCAACTAAGTTGCCAAATTCCTCAATGTTAGAATGGGAGTAGGTGTTGGTGGCCGGAAATTAAAGTAACTGCTTAGACCAGATTAAAAGATTTCTTAAATATTCCAGTTATTACGAATAGGACCGCAAAATAAATCAAGATTAAATTCATACATAATATAATCAGTCTAGAAAGTATCCGGAAAAAAGAAAGCACAATTACAAATTCTAATATATTTTATTTAATACGTAAGTACCTAAAATATAATATAAATATTATTTAATATCTATGATAAAATTAGGAAGAACAATTCATATTATTTACTTATTGCCCGGTTATTTTAGCTAATGAGACACCCAATCTGCGAAAATATTTCCAGTTTTAACACATCCGTTTAGATGTTATAATATACGGGTAAAAAATCCCCATCGATATTGTAGTAGTAAATTGTAGGTTAGGTTAGGTTAGGTTCTCTGAGCAGTGGAGTTGGACAATAAAAAATAACTCACTGGAACCATAATTACAAGAGTATATTAGCAAGCACCAGTGCCAGACGAATTATAATAATAATAAATAATAAATACACCACATGATATATATTACAGAGATATCGGAGAGTGAGGACGAAGTGTCCAAGCTCTCGTGCTCAAAGTGTAATGTTTCCATAACGGATGACAATTATATTGTGTGTGATGGTGTGTGTAAATCAGTTTTTCACATAGAATGTAGTGAGCTGAAAAAAAGTGTTGCAAAAACCGTAAAAATATGCAGTTCTATTAAATGGCTATGCCAGGTATGTAACAAAATTGAATCTGTTGCCGTTTTGAATATTCAGCGTGCTGTTGAAGATTTGCTAAACATAAAATTTCAAGAGCTCTATAACAAATTTAAGCAAGAGAAACAGGAGTTGATTGAAGCAATCATAAGCAATATTTCCACCAAAGAACAAGAAAATTTACTGTTTGTAAATAAGTCGTCGGTCACAAAAAGTCATGATAAATCACAAAAACCGAATAGTTCTACTGAGTCTGATAAACCTACAAATAAATTATCATATAGTACGGTAGCTAAAGCTAAAAATGTACAACCAAATAATTCATTATTTATTAAAATGAATGATGCATCTCAACAAACTCCTGCTGAACTTTGCAACAAAATTAAAACATCAATAAATCCCTCCCAACTTTCAATTGCAGTCAATCGCATAAAAACGACGAATAATGGTGTGATCATTAACTGTGAAAACTCTGAATCAGTAAATAAACTAAAAAACAGTTTGGAACCTCATCTGGGTACCACTTGTGATATGGCTGTTTCAAAAAAATTTGCCCCTAAAATTATTATATATGGAACCGAACCAACGGAAATGGATGATAACACACTGACAGGTGAAATAATTGCGGCCAATAATATTCCCTCTGACCAAGATGGCTTTGAATTCAAAATTGTCAGAAAAAACAACCATGCAGGTCTTGTGAATCTGATTGTATCAGTTGATCAGCAAACTAGGGCAAATCTAATAACAAGGGAATACCTTTATGTGAGCTGGTGTAAATGTCGTGTAAAGGACTCGTACCATGTAAAAATATGTAACACTTGTTGTGGTTTCGGCCATCTCTCAATAAATTGCAAAAGTAAATTTCCAGTATGCAACATATGTGCAGAAAGTCATGAATCTAGATTGTGTGTTTCGACAAATAAAAAGTGTGCAAATTGTATAGGTTTCAATAAAAACTTAAAGACAGTCTTTGATATTAACCATTCGGCAAAAGACAGAAATTGTCCCAGTTATCTGCATAAACTGGATTTGTTAAAGAACCAGTCATGTTTGCATTAAGAGTCTGAATAGCAATCAAAATACCCGCATGTGCTTAGTGTTGTGCATCATAATCTGCAGTGTGTTAAAAACAAAATAGAAGAAGTTGAATTACTGTTATCTCAAGAAAACATCGACATTCTTTGCGTTTCTGAGACCTGGACTCAAGATTCAGAAATTAATTATATAAATTTCTCTGGTTAAAATATATCTAGCTTTTTCTGTCGACAGTCCTTCTTGCATGGAGGAACAATGATATTAACAAAAAACACAATTGATTGTATAGAAAACAATGAATTAGTAAATTTAAGCATAGACAAAGTTTTTGAATGCTCTGCAATTGATTTAAAAATTAATAATGAAAATTACTGCATAATTTGTTTATATAGGTCACCGAATTCAGATTTAAATATCTTTCTGTCTAAACTTGAAGAATGATTAAATTTACTAACAGACAAAATGTAACCTACCTCATATAATCATATGTGGCGATTTCAATATTAATTATTTATGCAAAGATAAAAGAACCACCGATCTTATAGACTTGGTAAACTCATATTACATTTTTCCAGTTTTTAATGAGCCCACTCGTATGCAAAACAATACTGTGTCAGCAATAGACTACATAATGACTAATATTAATGATAAAATAGCGCATAAAATTATTTTAAATACTGGTATTTCAGATCACTGTGGTCAAAAAGTTGTTTTTGATGTTCAGTTTCCCCAAAAAGCACAGTTCCTTAAGATCCTTAGATCTTTCTCAAAGAAAAATATCTCAAAATTCACTGAATTTTTAAACTCTGAATCTTGGCATAATGTTTATAGTAGTGAAACAGTGGACAACAAGTATCTGTCATTCAATCAAACTATGACACAACACTATAATTCTTGTTTTAAATTTGTTACCAAAAAAACATCTCAGAATGATAACAATTGGATAACTAGCGGAATTAAAGTTTCGTCATGCAGATTAAAAGAATTGTTTTTATTACAAAAAAGTGGTATGGTAAATATTGTTCAGCACTATAAAGCATATAAAAGGGTTTACAAAAAAGTTATAAGGCGAGCTAAACAAATGTATTTTGATGAACTAATTGTACAATCGGAAAACAGATCAAAGACTGTATGGAAAGTAATCAATAATTCCCTTAAAACCCCTAAGGTTAAACACAATTTTGAAATTGAAATAAATAAAAATATAATATCTGACAATACTGTTATTTCTAACGAGTTTAGCTCTTATTTTGTTAATCTACCGAAAGAACTCCAGTCGTCCATAGATAATTCCAATGTACTACATAACCCCTTGACTCCTATAAATGAATCAATATATTTAAGGCCCGCAACAACCACTGAAATAATCAGTACCTTAAATCAATTAAAACCATCTAACTCAGTAGGACATGACGGTTGAAATAGGAGTGCCGCAAGGTAGCGTATTGGGTCCGCTATTATTTATATTATACATCAACGATTTAGACAATTTTATTTTTTCATACTACGGCGCCTTTGCTGATGACATAACAATTATTTGTAATGAGGTTAATTCAGAAGCCGCATTATAACAGCTTAAAAGTTCTTTTAGATCTATCTCACAATATTTTAATGCCAAAATGCTTGTATTTAATCAAGATAAGACATTTTTTATGCAATTCCATCCTGTAGCATCGAAATACAATTCTAGCTTGTTATTACAGCATAACGGAAAATCGATCCAGCAACTGTCATCTTTTAAATTATTAGGCATTCACATTGACTTATCGCTTGATTGGAAAATGCATGTGTCCTCAGTATGTAACAAATGTGCAAGTAAATGTTTTGAAAGGGCTACGCCAAATCACTAGATCAATACTGCAAAAACCTATTATTTCTCAAATATGGAATCCCATATAAGATATGGAATACTTTTTTGGGGAAACTCGACAACATCAAATAGAGTTTTTTTAATGCAAAAAAGAGCCATACGGTGTATGTTTGGGTTGGGCTATAGAGATTCATGTAGATCCACATTTATTAGTCAAAAAATTTTAACACTACCATGTTTATACATTTTTGAAATTCTAAAATTTGTAAAGCAAAATATTGCAGAATTTACTTATCAAAACGCATACCACAACTATCCAACACGGCATGGCTATAATTTGCAACATGACATTCACAGGCTACAATTATACGAGTCAAATCCATTCTACATGGGTACAATTTTCTATAATAAATTAGATAACAGTATAAAAAACATAAATAGCCTGAACCAATTCTTGTCCACCGTAAAAACTCGTTTACTTACTCATGCCTTTTACTCCGTAGAAGAGTGTCTACTATCTCAATATATTTAAAAATAAAAATGTTGTGTAATTAATTAAATTAAATATATATGTGTGCATGTGTGTGTGTACATGTATGTATATGTAGGTATATGTATATATGTGTATATCTGTGTGTATATGTATATATATATAAAAAATGTTTAATGTTCTTTGTATTTTATATGTTATTATAATTATTATTCATATGTATATTATTAGGTAGATATATATTTATTATATTTACATTGTAAGGAAATTATATTTATATTTCTAGGCCTTGACTTATCCTATATCATGTATTTGATCTATTGGATGAATAAATGCATTATTATTATTATAAATGCATTATTATCATGTAATTACGACCCCCTTTATCACAGAAGGTTCTAGAAGAGCCTTGTGCGGGAAGGGGCTACACATTTAAAGACCAGGGACACACATCCAATATCCGTGTATAATGGAAAAATCCCTCTCACAGTATTTTCCATTGCCACGACCGGGATTCGAACCCGGGACTTTTGGGTGAGAGGCAGGTACGCTACCATCTCGACCATCAGTCATATAAATAACATATTTTGTAATTGTTCGAAAGGTTGTGGTGGAAACTGCGGATGCTGGAAAATTGGTTTGCTCTACTCTACAGCTTGTGGATCTTGCCATGGCCAGTCATGCTCAATTTCGGAAACCAAAATCATTGAAAATATCGATGATGTTGAAGTAGACGCCGACATTAATTCACTTGATATTTTATCTACACAAATGAATATAATTAATGATACTGAGGACGAGGATACAAATAGCTCAACAGAACCAAACGACAATTAAAAAGATTTTAATCCCCAACAAGAGGCATCGTTTTTTTAATAAATAATTAGTTTCAGTACATGACACATACAGTGTTTTATCATTCTGCACACCATGGATTAGGTCTATCTGGGAGACATGCACGCCTTGTATTCTATCTCTAAGGTGGTGCGGAAATGGATGCATATTTATTTAACTCCGACTTTCGCCGCGCTATATCACTAAAACGGTTGATTAAAATAAAAAAATGAATAGAATCTTTTTTGTAGAGAATTTGGTAACCTAAGATTTTTATAATAAACCTCGTGACCTTTGACCTTCGATTTCTTGCAACGCCGGCACGGCGCTACAAGTCGTTGCCTAACCATATAGGTAACTGTGCGTAACGGGTTGCATATACCTAAGCTTTTTTCTGCTATGCAGTTGGAGAGTTTGCATGTAACAGTGCTCTCGCCGTAAAAATGCTGGAATATATGTCTTCCTAACTCATCATTTAGATGGCGCAAGTTATAAGTGTCCGACTCTCATCGGATCCAAACTGAGATACATTCGATATTTACTACGCTGGAATTGTCTTCACTTGGGGTATCTCTGATATACCCGTACCAAACCTGTACAACACTGATGAGACCTAACAGGTCGAAACAATTGTCTGTTGTTGGTAAAAGTGTAGGAAATTCACAGTGATAGCTAAATATCGAATATATCTTTTTTAGATATATACTTTTGCCAAATTTGTTTGGCTGGGGCAATGTAATCCTCAAGAAATACCTATATGCACATATTAATGTAACACTCCTGATAGTAAATGACCGATCCTAGAAAGGGAGTTATCTAAAGCCAGGCACACACGAGAGGGATTTTTGAACGATCTTTCCCGTCGATCAAATCCGTCATTCCGCTTTCGCCGATCCGGTCTGGGACAGATCGGATATTTCATTAAACACAAACGTAAAGATCTCGTTTCGTTTCTCTTGCAGTATTGATGTGTAAAGGGACAGTGTCAGTTGCAAATTCCCTCATTGGGGAATGCGGTTCGAATTAGATGTTTTTTAGCTGTATAAAATGTTTACAGGAGCGCGAAAAGATGAAGGTTCGTTCTGGAACTGCATGCTTCAAAAACTGTCAACGAACTGGACTTTCACCGATCTAGAACGTCGGCAGCATAAACGTATAGATAAAACACGAGGGAATTGCCTGTGCCAGATCAAATATTTCAAAAATCCCCTTCGTGTGTGCCCGCCTAATGAGATGAAAGCCTTATGCTTATCTGGTTCATGAACAAAATTAACTTAAAAGATAAATTGTTGAAACGAAGGAGTTCAATGTTTGCAACAAAAGGTAAAGAATGACAACAGTCACATTAAGAGTCTGTATTATATATTATGCAAGTCTCGATTCTACCACATCCCGTACAGGTCAGTTTGACATGATGTAATCATTCCGAAATAGTCCGAAACTACCGCGACTGCAGATGCATAATATGTGTTTTCGTAAATTCGTGCGAGATGGCAGCACTTTTAGGACATAGACATGCACTATTTGTCTTTCAAATAAATTAATTTACAGCCCATACCAAGAGTTGGGAAAAATGAATTTAAAAGTTAGAAGCAATGAGTAATGTCGGAATGTTAGTAAATTTGGCGAGAAAAAATATAAAACGTATGCAAAAAAATTATACTTAGGATATTTTAGATTAATCTGATAAAAATGGCATTAAAATCGGATAAGTTTTAAACGAGATATTCGAAAACTACAATTTAAGTGGGTATATAAGACTCTTAAAGTGTGGATACTTTTGTCTAATTAAACAGTTTCTGCATGTATCAAATCCACGACCCAATAATATTTCGGATGCATGGCCTCAAAAACAGCACAGGAGTATTCTGGTTGGATTGTAATAGAGACTCGAAAAGAATTTGCTTCGACGGAAGTTTAAAGTTCAATAATCTGTAATTTGATAATAGGACAAATGTGTAACAGTTGAGTTTTTCGTTTAATAAACCTGTAAGTATATATTATGTGCATATATATACCATTTAAACTCTCAATGACCGTCACCAGCAAAGAGTGCAACTGCTGTGGGTGTATTTTTTATTAACGAATATATTATGCCAATCCACTCCCACGCATTGCAACATGAATTCGTATATATCAGAAATACGTCTAGTGAGACATTGATTGATTAATGCTTCTAATAGCACGATTATTGTGTTGCATTTCATGTTCGTCCATCTTTGGTTATGAATGCTTACATGTGGTATGCAATTGCAAATAATGATAAACATAATAAGTTGCTTCCCTTTAGTGAGTATATCTTACTGCCTACATAACTGAATTGTTGTTTGAAGTTGGTTAAAATTTGTTTGAAATTAAATCTTATTATTATTTTTTTTTAATTATTGAGTCCTTATGACTTTTCTTTTAGAAATGTTATATTTTCAAAATATTTTTTTATTAAAAAATTAAGGTTCGGCATCGGGAACACATCACATATATTATTTGAATACTAAATCAAATTATTATTTCTGATTCATGTTTACCTGTCGAAATATGAAAATAATTATCTTATGAAAATAACTACCTAGTTAACAATGATTTTGCTATTAAATTATTTTTATTGTATATTGAAAAAATGTTGATGTACCGTTAAATGTTAAAACGTTAGACTATTTCGAAAGGCATGTCTTATTTAAAGCTACTGTTAAATAATCTCATTGTATAAAAACTATAAATATAGCTATATAAAAATTATTTAACAATATATCACGACTTTTAAAATAAATAAAGAGATAAACTTATAAGTAAACTAATGTAGATGTAGGTCTAGTACACGGTTGTATACTGCGACAAATGAGAAAATTGCGTGTTTCACATTGCAAAATTCGTAATAAACTTTGTGAAAACTTTTTAAACCGGAAATAGAAATAATTTCCTAAACGTCAACGTATTTCAAGGGTTTTTAGTGGCAAGTGTTTTATAAGTTCAAGTTCTTGTGTCATCTTGGCTTATTACCAAATAAAATAAAATAAATAAATCTCAACCGTTATCGCCACACCAGCGGTGTTGTTTAAGAGATGGAATAATTAGTTACGAATTAACAGTAGGTAGGTACGTAACTGAAACAAATACAATGAAATGATGACATTAGTAATAAGAAATAGTTTAAGTTGCTGAAACTCTAGTTAATGTGTATGAATTAACTAGTATAGCTAAACCTTGTTGGTTGGTGTAGATGTTAATCAAAATATTAAAAGAGAGCTTCTCTAACGTATCCATATCATAGACATAGATCCTATATTTCTTTCGAAAGAAGTGTGACTAGAGCAAGTTCACGCTTTTACCATCATAATATTCACAATCTCGTCTATAGATTTAAACTCAGGCTGTTTGAGTAATAGTAAATTAACTATCAAAAAATTTTAATACTAAATCATTTTTAATTATGTCTGTTTTAGAGTTCAGTGAAGCTGCTGTACACAGAATTAAGAATGAAGACCTAAATAAAGTTTAATTTCAATAGAATTAATAAAAAGAAATCTATAAATATTTTTAATACTAAATATGGAAGATAAGTCCAGGTTTTTAATAAAAGTATTAGAAATACTTGTTATTATTTTTTAAATATGAACCTTTTTGTATTATATTTAATGGAAGTGAAGATATTTTAATTATTCTGGTAATGAGCCGCAGGCGGTTGCAGCCTGATAAAGAACTATGTTTGAAAGTATTCAGTCAAATATTGGAGGTGCGGTAAGTTGATTTGTATATTTAAAATAAAACATATGCAAATTTGAGCGATTAAACATTTTGCGCGGTTTAATATCCTTGATGAATGGAGTCGTATGATCTCTGTTCTCTGCCCAGAAATAAATCGCACACATTTTTTGTATGTATATGAGTGTGAAATTCTAAACATGCGGCCCATAAACAATGTCACAATAATTAAATAAGGACAATATCAATATGTTATTAAGTTTATTAAGATAATGCCGATTAATATACATTTTCTAGCAGACAATAAAATTTTCTGTATGAATCGGTAAAATTAAACTGGATTTAATATTTAATATTTTAATATTAATTAATGTTTTTCTGCGTAGGTATATGAAATCATTGTTTGTGATTCCTTGCCTATCGCCGTTTGCAACTTCGAAAGATAATCGCGTATGATTTTTTGAAATTAAAATTAAAACAGTGAAACACATCAATGTGATTATCTGATATTTCAACTAGCGAGTCTATACCTTCATTTAAGCAATTTGTTTTTTGAAAATAGTTTTCAATGCTTGACGTAAAATAAAGATTTATATCATTTGCATTTAAATAGCACTGACATATTTTTCATAGATACCAAAACACTAACACCGCACTCGAATATGTCTCGCCTCAGTGCTACTACTGCATCAAAAGATATGAAATTAAAATGTTGTGGACTTTTCTTGAAACAGGAAATATAGATACAGTGAAATTTGACGAAAAATGGGCTATTAAGGTAAATAAATCCAATAAACTTGCCCTTTTGGGATCCGACGCAGAAAGTGGTGAGTTTAAAATTATTCTATGATTTCTCCCAATTTTATTAGAACCTGGCACCCCTAAAAGCCACTCCTAACGTGAACGTTAACTGATTTTTACATTTTACCTCAAAACGGTAACGTTTTCGCAATTTTAAAAGTGATAATACAAGTAAGAGAAAATATACAGGTTATCAAGATTTTTTAAGTAATACCGACTATTTTGGTTGAGTTGGTTTTTATTTCTTTATATATCTTTCGACTTGGTCTTCCGTGATGGTATTAAAAATAAGATTATTATACTTTACTCAAAAAAGTGTTGCAAAGGCATGACTAATTGATTAACTGACACAGTAATGTAGTTATTAATTTATTAAAATCATTACGGCTGCATGGCACCGGAGCGAATTGAAGCTGGTATTTATTTATTGTTTTATACTTTATTAGTTTCTTTGCCTATAATAATTTAAATTTTTTATTATTGTTAATTTTTCACAATAGTCGTGTCTCGTAAAAAGAAGAGAGAGGGATGTATTGCAAAACATAATGCAACAGAGTGAAACAGAGGTAGGATGCGCGCGATGCGAGTGGATTCTAAAGGTTGCTGGCGTTCGTAACTATGAGGGCGCGTTCTCACCAAAAGCGACCGGCGACAGCAACGCAACAGCAACGCAAGTACGGTTTCTATTGCGTTGGTCTTGTGTACTTACTAGAAGCAACTCATTTAGAAGTTAGTTGTGAGAAAAATGTCTTCCTCATCAGATGAAGAAATTGCTGCTGGATACTTACTACTAAAAAAGCGTAGAAAGACGACAAATAGAATATTTTGGGTATACCCTTTTTACACGGTAAATTTGGTACATAGTTCTTATGTAGTAGCTCAGGAATTAAATCATGATCCTGTCAAATTTCACGGATTCTACCGTGTGAGCAAGCGCACATTTCAAGTTCTGGTAGAAATATTAAAACCTGAAATAAGCAAGAGAGATACTAATTACCGCAAAGCAGTAAGTGCTGAGGAAAGACTTCTCATTACATTAAGGTAAGTTTTTATTATAATTTATTGATAAGCATATACATAGGTATAAGTAAATGAAAAAATTTTTCTTTTTGCAAATCATTAAAGTAAACATAACCAAAACTAATGTTCGTAATTATAAAGGTAATTATCAGATTGACACTAAATTGGTCTCGGAGACTGGGAAGGATCAGACACACTCATTATTGTAAAACGTGATGATTGTGCTTCGGATGTCGATTGACAGCTGAAGGCACTTGGAGGTCTAGATTGGCAGCTAGAACTACTGGATGATCCAAGTCGGCAAGTAATATTATTAGTATAATCGCTCCTCGTACTGTTGACACTTAGTGGACGAAATTGACTCTCAGAATTATCCTGTAATATTTTGTCGATGATTTCTAAAAATTCACGCTTACATCTCCTCTTTTGAGAAGCATTCATTAATTCCATATCAGGAAGAAGACTGAGTAAAAACTTCTGATCTGCGCTTTCATTTTTATTGCCGAAATTTGCCCTTTTTGCGTCAAAGTATTATTCAGCAAGTGATTTTTCTGCATCTGTATCATTACTTTTTCTTTTAAGTGATGTTGCACGATTACCTCTGGTTTGGTTTACTCGGGAAGCTATTGGTGTCTCAGGTGGCTCAGTTTCATTTAATTGAGATTGAGTATTAACTTCCGATTACTCAATTTCTTCTTCAGTTTCTGGTAGCGTGCTCTCTGTGTCATAACACTCTGCAGTTAAATTACCTGTTTGTTTTCGATTACTTTTAACGAAAGGAAGTAGAAATTGGAGAGCATCTTCCAAGTAATATTTTTCTTGATGCCTCCAGCTGACCCACTTGGTGGTATTTTCCTGAGATGTCGTAAGAAAACAGTCCGTATGTTTTTCCAGCGTTCTTTACAAGTTTGCACTGAAAAAAAAATACATTCTAATATCTTGTTTAATCATTAATCTATGCATTTTTCTATTTCAGGTATTTATCAACAGGCGACAGTTATAGAGCATTGACATATTATTTTATGCGTGGTCTCACAACAATCAGTAATATAATTGCGGCCACTACTGAAGCTATTTGGACTGTTTTACAACCTGAATACATGAGTACGCCTACTCCAGAAAAATGGATATCAATTGCTGATCGTTACTACGCTCTCTGAAATATACCAAATTGTTTGGTTCTTTAGACGGTAAGCACTTTCGAATAAAATGTCTTCCACAAACGGGATCAACGTTTTATAACTACAAGGAATATTTTTCAATTGTTCTTATGGCATGTGCTGATGCGGATGGATTATTCACTACAATAGACGTAGGAGAAATAGGCAGAAATAATGATGGGGCAGTTTTTCGGACATCAAATCTTGGACGCTCTTTACAATTGGGATTGTTGGAGTTACCACAACCTAGACCACTACCTTCAGAAAACGATGATTTTCCTTTTTACTTCGTAGCAGATGAAGCCTTTCCTCTGAAAAACTATATAATGAGACCCTATTCGAAACGCACTTTGGATAATAGCAAAAGAGTTTTTAATTACCGCTTATCTAGAGGACGGAAAAGTGTCGAATGTGCATTTGGGATGTTGGTGTCTAAATTCCTTTTATTTGAAGGCCCAATTTGCTGTAAAGAAGAAACTATAAATTCTGTAATTAAAGCAGCGTGTGTTTTACACAATTTCATTCGAATCAAGCAAGGAATATTTACCCAACCAACAGAAACTAATGCAGATCGTCAGGTTCAAGTACACATTCCAATTGAGAGTATGCCACAACCACAAATTATTCGTAATCATTCGGAAGCGCAGAATATTAGGGAGAGACTTTGTGATTATTTTATGACACCTGTTGGGGCTATACCATATCAATGGAATCACATAGTGTAACCAATATATTAATAAGTGAACAGAAAATATTTAGCGTACAAATTTCTTCACACTATCACCTGCTATACAGTTTATTTTTTCATGCTAGTGAAAATTCTGCTGAATACACTGAATGTTTACGTATTTTTCCATTAATTTGTGAACCCTGTACATCAAATAATAATTTTTTTGCATGGTAATATCATTTCACTTAATATTCAGAATGTTTTTTTTCATAAAATAAAATAAAAAACGCTTATTGTCAAATCCAGCCGTGGACACCTATATAACCATAAGTAAATATATAAAATAAATACATTAAAAACTTACCAGATTCATTCATGACTTTAGAAATTTCCAACCAGGCTTTTTCCTTGATATTCAGACGGGTGTAGGAATCGTTCTTTATATCGTATAAACATTGATATGTTTCCACAAGTGCCACAAAATTTAAATTTTTAGCAGAGTCGTCCATTTTAGCATGTATTTTCAAACAATTTTGACTGTAACCTGACGATCGCGACGCGAATAACAGCACTTTTAGCAACCGGTTTCTCATTGGTTGGGTTGCTGTTGAGTTGAGTTGCGGTCAGTGGAAACACGTGTATTGAAATATTAGCGCTAGGTCGCGTTGCTATTGCTTTGCTATCGCCGGTCGCTTTTGGTGAGAACACGCCCTGAAATATTAATGTTGGTTGCTTGCTTTTATGGCGGTTTGTTCAAATCTAAGTTTAATTTGAAGGTGAAGCCAGTTATCTAGTAAAACTTCGTTGTCCACCGGACGACTAACACTATTTTGAAAATTCATTCCGAGTTGTAGTAGATCCAGTCTACTAATGTAATTCTAATCGTATAATCACTATGCAAGTAAACTGATATTTCGAACAGGTACTCTATTCATATTTATTCGTGGTCTGAAATATCTTATGAATATAAATCTACGAAAAAGGTAGGCATTAAAGCGAGCGTTAAAGTGACATTTTTTGTCCTTTGGTGACTCTTTAATCAAGTGGGATTGAAAATATTTTGCTCTTGTTTATGGAGAAAGAAAACCTCATAAGGAATTTTTTCCAATTTATCTACATTTATTTAGGCCTTCCCAATAAATCACTCTTATATGATTTATTAGATATAAATTAATAGAATAGAATAGAATAGAATAGAATAAGGTTTATTGTGCAGATTACAAAAAATGTACATAATATAAGGAAGTACAATAAGTAGTACTTACATATTTTACATAAGTAGAAATATTTAATATTTTATGAAATTGTAACTAATTTTTAAAATAATTTTGATTAAGTTTCATAAGAGTGCACCGATTGATTTAACGACTCTTCTAATAAAAATAGGCGATAGTACAAGGTTCCCAAACTGCTTAAGTTTGACCTCGACACTAGAAAAATAAAAATTGACCAAGGTGTCTTAAGCGCAATTTTTTTGATTGATTTCAAAAGTTTTAACCAATTTCGAGATAACAACGAAAACTGATATTTGGCAGATTTCGAAAACTTTTTTATTTGCGATTATTTTTTTAAGCACTAAAAACTTTTTACAGGCACTATTCAACATATAAAATAAGGTACATCTTCCCAAATATTTTATCACTACAAATTTTTAAGATATATTTTTTTTAAGCCCAACTTACTTATTTCAAATGGGAATCATAGTTGACTTTATTTCAAAATTTCGAAAAAAATTTAAAGTTTCTAAATATGTTGTGGGGATATTACCTATTTTCATCAGGCAATAAAAATATTTCTTGAAGAAGAAACACACAAAGGTCTTAAGAGTTCCCACAAAATTCTTTTTTATTGCAACCGGTTTCGTTATCCAAATCTTACATCACATCATCAGGCTACAATGTGTGATGTAAGATTTGGATCACGAAACCGGTTGCAATAAAAAAGAATTTTGTGGGAACAAGACCTTTGTGTTTTTCTTCTTCAATATGAACAACCCACATGGGATTAATTCTACGTTAAAAAGATTTCTATTTGAAATAAATATTTAGTGACATTTGTGTGCATAAAGTGGTTATGGAAAATAAGAGCTTTTGATATTAGTAAAAAACTCATATATGAATAAATGATAAACTAATCGACATTCTGACAGAAATTTTTATTACCTAACAAACTAAAAATTTAATATATTGAAAGTAGGTATATTAGAGCACGAGAAAGCCCAATTTAATATTTCATTTAAAAAGAAAATTTAAATTAATAATTATTATTTCAATTAATGATAAAATTTAATCACAAAAAATCGTCAAATTGTGCGCCATTTTACTCGTGATACAATTGACACCACATCTTATCTGATTTCTCGGCATTTAAGAATTACAATGGTGCTATTAGAGCGACAGCATTCCTCACTCTTTGCACTAGGTTCTCGCGTTTCTAAAAACGTCTTTGAAAAAGCCCCTATATGAAAGAAAATCCAACGAACTGAAATCAGGGACCTTGCAGGCCATAAGTATGGGGCCTCGAGCTCTCATCCATTGGTTCCCAAACATCTAATGGAGTTTATTGGTGATTATTAATGATTACCATGGCGTTCAGCTGATGCGCCATCTTACTAAGAGAATATTGTATTAAATCAGCAAGGGATAAGGCCTCAAGATATGGTCCCACAAATTCTTATAATATATGAATTTACCGTTGAGCGTTGAGAGTTTCGTAATGAATGGTTTCAATAAATAATGTTGTTCCACTATTCAATCAAACATTAATTAATGTATTTTATTTCATCCCGTCGGGAAAGTACAACATTACAGCATTCATATGCGGCCGGAAAATGAGACATTATGGTATCAGAGCCGGTAAAGTACCGGAAACCACCGGAAACTTATTACGAACCAATCACAAACTGTTATTATACCTTTTGGCAGTTGTTTGACATAAAAATCAACCGTGAATTAAAAAATAGTGTCAAATGTCAAATGACATAAGAAAATAACCAAGTGTCAAATTGTACAAATATATTAATATACAAGAAATGACGGGATGTAATAAAATATCATTCGACACACGACCGTAAGGTGTTGTTCGTTTAGATATTCTAGACTCGGCTCCTGACGTCGCCTCGTTCATAATATCTACTCGACTGTAACAAGTCACCTTCCGGACTTGTGACGAATATTACTATTTATTGAAAAATATGTTTGTTATGGTTGGATTAATGCCGATTGAAAATTCCATTGCTGGTCATCAATCCATATGATATAGAAAAAATGTTCATTTTCAGTACATTTTGAGATGAATATCCCGGAAATGCTCAAATAATGTCCTCAATAAAATAATTTGTTTATGAGTTGTTTTTATTTACATATTTTATAAGTTACTTGATGTTCACAATGCATTTCCGGATAAGTATAGATTAATTTTTAAAAGTAGTAATATAAATTTTGTGATATAAAAATGCGGTACTTTTGGATGAAATTTGGTAAAGACTCATTTTAGGGTACGCTGAATTCGTACTTAGTATTCACGTAAAGAAATCACTAACACGATTTTTCGAATTTTCGCTCCAAAGAAATTGCAAAGTATTCCTTGATTTTTGTGATAAACATCTATCAATTTCCCACAAAATACCGTTTTCCATGAACAACAACTTAAGAAACAGTTGATCAAAATCGGACCAAAAATAGCCAGTTTATAGAGTGTCCTAATTTCAAATGGGTCACACTGTATGAGACAAGGTATTTATAAAATAGTCTTGAATACAGAATAGTACAGAATAACTAAACGTACTCAGATATGTTTCTGTGAACCTCCACTTTTTCGTAGCGTAGAACTTGCTCATTTCGCAGATATAGAAATCGGTATCGGTTTCGAAAAATGACGAGCATGTCCGCCTATTCACTATAATATTTTGTTGACTATTTAACTCAACTTAAAATTATCACATCTGACCAATCACAAACCAAAGACAGCTTGTATTATCGCGACTATTTCACTCACCTTAAAATTATCACATAATCTGACCAATCACAAACCAAAGACAGCTTGTATTACAGCGAAAACACCAGCTGTCTTTCAATTCTAATTGGTCTGTGAGCGTGGTGTTTTCAACGACGTAACCATGGATACGGATGGCCGTAACCATGGATACGTATGGCAAAGCAAAGTTTGACAGTTTAATAAAAATTAATTTTATTATAGAGACAGACGTCAAAATGAGTCGCTTCGGTGCTACTTCAAGTGAAGTTATCAACCAAAATATTTGTTCGTGAAATAAAATACCACTCGTGATTGAATTTATCTTATAAGTCTGTCTTTTATTTCTAAACTCAACTGAGTTGCTTGAAAACACCACGAGTCCGCAGGACGAGTGGTGTTAAATCGACAGACTTATCGAGAAATTTTAATCTCTTGTGGTATTACTACTGAAAATTTCACACCTCACTTTTTTGGCGAATTAGAAGTCTTTGGTTTCGTTACCATGGCAACCCTAAAAATTTTCGGAAATTTTTCATTCCTGAGCGAAATTAATAAGTGGAAATTTTTCTGTCAAATTAATGACATATAATCATATTATGACGTCTTCGGCTCCGGTTAATTTAAAAAAAATTTGTGCACTAAAAAAATCTCCGGTAATAATTCAAGCACTAGGGAGATTACTAGTGAAAATCGCTCGGATTTAGATTCTGACCGCTTGGATGGAATAACGCTATAGAAATTATTAGATAAATGAATTTTCAGTTTGTGAAACGTGAAATAGATGGTGAGATATGCATTTAATGTAAGCTTTAATAAAATTATGTCAAATATTTGCTTTCTAACCATGTTCGAAATGGGAGGCAGAGTGGACTAAATAAAACCTAAACGAGATGACGCATTTAAATACATTGGACACACACTCGATATTTGAATAGATTAAATTTCTTTTCCAAAAAAATAGCAATTTTACGACTTCTAGATGAAAATCACTTATCGAGATTCAAGCTAAAGAGGTTTTCAAATAACAGATTTACTATTTAAACAGTTTATTTTCTGATAATAAATAAATTGTTAATAAATGAAAAGTGGTAACAAATCGGTTTTGCTACCACTTTTACATACCATTTGTAATTTTCTTATGGTGTTATATAATAATTATTACCGAGTATGATACACAAGAAAGACGATCAATTTTAGATAAAACTCGGAGAAGTAATCCATGATGATTAGTAAATAGATCTTTAAGAATATTTAGGGTTTAGTAAATTACTTGGTAGTCTGTATGCAAATTAGCCGCTCAAAAGGAATAAAATTTTGTTTGGTTGTTGTTTGTTAATATTTAAAAATTTCCCAAAATGTGAAGTTAACAAAATATTACTTTATTTCTTCAAACATCTAAAAACAATCAACTCTATATACGACTAAAATGCTAGTAATTCTGCAGAAACATAAAAGTAATAATTCTTCTTCTGCACATAATATAACATATTTGAAAATTACTTCCAATAAATATTCTCAATGTTACTCCCTTTACGGAGCTGACGGTAATGGCCGTTAACTGTGCACCTACATTGACTTGTAGTGTTGAGCCCCGGCTAATGGAGCAGATGAGCTCCACTTAACTGTCATCCAGGAAAGCCTCTCCAACTCAGAGCAACGTCAATCAAGGATCGGCCGACTCCTATGAGTGCTATAGACACTCAGCAATATTGCACTCTAACTTCTTCCATCTTATATAATACAGCAATTGGCCGAAATACCTTCTTCTCTTGACTTTTAGAAAAGGATATGTGAGAAAACGTTCATTAATTAGGATGATTCTTTGTACATTTTATAAAAGGACTACAGAGAATCCAATAAACCCAATCAATATCCACTTTAAACTTAATTCAGTTGTATACTCGTAGAAATGAAGACGAGTGCAGATGTGTTAAATAGAAACGTAATTATATCGCATGTAATTGGATGGTAAGGTTATCCAGTAACTTCCATATTTTTAGGATACCGAAATAAAATTCTGAATGGGAATATTTCCAGCGAAAATAACCGTTTATACAAATGTACAGTTATTCGTACATATAATGATTTCACAACAATTTTGTTTGTACGACAGAACAAACCTCGGAATAAACTAGACTGCACTTTTATCCACGCCTAATAACTAGCGAAAATTGGGAGGTGCTTTGTGAGAATTTATTCGAATTTATTTTCAACTGTTTCAACCGCACCAAGGCTTAAGCTTAAACTTCTGCCTATGTTGGAAATGGCCTAGTGAATAAACGCGTTGATATCTATTGACGTGTGTGAAATTTGATTTTATTTTCGAGTATATTAAAAATATGTATATTAGATAGATAGCTACGCTACGCTGACGAGGAGCAATAACTCCGAAACACGTGTCCGTAGCTGCACTAGTTTCATATTTGGGGTAACTGGCACAATATGTATAATACTTGTGATTTGCTCTGGATTTGGGGATAAGGGGGAAGTGCATTATTATACCGTATTGCTGTGTACACCCGCTTCATCACCAGCATTAAGTGTTGGCCACATCACAATGACATTTAAACTAGAAACTAGTGATGAACCTTTATACTCTTTACAGTCAGCCTATTTAAGGAATCGTTTATATTATTATATTATAGGATGCCCATTTTGGTCTGTTCCAAGTAATATTAACTGTTTTTAATAATTCTCGTAAGGATATTCAATGTTGTTACGCATCACTTTTTTGAATAATAATTATTAAAAATAGGACACTACCTCCAGATAATGTAAACTTAGTTGTAGAAATGAGCTTTAGCTTGTAGCAGTTTGTAGAACCTTACTAACGATTGAATTAAATTCAGAAGCCGATGATACAACGTTTCTTGCTCTGCGGTCGATTTGCATTTTTTAGAAAATGCTCTGATCATTGCAAAATACGCGAAGTTAGAAGAGCATAATAATGGTCATAAATGAGTACAAATTTTAATTTAATTTTGTGCTATCCAAAATACCTGTCTGATTTAGAATGTTGCGAATAACTCTGCATTACTCTAGTCATTAACTTGGAGCCTTAATATGAAACAATGTTATGCGAATTTCATTCTGACAACTTATCCGTCCTCGTAGGTAGGTACATAATACTGGAATACCTATGTGAAAATCTGTGTATGCATTAAATTTCCACCGTGCAGTTTAGTTAATTTTCATGTGCAGCAAATGTAGTGCAATATAATTTGATTTCGGATATAATTTATAGTAATATTGCATGGGGTTAATAAATCTAAATTTGTGTAAGGTGAAATATTTCATTCTGCAGATAAACAAAATTAAATGATTGTGTATATAAAGCGATATAATTTTAAAATATGAAACAACTGGAATGAAAATAAATGTTAAAGAAATTATCTAAAATATTGATTTATATTTTATGTATTTAAAGTTATTTTTATTGGAACTATTTACTGCATTTTTAGAACAAATTTTTCCAATTCAAATTTTATATTTCATACCATAGATCAACGGTATCTTATATTGGAGAATTATAATGGAAATTGGTTTCGACATATCCTGTTTAGGAAAGAAAATGAGATACCCTTTTAGGATAACCTCACGACACAAGTCTGTTTATTTAAAAAATGTATATTTTTGTTTTCCTTTATAATTATTTATTAAGCGAATAGAAGCAGATATACTGTAAGTCCAGAATTATATTTTTAGTACGCAATTTAAAACGAAAAAGTATAAAAAAAATTTGTTATCGATAATATCTTACCGAATTACTGAAATTCGACATGGAATAGTTATTATATATATCAAGCTATCGCAATGGAATTTGTATGTCCATTTCAAATGCGTATAAATATTGATATGAAACACTAATTACTCTTGTCATTTTGAATTTATGACAAGCCACAAATGGCATTTATCTTAAAAATGTTTGAACAGTAAAGTTATTACGCTCTGCCAATGTAGTTCTATTAGAAAATTGTAGTTATGGTGAAATATCAATTTGAAATTCTGTAGAGGCCTAGTATATTTTCTTCTTCTACAGGGTGTTCTATATTGCACAGATAATTTACACACACGTATTCGATGTCAAAATTCAGAATATGTAAGTTATTATTTGTGGAGAGAGATACAATATTATTTTATTTTGAAAAATTATTTAAAAAATTCATCAAAAAATGTTTAATATTGTATCCTCTTATTCCTTGTTAAGAAGCATACCATTTCCATGTGTTTCAGCAAAAAATTTACGAGAGTAGATAACTAGCAGTTTTCTGATAACTAGTAGAAGTAATTTTTTTCATGTTTGTGTTGGTTGAATAACTTCAGTTGTACAACTCTGGCAATAAAAATTTAGGGATAGCTTGAACCAATCGGCCCCTTAACTGCTTTTTAAATTTAATTTTTAATTGTCATACATGGTTGCTAAATACCATATCATTCTTACTGTTAGCTTAATAACAAATAATTGCTTGACAGTTTAATTTCCTCTTATCGAGGGCATTTGCTTGGTAAAATAGCAAATTGGTTGTGTAAATAATTTTCTTTTGATACATTACCTTTAGGATCCATCACTGTACTATTTTTAATATTTTGGTTATACAAAGATATTCTTAAAAGTGTGTTTCCCTTTTTCTGAAGTATGACTTAGGTATATTAAATTGTTTCATAACAAGAATCGCATTTGAATTATATATTTTAAATGAGAAAACCGGTCCTGTTTACCAAAGATATATATTTCCATGTTAGTTCAGCGACGATATACACATCATATAAAATAAATCAATTATAAAAAGTGAGAATTAAATTAAATTAAATTAAAAATAGGACATACACATCTAGACTCCGGCCGCTATAAGAACAAGCCACCTACGTCATCAAAGAAGATCTTCGCGGTCGTCCATCGAAGTCCCACCCTCTAGCATAAGAGTATCATCATAATATTTTTAAAATCTGTTATTCGCAGCGTTGAGTTTGATAAATGCACGTCACTACTTACTTTGTAGAAGCATGGTATCGCCAAAGCTAGCGCAGCCGTTGCAACGCTCCTGGCTTGTTCTTATAGCGGCCGGACTCTACTACTAACCGTCATTGTGTAACAGCTGAGTATTGAACCCAATCAAAGATAGACAAGTGCGACCAAATACATATATTCTTTACAACATGCTCCAGCCCAATGTCGATTTGATATATTTATTTTATTTAATGATAAATAATAGATAATAAATCCGCCACAGCACCACGTATTTCTTATTACCTAAATGGGTGGATCTGCAACTATTTTTAGTCCGTATTTTTTTACTTTTATTGCACTCTAATTATATTTCCGAATTAATAATTACCTATCTACTAAAAATAAAGTCCTATTTTTCCCCCTTTTTTGTCAGATACTCAAGTTTGTATAAACCAGGGTATAAATACAATAACAACTTCATAGTTTGCCATCCTAAGAGCAATGGGACTCATTACAAAATCTTAAAATTGATAAGAGAATCTAATATTGAGTAGTACTGTGCGATGGAGTAGAGCTAAAAATGGAAGTTGTCTTTCAATCCACTATCGGTATCAGTTATCCCAACACTTAGTCTTTGGAGCTCTGGGCCTCTGTTCTTGAGCAGTTATCCAATTCTAAATTCCTTAAAAATCCTCGGACACCGTCTTGACAATTGCCAATCTTAATACAGAACTATTTATTTTTTTATATCAAAACCAAGATACACATAACATACCTACGTATTCCCTAAATCGTTGTGTGAAGAAATTATATTCATTCACTCAACACCAAATACAACCATGATAACTAAGCACTTGGTATGTCAGTTTGGACATGTAAATGTGCCAAGTCCATTTTGCTCACGACGTCACACGCATCTTAGATTAATATTGACTATTGAGTAAAGAAATAATATATGCATTATGCATTGGCGCTGAACTTTAAAGGGCAGAGAAATACAGTTATGAGACAGTTCATTCATAATTTCATAAAAAGTTACATTAGAATAATGACTTGTGCGCTGCAGGTTGCAAAAGCTATTAAAAAAAATAGTAGGATTAGAAATAAAATAATATCGGTTCCCGAAATTTTAATATTACTAAAAAATCCAAGAATCAAGTTACTTTGAACTATGACTAATACGCAATTTTTCATTCTAATAATAAATTGCAAAATTTTTATAATGTTACGGTTACAGTTATGTATAATATGTGGATACATTTTGCACTATATTATGTATATCTAACAATTTAAAAAAGAACTGCCTAAAAATAAACTGTAAACATGAGCTACTTCATTACTGCAATAAGAATTACAGATATATATTTAAATTAAAATAAATAAAAAAAAATATTAACGAATTGAAAAACAATAAATCGCCGGGAATAGATCAAATTCCGGCTAATTCATTGAAATAAATTTCTGAAATTTTTGAATAAATAAAGCGATAGTTGAGGGTGAAAGTCCGTCTGTTTTTAAAATGGCTATTATAAAGTCCATTCATACAACTGGAAGCACAAAAAATAAAGCTATAACACGGACCTTTTTCTTTAAAATAACTTTTGAAAAAATCTTTTCAGAGGTCATCAAGTTTAGGATTGTAAACTACATGGAAAAATGTAAATCGAATTTAGATGGCTTTAGCAAAGGTATGAATACACAAAATGCAATTTCAACTCTTGCAAGCAAAATTTGCATTCCTTGGATAACAGAGACAAGAGCCTGTATTCATTGATTTAACTAAAGCCTTTGATATAACATAGTGGATATTAGGTTATTATGCTTTTTTTAGTGCGTATCATAATTTAAGAGTGTGTATCATAATTTAAGAGTTCTAAATACTAATAACATGTGTGGACAGATATGCTTCACATCCTTTTCCCAAAAGCATATAATTCAAAACCTAGCAATATCAAACGGGTGACAGTTCTCAGTAGGACGAAGGACAAAGTAAAAGAATACTTGTTAGAAATACCTAGGGAAGAAATCCACATCGTTATCAATCCTAAACAATATTACAACAGCTTATTCTAGATTTCAATTCTACTATTGTTTCAAGTATCAATGTAGTTAATTTTAAATTTAAGAATGGGTAACGTAATTTATGAAATTTTATTTTATACAATTTTAAATTCCTCAAAAATCCTCGGACACCGTCTTGACAATTGCCAATCTTAATACAGAATTATTCATTTTTTTAAATCAATACCAAGATACACATAACATACTTATTCCCTAAATCATTGTGTGAAGAAATTATATTCATTCACTCAACACTCCAAAATAAAACCATGATAGCTAAGAACTTGATATGTCAGTTTGGACATGTAAATATGCCAAGCCCAAATTGTTTTTTCTTTAATTTGTTTTTGCATTCATACACAGTGTACTTTTTGCACTTCTGTGAAATACTAGTTTATTTACACAACCATAAATTAATTTCTACATTGTAAATATTCGTAATAGTAAACTTATTATTATTATTATTATTATTATTATTATTATTAAATGACAATGCACTACCGGTAATGCGCATGGCAAAACTAAGGAAGACTTAAATTCACTAATTCAGTTATCCGAAACTAAACCTCATCAGAGGCAATAGCAGTTTGCACAAATATAATATCTTGTATTTTTCAATTAAGTCAAAATTAACAACTCGATTTTGTGCATGTCTAACTTACCCTAATAAATTTATTATTCACATTATTTACGAACGTAAAAATATCAAGATTACGGGAAGAAAATTTGACATAAAAAAATAACAGCAACTGTCCAAATTTAGAAATTACATACCACAGAAATCGAAAATATGGTTCTGAAATAAAAGAATTCATTTAGTTTTTGAAAACTTTATAAACTTTAGTTTAATGAGTATTTTCGATACGACACAAGTTAAAATGTTGATTCACCAGAGGTGAAACATAAAAAGTGGGCAGCAGGTGTTGCGGCCGCTGTATCTTTAAAACATGTCAATCTAAAAGCTTGTCAGTACAGAGAACAATGTAGACGAGGCACACTTGTAAGAGGTTTATTTTGTTCAGTATCAGCTGGCTGACAAAAATGTATAGTATTAAATGCTTTAGCTGTTGCATTTAATAGTTTTTTTATAATACAACATCATTCTATTATAAATGTCCGTACTAAGCTGTTAGCCATCGCTTTTGCAGAGCTTTTTTCCAGCCATATATATTTTATATTTCTTACGTTAAAAAGAAAGAATTCTTTCAGGAATAATAATTCAGAGAATGGCATGAGAGTGGTCAAAGCTTTGACACTTCACGTCAATGAAGGTTTTTTTTATTTTAACCCAGTCACAAAGTTTCCTGTATATTTTGACTTCTTTGTTAATTAGCTGCTTCCAAACACCATTTCCGTTTTGTTAGCAAGTTGATACTGAACCAAATCAAACCTGATGATGTGAAAGAAAAGCCAGTGAGTTTCAGAGCTAATAGGATATCCCGTGATGCTTCATAAAATGTAATGTTTCATTGATTCAACATATTAAGTAGTATTTTCTACTACTTACAAATGCCTATTATTTTGCTTATGCTACCTACAGATAAAATAGTAGGCATAGGTATTGTTTTAAGAAATTGGTGTATTTTGAGTTTTAAAAACAATTAACAATGAAATTTCTATAAAGGTATTCCCGATCTCTTTAATATACAGTGTGTCCCACTTAAGAATGAAACATCCTTATAACTTTTGTCATTTTTATCCAATTTGAACCAAATTTCAATCAAAGATAGATCCCATTAGGGTCAACTCATGGCCAAAAAAGCATTCGCCCCCTACTAATACAAAGCCACCTGCGATACGAAAATAAACGGAGAAAATCAAAAAAGCATATAGGCATTTTTTTTTTTTTGAAAATTTTTACCAATGAAAGTTGATCAGAAATGTCTAAAAACCTTAAATTCAAAATATCATCAAAATTATTGATATTTTGGTTTAAAACATTTTTAAGTCCGAAAATACAATTTTACAATATCAATAATTACCTATTATATAAATATTTGTTTTCTTGAACCTTTTTGTTTATATATTTCAACATTTATTGGATTTATAGGTTCGAAATAAAAGTATTCTGTTTTAATACATATTTATATTAAAACACAGGAACAATAAATAAATATGGTGACGTTTCGCTGACGATTATCAGCTTTTTCAAAACCAAAATAGGACAATACATGGTCATGTTATTATAATTATTTTTTATAAAATTGAGAACATATGATTAAAAATGGGATAAAAACACAAATAGATAAACAAGAGGAATGTGTTTTGATCAATAATTATTATTTGCATTCAGATTATTTCTTTGTTTTATTTTTCATAAAAAATAAAATATTACAATTCATTATGAGTTTAATTTTATTTTTAGGAACACATTTTTCATAAATTGGAAATGAATTACATAAATTAATTACAACGAAATACAAATTAAAATTAAATTGTACTTAGCAAAAACACTTTAAATATTAGGTTCTGAAACACCCTTGCTGAATTTTCGGCAATTGTAAGCATTATTATTATAAACTAGAATCATAAAGAACAAAAAAGCAGCTAAATAACTTACAAATTGCTTGACAACTACTTGCCAGTTTGCGTTTTATTTCAAGAAAAATTGTCACAAAAAATTTTTTCAAATAAAATATTAATTTTATGAAATTTTGGACTTCTGAACAACTTTCATTAGTGAAATTTTTCAATAAAAAATGCCTAATGTATTGATAGTGGCTTTGTATTAGTAAGGGACAAATGGTTTTTGAGCCATAAGTTGATCCTAAGGTGCTCTATCTTTGAGTGGTTTAAAAATCAGATAAAAATGAGAAAAGTTATAAGGGTCTTTCACTCTTAAGTGCAGTACACTGTATGTACAAATGTGTTTATTTATAAGGGTGCACCATGTGCACATTTTCATGTGTTCTGAATTATTCGTTTATGTTAAAGTATAAAATATTATTATACTGCATAGTATTCGTTACCTATGCTAGTATGTAACACATGTGATGTCAGATGGCGAAAGAGATGAAGTAATGGGATGAGCCAAGGCACATCGCATTTCGTGAATATAACGTTACTATTCATATAATATTCAAGCTGGAATGTCACAAAACTTGACTTGTCATATTCTATCTTAAGTGATATAAAATTATAGAAATTTTTATTACTTGTAAAAATGGGAAATCAAATTCATTGGTAGAAGTTTTGCTGTTTCTATTATATATTTACGTTTATCTTCTATAGATGGTTTACCTTTTAACAGTATCAATAAAACTGTTCTTTGAGATGCCCTTGATCTAATATAGGTTATTTCTTGAGGATTACATTGCCCCAGCCAAACAAATTTGGCAAAAGTATATATCTAAAAATAACCTATAAGTATGGTTAGGCAACGACTTGTAGCTGTGCGTAACGGGTTGCATATACCTAAGCTTTTTTCTGCGATGCAGTTGGAGAGTTTGCATGTAACAGTGCTCTCACCGTAAAAATGCTGGAATATATGTCTTCCTTACTCATCTGTTAGATGGCGCAAGTTATAAGTGTCCGATTCTCATCGGATCCAAACTGAGATACATTCGATATTTACTACGCTGGAATGTCTTCACTTGGGATATCTCTGATATACCCGTACCAAACCTACAACACTGATGAGACCTAACAGGTCGAAACAATTGTCTGTTGTTGGTAAAAGTGTAACAAATTCACAGTGATGGCTAAATATCGAATATATCTTTTTAGATATATACTTGATCTAATGGCACACATGTGCCTGCAATATAACTTAAGTGTTGTAATATAAACGAAAAAGATATCTGCTTCTGTAAATAACTATCACATCTCATTTTTTCATAAATGAAAATTGCAACCGAATTTTGGCTTCAGTATTACACGTTTCACACGTTCTCTTCTTTTGTTTACTTTAAGTAAGAATATATTATAAACCTTCATAAAACTAGCCATTGGTAAATTGCTATTAGGTGCAAAATACATTTCTAATAAGTTGCCAAGTTCTCAAAAGTTTTAAATAAAACGCTACATAAATCATAAATATACAATTGAGTTAAGAAATTAAAGAAGTAATTAAAACCGATATAAAAATAACTATTTTTCTAATCATGTGTCTCTGATGCCTAAGTATCTAATTTACTACAAAGACGTTGATGGAGTAATAGTTCGCTGCCACTAAACGTATCCCTTCTAGCATTTTGTCGTTCATCAAAGGTCTAGTGAGGGCTCTATACGTGCCTTTGTAAAACCGTATTTGTGATAATAAATGTCAAATGCAGGTTTCATGCCGTTGACACCTCTGGAAAGTGCTGCACGATACTTGAGACGCAATTAAATGTAATCTTGATGGATTATTTCGAAGTGTCAAATCACAAGGCGAAAGTGGGATATACCTTGATTAAGCGTGAATTAACGACGGATTCTATTATTTTTCTGTTTTGATGATAAATGTATCATTTTAGTGGTGATGTTATTATGAATTTCTCTACTCTTCGCTTCATTGCATTACATTTAAGCACACCAAGATAACAACAAATAATTTTATTGCCTGTTACATAACAGTATTTTTTAATAAAATTATATTCCAAGTAGGCAAATAATCGGAAATGATATATTAAATATGATCTTCTAAAACCAAAAATTGAGGTTGCCACCTGAACAATTGTCGAAGACGTCGTATCCAGGAAACATATATTGTCTTGCATTCTCCTATTTTAATCTTAAAATGTTTGAGTCAAATATATTATATAGGAATGTTTGCCTTTTGTTGATCAAATAAGTTTCAGCAAAATATATAAATACACTTCAACTGAATTTATCCAACTATTATTTTATTTTTATTGTGTTCTAGGGACTTACATGCCATGGAAGATAAATAAAATAAAAACAATGGTCCATAAAAAGCCAGTAAGTGGAAAGTCGGAATCAAACATATTCCACTTCAAGTTTAAGAAGGAAAAAAATGAGTATAAAAGTTATATAAGGATGCAATTTCTATTCAAATCGAGCAACATCTCCAATAATCTCACGATCAATAGACCAATAGAAATGTGACGGGTAGTATTTTACCACAAGCAGGTTTCGAACAGCTGGTTACAGGGCGAAACTATCATTTGAAATTTGGGATTGAATTCGTTTACATACTCGATCCAATAAATGTTAGCAATTAATGCCTAGATTTTATGTCATCATAATATCAAACGCATTTTTTAAAACATTTGTTATATTGTTGTGGTAACATAATATTATAGTTAAAGCCAGAAGTATCAAACAAGTTGTTGTCAATATTGTTATTAATTATATCGAAATATTTTGTACTTTACTTATATTTATAAATTGTTTCACAAACATACATACATTTTTATTTGCGAAGTTATTTCTGCAAAATCTCTATGTTTTAAATTGATTAGATTTATTTTAACAATATAGTAAATATAAACACCACAGGTATAAGATATTTTTTGTGAGAGTCACTCATGTATTGGAAGACAACGAATACTCACCAAATATCCGCATATACTGGAATTAATTCTTCAGATAAAATTCGCCACAATTGAAAGTCCAACTCAAGAGCGATATTTAAATATTATTAATTGTGCTTGCCGACCAAGAAATGGATAAAAACGAAAGTTCGTATGAATACTCAGTAGTAATACCACAAGAGATTGAATTTTCGCGATAAGTCTGTCGATTTATTTCTAACGAAACTGAGTTGCTTGGAAACACCTCGAGTCCGTAGGACGAGTGGTGTTTTCAAGCAACTCAGTTGAGTTTAGAAATAAAAGACAGACTTATAAGATAAATTCAATCACGAGTGGTATTTTATTAGACTATTTCACGAACAAATATTTTGGTTGATAATTTCATTTGAAGTAGCACCGAAGGGACTCATTTTGACATCTGTCTTTATAATTAATTTTTATTAAACTGTAAAACTTTGCCTTGCCATCCGTATCCATGGTTACGGCCATCCGTAACCATGGTTACGTCGTTGAAAACACCACGCTGATAGACCAATTAGAATTGAAAGACAGTCGGTGTTTTCGCTGTAATACGAGCTGCCTTTGGTTTGTGATTGGTCAGATTATGTGATAATTTTAAGGTGAGTGAAATAGTCGTATGAATATAAAGCAATTTGGATATGTAGTTCTGTACATTTTCTAATAAAATTGTATTTAAATGTAAATGTAAGGAATGGATACCAAAAAATATATTTTTCATGTTGCATATTTGCCTTGGTAATTTAGTTGAAACCACTATCAATATTGCTATTATCTCTAAACATGCCCATAATGTAAAGAATAATGATTTAAATGCAAAGACCTGTTGAGTCCAGTATATGGTACAATATGAATGATAAGACTTAAGTCGACCTAGATTCGATATAAAGTCTGTTCTAGTTCAAGGCAAGCTCATGCTCTTTTTTATACGGGTTTGATTAAATGAAAAAAGTTTTGATGAATTTCAGACAGAATGAAAATCATTAAGAAATATTTATAAAAATATTGCTGAGAATAATTCTGTCTAGGCAGATTTTCTCTCAGATATGTTGGTTTTAGAGAAACATCACCAACATAACTTTTATGGGGGTCAAAATGGGTTTTTACAAATGTATGAAGATTATTTTATTTGCATTGATGTACGGGTGATACATCTAAGCGAAGCGCTGATAAAGGAGAATACACTGAGTATACCTATGGTATGTTATTCAAACATTCCAAATCTGAAATTAAAAAAATTATAGGACATCCATTTCATTTTCAATAGGAATATGCAATGTCACTTTTTGACAAGAAGTGTATGAATTTTTTCTTAGCACAAACCTAAAGCTGCTGTTATGTTATTTCCGTATTAATTATTGATAATATTCTCATAGAAGAGCTATTCCTAAATGGACTATTTTGTTAAATAAAATAAAACGAGGGTTCCGACGAAAACACTTTGACTTCCCTTATAGCAGAAACTGTGAAGAAAGGCAAAGAGAAGAATAAAAGAAAATGAACACCAAATTAACCCTTTCAGTCATGAATTTTAACTATTTGAGTAAAAATTTTGAAATTTGGTGGACATACAGAATGATTTTTTTTAAATTTTTTTGTCTCTTGTCAAAAATTGATAGACAAATTTTTTTCAAAAATATTAGATGTACTACATGTAGTACAGTGTGATTCTAAGGTTAAAATATATTGCTAAAATTTGGTTAGGTAAGAAATATGTACTCATAGACTAAGAAAATTTATTTTATATGAGTTTTCAAGATAAAGGTAGAATTTGTATTTGACGCGGTCTGGTCTCCCTGAAGAGCTGAAATAACGGCGAAAGAACATGTACATCTTCTTGGGGACATCGTTTTTTTGGTTGGTGACCATAATGAATGAATTTTGTGGTGAGTTTGACGTTTTGAATTTTGTAATTTTTAATCCAATTTTTATCATGCATTAAAGAAGATCCAATAGACTGAAACATCAA
Source organism: Rhagium mordax (assembly GCA_963680705.1). Classification (NCBI taxonomy): domain Eukaryota; kingdom Metazoa; phylum Arthropoda; class Insecta; order Coleoptera; family Cerambycidae; genus Rhagium; species Rhagium mordax. The sequence goes on from OY796657.1 coordinate 68,790,673, forward strand.
TGTGAGTATATCAAATTGGATATGTTTTTTGTTATTATGCTTATATATAGCCTAAATAAAGTAATTTATAAATAATGTAAAACAATTCTGCTTCACTTAGAGAACATTTTTGATCCATTTTTTCTAGACAAAAGCCAACAATGGTTAATAATAAGAGCAATAACTAAAAAAAGTTAAAAAGTGAGGTTGGATTGTCAGATGATATTGTAATACTTGAATCACGATGTACTACCTGTAGCACAAACTTCAAACATAAAATAAAATGAAACTGTTAACCAAAAATCCACCAGATAATTGTATATGTGTTCACAAAACACAGGAAAACCACAAACAAAAAACTAAAAAATGTATCTCACTCGGAACCCTCAATAAAAAAATCTATTATCATACGATATGCATAGAACCTCTAAATTAGCAAAATAAAAAACTGTAGCTGTTTTTATTTCACTACTAAAGAATAGATGGCAGCATCAATTAATTTAAATGAAGGAACATAGGTACAGATTGCTGTAAAATGTGTGACAACTCAATTCAAAAAGCAGTTTTCTTTAAAAAAAATTCAAATCCTGATGTACTACATGTAGTACGCTATGAGTGAAAGGGTCTAATACAAATATTTGAGAGAAAAGAGAGAGATAAAAATTGGCAAAATGATGAATGGCTAGTATGAAATTACTATGAAATACTATGCAGTTATGGTTATTTGGATTAGTAAAAGTGTGGTATGAAAATCTCAATAACTATGAAATGAGTCGGTGCGCTCGCGTCACAGGTGGGGTGAAAAACAAAATACCGTTCAAAAATCACTGTAGACCCCAGAATTTATTGGATCATATTATTTATTTTTCAAATGGTCGTTTTTAAATTCTTCATCAAACCCTCAAGCCGGATTTTCATTTTAAGTTACAATTTTTTATAATTTGGATCCAAAATTGTTTTTTTTTTAAATATCCATTTTTTCAATTAAAATCAATCTACATATTGTCACAAATATATTATGTACCGGTGAGTCATGTTGTATGGTAAAAAAATAATATGTGTAATAGAGCATGAAAAAATAGTATTGACGTGTCTCAGGATTTTGCTATATCACTCTTAATTTTTTTTATACAAGGTGTTAAATTTGAAAATGTTCCGTTGAATTTTTTAAATTTCTTTTGGTTAAAAACAGTCGTATCAATGATATTTGTTTGGTTTATATTTTTTTTATTGTGCTATCAACTGGCGATATTAGTTTTTCAAAACTAATCCAGTGGCGTGCGTTTACAAATTTTTTTCTGATAAGAATGCCGATAACTGTGCGCCTCTGGATTTTTTCATTTCGGAGTTGAAAATCTAATGCAATAATAATAATAAAATACTCCAAGGAAACGAAATCTTCATTAACGAAAATTTAAAAACAACAGCGGCTTAATTACTATTTTTTTAAATAAATTTTCAAAATGAAGTCCATTAACCTCGCAGTTTTGGGCTCGCAAGGAAACATCACTTTGTATATTCCTGGGTTTATGCACATCTACCTTTAGTTGACGTGAAAAATGTACTATTCAGTAAACTAGTAGTTGTTGGTTGTTAATTGATTAATTTTGAGAGTGCAGTGAGGTTAATGTAATTTATTGTCAAAAGTGGTAATTACGTCGCTGTTGTTTTAAAATTTTTGTTATTAAAGATTTTGGTTCCTTAGAGTATTTATTATTATTACATTAGGTTTCGGTCAGAAAATTTTTTGAAAAAATAAAATCAAAATGTCGCAACACAACAAAACATTTATTTATTTATTAAAGTTTATAGATTGAGAATTGGCATTGCCAAAACGTGACATTTTGATATTTATTTGGCGATTATTATGAAGTTGTCAAAGTTAAGCAATTTTGTTGTCATAGTGATTGAAAATTTCCCTGGATGGTATTATCAGTGTAATCTTAACATGATTGGGTGATTTGTGTCACATGACAAGAAATAACGAAATTTAATTGGTTGTTAGAACTGTCAAAAAATTTTCAACTTTAGTACTATGTATAAAAAAAATTAAGGGTTATATAGCAAAATCCTGAGACACGTCAATACTGTTTTTTCATGCTCTACTTACATATTAATTGTTTACTATACAACCTGACTCAGCCTGCATAAAGATTGCCCAATTTAGTTTTAAATCTTTATTTAAAAATAGATAATAGATCTGCCAAAATAGAATATTCATTTCTTTTTTTTATTCTTAACAGCTGCCAAAATCAGTGACAAATTTAAAATTATACAAGTCCGCTTTTTGTAATTTTGAAAACAACATGAGTTTTTATAAAAAAAGATATATATGTACAATTCTTTAAATTTAAAACATTCTATTTTTGTAATTAAAATTAAAATGTTTTTGCTTTTGACAGCTGTCAAATTTTTTGTCAACTTGGAAATACCATCTAATAATAATTATTTGAACAAATGAAAGTACTAAGCAGACATTTTTCTATATACTTAACTCAAAACAAAAACCGTTACACGTCACCACGCACGTCCAACGGCATAAACCTAGGATAAACGCGACTACCTCGCTGTTTTGTAAACAAAGTTGCCAACTGCCTAATAGCCGTGATATATAAATTTCAACTCACGTAACCTAAAATTTTTAGTTTTTGCTATATTTTCAATTTTAGTTTTAGTTTTTGTAGTTTTAACTTGGATCCATTATAACATTTAGAAACTCTCACAGACATAAAATACATAAAGTTTTAATAATAATGTAGATTATTAAAAATAGACTGCAAATTATAGGTTGGATTTCCATTAAGCCAGTTAAAACTTCATTAATTGTGACGTCGCGTCCACGACACCCATACCGAAATAGTGATTTTACTTTTGTGCAGTAGCATTACTTTTTCAACTAAACACTGAGAAAAGCCCCAGCAATAAATTCTTTGCTGAGATTTTTTTAACTAGAGTAGTAATAATTTTATTTAGGTTCAAAATATCTGTTCACTACATCAGAAAAAATCTCTTTACTGCGTCTTTGTATCTGCCCTTAAAAAGTACTTTACTAGAGCACTAGAGCATTTAGCTACCATTAAAAATAAATGTTTTACTAAATTAGGAAAGGAAATATGTTGCAATAAAAAAGAAATTAAGTAGGGTAGTATAAAAACCTTGCAATGGTAATGAAACTTTTTTCTGTAACCATAAGTAAACTATACTGCATGTTGTGACGTCATCAGACGCAGTCGCAGACGAGCCATATCTTCAGATTCGATGATCTTATTAGCGGCCATATTTTTTCGAGGAGGGGAAGAATAATATTTTAATTTTGTGCATTTATTCACTTTCATACTGATTCAGAGGACGAAAAATGTATTATAATAGTAATATCCTGTGATTATACGTGATTTAAAACTATTTTTTAGAAAAACCAGATTAAATATAAAGAAATATTTGAGGCTCGTGGACTCTGAAGAGGTATCTCATCTACATTTAACGAAAAAGTGACAGCGGCACATAATTTTAGCACCCAGCAGTGGTTTGTAACCCCACACTGAATAAATCTAATTTGCCTTATGGGCTTCTGGGTTTCAAAGTTTATTTTACCTGTCGGCTGCTCAGATTTTTCCGGTGGGTCGTGAGTCAGAATATGGTGTTTAATAAATTAACAAACTTATTATTAAATTTGGTTAAAACCCTGATTTGTTAACAAAAGAACTTGAAGAGTGCACTTTAAGTTTCTAACTTAGTAAGATTTAAAACTGCAAGTTATAAGAGATTAAAAGTTAAGGAATTATTTTTCAAGTAAAATTAAGATAAATTAAGATAATTTTTGGGCGCCAGCTACTAAAAAAATTAGTAACAATTTGTATATCAGATTTTCACAACAAGAGAAATAAAACGATTCAGCTCAAATAAATAGTATATTAACAAATAGAATAAATATTAACAATAACAAATTACTCTTAACAATGATAAAAAATATATATTTACCTGAAGGGCAAAACAATGGAAATAAGTGCCTGAAGGGCTATCACAATAAAAAATGAATGAAAGGAAAAATATTTTATCAACTGCAAGGCTTACATTTACAAGAACAATTACTGGCAATTATTTGTTACGCTGGAACCGAAGACCTGATGATGGAAATATGTTCTACCACAGACTTACAGACCTTAATTTCCAAGGATTTCCACGATGATCTATTCCCTTGCCAAGATGGCCTATGCTGGTGTATATTGATCTTCTGGGTCTAGCTAGACTTCACCTGCACCTGGGAAAGATGTAACCAATCCTGGATAAGATAATAGGATAATCTGGATTTCAGTCTGATGTGGTCTGGTAAAGTTGAATCTGTCGAATCCTCTTCTTGGTCTCGTTCAATAAAACATAAATATACCAGTGTCAAAAATGTACAAAGTAAAGTTGGAAATATGCAAGTTAGCTTACGGCTGATAAAATTAGGAAAAAACTTACTGAAGGCAAGTTTCTTCTAGAAAAGTTGACTAAACAATTTAGCAAAGATATGAATTATAATAAATCAATTATTATAATTACAAAGATATGAATTTATTATTTTATTTTAAAAATAACTCAAGATATAAATTATAATAAACTAATTATTATAATTTCGAAACTATGAAATTATTATTTATTTAGAAATTACTCTGATATAACTAGACAAGATTAAAGCAATAAAAATAATTCCTCTGAATAGGAAATTATGTTAGAAAGAAATTTGTTATATTATTTAAATTTAATAACAGTAATTAAATAGACAAATCACAATAAGACACTCAGAAAATTAAGTTTTAATATTGCTAAAACGCAATCTTTTCACAAATAGAAAATGTGTGAATCACAAAATAATTCAATAAGTAAGAAAGTAAAAAGTTAGGTATTCTGATTTTTATAACTGATTTAATTAGATTACTAATTAAAGTTAATTTCTACTATTTACTGTAGAACGATAAGAAACAATAAGTTTTATTTATTTCTCCCAATTGGAGTGAGAAATGGTAAGGAATGCTTTAATTATTCAATTAATTTACGACAATTAGATAATAACTATGAATTTTAATTAATTCAAATCGTATTAAGATATAGCAGGGAATAATTTAAATATTAAATTAAATTACGAAAAATTACAATAATCAAATTGTGAGATAAGATAAAAACCAATATTTTCCGTTAAGCGAAAACTATTAATTTCGAGGAGTTTTTTACCACCTTCCGCAAACGAAAGAGATCTGTGCAAGTGCATATATTTTATGAATAACTCGATAAAGATAATAACGATAATTGCAAATTTTAACTGCAAAAGATAATAAGGAACGGTAATAACATAAGTTAACTTGCAAGACGACACCACGTGTAGATATTTGCATGAAATCAATCACGCGTGGAGAGCACTAAATTTGGCTAAAATGCCGGCGTCAAACACACCCAATTGATAAATTCGATTTAAATCGATATTTACCACATTTGACTGTAATAAATAACCAACATGCTAAATATTTACTAGGCTACGTATTGCAAATAATACTTTATAACGATAGATACAGAAAAATTCTACATCCGAGAAAGATAATTAGATATTCATAAAATTATGACTTACCAGTACGGAAGATAGGAAAAAGACTACTCCAGGAGGAACGCTGTAGGATCAAGAACGTTTCAGTGCCGTCGACGCGCGAGTTACATCAGCTATCTAGCTGATACCACAGTGAAACCCAACACCTAGAGCTGAGATAAGAAGTTCACGGACTTTACTTTTATTTAACATTTTCTTATTCAGTTGTATTTTTATACTTGTACGATTAACATCAATCGAATAAATTTACTTCTCGCTTTTGTATAAAAAATTTTGTTTTTAAAAATCCTTTTCAAAGGACTAGTAAGATAACTGGCGCAGTCGGTAGGATAGTGAAGGGCAGTTTTGAGTGAATATCAAACGTGAAAGTGAACAAAAATCGTCACAGAAGTCCCATCTGTTTTTACAGAAAATTCACTATTTGAACACCATCTTCCAAGTCCGAAGAATAAGGGAAACAAGAAGTTTATACACCACTGGTAGAGGACAAACATAGCCAAAACCAGCTCCAAGTCCTGGGCGAAGAACGAAAATCGTCAAAACCTAGAGGCAGTAGAAATAAGGCAGTAATTTAAGAAACAAGTCCTGGGCGAAGAACGAAAATCGTCACAACCTGAAGACAGTAGAAATAAGGCAGTTAGTTTAAGAAACAGTTGGAGAAGAAAAAACGAGATTGCACATTACTCTCGTTACATCTCTAATTTAAGAATAAGAAGAATGCACCACATTGTCATCACAACGTTAATGTAAGTGCTCATTTTCCTTTTATTTTCCATTTTCTTTTCGTACATTATTCTTGTGTGTATAATTGTAATTTTTAACGGCAAATTTTTAAGTCTTCTATAATAATTTATGTCTGATTTGGATATCGACGATTTAGTAAACCAAATTAGCAACTTAACAGTAACTCTTGATACACTTCCAAACCAAGAATTTCCCACAATGCCAAATCCTGAAGAAGCACAAATAAATTATCAACTTCTAAAGCTATATATAGACACTATTCCAAATTACGAAGGCAATCCTCATACTTTAGGAATTTTTATTGATAATTGCGAAAATTTAATTGGTACATTTTTCAGCCCTAATGACCAGTCTATTAATAATTTTATTTTACGAGCTGTTATCGGTAAATTAACAGGTAGAGCTCTCAGTTTAATAGGTTCTAGAATAGAGTTGAGAACATGGACACAAATTAAAGATGCTTTAAATCTTAGTTTCGGAGACCAACGTGACATAGACTGTCTAATCCAAGATCTTATTGTTTTGCGTCCACAAAAAAACGAAACGCCGTATAATTTTGGTATGAGATGTCAAGATGCTAGGAGTTTAATTATTTCAAAATTAAATACTTTAGGATTACCCGACAATGAAAGAATTATTCGATTACATAGTTACGATGACTTAGCACTAAAAACTTTTATTAAAGGTCTTTCAGGCCAAGTTCAAAATAACGTGCGTTTGCGAAGTCCAGATAGTTTAGAAAAAGCTATGAGTCCCGTTATCGAGGAAGAAAATTTCCTCTATTCTCAACAAAGATCTAACACCTTAAATACCCAAAATTCTTTTAGACCTTTGCAACGTTTAGCTCCATCTCGGTTTAATAATACCTTCCAAAACCAACAAAGACCTCCACCAAATTTTGATAGACATAATTTTCAAACAACATCTAATTTTCCACAAGTTCAAGCTCCCAGACCAAATTTAACAAACCCTCAACAAAATTTCACGAATAATTTTAATACCCAATCAAACTGGCGTCCATTTAATAATTTCAATACACAAAGACCTGCATATTTCTTGCAAAGACCAAGTCAAATCGTGCATAATCAACGACCCCAAAATTTTAATCAAAACTTTAATCAACCGTTCAATACCCCATCTCAAAGAACCAATAGAAATTTTAAACCTGAACCAATGGACATTTCTTCAGGAAATTCACGAATTCCTCCCAAAACAAACTTTACTCACAACGAACTTTTTACACAAAAAGTAAGCGTTGGTGACCATCTTGAAAATTCTTCCGAAAATCAAGTAAACACTTCTGAACCAGACTATTATGAAAACCCACAATTTTATTCGTACACTGATTATCCTGAATATTCAGCCGAAAATCCAGAAAACACACTGGGTGCCGGATATAATGAATACCCAGTAGAGGAACAATTTGGTAATACTTGTTATCAACAACCCGACTATACCCTAAATCAGTTTGACAATCAATATCCTGAAACTTCAAATTTTCAACAAGATACGACTATGAACAACCAAACATAATACAATTGAACTTTACAAAAGCCAACTTGCCTTACATATTTATACCCCAATTAAACGCAAATTTTCTTATTGACACAGGTAGTACTAAAAGCCTAATAAATCCAAACTTAGCTTACAAATTTTACAGGAAATTTATTTATAAAGAAAAATTTAACATTCAAACAGCTCATAATATTAGTTACCACGACGAAGTGATAACTATACCAGTTTTTAAAATTTTTAACGTAAAAGAATCACACAAATTCTATCTTTTTAAATTCAGTCAGAAATATGACGAACTCATAGGAGTTGATTTACTTAAACAATTAAATGCTAATATAAATGTTACAACACGTCAATTAGCAACACCAAATACAATCATTTCAATAATTTTTGAACCGGAAGAAAACACACAAAAATCTAATATTAAACAATTCAGTCACATTGTCAATATACCACCTCGAGTTCAAAAAATAATTAAAATACCCGTAAAACAACAAAACGGTATAGGAATTTTAAATTATACTAAATTTTATAACGGAGTAGAAATGCCAAAAGCTCTAGTAAATGTTCTAAATAATTTCGCTTTAACAACAGTAATAAACACTACTGAAAATCCTGTAGAATTAGAATTCTCTAAACCATTTGACATTGAACCTCTAAATTTACTTGAAATTATTTTTATTGAAAAAATGGATGTAAACAATGACGATAATCCTTTTGATCAGAAACAAGATAATGTCTTAAAACAAAATTTAAAAAACATTAGGTTAGAACATTGTAATAAAGAAGAAAAAGACGTTATTCACAGACTCTGCTTTGACTATAGAGACATATTCTTTTGTGAAGGAATACCTTTAAGTTTCACCAATCAAATTACCCACAAAATTAACCTTAAAAACGATTCACCTATTTTTACAAAGTCATACCGTTACCCCGAAGTTCATAAAAGCGAAGTAAAGGCGCAAATTTCATCCATGTTAGATCAAGGTATTATTCAACATAGTACCTCCCCGTGGTCCAGTCCTATATGGATTGTGCCGAAAAAATTAGATGCATCCGGACGTAAAAAGTGGCGACTTGTTATTGACTATCGGAAATTAAACGAACAGACTATAGACGACAAGTACCCCCTTCCGAACATTTCAGACATTTTAGATAAATTAGGGAAAGCAAACTATTTCTCTACTCTTGATTTGGCTAGCGGATTCCACCAAATTGAGGTAGATCCCAATGATGTACAAAAAACCGCATTTTCCACCGAAGGCGGACATTATCAGTTTAAGAGAATGCCGTTCGTGCTAAAGAATGCTCCTGCGACATTCCAAAGAGTTATGGATAATGTACTGAGAGGATTACAAAACGAAACTTGTCTCGTTTACCTCGATGACATCATTATCTTTAGTACTTCGCTGCAAGAACACGCAGAGCGTTTAAAATCCGTACTTGATCGACTTAGGAACAGTAACTTTAAAATTCAACTTGATAAGTCAGAATTTCTGCAAAAATCGGTACAATATTTAGGCCATGTAATCACACCAGCAGGAGTAAAACCAAATCCTGATAAAATAATTGCAATTAAGAAATTCCCTATTCCCAAAACACAGAAAGACATAAAAAGTTTTTTAGGACTTTTAGGTTACTATAGACGGTTTATACGCGACTTTGCCAAAATTACGAAACCCATGACCAAATGTTTGAAGAAAAATGCTAAAATTATACACGACAAGGACTTCCTAGAATGCTTTAAAATTTGTAAAGATATATTGACCAACGATCCAATTTTACAATATCCCGACTTCCAAAAACCTTTTATACTAACGACGGACGCGAGCAATGTAGCTTTGGGCGCAATATTATCTCAGGGTGAACTACCCCATGATAAACCAATCGCTTATGCTTCAAGGACATTGAACGAGACTGAACAAAAATATAGTACAATCGAAAAAGAATTATTAGCCATCGTATGGGCTTGCAAATATTTTAGACCATACCTATTTGGTAGGAAGTTTACTATCTATACTGATCACCGTCCCTTGATTTGGCTTTTTAATCTGAAAGAGCCAAATTCGAAACTAGTACGTTGGCGCCTCAGACTCGAGGAATTTGATTATAATATTGTATACAAAAAGGGTAAAATGAACACCAATGCTGACGCACTATCTCGCATAACAATTAATGCATTAGAAAACGAATCGCTAATGAATAACCCGGGGGAAGTAGACAAAGACATTCTTGACTATTTAAGAACACTTTCTGAAGACCCTGTTCAAGACAAAGACCAACCCCAAACTTCCTCAACTATGAATCCCTCACAATCCAAGACACTACAAATTCATGAGAACATACAAATAAACCCACCTGAAAATGAGACTTTTAATACGCCTCACTCATGTAGCAACGAAAACGTAAATAATGCCATCCCAATCTTAGACGAGATAATTAATAATAAAAACAATCAAATAATAATTAAACCAAATGTCCATAACCAACTTGAAGTCTCCAATAACGACTTTCAACACTTAAAAATTCTAGAAATAAAAATTCCAAGATCTAACGAACAACTTGTTTTTGAATTTCTCAGAGATTACACCACTTCCGAGAAACCATTTTATTTGTACTTTTATGATGAAGCAAACTTTTCAACTTTCAATAAGGTTTACATGGAAAAATTTTATATAAAAGGCTTAAAATTAATAAGATGTAATAAATTGATAAATTCAGTTCGAGAAAGAGACGAACGTTTGCTGTTAATAAAACATCAACATGAAGGTAAAAGCAATCATAGAGGTATTCAAGAAACTTTAGAAAAACTAAAACGTAATTACTATTGGCCTAACATGAAAGCAGATCTGACCGAATATATTAATAATTGCACAATCTGCCAAACAGCCAAATATTCGCGAAATCCACCATACGTACTACTAGTTGTAACAGAAACACCCGTCAAACCATTTGAAATAATACATGTAGATACTTTTAAATTCGACAATCAGGCTTACTTAACGATTCTAGACAAATTCTCTAAATTAGGTCAAGCTATTCAAATTAAAGGTACTTCAGCTATCGAAGCTTGTAACGCTCTTACAGAATTTTTTAGTTATTACGGATTACCAACAAAAATTGTTATGGACAACGGGAGCGAATTTAATAATGAAGCTATTAAGGAACTCTTAAAATCACATAAAATACAAATTCACTTTACAACACCCCTGCATCACGAATCAAACTCTCCAGTTGAACGTTTTCACTCCACTCTCCTTGAACATCTTAGACTTTTAAGGAACAAATACAAAGACGATCCTTACTTAATAAAATACGCCATTATTGCTTATACCAGTTCAATTCATTCAACAACCGACTTTACACCCTATGAATTAGTTCTAGGACACACGACCTCACGAGACCCTTCAGAATTATTAAATACAACATTTTATTCTGACTATGTACACAACCATAATGAAAAATTAAAATCAGTATATAAAAATGTAACTGAAAAGTCACAAAAATCTAAAGAAATCGTTGTTGAAACTAGAAACACGCAGGGCCCCGAACAATATCAATTTAAAGTAAACCAAACGGTATTCAAAGCTTCTAATAGACGAAACAAAAGGGAAAATAAGTTTAAAGGTCCTTACAAATTAATTGAAATTTTAGAAAATAATAAAGTTAAAATACAAAATTGCAAAAATAACAAAACAGAAGTTATACATATAAAAGAACTAAAAAAGCCTTCTGTTGTTACAGAACCATACTCAGCGTCGCCGCAAGAGTAACCTCATATCCGAAATTCCACAACCTAAACGACAATCCAGGACTATTACCCCTAAAGCTAGGTAATGCTCAAAATAAAATCGACCATTGGACTTTTATACAAATATATGACATTTCTGACATAATCAAAGAATTTTACACAGTTCGACAGTCATATTTTCAAATAAGAAATGTAATCGAAAATTCTACTTATAATATTAGTTATAGTAATGGCTACTATAACTCCTACCATCTCATTGACACCCTGGAAAATAAAATATTAAGCCAGATTAACCAACTCAACCCAGTACTTCCAAAAAGAACTAAAAGAGGTCTAATCAATGGACTCGGTTCTATATTAAAAACTATTACTGGTAATTTAGATCAAAATGACGCTGAACGATAGGATCAGGCTATAAAGACACTATCAGACAATCAAATTAAAACAAAATCTTTAATTAATGAACAAATTACCTTACTCCAAACATCCATTTTGAAATTTAAACAGAATATCGAACTTCTCGCTCATAATCAGATAATTTTAAAAACCCATATCAATCAGTTAGAACAAGTAATACAAAGCACACAACTTGAATATATAGAGACTCATAATTATCTTTTATTGCAAACCTTAATATCTCAATTTATAACCACCTTCCAAATAATTTACGACATACTAGAAAGATTAGAAATTGCAATTACATTTTCAAAATTAAATACCTTTCATAATTCAATAATCGAACCAACGGATTTGCTGTCGGAAATTCTAACCATCACAGAAAACTTGAACGGAAATAAACTACCGTTTGAACCTATTTTAGAGAACATTTTATTATTCGAAAAAACAATAGAAATCAAAAGTTACAATAAAGAAAATCAACTAGTATTCATTATAGAAGTCCCCATAGTAAAAGCTGAAAGTTACAATTATTATCACTTATACTCCCTGCCTATCCCTGCAATAAATTCATTTAAAACTATAATACCGCATTCCAAATTCCTTCTACTAAATGAGCAAATTTACGCATTCTCCGATACCCAATGTCAAGAAGTCATGCCCGAAGAATTTCTCTGTCAGGAAACAAACACCGTAAAAATTCAAGACAATGTACCATGCGAAGTTCAACTATTAAGATATTTAAAAAATGCCACAAATTGCCAGTATGTACCAGTGAGTCTAACCAATACCAAGATTCAGAAAATAGGAGAAAACAAGTGGATTGTCATCACCCCTGAAAGTGTCGTAGCTCAACAAAAATGCGGGAACAACAAGGACAATCTCCCACTTAATGGAAGTTACGTGATCGAACTAAATAATCAGTGTGAGGTACAAGTACAAGACGTTATAATAAAAACCTTTCAAAATTTAAAACCCAAGTTTAAACATATAAAACTACCAAGTATACAAACTCCAAAAAACTTTACTAAAAATAGTGATTTTTATTCGAAACCTTTAGAAATTGAAACAATCAATCTGGACGATATAAAGAAAGTGTATAGTGTTTTAAATGATCAAAAGATCAAGATGGACACAATCGATGAACCGCCAATACATTTTCATAAAACTAGTTTTTACACAATTCTGCTGTATATTCTGTTAACTGTTATAATAATCTGTATGTTGTACCGCCAGTATTTTCGAAACAAGGTTCCTCAACTAAGAAGAAACCCCATGGAGGAGCCACAGGTTCATGGCCCCAACAACTTCTCCTTATCGAACTCTGGAACAACCCCATAGTTCTCTCAAGGGCCGGAGGAGTTACATCAGCTATCTAGCTGATACCACAGTGAAACCCAACACCTAGAGCTGAGATAAGAAGTTCACGGACTTTACTTTTATTTAACATTTTCTTATTCAGTTGTATTTTTATACTTGTACGATTAACATCAATCGAATAAATTTACTTCTCGCTTTTGTATAAAAAATTTTGTTTTTAAAAATCCTTTTCAAAGGACTAGTAAGATAACTCGCGCATAACATAGCTACATTTAATTGTCTCCGGTAGAAACCAGTTGTAACCGTAATTTACCAAATTATCGTTACAGGTTCTATGATGCAAATTAAAAGAAGTACAGATAACATTTACGTAGACATATTGTATTTCTAATATAGATATACCTAGACCATCCTACAGTAGTAACATAATTTGGTCTTACGATGGTAGTAATAAAGCTATTAAATGGTAATAAAAATATTTGCCAGGAATGATATAACCTACTTTACTAACGCAGTAAAACTTATTTTCAGTGGCTAGATGAAAAACATTTTATAAAGTAACTTTACTATTGCAGTAAGGTAAGTTTAGCAAAGCGAATTTTACTGCCCTAGCAAAGTTCTTGGCTGGCGCCTATTCAAATAGAGTTTTTTCCTGCTGTAGCTTGATTTTTGGCTGTCACTGCAAGAATCTTTTCTCAGTGAACACGTCATCTGTTGACGTGCAACAGTTTTTGTTTTGAAGTATAGGTTCCGGAGGTAATTAAAATTAAAATAATGTTTTCGCTTTTGCCAGCTGTCAAATTTTCTGTCAACTCAGTGAAAATGCCATCTAATAATTAGTTGAACAAATGAAAGTACAAGCAGACATTTTTCTATATGTTCCTAGTATTGAATACGAAATTATTTAAAAAAAATAGTATATTATGTTACAAGGAGTAGAAGGCGATCATTATTGTTGAGCCCAGAAGTTTGCTCAGCCGAGGCGCAAGCCGAGGCAGCAAACTGGGCGAAACACATAATGAGCCTTCTACTCCGAGTGACATATACTATTTTTTCTTCAAGCGTTAAAATAAAAAATATCAAAACTTTAATTTTGAAAAATGACATCAGATCAAATGCGTTCCAGCTTAGTAAAAAAAATATATGTAATACTAACCATTTTATTTATCAATGAAACATGACATAGGTAAATTAGCAATTTCAAGTATTTCAGATGCAATGCAATGCATTTCTTCAGACTTTTTCGCTTTTAAATTTTAAAAACAACACGACGCGAGACGTCAATTTTTAAAATGACAGTTTATGACAAATCATAACTTAGATTTTTAATTCGTTGCCATGGATACATTTATTCATTTTTGTACTAGGAAAAAAATGAGAAATATTTGTACTAATACAATAATAGGCTCTTTCTACAGGACGTGTTACATTATGTAATGTAAGTATTGTTATACGCTTGAAGAAAAAATATTATATTTGTTGGTAACTGCCAAAATTTGTTTGGGAATTCGGACTTAACCTAACTTTTTATCATCGATAGATTTTGTATTTATTTTCTGGTTGAAACGTGTAACATTGTAGGATATAGGTAATATAACAGAAACGCTGGAGGAGGAATAGTTATTTGTGTATCAAGGACAAAATTTGATCTTTCTCGGCCGAATGTGAAGTTTGCGGCCGAAGCGCAGCCGAGGCCAAGCACACTTCGGATAAGGCCGAGAAAGATCAATTGGGCGAGATGCACACAACATATTTTAGGCAGCTGTCTCAAAAAGTAAAATAAAAATATTTTT
This sequence comes from Rhagium mordax, assembly GCA_963680705.1. Taxonomy (NCBI): domain Eukaryota; kingdom Metazoa; phylum Arthropoda; class Insecta; order Coleoptera; family Cerambycidae; genus Rhagium; species Rhagium mordax. The sequence goes on from OY796657.1 coordinate 68,805,749, forward strand.
AAAATTGTTTCGTACAAACTACTGCAGACATGGACAAAATTTTGCGAGAAGCCTAGTAGGCTGACATTTTTAATTCGTTTGACAAATGAAAACGTCACTGGATAGTTTATTGACAAGCTGTGCCGTTTCTGTCATTAGTAAAAATGAGTGATAGTGATAGCGATAATCCACCGGAAATTTATGAAGCTGCAAATGCAAGGTTGGAAATCTACGTCTGTTTTAGTTTTTCTTTAAGCCTAAATCCATTTCAAATATTATTATTAATGATCAATTTAATACATTAGACCGTAAAGAAAATGCGGCCTCGAAGTAAAAGCGGCCGTGAAGTAAAAGCGGCTCTGAAGTAAAAGAGGCCGTGAAGTAAAAGCGGCCAAAAAAGATAAAATTGACAAATGAGTACAAAGATAAGACACTTTAGGAACGCTGTCAGATCCGTAAAACGTCACTCTTTGTGACAGCTGCCTAAAAAGGAAGATATTTAATTTCGATGAATATGCAGTGCCTCGTTTCAAAGATAACCAATTTTAGGTTTAGGGCATTAAAATAAATAAAACGTATTTGTACTTTACATGCCGCAATCAAGGCAGTTGACTTTCCATGATTTTCTCTTTTCTTTTTTTTCTTCTCTCGATCTGTTAATCAAAGTATTAATTCATATGAAGCTATGTTCAATTAAATGTTTTTCGTGTAATTAATTTTTTTTAACAGTAGGGTTAAGTAGAGTAGCCTCGGCTAGACTTCGCCTTCATTATTGTGTTAGTATTGTATATTACGATACTCTAAATAAAGAAATTTTGTTTTGTCGGTTTCCCGATGCTGGACAGTTTCCCCGTGGCCTCTGACACCTCACGGAGAGAACGTCAGCAAATAATCTACAGCCACTCATCACATCTCGCAAGGTTAAGATGACAGCTTTCTGCATTTGACCTGCCAACCACTGCCGATTTTCGGCAGACGGGCATGGTCTTCAATGTGGATAGTAGCATGGGCTTCATACCTCCGATTACACCGATTATTAGGACGACCATCTTGACAGAGTAGCCTGGGTAGTGGGTATAGCGCTTGGTGCTCGTACTGGAGATCTCTGTATTTGGTCCGTTTCTCCTATTCTTTCAAGGCGATGGCGATGTTTGTTTCAGCAGATGCTAAACTCGATGGCATACATTACCTTGATATGATGGTCGAGAAGGTCTGGGTTTAAGTTTTATTATGGATATTACGTACTTTATTACAATAATTGTAATTATTTTACTTTTATTGTTGGTATTTTTTCTAAGTGAACAAATAAAATATTATTTGTTATACATGTGTAACATATTCCTTTATTCATACTTTAATACTACATAATCATTGATTATGTGCAATGATAATTTTCTAGACATATTCAGTATATTAGATATAAACAAAAGCGCACATCACTGGAAAGTGCTTTAAGAATATGGATAACTAGCTCTCTATTCAAATTCCTTTCACGCAGTAAATATATAATATAGTATATATATATATATATATAACGAAGCTAATGCTGTAATTATATTGTCCCCTTTCTAGATTGCATGTCTACTACTCAGCAAATCACTTCAAAGGGGTACGAGATTGAGTATCTTTTAGAAAGAAAATATTTCCTGTATACTTAACCTTTGCATGCGATATCCACCGTGTAAAAATGTGTACTTCCGATAACACACCCTTTACATGCTCTGTTTATCAATGAGTGTAATTGATTACGTCCCCAACTGCTCACTCGACGAAACCCGATTCCATATTAAAATGAATTCAAATCTACTTTTTTTATGGTTTCCTTTAGAGGGATTTAATTAAACCGTATATTTAAATGGAACATTAAGCATATTTTATTAAAAAAGTTTTTTTATTAAAGCAAACGTGTTGTAGATATATAACCTCGTCCACATTATGCAACCTCATAAATAAAAAAGAAATCGAAAATCCAGGAGTTGAGAAAATAATTCCTAGGTATTGCTTAGTAAACGAAGCGCCACATCGTAATTCTCTGAAGTTTACAATTTTACTAGAATAAAATTATTTCGTATTTATAAAATTAGATGGTTTATAGAAAATATCGATAGGAGTTTAAAAAGGTACGATATGCTTTCCAGCTTATTTATCTAAATATTTGATTAAGATGAATATTTTTAATTTAGAACTTAGATAATAGCTATTTTTCTAATTTTGACATATAAAGTGGCATATTTTGTTATTGAAACAAGTGACAAAACGTTCTACTTTATGTAACTGGTTACATAATGAAAACCATTATGTAACTGGTTACGAAAAATAAGTAATAGTAACGATCAACATCACAAAATAGATCAGCGTCTATTAAATGTCAAGCCAAATGACAAGGTAATTTAAACTGACACTGACCTACTAGATAATTGTCATTTAAATTATGCTTGTAAGTGATCAAAATTAAAAACTTGTATTTCCCATTTTTCGTCAAAATTAGAAAAAATCTTGTATGTAATACGTTATGAAACATGATTTTATGTAACTCGTGCTATATTGCGGGATCTCGCTTCGCTCGTCCCGCAAACTTACACTCGTTACATAAAATCATACTTTTCATAACTGATTACATAAATAGCTATTTATGTAATCAGTCTATTTATGTCGACTTATTTTTGAGTAATGCATCTTGTCAATAATATGTATTTTCAATAGATGCTAGAAATTACTTCCGTTTGCTTGAATACATATATGGAAGAAAGCGATGTAATAATTTTGCCATATCTTCTATAGGCTCTTGATATACTTGACATTTTAAATATCCCCACAAGAAAAAGTTCAGAGGGGGTCAAGTCCGGAGAATGCGCTGGCCATCTAGGTATTTTTCAATTTATTTAATTAAAATTTCTCAATTTTAAATAAATTCCGGTAAAATCGGACTGGTTGAGTGTATTTCCAAACTCTGCCATTTAGCAAGCTGATAAATCTTGTCTTTGTGATTATATTTCCTAATAAAAGCCATTTATTATTATTCTTATTATTAAAAAAAATTATCACCAGTAAATATTCTATTATAGCAGGCAAAAAAGTTACTAAGAATCTACACTCAAAAACCAATCTTAGAAAAGTTACAGCAATTCAAGGAAAACACAATACTAAAGAATTAGATAAAAATAAATTATCATGAAAACTGGCTTTTTCGAATAAGAACAATTTTGTTTAAAATATAGGTAGTTTTTAATTGAATGGCATGTTTCAAAGTTTCCTCGATCGAAAAATATTTTTAAACTGCAGCGCCATCTCTTGAGATAATGTTGAGAGCATTAACAATAAAACTCTATTACCGTTTACAGATTAAAAATATATTTTTTAGTTCCCGTGATATCGGTTGTGGGAATGTTAACTGAAACCCTGCATATTATTTATAGCTGTTTTTTTAACATTATTTCTCTTTTGGTTGAATATAAGGCGAGAAACGTAGGTAAATGATAAACAACTTTTGTTACTGACATACTCTAAATAAACATAGGAAGTAAGACATAGATTAAGCGCGAGTGAATTATTCTACGGTGCATTTGTGTTTGACAGTGTTTTTGTTTTACATGCATGCTTCAGTTGTATACTTAATATAAAAAAAATCCGTTGCACGTCATCACGTACAAGAGTCGTATCTTGTTATTCAGCGTCTTACAGCTGCTCTAAGACATTTCTTTTTCCTCACCAACTGATGACGTCATTAGCTTGTGTTTGTCGGCAAAAGTGAAAAAAACCCGACTGTTTCGAAGTTATTGCTCCTCATCAGCTTATCGTAGCTTAAATAATGGATCTGTGTGAAATAGTATAGAAATTATTTAATAAAAGTACAGTAGCACTCAATTCGTATTTTCGTGCAATCACGTGTCAAACATTGTGGCCTGTATTATACGTCGGTGGGCCAACTTTCAACCCGAATGGCACATTTAAGTTTTGTAGAGATCACAAGCAAAATTTAATCCAGATTTAGAAGTAGATTTTTTATTACCGAGAGCAGTGTAGAAAATTAACGAACTTACGAGGTGGAAAATATTTTAGTAAATTGGGTTTATCGAATGCATATCGGCATATTAAATTAAACCCTAAATCTGGAAAATTGAGAATTCTCCCTACTTCAGGACCCACTCGAATATAGGCGCCTTCCATATAGGATAAATTCAGGCCCTGTCAAATTTAGAAAAATAATATCAAAGTTATTAGATAGAATGAAAAAGATAGTCATTTTAGATGATCTTTTAATAATGGTTAAGAATCCTTAAGAGTACATTAACAGAATTAGAGAAGTATTTTCAAAATTTGCGGTAAAATAAGTAAATACGACTCTTTTAAGGAGAGTATTACATATTTCTTTTTCTTGAACTTGAAAGACTCGTTGAAAGACTTAACAAAAAAAAAATAATAAATTGGGAATTTTTATTATTATTTTCACATTGAATACCTAGGTACCTACCTTTGAATCTATTAATTTTGAAAGGTAAAAAAAAAAATGCGCCGGTACCTCCAATCATTCTTGGACATGGAAACTTTATTTTGTTTTATCAAAAATTTATTCTAAATAGCTTAAAAGCTTGTTTCACTCTTTTTTACTTTGCGGGGGGCTGCTTGCAACTACCTCAAATAGTCCCTGGTAGTATTTTAACACTTTTAAACGGAATCTCGGGCTCCAGTTCCTTATTTTAGAGAGCAAGGAACAACACTTTTTCTCAGTGGCTTTGAGGAAGGCTGAAGTAGCTACAGTGAAGAAATTATCTTGTCCAGTCTGGTGGATGATTGTTGTTGCTAATATACTGGACAATTTACCATACGGATCTAATCAGTTATATACAGAATTAATGAAAGCTCGACGGTTTTTAAATAGTATAAGAAAAATATTTTAACGGTTATGTACAGTACAGATCACGAATGTTTGCCTCCACGTGATCAATTTCTGTAAGTTTATGTACGCATCTACACAATAACATGAGGTCGATGGACCTTCTACTATGCACCATTGGATAGTTATTTCTTTTTTCTATCTATCCCCTAAAAGAATGCATTTCATTGCTAGCGGGAGATAAGTTGATTTTCGCAAATTGTAAATTGATGACATAGAGGCAAACATTCGTGATCTACACTATACTAATATTATCATATATTATATTGTATGTACAATTTTTTTTTTTTTTTTTTTTCTATCTTTATTTAGCAATCAGAATTACAATACATTCTATAAGCTAAAATGCTGGCAAGTGTTAGGTGTACTAACAACTACTAACTGACATGAGGGGGTTAACATCCAACGATGTAACCTTTGCAATTTCAGACTTTCAGTCTTTTAGTTTGACATTAGTATACACACTGTCCACACTGACATATTAAATCCATAACCTTTAGGTTAGTTCTATTGGCCACAGTTTTTTGAGTCTTTTATTGATTCTTGGTTCCAATAATTCTTCTAATAATGGGTTTGGATGGATTTCTATGGTCCCATGACGCTTGGTAGCTTTTTCTTGGATGGCTTCTTGTACTACTGGAACTTGAAGATCTGTATGGAGTGTGTGATTTGTAATATACCAAGGCGCATCCACGATCTGTCGAAGTATTTTTGATTGGGACTTTTGTATAATTGCTATATTGGATTTAGAAGCACAACCCCATAGTTCGACTCCATATAACCAGATTGGTTTGATTACTGTCTTGTATACCAGAATTTTATTTTCTGTTGATAATCGAGATTTTCTTCCTATTAACCAATTTAATTCTTTTGTCTTTATGTCTATCTGTTTCTTCTTTTTCATGATATGCTGTTTCCATGTCAATTTATTGTCTAGGTGCATTCCTAGATATTTTGCTGACTCGTTTTGTGGTATCTGTACGTTGTTTATGTGAACTGGTGGGCACGTTTGTTTTCGGAGGGTGAAAGTTATATGTGCAGATTTGTTTTCATTGACTTTAATTTTCCATTTCTTCATCCACTGCTGAAGGTTAAGTAGATGAGTTTGCAAATATGCTGAGGCTATTTGGGGGTCTTCATGGCTTGAAAGGATAGCTGTATCGTCAGCAAATGTACCTGTTATTGTGTTTGGTGTTATTGGTAAGTCAAAAGTGTATAGGACATACAACAGTGGTCCAAGGACACTTCCTTGTGGTACTCCTGAATTAATTGGACAATAATCTGATTTTTCTTCATTTACTTTTGTTTGAAATGTTCTCTCACTAAGATATGATTTTAACAAGTTGTAGTAGGATAGAGGGAACACACTTTTTATTTTGTAAAGTAATCCAGGATGCCAAACTTTGTCAAATGCTTGGCTAATATCTAGGAAGACTGCCGAGCAATAATGTTTATTTTCTAGTGCACTATTTATAACTTGTGTGATTCGATGGACTTGTTGCACTGTTGAATGGGCATGTCTGAACCCAAACTGGTGATCTGGAATCCAGTTTTCTTGTGGGAGGTCCTCATTAATTCTGCGAAGTAGCAGTTTTTCAAGCAGTTTGGAAATTACTGGGAGTAAACTTATGGGTCGGTAGGACGATACTTCTGTTGGTTCTTTCCCAGGTTTTCCAATCATTATGATTTGTGCAACTTTTAGACTTTTTGGCCAATATCCAAGTCTTAGTATGGCGTTGTAAATATATGTCAGTAACACTATGCCCTTCCGTGGGAGTTCCTTCAACATCCTGGCTGTTATTAGATCAATACCAGGAGGGGTTTAACATTTTTATTTCTACAGCTATCTCTTTCGGTGTTAATAGTTTAATATGCTGATTTATTACAACGGGTGTTATTAAGTTGTTTTCTACTTCTTGATCTGGTTCGTTGTTTATTGGCTGAAAAACTGACACTAGATGTTCTGCGAATAGATCGACTTTCTCTTTGTCACTTTTTGCCCAAGGGTCATTCCTACTTTTCCTTATTGGTGGTGCTGGTACCTTAGGTTTTTTAGAGTTCTTTACTGGTTTCCAAATCGAATTGTCATATCTAGTCAACTTAGATACATATTGTTCGAATTGCTCGTTTCTTACCTCGTTGAGTTTTGTTTTTAATCTATTACTTAAAAGATTGTACGTATTTTTGTCTGCAGGCGTATGGCTTCGTTGCCATTTTGCTCTAGCTCGTCTTTTTTCTGCGACCATTCGTTTGATTTCTAGCGGTATATCGATTTTTTTCTTTTCTTGTTGAAATATTGGTGTGGCCTGGTGTGCAGCTTGCTGTAGTTTTGTTATGAATCCTTCGGTGGCTGTTTCTATTTCTGCAGGTTCTCTGAGTCGAATGTTTAGGTCTATGGCATCACTTAATGTATTTCGGTAAACATTCCAGTCTGTTCTAATATTGTGTAGTCGGGGCGTGGGTTTTTTATTTACGATGGATAAGACAATAGTTGCAATAATAGGTGAATGATCCGATGACAGATCAAAGCTAGGTATAATGTCGGTATAATTCGTGTTTATTCCATTTGTTACATAGAAGTCCAGTAAATCTGGTAATTTATTGGGGTCGGTAGGCCAATATGTTGGCGTCCCGGTTGAGATGAATGAATATCTTTTGTCTTCGATTGTTTTAAAAAGTTCTCTACCTTTAGTTGTTATAAGACGTGATCACCACCTAGTATGCTTACTGTTGTAGTCTCCTCCGGCTATGAATTTGGGTCCCAGTGTTTGGAAGAACTCTTCAAAATTGTTTTGTTTTATATTATGCCGTGGTGGACAGTACACAGCTGATAATATTAATTCATATGGTAAAGTTGTTACTTTTACTGTGGTATGTACAATGAAACAATAATGCGGGCTGGCAAACAAGCGCATGCTACTTACAATACTACCATTCTTTTTTAATTGACTGAGTATCTTTTTGAATTCCAGAATCGAAATCTCACGTAAGTAATTTAAATACGACGATTTATTTTGCCATCTCTAAGTAAAACAATTGTTTAACGACGCGCATTACATATTTAATAATTTTATTCGTTATAATATCAAATTAACAATTTATAGTAACAGTTAGGTACATAACAAAGTAAATGAACTTTTATAAACATTTTATCAACAGGAATAACTGTCTTCGGGTGAATTATAGAAATTATTAAAATAAAAATACGATTTTAAATTGTTAATTTTCTTCCTTGACATGCAGAAATTGCATTTATGTTATTATAGACGTTTCAATGATGCATCTGAAAATATCTGTTACTATCTATTTAAAATTACATACTTGCGGGATGCTAAAGTAATGGAAGGTTGCACAGTAACAGTAACGGCACTTTCAACTATAATTTTCTATCTTTTATGGCTTTTGAAAATTTTCAAAATGCTTATTTTACGATATACCACTAATTTATTTTACCTTTTGTCTATTTACATTTCTATTCTTTCATGTATTTAATTATATTATATATTTATGTTAAATATAAATGTCACAGATTATATCATTTACTTCAACTACATTCAGATTTTACAGTTTTTATTTTCTTATTGCAGTTGCACATTTAGCTTTATCCAATTTTAAAAACTGGTTTCACGTATTTAAGGCGACAAAAACCCTGTTGACTGATATAATAATGGCTGACCGTTTTCACAGCTAATCATGCGATTATGCTTTGAGAGAACAAGGGACTTGTTTCATGAAAAGGATAAGGGATCCTATCCAAGCTAAACCAAGGGTTCCCTATGGAAAAACCCTTCCTAAAATTAATACGGACTTTGCTCTGCATTCTTTCAGAAAATGTTAAAATATTTTACCAAAATACATCTCAGAATTAAGCAAAACTAGAGGAGAAAACACATTATTAAATGATAAATTTTTGGCAAATTGGAATTTATTATTGAGATTCTTAGTAGAAATTGTGATGCGGATGGCAGTAAGGCAATATTATATAAATGGACTTTCTACAATACATTTCTTAATGTGTATATTTATATTACTTAAAACAATGTTGTAGTTTTATTATATTAGATCAATAAACGTGTATACTACAGTGTGCTCTGAATTTAAGTCGGGAAACTTCGCCAGCGGATACTACACCTAAAAATAATAACTTTTTGTCACATAAACATATATCGAAAAACGAACGGATTTCAAAATACAAGGTGTTGAATTTGGTGGAAAAAATTTTTTTTTTTTCAATATCTCAATAACGAATAAAGATTTTTTTATCCAAATTTGACATACAGGTATAATAAAGGCAATCACACTGGCTAAAATAAATTTTGTCCAAAATATTACACTGGGTGATTATTTTTTTCTGATCGATTACCCCTTAAACCACAAGCACTTTTTGTTTGTACGCCACTGGTCAAATTTAATAGAAAAATTTTATTCTACGTTCCTTTTAGAGAAAAAAAAGCATTTTTGGCGTTTTTTCGAAATTCTTATGGTTTTTGATAAAATTGACATTTTCTACAACCCATAAACGATGGGATGAAAATTTTGTTCATCTTACAAAGAAGAAGTATGGGGACCGACCAAAGTGAATCTCGCGAGTCCGAAAAAAATACTAAAAAAATTCCAGTTCAGTGGCGTCTAAAAAAAGGGGCGCTGCAGAGAAAACGATGAAAAAATTCGAAAATGATTTTCGCTACTTATCTTCATTTTCCGACGACGTTTTCACATAGGGGGTCGAAAAATTTTTTGGACGCCCGGCCTGACCTCTACCTAAAATAGGCATAATGACATTACATCTAATACGAGCGGCCGGCTCACCCTTGAATCTAAGGGACCAGACTCCACTCTCCGCACAAAGTAAATAAATCAACAGGCGAGCGAGGTTCCACTCTCAGCAGAAAATAAATAAACAGGCGAGTGGTCAGACTCCACTCTCAGCACAAAATGAATAAACCTGCGAGCGGCCAGGCTTCACTCTCAGCACAAAATAAAATAAACAGGCGTGCGCGAGCGGCTTCACTTTCAGCACAAAATGAATAAACCAGCGAGCGGCCGGCTTCACTCCCAGCACCAAAATAAATACATCAAAACATATATATTTAGAAAATATACTACTATACTAATATAACAAGCTATAAATAAAATTCATAGGCAGTTGCTAATTAAAAAGGGCTAGCGGTAAAGAGCAACCCATAATTCAAGAAAAATAGGAAATACGCACCAACCACAATAATAAAACTCACTTCTGGTAAATAGAATCACAGAACTGTTGAGTGTTGGTTATCATCCACTAACAATGCACTTTATTTGTCATCAACTACTGTCGAGGATTACTACTAAACTACTGCACTAGGACACGTCAACTTAGTTGAGCATATACAGATTGCGAAAGTACTCATCTTGACATAGGACCTAAATTTGCCGCTTAGTTTTGTTTAGTATCGCACTCTAATATGTAAACAGTTCGAGACGAGTATATGGCGACCAAGGACGGACATGTACGAGCAGTAAAGTACTTGTATCTAGGCAGCGGCACTTCACATCGTATACATTTTGAGGTTGCCTATGTCAAGATGAGAACTTTCGCAATCTGTATAGTACACAACTGACTCGTCTGTACGCCTCTTTCCAACAATACATACCCGATATGAAATTCACATAGCATCTTTCGTGTAACAAAAACAATGGTCATTGGCATTATATTCGTTTAAGCACACAAATAGGAAAAAAGAAATCCGACTTACGTCATTCCCTTAACGTTTAATTCTGATAATTTTTTTATACTTATTCCCATTTTAAACCAGGAAATCAACTGCGAAAGTTGCCAAGAACCTCCATTGCATATAAAGAAATTCAAATCTAGAACTATTTAGAGTTTATTAAATGGTATCTGAATTGTATCATGACATAAGCGACAATATATTTGCAATTCCTGTTAACTGTTACCTTCTTACTTTATCCTAAAAATAAGCGTTTTATAGAAAGGTCGTCAAATTTAACAATTTACTTAAAAGTTACTCCGAAGAAGAGAGTTGGAATTTTTGGTGTGACACTAGCCCTTAAATAGTTAGATAGTCGTGGAGATAATTAAAACTGATTAAAACTCAGTTTTAATCATGTCCAGATGATGCCAACTTGGTTGGCGAAACGTACTTCAAGTACCAGTGCGGTGTTTTGGTGTTAGTGGAAAACTATTTCAGAGTCAAAAATTAACAATAGTTTCTACCCTTAAGAGAGTAACTTCTATTTATTCGAATGTTATTTGGGATATTTAAAGTGTCGGTGTAGGTAGTGTGCATTTACTTGTTTCTTGCTGATAAAATAAATTTAAGGATCAAAAACTGGTCCATGATGTTCTCTCATCGTAGGAGTTTCCTGAATTAAAAATAAGTCCTTCATTGTTAATTTATTGGCACCACTGGTTTTATTTTGATTTTTGTGATGCTAATCGAAAATCACCGATATGTATGGGTTATATGGGTTATATTATAACTTTTTTGATTCCTTACCGATTTTATTTTTAAATTATTATATTTAAAACCCAAAGCCTTCCACTACAATATTGAATGTCAATAAATTCTTAATGAAAATCTTGTCTTCATTTGACACCATTTTAACAAAACTAGGTACCACAAAACACAAAACAGCCGAAGTGACAGTTAAGTATCAATGTTCATTTGTTTTGTAACCATGACCATGACGAGAAGTGTATAGGTAACTCTGTTAAGAATTAATTTAATACTGCTGTTATGGGGCACATGATTACGTTATCAACTACATCTTTGTAAGTTCTTAACCGATTTTCGTGATCTATGCGTGAAAATGTTTTTAGAAGATAAGGCTTCCAGATTAACAGAAAAACCATTTAATTCGCCATTTAAAAAAAATCCCAGCGGCTTTTAAATATTAGGTAAATTTGACCACTTCCGCCATATTGGATTTATGATTCATGTCAATTTCTGATATTCAATATTGTAGTGGAAGGCTTTGGGTTTTAAATTATCCAAAAAAAATTTAAATCGGTAAGGAATCAAAAAAGTTATAAAGGAAAATAAAAATTTCTGTTTTTACCATTGCTGCCGAGACGTTGATAACACGCCTCTACATTTTTTGATACAGTTCCGTAGTTCTTTGACCGATTTTTTAAAACTACCCATCAAAATATTGCCACAAGACCAGTCATGATGATGAAATAAACCGTTTGTAAATTCGGCATTTCAATAAAATTCGAGCAGTTATTAAAAATTGCTCAAGTTTAAATACGTCTGCCTTGACATTTATGATCATAATATCAGCTTCTGATAGAGAATTGTTTAGCTGAAAGCTATAGCTGTCGAACGAATCCAAAAAGTTGAAAATCGCTGAAAAAATAAAAAAGTTATAAGGTAAAATGATAATTCCGGTTTTTTTTGGACCACCCGATAGTTCGGGGAAATACTGTCCAACTTGGATATTCAAATTATATGATAGCTAGAAATATGATTTAAAGACATAAGTAAACATAAATGAGTCTGTAACCGGAAATTATTTTCGAATATAGAGGATGAAACATCCGTAAATTTCACAAGTCACTTTCTAGGCTTTGATTTTATTTTGAAAATTGGAAAAATATTTTGAGAGCCTTGGGATGGAGAAGGGATTTTTTAAACCGCTAGTAAAGAAATGTTAACACTGTGCATTTATTTTGACCCCTTCTAAAAAATTTCTCCACGATATGCAATTGTTTTGACCCCTGAAAAAATCTTCGCGACATGTATATTTTTATTTCTCCTAAAAAAAAATTCACGTCGTGTGATTCAGAAAATTAATTTTCTGAAAAAAATGTGCACTGTGAATTCAATTCAATTTAACATTTAGTACATTAGCAATTTTTTTCTCGATCGCTCCTAAAATAATATACAAATTGTGTAAATTTGTGGATAAACGACAATTGTTTAGATCCAGTTTTGGGAATTTTTTTGACTAGTGCGAAAGAAAATTTTATGCCGTACTAGTTCGAGGGTAAACGAGAATTCATTGAACTAATTTTCAGATTTCTTTTTGACCCCCATGCTAGTTTGATGATAATATACGATTCTTTTTCGTATGGTATGTAGTTTATGGTCCTTTATGGTAAAAATATCTATAACTGAAATATGGCGCCGGATTGCCCGGAAGCAATGTCTTCTGTGAGCACAGAGTTATTAAAATTTAAAAATAAATGTTAATAGATATAATTTGAATTGGAAATTTGACCGGTGAGATACTTAAAACCGTTAACATTACTATGATTCAAAAACATTTAAACGAACGACAATTTATTCAGTGTAAAAACAAGGAATATGAAGTATTCTCTGACACACAGGATGTTATCAATAAGTTTGACATAAATGAGAAATTCAACGTCGAACATAAGCTGAAAACCATAATAACTACCTAAATACGCTTTGATCGTATTTGGAGAAGAGGGTAAATGAACAGGAACAACTTATATCATTATTACAAACAAATAAAGAAATTCATTGAGATATAGTAAATAATCCAAGTCTCAAATCAAAACTATCGATCTAAATAAAAGGCATTGCTAAAAATTCTACCGGAATACAACCAAAACTACAACGGAAACCTGTAAGTTACGCTGGCATTTAGAAGTGCCATACAAAGTCAGAACCAAATTCAATAATAATAATAATAATAATAATAATAATAATAATAATATGTTTATTATTTACCCAAACAACAAAAGAGGCATCAATACATTTAATTTACATAATTATAAAAATTAGGGTAAATAAAAGGCCGTATGTTAGGTACAAGTACCAATTCTGCCACATAGGCCTAGGGAAAAAAAATGTACATAAACTTATAAAATACTTATACATACTATAGGATATTTAACGATAATATAATAATAATAATAGAAAAAAATTAATAATCATTGATGATCATACAAAAATCTTTTATATTTAGCTTTGAATGTGTCATACGACATTGGAAAACTAAACATATCCAGAACATCGCCGCAAGTTGCTATATTGTAAGAGAAAGACCGCTTAAAAATTTCCTTTTTGTGACGTGGTATAGTGAGGGTATTTTGGTGACGCAAATTTAAATTATGCACATCTGTTCGATAAGAAATTCTTCTGTGCAAATAGGAAGGTGTTTTATATTTTAATATTTTGAAATAGAAACATGTCATATGCAGTTTCCTACGATTTTGCATATTAAGCCATTGAGCATCTTTCAGTTTATGAGAAATTCGTTCTGGACGTCTAATACCGTAAATAAGCCTCAAACAACTGTTTCGTGTCTTTTGAATCCTTTTAGTATCCACACTATCAAGACAGGGGCCATATACACTATCGCAGTGATTAAAATGAGAAAGAACCAGTGAATCACACAATAGCTTTTTTATTTCTCTAGTTAAACAATGCCTGTGATGATACATAAGTTTTAATGATGTGTATGCTTTCTTTAACATGATGTCACGTGCCCTTTAAATCGTATTTTGAAGTCGATATGCAGCCCTAAACTTTTACACGAATCACTGAAAGGAATTATGTCGTCCCCCAACTGTATTTTCAAATTATCCAGAGCAGCGCGCCGTTGTCCATCGCCACCAAATAAAACAGCGCACGATTTATCAGCATTGATTTTTAAGACATGGTCATTAGAAACATTTAAAATTGTGTTTAAATCATGATTAATTTTCTCATTTGCTGTTTCTATCTCTGACAGTTTAAATGAATAATACAGTTGGGTATCATCCGCATAAAGGTGGTAATTACAATATTCTAAATAACCGTAAAAGTTGCATGTGTAGATTGTATACATTAGCGGTCCCAAAATGCTTCCCTGAGGGACACCTTGGGTAATCAACTCTACATTAGAAAACTCATTATTTAGTGAGACTTGTTGATATCTTTCGGCAAGGTAAGAAATTATTAAAGAACAGGCACTATTTTCAAATCCAATGAAGTGTAGAATTGAGAGAAGTATATCATGGTTCAGTAAGTCGAACGCCTTAGAGTAGTCTAATAGAATAAGAGCACATAGGTTATGGTTATCTAATGCACAGATAACATCATCAGTTACGGAAGCGAGTGCTGTTGAGCACGAGTAACCTGATCTAAACCCAGATTGATTTTCAGGTAAAATTGTAAACTTATCGGTGTGTGATCTTATTTGTAACTCTAAAATTTTCTCAAGGACTTTCGATAATGTTGGGAGGATGCTTATAGATCTAAAATGTTTTAATTCAGTAGGATGGTTTATTTTTGGAATTGGTAGTACGTAAGCATGCTTCCAGTCTTTTGGAAAATAAGATTTGACGATACATTGATTCATTATATGAGTAATATACTCTACAATAAATGGACAACATAACAAAATCAGTGTAATGTTGAGTCTGTCATATCCAAATGCCTTAGATTTCACGTTTTGGATGATTTTCATAATCTCTGTCTCAGTAGTGGGTACAAATGAGAAAGTTTCGGTAACGCCGTTTTTTATATTATTTGAGTAAAAATCTTGTACCTCCACTGACGGCTTAAGAGCATTCTTCGCAGAAGTAATGAAGTAATCATTTAACGTATTGGCATTGTTTAAGTGGTTTGGAATTTCTTTAGTATTAGATACAACAATATTTAATTTTCTAAGTTCTTTCCATTTATCTTTTACACCGCAGTTTTTTAGTTTTTGCGACAAATATGCACTTTTTTCCCTATGAATTGTCGACGAAGTTAAATTTCGCAATTGTTTATAATATTCCCAATGACCAGGTAATTTGGTATTTTTATATCGTTTTAGTGCTTTGTCTCTTAATCTCTGCATACATTTTACATTCTACAATCTATAATAGAAATAATATACCTAGGCACAATTTCGAAAAGTTTACCACAAAACAAATTATAACCAACTTCCTACTTTTTTCTTAGGTAATAATTTTTTGCCAAATTGTCAATTTGGTTTTCTCTCCGGTAAATCTACGACTGATGCAAGTAACAAAATGGTGGAATAGTGGCATTTGAAAATAAAAGTTTTGCTTAAAATATCTTTTACGATTTGCCAAAAGCAATCGACTGTGTGCAACATGATATTCTGGTTAATAAACTTAAAACTAATGGGCTTAGAATTACAACTGCAAATTTCATAAATCACTGTCTTGCAGGCGGAGACCAAATAACACTATTTAATGAAGTGTCATCGTCATAAACAAAATTAAATTCGGCGTGTGCCTCAAGGTTCCGTACTTTGGCCTCTATTACTCCTGATAAATATATAAATGATTAATGACACTTCATTAATACTGTTTGCTGATGACATCAATATGATTAATTTAAATACCGACCAACGCAAATAATTTATTGGGAGATGCATCTCTCAAATTTGAAAGCTTCTGACTGGTTTAAATCAGTCAAAAACACAAACGATGTTTTTTCAACCCGGGGCTTAGATCTTTTTTTACAATCCCGAAAATGTAAAATCTCTAGGAGTAGATAATCATGGATCCACATTTACGTTGGGATCAATATGTTGATTATCTTTCAGGTAAATTATGCAAAGTTGTATATTTGATGATAAACTTAAGTTAGTAAATTTGGCCAGAAAAAAATATGAAATGCATAAAAAAAAATTATTTTTCTTCAAACGTCAGAAAAACATGACATTTCTTAACCCATTTCATGATGTTAAAGTTTGACATTTTAGACGGCTGTGCGTTGCCATTAGCAGCGGAGGCAAAAGTACTTTGTCTTACGCTGTGAGCGGAAGAAAAAGTACGACTGATTTCTTATAAATAACGAGACATCTTAAATAATAAAAAACTTATATGCTTTAATTATTAAGTAAAAAAAAACACCATAATTTTACTATTCCTATATTAAAAGAACAATAATTATTTAGTATAGGTAATAAATTATTCATGGCATCTGCGGCAATTTCCGCAACCTCAGGGGGTGTACAATCAAAAACTAGGAGTCTATCATTCTAATCTAGAATAAGTGTGATTTAAAAGAATAATATCAAAAGAATATTTACTAAAATACTTACAAATCGTGAAGACACTCGCAGTACAATTTATACTGACACTTGTGCACTTGTCAAATCGAGAATCGAGCAAACCGTACATAATATGGTATCCATAGCAACGCTTATTTTGTTTAATACGCCGGCCATGCGATATTAACAGTATCAACACAATGCGTTTTTGGTGGTGAAATTCGAGTTTTTATCTCTATTTTTTTTATCGCTAATCGACGTTTGAAGAAAAAATAGCATGTTTTATTCGGAGTAAAAGTCACTTTTGTGACTCGTCTGTAATTGCCGGACTCACTTTCGTTCGTCCGGCAAACATACAGACTTGTCACAAAAGTATGACTTTTACTCCTAATAAAACAATATACTAATTTTTTTCCGAAGAAAAAAATAACTTTTCGACATTTTACTCATATTTTATATGAATCTGATAAAAATTGCATTCAAATCGGATAAGTTTCAAATGAGATATTCAAAAACTACTATTTAAGTGGGTATATAAGACTTTCTTATTATAACTTAACTTAATGGCAGAATTATCTAAAAACCATTTATTTCTCCTTTTTTCAAAGTGGTTTGTCTTATGCTGTACTTACCTGGGGACACTTCTCACACTTACACAGAATATTTTCACTGCAGAGACGTGTTATGAGATAATGATTTGGATGACATTTAGGCAAGATGTACAACAAAAATTTAAAAAGTTGAATATTTTAAAACATTTCCTATTATATTCTTATGACACCGATGTATATTAAGCAAAACATCAACAAATATGCTTCACACAGAGTAATACATAAATACAATACAAGACACAAATATTAAGTTTGTTTAGATTATACCAGATTAGTTAAAAGTCAGAATGCAATAAAATATATGGTCCAAAATTTTTCAAGGGTCACCGGAGCAAATGTTTCATTTTAGTATTAGAGAAATTTTGCTGAAGCTTACTATTCGTTTGACGAGATTTTGTCTGATGTCTCTTACATATTAAATTTTGTGTTTTAATTGTTATAATACTTATGATGTGATTTACAATAATTGCACATTAGACTTATGTAAACCCACCCGGTATTGGCATAAATAATTTTTTTTCCGGTTACCCGATGCTGAACAATCGTGGCTTCTGACACCTCACAAAGAGAGCGGCAGCGACTCATCTACAGCCACTCCCCACATCTCGCAGGGTTTAGTGACTGTAGATACCAGACTCATGTCTAAGTAGACGGGCGATCCCAAGATGACCGCTTTCTGCATCTGCCCAGCTTACCAGTCTGCCGATTTTTGGCAGGTGGGCATAGTATTCAACGCGTGGGCTTCATACCTCCGAGTACATCGATTATCAGGACGACCATCTTGACAGAGTAGCCTAGGAACACTGGAGCTCGTACATACAGGAGATCTCTGTATTTGATCCGTTTCTCGTCCTCCTTCAAGACGATGTTTGTCTCAGCAGGTGCTGAGAACTCGATGACATACATCACCTTGATCTGATGGTCGAGGAGGAATATGTCATGCTTATTGGCTCGAATTAGCCTGACAGCCGGGAATTATTATTATTATGGATTTGCGAGAATTTCAAAAAATATATATATATATCAATTCAATTCAATTCAATTCCTTTATTGCTTATAAAGATTTACAATCTTATAACAATTGAGTTTAGTATACAAATTACAAGTATTCCAAAACATAGTATTTATATGAGAGAGAAAGAGAAAAAGAAACAAGTATGCCACAAAAAAGAGAAAAACATAATAATTACCTAATTAAATATCCTGCGATCATTGAAAGCATTAAAATTTATTCATTAAGTAGGAAAGAACGTAATTTCATGACACTTACTACAAAACTACACAGTACTTTCAAATTTTTTATATCTGGTTTTTCAATACAATCAACGAAAGTTCTTAAATCACGTAATAGAGGTATATTTTCAGAGACTAGTTGTTTGAGGGGAGGACACTCAAAAAAATGTGTTCAAAAGTTTGTAGTTTTTTCATATTGCAAATTGAGCATATCTCTGTGAGGTCAACATTATAGGTAATACATTTATGTGTTATCTTTAAGAATAATTTACTGGCAAGACGAATTTGAGCAATATTCTTATATTGCTTATGTTAAAAGTTAGGTAGGTCTGCGAAGGTAAAATTTGCCGGGTGATCTAAATTAGACCTACCATTTATTAAAGTAAAAGAATTATTGCTCATAAAGTCTATAATACTACGACCTCTAGGATTAATAATATTATCTTTATTTTTTGAATATGTAACCAGATTTGTACTCTGAAATAGTTCTTCAGGCGAGGTTGCATAATTAGCAACTCTACAATTGAAATCCCCTGCTATTATTACTAATAAGTCAGGGTACAATGAAGTTAATTCTGACAGTGTTACTTGAAAAAGTTCTAACATGTGTTCAAGATCCAAAGATGGCTTAAAGTAGACATTATATACAATAAATTGAAAACTATTACAAGTTATTAAACTGAAGATCCACCACGTAGTTTTTTTTTAATTTTGAAAGCCGTGCATATTCCAAAACATGATGTGAGGCAAATGCTATGCAAAATTTTCTTGTGCACTATTGTTAATATTAACCAAATCAGCTTCCCTAGGCATTTTAGTTCCCATGTCCCGCTTCGGAGAAAGTTCCTCTTCACGACCTCTCTTGTTTTGAGCACTTACATTACCCATTTCAACAATTTGCGGTTGTTTGCGTACATATTTTATTGTAAGATTGGGCTCACCATTATTTTTGCGTATTTCTAACTCTTTTCTTAGTTTGGAGAGATGTTCGAGTTGGTTAGGGGTAAGATCGGTCTTAATATTCACACCCGGGAACTTTTGTTTGGAAACCTTTGACTTATTTCTTAGTAGACTCAGTGCTGTATTAGGTGAATCCAGTTCCACTTTAACAGGTCGAGGTCCTTTAGCGTTTTTTCCAAAGCGCCGAATGTGTTTTATGCGGTCTGAGGCATTGGACAGAATAGACGAAATTATGTTATTTATTTCGACACTATCATCATTGTCTCTGACTTCCGGCAGACCCATAACTATCAGATTTCTTTCACGCGTGATACGCTCGGAAGTCTCATATTATTATTGCATCTCATATTTGATTCCTTGTTAGTTTTATTTTCAAGTGTCTGTATTCTATTGTTCAAAATAATATTTTCCATTCGTACCTCTTCTATTCCAGCATCACACTTAGCAATAGCAGTAGAGTGATAGCTCATTAGAGCATTTACGTTTTCTATTTGTTTCTTGCAGGAGTCAATAGACAAGCCTAGATTTTCGATATTTAAATGTGAGACATTTAAAATAGAATCAGCATCGTCCACATCTCTCTGAGCCATACTGCTAGTACCTGGGCATTTCATACATTTCCAAGTTCGGCCGCTGCTCGGTGTTAGACCGTCCTCTGCGAGTGTTAGTCGTAAACTTCCACACGTGCCGTGTACTGTCAGCTTGCATACTGAGCACTGCTTAATTAAGTTGATCGGATCAGTAATTTCTTTATCACACACATGGCACGTTATCATTTTGGTAGGTATAAAAATCTAGATAGGTATTCGTATAATTAGAGGTTATGTTTTAATTTTCAATAGCCAATTAAAGTCGACTTCAGAGTTGTACCGCATATAAAAAATTACCGACAAAGGAACACGTGCGGCGGCGTCTTTGCGAACATTAAAGAGGCCGCCTTTCTGCTTTGTAAATGCGGCATTTTTTCCCTGCGTTACAAAAATGAAATGAACTATACCAGCTAAAACACTTTTACTTATTATAAAACGATGTATCTTCGTCCGGCACAAGTACCACACTATTTACAATATATTTATTTGCGATTTCCACACGTTTCTTTTCACTATTTACTGTTTATAGAGACGAGCGAAATATACCGGTGTTGCTATGATAAGCGCAACTACTAAACTCTAAAAAAAATATATATCATTAGAATACATTTACTGTAGTACTCAAGTATTGAAGTATGCCTCCCAACATGACTCTTCGGATGGAACGGCAGGAATTAAGAACGACAGACGGATAAAAATATATAAGTTATACGACTACTTGAAAAGAGAACTGTATTAAAATAACAAAATTATCTATTCCGAATCGAACGATCTTTAACTGGAGTCCTTCCTATACATAATATGACTGTCGATGATGCTCCTCTTGGGAATATTTTTGTACCGATTTTCCTTAGAGCATTTTAACAATCTATCCGACATCGTATAAAGTCGAAATCACTTTTGTTTAACAATACCACTGGGTTTGTTCAGGCACAGAGGCATTGTAGGTGTTCCAATCTGTCATCTCGAAATGCAGAAACGCACTATTTTCGACATTTGTTTTTTATTACTTCAGAAATCTCGCTTCATTTCGTTACAGGGCTAACTTTATGAATTTACCATATATATTTAAAATGTTTAATAAAACACAGAGGAACTTTAGTAAACTTCAAATATTTAATAAATATCGGAAAATAGACGTTATCCTTAGTTCACTTGCCATGAAAAGTTTAATGACTTTAATGTTCTTACTTCTTACTAAAATATATAAATGGAAATTTCATAGTCCATAAATATATTTGAATTTCTACACAATAATAAGGCTTCAACAATAGAGACCCAAATAATAGAATAATATCATTTTCTGTTCTAAATTAAATCGTTAGTTTTGTGCGTCGTTTCTGGACCCTCCATTTCTACATAATTTTTCCTGAGCTAAGGACAGTATATGTTTAGCTATCATTTACAAAGCTCTCACACAACAATTTATAAGTTTATACTGCGCGGATCGAGTCAACCAGCAGAACATAATCCTATTAGGGTGACCCGACCGGGCGGATCCCCTTAAACCACTTTGCATCTTTGTCTCGGCTTTTTCTGTCCAAACGGAGCTTTACTTAATCAGGGAAAATAGGAGCCATATATCTCTTCTAATATAAAGTAGAGAGGTGATGAATTTTTATCGTATAAGCTTAAATAGTCTTCGGTTAAAGTTTTTATAACTATGTGGTGCGTGGCTTTGATAACTGTAAGTGTAATTTTTATTCTTTGTCAAATTAGTATACCATTATTATTGATTATTAATTTAGTATATTATTATGTAGTATAAGTATTTATAAGTAGTGTGTAAATAACAATTTATACATACAGTATGTCCCAAATAGGGATGCATGCATTGCTATTTCGATTATTATAAAAGATAGAGAAACGGTTGAATAAAATTTTAGAGAATTTTAAGCCCTTTTCTTTGGCGTTTTTAAATTTAACACAGTTATCTCTGCTGTCGAGATATATTGAAAAAACTGAAAGGTGTATTTTAAAAAAAAATCCCGTATCTGCTTAATTTGACGACTAGTGATATTTTAATAAGTACATACATTGTTTATTTAGGTGTTTTGTTGGTATTACCAGAAAATTTGTTTTTGAGTTAATGCCAGTAACTTTGGTTTTTCTTATAGGCTCAATATTAAATTTTTGTACGGTTCAATAGGGCTCTTATAATTTTCGTTTTCAATGATGTATCACAATTTCGAAAAAAATTACATACTAGTGCAAGATATGGAAAAAACAGTTTTCTGAGTAGGCTCTGAAGAAAATTTAATTTAAAATATCCCATTTTATTAGCTTCAACTTAAAATAAAAAAAATTCATTAATACAAACCTAAATAAATTGATGAGATCATTTCCATTACTCGAATAAAATAAAATAGAACAATAATTATTTTTAATAATATCTAGCTGTGTAATTGCGTCCTTTGTGTTTCTCTTTTGTTAACTTCTTCTTTTGAAATATCTAATACTTACCGAGACAGCAATGCCTGCACCCCCAATTTGGGACAGTATATATTATTTTGTTCGGATCGATTTCCCCGGTTGTCAATTTGTAAATTACTGAGTTCTCAGGTTGAACAGAATCTGACATTATTGACTTCTCGACGTTTCGGAACTATTTTCAAGACAAAGTGAAGGACGGAAGGGTGGGTAATAAACAGTTGGAACCTTGGCCCTCAATCTGCCTACTGGTTAGGTCGAGCAAATGAGTATTGAGTATTGTCATTTTTAAATGAGTTACATAATCACCAACATCTTTTATTTCGTAACTAAAAGATTACGGTATTATAAATATTTTCGGGCAATATAATATAAAGTTATAATAACCACCCCTAACACCAGTTACATTCGTAGTGACATAGCGTAACCTACGTGTATCTGATGCAATCTGTAGTAATATTCGGCGCTGACCAATCAGAAAGCATAATTATATTGTGGGTACCAACAACATGCATGTACGTTAATGTCTAAATGTGTGCAGGGCAGCGATCAGGGAACGTGTTTTATCTATATCAATAATAAAATATATATACAATATTGACGATGACGAGCGTCGGTAAGGAAATTAATATTTTAGCTTCATTTTATTATACCGGGTGGCCACGACCACGAGTCAATGTACACCCCCAATGTTTTGGTTGTTTTTGAATTTAAAAATTTCGTTTTTGGTGTACGTGAATAAGACAAACGTGGGCTATTTTTAGACTAACAGGAACGAAAATATCACTCCCGGTTGAACCGGAAATGACATCAACTTTTTTTTCTTAAATGGAATGACCATGTTTTTTTTGTGGTGTTTTATAAAACATGAAATTCTAACTGCAACAGTTTCTACCAATTTCAAAAATTCCAAAAAATAAGTGAGATACGAACGATTTTTTATTTTGTACAAAATGGCCGCGTCAGATGAATGCGATCTAAGAAAATTACTAAGTAGGCTAAGGTAATTACGAGTATTAGCAAGGTAGTAAGCTTATCTGTAAAGAATAAAATAGTTATTTAAATTACTGATAGATACGACTATTTTTAGGTTTTTCTCAAAAAATTGATTTTCATTTCCGTAGGGGTCCTATGGAAAATTTTTAAATGGGACCATACTATTTTTTTTTTATTATTCGGACGTAATAATTCATAAGCTTTAATTTTTTCGCCAATAATCATTTCTTAACGAGATCCTTTGTAATAATAAAAGTGTTTTTAAAAGGTTCATTAAAATTATTTCTTGTTTAATTTGTGCTTACCTTTTAAATACACTTTTATTATTACAAAGGATCTCGTTAGGAAATGATTATTGGCGAAAAAATTAAAGCTTATGAATCATTATGTCCGAATAATAAAAAAAAATAGTACGGTCCCATTTAAAAATTTTCCATGGGACCCCTACGGAAATGAAAATGAAAATTATATTCCATTTTTTGAAAAAAATCTAAAACTAGTCGTCTATCTATCAGTAATTTAAATAACTATTTTATTCTTTATTATCTTGTTAATAATTTCCATAGCCTACTTAGTAATTTTCTTACATCGCATTCATATAACGCGGCCATTTTGTACAAAATAAAAAATTGTTCGTATCTCACTTATTTTTTGGAATTTTTGAAATTGGGAAAAACTGTTGCAGTTAGAATTTCATGTTTTATAAAACACCACAAAAAAACACGATCATTCCATTTAAGAAAAAAAAGTTGTGGGCACTTCCGGTTCAACCGGTAGTGATATTTTCGTTCCTGTTAGTCTAAAAAAGCCCACTTTTGTCTTATTCACGTATACCAAATAGGAAATTTTTAAAATCAAAAACAACCGAAAAATTGGGGGCGTACATTGACTCGTTGCCACCCGGTATAAAAAAAAATACATCTAACTTCAAATATTTGCCTACCTAAATATACTTATATGAAATTATATTTTTTATGTTAAAAAGAATTAGTATATAATCTGGCTCAATATCGCCGCTCTGTTCAGTGCCCAGCCCATAATGTCGATGGAAATGGGAAAAGTCATAGACGTCTGCGTTTTTTAAAAGATATTTCTGCTACGAAAATACCTCTATGCACACTGTAGTGCACACAGTGCGTTCATTTTAAGTGTGAACGGTTTTAAATCGTTATTACGAGATTATTATTAAAGATAGAATGATGGGACAAATGTCGTGTGAGAGGATTAGAAATAGAGTTGTTTATGTATAAAGAAAAAAAACAAATGATGCCCGTTTTGGAATATATTTATTTTAGGCGTGTTTTTTTTTTAATGAAACGCCCTAAATATTTTTGCACCTTTTAATTAGACTAATTTTTTCTGAATACAATGATGTGCATAATATGGTAGTTTGGGTGAATAATAATTTCCATAATGAAGCTAAAAATCTATTGAAATTGTAAAAATTACTTACAACAGTGATATTACTGAAATATAGCCATGACTGCTACTGTGTTTGCTATGTATGTTTTTGATAATTTTAAGAAAAGGCATTAAAGGGATTAAATGACGAACGTTTATTATGTGAAAGCAATGATATTGAGCTTGATGATAATTTAAATATAAATTCTGAGAACGACAGTGATGAATTTTTAGGGACTCATTGGATGATCCAACATGGTTACCAGAAGATGTTGATGAGACTGAACAACAAAATTTGATAAATATTTGTAGTATAAACGAACAAGATCAGATTCCCAAGAAATAACAAAAGAAACTTGAAGCAGACAATTCTAATGCAGCCACTACATTAGAACTCGAACAGGTAAGTGCATAAAATTCGATTTGTACTTAGTGTAGACGTTAGACAGGCAGTACCCTAGCTCTATATTTTTAGGACACTGACATATTATCGTCCCTCCCAGAACGACGTTGGCATAAAAATATGGGCGTGTGTGAAAGTCTTGTGTTCTTCAAAAGAAAGACAAGATTCCGGCAAGATAGTCGGTTCTCGACCCATA
The DNA here is from genome assembly GCA_963680705.1 of Rhagium mordax. NCBI lineage: Eukaryota > Metazoa > Arthropoda > Insecta > Coleoptera > Cerambycidae > Rhagium > Rhagium mordax. Next base: position 68,831,412 of record OY796657.1, read on the forward strand.
CCGAAATATTTTGAATCCATTGATAACCAGCTTTTTTCAGGTATTATATTTAATAAGACGTTTTGTAGCTCTAGATATGGAACTACAATGAGCCAAAAACGTATTGGTGACAAAACTACATACAAGAGCTGAAAGGAGGGAAGTAAGTACTTTTGCTTTGCGCCCATCTTGGTAATTTGGAAGGACTTTATTGAAATCTGCAGAAATGCATACAACCCTCGTCTTATATTACTATAGATGAGCAACTATTTTAGTTTAGAGGTCGGTGTCCATTTAGAATAATATTCTAAATAGACACGAAAACAAACCGACAAAATATTAAATAAAAACCGTTTTAGTTTGTAATGTTTCTACAAAATGATTGATGCTGATCCTAGTGTTTCCCACCCCATGAAGACTTTAATTCTCACTCGATTTAAATTTACCTCAGGTTTGAATTTCCCGCCGGTAATGCAGTTCTCCTAGTTTGACGCCATGATGGTCACGTAAATGTCTGGCTCAAGTGCCCCAATACCATACCTTACTTAGGTAAGTTTACTAATACTAATGAACGTTTTTTGGCAGATCATTTATGTTCAAACCATAACAAGAACACACGGCACAAATCGTAACATTACCATGGACAATTTATTTTCAAGTGTACCGTTAGGAGAAAAAGTCATTCAGACCCTTTATAAATTGACAATGGTTGAAACCTTAAGAAAAAATAAGCCGCAGATACCGGCTGAGCCTTTTGAAAATTAGAAAGGTCGCCAAATTGGAACTTTTGGCGACCATTCTTTTTGCGATTTGCGTATCGAGATAATATTACAATAATAATAATAATAAACTTTATTATCTAAAAGACCATACAAAAATGGCGTGAGATACGTCAGATGGCTTGCTCTAAAGTTAAATGCACTTTGACCTCGACTTTGACATAATAATTTTTTAATATAATATTAATCTTAAATATAAATTAAATATAAGTTAAAAAAGTCATAATACAGAGAATTAATCACAAAACATAAATAATAATATATATATATAATATATGTCTGCAGTGAAAACGTAACAAATTTATTTTGTAAACACATCTAGTAGAGGATTAACTATACTTTACATTTATAAAAGACTTTCAATATTGTCATCCTTATACTCTTGTATAGAATAATAACATTTACTTAGTAGAAGATTTTTTAAACTTTTATTAAAATTACGATCATTTAAATTTTTTACTCCCCTTGGTAATTTGTTATACAATATTATGCCCATATACTGAGGACTTTCTTCGTATTTGGACAAATTATGATGAGGAATACTTAAATCATCGCTTGATCGGGTATTGTAGTCATGATTGAAATTATTTGTTAAAAATGTATTCAAGTTATTTCTAACATAAAGTAATATTTGAAGTATATAAATGCAAAATATTGGCAATATTTTTAAGTTTTTAAATAGTTCCCTACATGAGGCGTATTTTGAGGCACCTATAATGTTCCTTACGGCTTTTTTTGTATTAGAAATATTCTTTGTGCACTTGGAGAAGAGCCCCAACAAATTATACCGTAGGAGATTCTAGAAAGGAAATGTGCGTAATAATATGATAATACAGTTTCCATACTTGCAATTTTTTGTAATCTATATAATGCATAACAGGTAGCTGTCAATTGTTTAGATATACTGTTGATATGAACTTCCCAACCAAGCGCATTGTCAATATTTACTCCAAGAAATTTTGTTGCTTCAACTTGCTCAATAGATCGCCCATCAATTCTTAATAGAGAACATTCCATTATTCGGGATATACGGGGTGTAAAGTTTATAAACACAGTTTTTGAAATATTTAAAAATAATCTATTATTTTTGAACCAATTATTAAAATTTTGTATTTCATTTTGAGCATTAACTATTGTCTCTATAAAGGAATTTGCACTACATAGATACGAATTATCATCTGCAAACATAATTAAATTGTTTTTATTTGAAATATTATCGGGGAGATCATTAACATAGAGCAGAAATAGCAGAGGTCCCAGGACCGACCATTGAGGAACACCACTAGATATTTTTTGCAGATTTGACTTAACACTATTTACTACAACTACTTGATCTCGATCCAACAGATAAAACTTAAGCCAGTCCTGAATTTTACCCCTTAATCCATAATGAAATAATTTTTCTAGCAATAAATTATGGTTTATTAAATCAAAGGCTTTGCTAAGGTCCATAAATAAACCTGTGCATTTTTTGCCATTGTTTAAGTTTTCATGTATATTTATGATAAAATTTAAAATAGCAGTTTCAGTAGATCTACCTTTACGAAATCCATGTTGACAGTCCTTAAGTATATTATGCTGTGACGTAAATTCTACAATTCTATTGAATATTACCCTTTCTATAATTTTTGATATCGTTGATAATATTGCAACAGGACGATAATTTTCAGTTAAACCTTTTTTATAGAGGGGAATAACTTTTGCAGTTTTTAAAACTTGTGGAAAAATTCCTTCAGCCATTGATCGGTTAATTAACTTTGTTAGTGGTTTTAGAATATAGTGTACTGATTGCTTAATTAATTTTGCAGTTAAATTATCAAAACTTGATGAATTAGTATTTTTCATTTGCATGATTATATTGAAAACCTCACTTTCACTAACTGGTTTAAGAAATATGGTTGGATAATAGCTATCATGTCTAGTTTGATTATTAATTATAGGTATATTACTCTGAAGGTCTAGTTTATCATTGAGTTGTTTTGGTAAATCTATGAAGTATTTATTGAAATGCTCTGCCATTAATTTGTCATCACATGTGGTTGTTATATTATCTATTTCTAATTCTGAAACTTTGTTGTTCTTAAATTTATCCTTATTAACATTTTTGTTAATTATTGACCAAACTGCTTTTGATTTGTTACTAGAGTTGTTTATTAGACTATCATTATATAATCGTTTAGCCGCTTTTATTGTTTTTTTGTATATTTTTTTATAATTTTTGTAAAATTGAATATCTGTTGGTTCCTTGGTTCTTAATGTTATCTGATAAAGTAATTTCAGTTTTTCAGAGGATACCCTGATACCTCGCGTTATCCAACAATTATTTTTTGTATACTTCTTGGTCACAATGCGCCTAGTAGGAAAGCTTACCTCAACATAATAAGATAGTGTATTGATAAACTCTTCAAATGCTTCATCTACTGTTTTAGCAATATATAGATTGTCCCATGTTTCTTTTTGCAGATGGTAAAAAAGGTGTTATAATTACATTCATTGAATATTCTCGTGATAGCATAGTTTTCCTCAACATTAGCAATATTTTCTAAATAACATTCAAAAATTTGTGCAGTATGATCTGAAATACAACTATAATCAATTTTGCAAATATCATAAGTATTGTTGAAAAAATTGCTACAAATATAATCGATACAGCTATTTGAATTTATGTTATATCGTGTAGGTTCATTAATTCGCATGAAGATATTATACATTTCTAAGATATCCGTAAGTCTGTTTTTTATATATGTATCAGATAAATAGTCTATATTCAGATCTCCACAAATTATGACTCTACAATTTTCATTTTTACTAACATAATTTAATACCGTATCAAATAATAACATAAATTCATTTATATCTGCACTTGGTGATCTATATATACAAACAATTCTTATTACATTTTTCCCTAATTTTATTTCAACACTACATGCCTCCATAATTTTTTCTTGACATAAGTTCTTTATGTGAGTTATTTCTCTTATTTCGACATTAAGGCTACTTTTGACTAAAATCATAGTTCCACCATTTTTATATTTTGTTCTACAAAAATTACTAGCTACGTTATATCCATTAATTTTAAAACAGCTGCTTTCTGAATTTTTCAGCCAATGTTCAGTTAAGCAAACAATATCTACATCTCGTTCGGTTAAATATATTTCTATTTGCTCCACTTTGTTCTTAACACACTGTATATTTTGATGCATAATGTTCAATTTGAGCATAGCTTGTTCATCATTACTTGATTTTAGTTGCTATTCAGTTGGCAATTGCTTTATTTTTTGCCGCTGAACATTAATCTTTTTTAAATATACAGGACAATTTAAATCATATATAGAGTGATTAACATCAATATCCAATTTAAGATTTGATTTCACTTCTAAACAATTCGCACATTTAATATTCTCACTCCCACAATTTTCACTCTTATGGTCCTCGTCAGCACATTTCAGGCACCTGGATATGCGATTACAATTTTCCGCGTCATGATTAAAACCTCCACATTTGAAACAGCGGAATATACTTACATATTCAAACACTCTACAAGTATCCCAGTTTATAAACAGATATTTTTCATTAATAATTTTTTTAAATGTTAAAGGATCACATTCTATTATAGCCATAAATTTTTTCCGCATTTGTTTTATAATTTTCACTTTTAAGTTTATTTCATCGTGATGTAGGAAGGTATTCTGTTTTTTTATGCAGTTTATTAGTTCATTTTCTTCTATGTTTTCGTCTATATCTATTATTTTTATGCAAGGGTTTTTCAATTCAGGTGTTTTTATTTTTATCAATGGTTTCTTATAAGCCTAAACAAAATAAGAATGGTTTACTTATATCTACCATGCATTCTGATGGCACTGAATAACTGAATCGAATAATTATCAAATTACGTACCAATGCAAAATGAGATTCTTGCATTTCGTGGGAATAATCTAAACAAATATAAAAATTATCAACAACTTTTCTAATAGTTTCCTCATTATTTAATAACTTTACTTCCCTAACTCAGATTTTTAAATATTTAGTTTTAAAAGTTTTTAAGTGCACAAAAGAGGTTGCATGAATGACAAGATGGAATTACCTTTAAAGAGAGGTGCCACTCAACCTACTATTTTAAAATGGGGAAAACTGAAATTGATCTATTTAATTGTTTTCCATAAATGTGCATATAAGTTGTTTCCTTACTTTTCTACGCACTGTATTATTTCATTTCATACAATTGTAAAATAATAACTCTAGGACAAGTTTCTCAAGTTTGTGACATATTGACTTCGGTTCCACATAATTTTATGCATAATAATAATTGCAATTTTCAGTTACAAGAAATTAGTTTGTCCCGACTAAAATTCTAAACTAAACAATTATGATACTCGTTGCACAAACTTACATGGGTTTACTTAGCTATTATATTATGTAATATGATCATACCTATTCTCGATATTGGCAAGGCTAATCTGTGTAGTGGTTAGGTCACATCATGTACTTACACTGTGGTAAAGATATTGTAATTACTTTAATTATACGCTAATTTATACAGCCCAGAACATAATTTGTGCACTGCTTCCAGTACAAAATAGCATATTCATTTATCACGGTATCTTATTTTTAAAATTTTGCAGATATCGGTTGAATGATATAGGTTAAACTCTATAGTAAAAAAATACTTACTATATAGTAGTAACTACAAAGTTTGCAACCTCTAATAGATTTACGTGTATTTTTCATGCACGTTGTTTAATGTTTATAACTATAGACGAAATTAGACTAGATTTTATAATTCAAACAAACTGTAATTTGACATATTTATTATTATCACATTATTTTACATTTAATACATTAAAGTGTACCACAATCATGTTTTTCATCTATTTGCTACTGTACATTAAATTAATGTCGTTTGCATTTAAAAATATGGCGAAGGATTCGGTTGAAACCCATTTGGAATCAGACACAGCAACTACTGTATATATATATTATTTTCTATATATAAATATCTTGTTACAAAAACACATTATTTTGACACAAACTAAAATAAATTACATGTCAGCGCCAAATATTAGGAATGAAATATTGTAACAAACTTGCTGATTTACTATGGAGTAAAGCATTTGGATTTCATGTTCCTTTTTGGGTCTAAAATATTAACCAAAAGCGCGGCGAGTAATTTTTTTTATCGCTTCTCTCTTCAATGATTCATTTACAGTTGGGGTCAACAGGTTAACAGGCGGTCTAAGCATATCTATTATTGTGGATTGGTGCAGCTCGTTAATTAAAATTTCTTAAAATATGATAATTATTTATTATATTTACAACATGAAGTACAAAAACTTGCTGCAAACTTAACTTTTAAGTCGGCATTGTATGTCCTCATGTGGCAAACATGATTAGACAATATCTGAAACCTTATCAAATTTACCACCTTTTACCAGATCAATTTGCAATATCAGGAAAAAAAATTCCCAAAAAAATTTCGATATTAAAATAATATACAAAGTGGTCCAACGAAAACTAAACGGCGTTGGTTTTGGGCAATTAGTCAAATATTCAAACTGCTGACCAACAACTTCCATGTAGTGATACAGATTATGTTCAAAACGATTTCTCACATTTTAAAGCATTTCAATTCGCTCCCGTAGATCTTGTAACAAGTTGATTGAGTGGCATAAATTTTAGTTTTTAAGTGTCTAATGGTGACAAATCTGGCTATCATGGTGGCCACTCAACAGCGTTCCTTCTATCAATCCACCTTCCCCGAAATGTTTGCTCTAAATAGTCCAGTACAGAGGGCGTGCATAATCTTGTTGGAACATGAGACGATTTTGTAAATAGCACTTCTCGTTTTTCACTATTTCGGTTATTTCAGGATCGATTGCAGTTTCCAACAGATATAAATAAATTTCTCTATTTAAGGTTCCGGGTAAAAAAAGGCCCAACAACATGTTGCGTGTGCGTCTCATGAAAAATTCTCGAATTTGTATAGCGTCAGTAGCGACAATTGTGACGGTTTACTGCGCCGTCGACGAAGATTGAGCATTGGTCGGAAAAGCAGATGCTAAATAGGAAATGTGGATCCTGATTTGCTCGTTCGCTAATGATTTCGTAGAACTGCAGACGTCTGCCAAAGTCATCGTTAAGCTCTTACACTAATCGCTTTTTGTACGGATGGTATATATGTTTTCCTAATATTCATTGTAGTTCGATTATCACTGACTCAGTGGCTAACATTCTCAAATCCAGTGTTGCATCTTGAATGACGTGACCTACAAACAGCTACTTCCACCGCTTCATTGACTACAGGATCAGCAATAGGGCGCTTTTTGTTACCTACCGATCCAATTTCGGTAACTTTATGTACCAGTTTCAGGATATACTTCCGATGGACATGTTTGTCAGGATGTCGCTGATTAAAAATCTCTGCTGTTCCATATCCAGATTAATTATTTGCAATGAAAATTAAAGTCAATTTCACTCTTTCGGCTATAGAGCAAATCCTTTTTACACATCCGCGAAATAAAATAAATTAGAAGTACAAATCAAGTAATGTCAAGAATTAATTAACCGCTACTACTTTACTTACTTAAATAAGGAAAATACAAAATTGCATTTTCTGAGACCTTTGTGTTATGTGCAATTGTGCAATTCTAATAAAATTTTAACAAATCCTACAAAATTCTACGTAATGCGTAATTCTAATAAAACAATAATTATGCTATAATGGCTATATCTTGTTGCCATAAATTACAAATTTATATTATAATGGTATATTGGCATACTAGTTGAGAATGTGCGAAAAATGTAAACAGAAACTACGATTATTAGGAGGCGAAAGAGACCACATATTAATATAAATCATTTTTTATACATTATATAAAACCACATGAAATATGAAATATAATAATAATAATAATAATAATATATGTATTCAAACGTAATACGTAATAATTTTCCTATGTATATTTCTCCTAAAATTTTTATGAAATTACTCTCACTTTAATTGTCTCAACTTCACGACTTTTGTCAAATAGAATTTACAACAACAGAGGAAATAAGTTTTCAGACGGAGAATTCCTGTAAACAGAAAATAATCAGAGATAATAGCTGCCATTTGGACACTGCCATATCTTTTAGCATAAAATGGTCCATTTGTCGAGGTTTGCTTTGTGAAAAAAGTGACAAGAGCTACGGTCGTCTAAAGCGGAAACTGAGCAACCGCTGAGGTGGAAATAACAAACTGTAATATCAGTCGTATGTCATAGATTCAGTTTGAGTAAGGAAACTGGAAACAAGAATAAGTTCCTTTCCGCCTATGGCTAATTTTATTTTTTACAATAACGTGTAAAATAGGTACGACTCTCCTCTTCTAACAGTGTGTGAAATTGAATTTTATATTCCCTCTGCACATTTTTGTACTGAATTTAATAAATTAATATTTACTTCGTGTTTACTTAAGAAATTTTTGTTGACAATAACATCCGACTAATACGTATTGGCTACTTTGTAGCAAGCGGTGTGAAATATTTTATATAAATATCTAATTAGCTCATAGAAAACACCTGCCTCATTTATACAAACACTACTTGTTGCTATAATAGCAACGGGTGGTTTATTATATTTCAATAATTGAAATAAGTATAATAAATTTGACCCCATATCTTTTGAAGTACTTATATGTACTTATTTTTCTTCTGGAAATTAGGTACTATTTAATCAATCAAGATAAAAGTAGAGACAGATTTTCCTAAAAATGAGATGAGAAAGATAATAATGAAATAAATGAATGTAGTGCCCATTCGAATCAAGTCTAAATTTAAAAACATCATCAGCAAAGTGAAAAAAATTGAAAATTACCAACGAAATCAAATCATTATCAAAACAGCGTTAATGCCCACCTGGACCGACAGAGCTATCAGTTATCTCTCAATATATCTAAATACCTATAATACATATACCTAATGTAAACCTCTTAATTATTTTTAATGCCGCATGTTTTCATAATCGCAAGTGAATATATCCCATGCTGCATATATAAATGAATCATAATACAATGATACTCTTGCAACTTTTTTTAATTTCGACAATTATTACCTAAAATAATAATATGTTCACGAATATTATTTAATTTACTACATACAATTATATTTTCACTAGGCGTATTTCATATATTACACAAAATGAGTAAATCGAATATAAAATAATGTATATATATTATATGAATAATTTAACAGCAGATTTGTCGATGTTTCAAAATAATTTTAATTTAAATATACTTCACCTGATCGCATTTTAGGCAATAAACAATCAAAAGTATTTTAATTGTTAAAGTTTAACACTGAAAATCCTTAATAATGCACAAGCTGAAACGAATATAGGACCCCTGTCTAAAATACGATTGGCCCACACTAAAATATTTATTGTTTAGTATAAATAAAACGCTGGTTCTGACTAAATCTATTATAGTAATAGCGAAGAAAGAATTCGATAAATATTCGAATCATATAACAACCAAATAATCTTGAATCTAAAACTAATTTTTTAAAGAAATAGATTGATAATGTTAAACAATATAATAAAGGAATACTTTTGCAGTAAAAAAGATGATTATTTTTTTATGTTGAATTTCGAATTGTTGATTTTTAATTGTTTACTAGTCTTTGCAAGTTGGGGTACCTAAATATGATAACGAACATGTTTGGTTACATCCATGAAGTCGGCTGCTCATGCAGCAAGAGCGACTCTTCAAATTTTAAAGAGTTTTATGTCGGTCGACAAAGTAGCTGGGAAGAGTGGTTTGCAGGATCACCATACTTAATGCCCATCGATTTTTTTCTTATTTGGACATGTAAAGAGCAGTGGTTTTAAAAATCGACTACCGGATACTAAAAATTGCGGCGCAATAGAAAAAGAATATGTTAAAGTGTTGATTAGTTACAGAACGTTTTTGAAAATATTAAATAAAAAGGAAATATGTGTTTATAGCAGCTCAAGAAGATCATTTTGAACAGCTGTTATAATTTTTCGATATTTTGTATGTCAGGTGTATATAATATGAATGAAATGAATAAAATATTTTTCTAACATTGAATCTATCTATATTTTTTCTTATAACAAACATATACAGGGTGATTCACGAGGAAAGGGACAAAATGTTATGGTAGATAGAGTTCACTTAGGTGAATTAGAAATGACTATTGAAAAAAGCCTGAGCCTTTTTTTTATTGATCTACAGGTTGATTTATGAGTTTTGCCCAATACTTCTTAAGGTAATATCTTTTATACTAATCACTAGAATCAGCTCATATTGTGGGTATATAGTATACTATTAATTGTCAATTCACATGCATAATCAAAGACAGAACATTCCAGAGCCGGCTCAACTAATTTTTATTTTTAGGGCTCCTATGAAAAAATTCACCCTGTGTACGTGATTTTTAAATTCTAATACTGAATTATGAAACTACATACGAAAGTGATCGAAAACATGTATTTTGTTGTTTTGAGTCACTTTAGGCGAATTTTAAATAAACGATCAATTTGCGCCAAAATGGAAGGTCTGCACAAAATAAATTTATAAAATTACATTTTCATCTCTTATTTAAACTAAAATATTTGTTATACAAAATTTTCTGATTTTATGGTTGATTAATATAAAATAAATAATCAAAAATAAATAATTTCAACATCAGATTAAGTAATTTTTATTTCTGAGGTTCCTGTGAAAAAAATCAGTCTGTGTACATTTTTCTCAAATTCTGATAATAAATAATTATGGAACTACATAAAAAAACCGCTGCCAATTATGGGATCAAAACTTCCTCACCGTGTGGTGGAGTTTAACAAAAGTAATTTTTGACGTATTTTGTTTTTTTGGCGTATTTTGTGTATTGCAAATTTTGGACACAATATTATAATGAGTTGTATATCAGATCCTATTTATAATCTCTCATCACGAATAAATTTTTTTGTAAAGTTATAGAAATAGAAATGTTGGGGTCCGGTAGACCCCATTCCAGTGGACCGATTTTGCTCATCAATGAACTCAATCTTTTCCTTGACCTCTAGAACGTGTGTACCAAATTTGAAAGTTTTATTTCAAAAAAAGAAAATTTTTGTGTATCGTCATAATTCGTCGAGAATCGCCCAGAAATGCAATAAAAATTTTCAAAATTTTTTTCACGAATACATATCTCACTTTTGGTGAGGAAGTAATTAACGAAATTGTTAATTTTTTTTATCACAGTACATCAATAAACAGAACAATATCTAATACTCCTGTCGTTATTAGGAAAACCGTAGGAAATTTAATTTTACGACCAAGAAAATGTAGGGAGACAGAAGGCTTTCATTTTGAAAATAAGTTATAAGGTTTTATGTTCTGTGAATTTGTTGTTTATAATGTTCTGTTTATTGATGTATTGTGATAACAAATAAATAATTTCGTTAATTTTTAAATGTAGTTTCACAATTTATTATCAGAATTTGAGAAAAATTTATACAGACTGATTTTTCACAGAAACCTCAGAAATAAAAATTACTTAATCCGATGTTGAAATTATTTATTTGTGATTATTTATTTCATATTAATCATGCATGAAATCACAAAATTTTGTATAACAAATATTTTAGTTTGAATAAGAGAGGAAAATGTAATTTTATTAATTTATTTTGTGCAGACCTTCGATTTTGGTGAAAATTGATCGTTTATTTAAAATTCGCCCAAAGTGTGGCGAAACAACAAAATACATGTTTTCGATCACTTTTGTATGTAGTTTCATAATTCAGTATTAGAATTTAAAAATCACGTACACAGGGTGTATTTTTTCATAGGAGCCCTAAAAATAAAAATTAGTTGAGCCGGCTCTGGAATTCTCTATCTTTGATTATGCATGTAAATTGACAATTAATAGTATACTATATACCCACAATACGAGCTGATTCTAGTGATTAGTTTAAAAGATATTACCTTAAGAAATATTGGGCAAAACTCATAAATTACCCTGTAGATCAATAAAAAAAAGGCTCAGGCTTTTTTCAATAGTCATTTCTAATTCACCTAAGTGAACTCTATCTACCATAACATTTTGTCCGTTTCCTCGTGAATCACCCTGTATATTAATATCTCTCGAAATTTTTTCCTTGACTCTTCTTATATCCTCTTATATTTTCAACAAGTATATAGCTTTTTTAATGTATTATATTGAAAATGTACAAGATTAACGTAATCTATTTATTTATGTTTACTGCTATAATCGTATACATTCCACATTTGTTGTTGCATTACCATATTATTATATTATTTTAAGAGTTATTTACGTAACAAGTCCCAAAAGTGGCATTTTACTGGACGAGCAGGCAAATTTCCAATACTGAAAAAAAATAGTCGCCGTTTTCAGAACGATAGACGGCAAAATTGTACTCTTTCAGTCACTTCTCCTGAGCCGAAAACCGAAGCGTTTTTGTTTGGAAATAGTGTTTGAAGTTTATTTTTTGTTATTGAAATTTGTATCAATTTCTTGCAATCTAAAAAATCATAAATCACTTTATCCCACCCGCAGTGATCTGCCAGAATCGACTTTCATTGTTTAGCAGGTATACAAGATTTAATACCTACATTGTCACGACTGTTGAAATGACTACTCGAAATCCGTCGTTGGCTCTTCCTCTAAAGTATATGATGTACATGAGGCCGTAAAGTAAAAGCGGCCAAAAAGTAATAGTAATTTGTTTTATTTGACCCTTAACCAGAACACCAATAACCCAAGCTGGAGATTTTCACCAAATGTAACACCAACCAGTGCAAAACTGGTTGTCTTATTTTGAGGTCACGTGATTTACGAACATTTATGAAAGTTCTGTAGAAATCCACATTCTTTTTATTACGGTATATAGTTCCTTGAAATAATAGTCGTCGAGAAAATAGTATTGAAATCTCAGGAGTGAAGTGTTATTTCCTCTTTTGGTGATTACAGACATCGGACCTTAAAAATCTAATTAATTAATTTTTCTAAAATTGTTAGGCGTTCATTGTTTTTTTTTTGAAAAATACGAAAATATAGCTCACATACCTAATATAGAAATAGTTTTCCCTTTACACTTATCCGCCACAACATTCTGTTTAAAAGTTACAGGCTGTCGAACGATAAATCATACACTCTGTATATGGCATGGTATATCAAAATTTTAACAATACATCATTACCTGCGAACAAAAAAAGTTTTTCTTTTTCTTCTCTTGAACACTATTCGAGTATCAAAAATAACCAAGCAACGCTTAGTAGTAAGTAACGTAAGAAATAATTATTCAGTATTGAGGAATGCGAGAAAAATATATAACAATAAATAATTTAAAGTCAAATTTTCACTTTATATTTAACGTATAAAAAATTAGTGTTTAACTAGGTTTAAAGACAAGAGGCTCACGTTTGAAGATATTTCTAAAATATAATCCTGTTGATGATTTATCAAATACCTATCTAAACAGATACCCCTACAATCATTTATAATTATTCTATTTTGAAAATCTAGACATATTAGGTTCAGTCACGGCCGACTCTATAACTAAGTTAGTTAGAGTCGGCTGTGGTTCAGTGTCATACGCATAGCTGGTTTCAAATTGTCTGCCGCAAGAAAAATCTGGTAGGGTCAAGTCTGATGAGCGCGCTAGTCACTGTATTTGATTATTGGTACCAATGAAGTAGTTGAGAAATTAATTTTATACTGAAAAACGCTGAAAAGAACTCGAAAACTCTTTTATAAGAGAAAGTGGGAACAAAAATTAAAAGAATAATATAACAGTTTTTATCTACACTACCTCTGGTTCCTACTGGAATGATTATTGATCCTAAATAAAAAATTAAATTATTATAAAAACAGAATAATTAAAAATGTTGAACGTGACTAAAATGCATTGATTGCTACAGTAAGCCAACAGAAACGTGTTTAATTCCGGATAGCGGAATTGTCCATCGATATGTACTAATTCACAGACAGGTTTCTCACTTGTTGGCCATTATTTATACCAAGAATATTTCATATTTATTAACTCCAATGTAAATAACGCGCTAGTTAGTTATTTTGAAGCCCAAAGGGGAATCGAATCGAGCATAATTTTTTGACAAAAAGAAAAGTGGGTTAACTCTTCCATGAATTTCATCTGTGCTTCCCAGAACCGGTATACGGACGTATTAAGTGTATAGGAAGGACGTTGTACTTAAAAATCCGTGAAAACACGTCATCTCCGCAAATGCCGTCATCTATTGTAGCTGCAAATTGTGTCCAAGGTAATAGAATGTGTAAATTTCAGTTTATAATTGCATTAAAGTGCATTAAAATTGTTCAATTTAAATGTAATTATTGTACATTAAACTAAATGGTCATTATGAAAGCTCAGAGAATAATCCATTGATGCATATAGTTATTGCATAATCCGGAAAACAAATACTATTCAATATGTAAAAAATAAGCATGTCAAGTTAATCCATTTATTTGATTAATGGATAAACTGAACTCTAGTTTAATAAACGCTGGTATTTTATTTAGTCGCATAAAAAAGTATCGTTTTTAAATGGCCATCATTATTTATAAATACTTGTAAAGTTCTATATATTATAAACTAATTTTCCAAAAATGCTTCTATAGTTTCCTTAAAAATTGGTTTTTACTTTTTGAGAGATGAAAGATTTGTGGAATGCATTGTGAAAACCTGCCCAAACTGTTAAAATCGATATCGAAGTATACAGAGTGCCTTCTTATATGTGGAGCTATTGTTATAAACTTTAATTTTGAAAACATTAAAACGAAAAATCGTAGTATATTTTCACAAAACCATATTTGAAAATCTTTAGAAAAGATACAAGTTTTTTAAAAGAGTCACCTAAATATATTTTTGTATATTCCTATATATCTGATTAAGTGTATATACAGGGTGTTCACTTTTCCAATGGGATTGTATGTATCACTCCTAAACCGTAAGAGATAGAAGATCTGTTAAACTAGAGAAAATTTGTACATTTTAGAGCTTGTTAGGATGTCTTTTTCAGACTTGAAAAATGTTCAGTAGTTACAGAGATATCCTAAAAATAACACGCAAATTATATTTATAATAGCCAATTCAATTTTAGAACAGAATAGAATAGAATAGAATAAGGTTTATTGTACAAATTACAAAAATGTATGTATTATAAGGAAGTACAATAGGTGGTATTAAAAGTAATCACACAATTTGGTCGATGTTCGCATATATCTGCGATCTTCCATATCACCTACTTAAGGGGATAATAGCACCCATCATATTTTGGAAAATACATATTTTCGTTACTATTCATCGGATTCGTTTCAAATTTTTATGATTGATATATAATTATATAATCTAGGGCTGTGTGCATGCATATTTGAATAACTCTCAGGAAACCGGAAAAATTTAAAAAAAAATTCACAGTCCTTCGCAAAGATGCAACCGGAGGAGACATTGGAAATGACGAAGTAGAACGCAAATCTTGTGAAATTTTGGATGTGATAATAATAATAATAAACGTCTTTATTTAAACGAAAATACAGAGCGAAGTTTAGACCCCGTAGGACTATTCCACCACTTAACTCCGTAAATTCTAAATTTAAACATAAAATACAAGCACCTGGCACGACTAATTGACAATACATAATAAGATAAATTATACAAATGTAGGTATACTATAATATAATTATTATACTAATATAAAAAAGATTATTGGGGTTCAGATTTTGTTTGCTGGTATGAAATAATAATCACTGTTTTTGAAGCAATAATATTTTAAGTTTCTTTTTAAAAGCAAAAATACTCAAAGACTTTAGAGTTTGTGGTAAATAATTATATAATTTTATGGCATTGTAACTGAATGATTTTTTAAAGAAAGATGTTTTAAATTTTGGACTAGTATATAGCAAATTGGATCGAATATTTACTGTATGCTGCTGATTTCTACGAATAAATTTTTCACTAATATAACAAGGGGTGGAGGATGTGACTACTTTGTGAGTAAAAACCATCAGATGATAAGTAATATGATTGCTAATATTTAACCAAGATAACAGTTTGATTCTTGCTGACATACCACGATCATACTTACGCAGACCATAAATAAGTCTGCAACAAGAGTTCTGAGCTATTTGCAGTCTATTTTTTTCAACAACATCAAGACATGGGCCATAAACAAAAATACAGTAATTTATATGTGAAAGAACTAAAGATTGACAGAGAGTTTTCCGTAGATTGAAATTAAGTATATGACGATTAGAATATAAAAGTTTTAAATTTAGATAACATTTTTGAATTACTTTGCTTACTTGTAAAGAAAATTTTAAATTACTGTCAAATATTACACCCAAACTTTTAGCAGTTTTCACATTTGGAAGAGTTTCATTATTTATCACAATTTTTATTGCACCTAATTTATCTAACGTGTTTTTTGTACCGAATTGTAAAACCATACATTTTTTTGGATTTAATGTGAGATTATGATTTATTGATAATTTATAGATGTTATGTAAGTTTTCATTAATTTTATTTTGTGCTACAACAATGTTATCTACTTTAAAGCTATAATATATCTGAGTGTCATCTGCATAAGCATGGTGTGGTATATTAATTTGGTTTAGAATATCAGTGGTATATATTACAAAAAATAATGGCCCCAATATCGACCCCTGGGGAACACCCGTTGCCAAGAAAGCAGACGTTGAAGATGTGCTGCCAATACGAACGATTTGTCGCCTATTACATAAATATGAATTAATAAGTTTAGTTGCCATTTGATCAAATCCATAATATTTAAATTTTGCAGTCATTAATTCATGATTAATAGTATCAAAGGCCTTGGAATAATCTAAAAGTATTAAAATAGAAGCCATATTGTCATCAACAGCCCTGATTAAATCGTCCGTAACTTGACAAAGTGCCGAAGCAGTGCTATGACCAGCTCTAAACCCTGATTGGTATTTATTTAATATATGATTTTCATTAGCATAACTGAATATTTGTGCATACATTATTTTTTCCAAAATTTTTGATAATGCAGGGAGAATACTAACTGGTCTTAAGTCACTCAACAATTGAGGGTTAGATATTTTAGGTATTGGCGTAATCAAAGCGCATTTCCAGTTTGATGCAAAATATCCCTTTTCTATACAACAATTGATTAAATGTGTAATGTATTTATTAATAAATGGACAACAGTATTTAATCATCCTAATAGAGATGTTATCTATACCATAAGCATTTGATTTAATTTGATTAATAGCATCAGTCACTTCCTGAATTGTAGACAGTCGAAAGGAAAACTTATTTTCGTTATAGAAATTATTATTATAAAATTGAATTGATTCATGACAATTATTGTTTGTTTGACGTGTTGAGATAAAGTATTCATTAATAGTGTGTGGATTAGCAATGTTTAATGGTAACTCATGGCCGGTTGAAGGTTTAACATTCATATTTTTTAAAGTTTTCCACATTGTTTTTGGTTCATTTTTAGAGTTAATAAAATTTATATATGCTTTTTTCTCTGCCCTTATTGCAGCTAAAGTCTGATTTCTTAGCATCTTATAGTTTTCCCAATCAGCTTGCAATTTACTTATTTTGTGCTTATTTTTGGCATCATCTCTGTGTTTCATCATTATTTTTAATGTATCTGTCAACCAAGGTGCTCTAGCTTTGGTGACTTTAACTTGTTTGAGTGGAGCATGTATATCAAAAATTTTTAAGAGAAATTCATTTAAAATTTGTAACTTATGATCAATATCTGCAGTCTCAATGAATATATGCCATGGTAAATTATACAAATCTTGCAAAAATATGTTATAGCTAAAATTCTTAAAGTCCCTGTAAGTAATTAACTTGCCTATACCTTTCGAAGTTTTTATAGATAAATCACAAAAAACTAATTTATGATCACTAATAAGATCAGCATTAATAAGTCCAACATTTGTTATTAAATTAGGATTTGTAACAAATATAGGGTCAAGTAGACTACTGCTTGTATCAGTAATTCTTGATTCTTGATAAAAATGAAAATTTGTTGCAAAGTAGTAAATAGTTATTTCATTAACACAAAACATTTTCAAAAAGTAAAATCTTATTATCAGTAGATTATTAACAAAAACATTTTCATAATGAAAACTAAAATGGTATTATTCAAATTTTTTCACTAAGATTTTTAATGTTAAAACTAAAAAAATTTAAAATAATTTCGTGAATATGAAAAGTGATACAATAGACAATAATTTATAACGGTAAAATATGAATAATATTCAGAAGTGATAAAAAAAATAAGAGTAGTATTTGCATTAATAAAATATAAAGATTACAATCAATGCAAATCAGTATAATACATTAAAATAAAATGTTAATGGTTACGTTCCATCCCACAAAGGAAAACCCGCGCGTGGGAGTAAAACTTACCATAACATTCTTTTTTTTTTTTTTCTTTTTTCTCTCACCTCCAGCCAACCCCATCCGGCAGTCATCTACCCAGGATACTACTGTTATAACAATTGCATCCCAGGCAATCAACTACCCGACAGAGTCAAGTGGAGGTGAAAAAAAAAACAACCCTGGGTATAATACATTTAATTACAGAGATTAATGCATTTATATTTATGGTTAGTTTAATTAAGTGAGAAATGGCAATAGGGAGCTACCTATACACTAGCATTAAATTAATACACATTTACTATTAACTTTAATTTGTTTAGAGATTTATTGTGTGTAGGACTATTGAAAGAAGTTTATTAGGTGTTTATACATTGCTATTATTTGTTTGAACTGAGTAGAGGGAACCAAGCAACCATATTTATTAGAGAGCTTGTGTATTTCTTTTATTTTGTTTTAAATTTTATTTTGAATTTTACATTAATTTTATATTCCAAAATTTTAAATGATTTTAAGAGACAGCTGAAGTGACAAATTTACATCACTATGACAAGTGTGCACGTGTGTAGTATCTACATACATACACACCCATGCAGACACGTATATATACACACACACACCTACATACATACATACATATATAGACAATAAATATTTTGTATACACCATATATCTGAGTATTTTATACCTACAGTATATATATTTTTCCTATCAATGATTTGATAGGAATTTTTTTCCTATGGATGTCTGCCAGCCAGGCATTTAATTTCTTTTCTACTGCATTAAGAGAAAGAGTTTCTCTTATATCTTATGGTATCTCAGCATATGCAATAGGATACAGATAGGTAAAATATCTCTGGCTAATGGTTTTTTTTTTACTTTGGGTATTTGTGTAGTTTTACTAGAGAATCGAGTATTGTGTTGGTGACTTATCGGAGTTAGAGTGCCGTGGTATTTATGATGTCTAATAATTATTAAGCGATGAAAAAGTAACTGTCGCATGTCCAATATTTTTGATTCCGCGAATAGGGCATCAGTTGGATAGATATGATTTCTCCCATACATGATTTTTATAATCCATTTTTGCATGGTTTCCAAGTTTTTTAGGTAGTTATTCGTTACACCTCCCCAAACTAGTATAACATAGGTGAGATGAGACTGGACCAGTGAATAATAGAAGGTCTTTAATTGTTTTTCACTAAATATTTGTTTGCATATTTTAAATTTGCCTAATAATCCTCTAATCTTTTGCACAACGTATTCAACCTGATGGTTCTATCGCAAATGGCTGTCGATGACTATACCTAGGTATTTTATTTTATTTTTCCGCATAATTGTAATTTGTTTTTGATTCATAGTGATTTGTAAATTATCAAATTCTGGTAAGGTGTCCTGGTAGCAACTAGAGGGTACAAAAAAATGTATGGTTAGAATTCTATTATTAAACCAATCGGCGATTTTTACAAAATCCTGTTCAATCATCTCCTTTAGCTTCAACCAGGTCTGTCCTTTATAAGAAATGGCAGTGTCATCTGCAAAGCTGACGATATCACCCTGCGTATTCAGATTATGCAGGTCATTTACATATATATTGAATAGCAGAGGACCTAATACCGTTCCTTGAGGCACTCCGCATTCCACTATTTTTTTAGTGCTTATACAATTGTCAATGGCTACACATTTGTTGTCTATTGCTTAAGTAACTTTGCATAAGATTCAGCACCATTCTTCTAAAACCGATGTTTTCTAGTTTCTAATAGTTTTTCATGGGACACTGTGTCAAAGGCTTTAGCCAAATCAACAAAGATGCAAATGGCAGGTTTCCCTTCATCTAAAGTTTTGTATATTTCAGTTATGACACTAGCCATTGCATCTTCCGTCGACTTGATGAAGAGATGAGATGAATTGAGACATTTTGTATAAACATTTGGTCGAAAAAAAATCCATTTACCTGTAAATATTTACACCATATTGTCAGGAAAAAATACGAGAGTATTTTCTATTTTGTTTAAATTTGCTTTACGTAGTTATCCACGAATATAATAATGTCAATTATAAATTGTAAAATTTGTATCGGAAGATATAATATATTTTACAAGGGATTATATTCTGTTATTAGGTTTACTTAGGTTTACAACTGACACGAACATTGTATTGACTATTGACCTTATGGACCATAATAATTTGTACACCTATTAGTTATTTTAAAAGATAAATTGGGGAGTTAAAAAAAATTAAATAAAATATAAAAATAAATTAAAAAGAAAACGGTTTAAATCAATTAAAAATGGAAATATTTTAGAATGTAATAATAACAACTAACAATATATTTGGAATTGTATTGGATATATTATTAAAGGAAGGTACTATACAACCTTTCTATAAGGTAACAAAAATGACTAGTTGGTGTTAAACTTGAACATACGCTTATAAATTGTAATAGTGAATTATATTAAAATAAATTTTAGAACCACCCTGTTCATAATATTGAGTAAAAACGGCAACGAGTAAGATAGCAAAATTTTGTAAAAACAGGAAAAGCCATCAAATAGTTTGATCCAGCTGAACAGTTTTTTAGGCTTGAGATATATCGACCAATGACAATATTGTGGTGGGAGTAAAAAGTTGATAAACAACGCAAATAAAAAAAGAAGAGGAAAAAATAAAATAAAGTAAATTAAATACCGCAGAGGCAACAGAATTTGGAATTCCACGTATAAATTTACTAAAGTTTTAAAAAGTTTTAATAATGCTCTTTCGATCATAATTGGATTAAAAACAAAAAGCGTTAATTGCTCTAAAGTATAAACTGTGCTTATCCATTACATAATTAATTATTTAAGTAAAGCCAGCAAGAAAAATATAAAAATCTGTTAATCTGAGGTCTTAACCAAGGGATTAAATTTTTCTGCTCATAGCCCAAAGATATAATGAAAGAAATTAAAGCGAAGTAGTCTAATTTAATTTAACCCTTAAATGTTGACGTAGCTGTAAGTACTGTATACATTTAAATATATTTTACCAATAGCTACACAATTATTTTTACATCCTTTTCTTTTGCAACTATAATATAAACTATTATAAGCGTGAGAAATTCATATTGATGTTGCGTGAATAATTGTTTTATAAAATATGCTGACAGATTCAGGGAAGGGACGTTATTTTAATAAAATTCGCATAATAATTGATTGTAATTGAGAGTACATAATACATTTTACATTTCAAATTTCTCTTAAGAGTCTGTATCAGATGCAAGTCTCGATTTTATCAGATCCCGCACAGGTCAGTTTGACATTATGTAGTCAAACCGAAACTACGGCGACTGCAGGTTGCAGCAGGTGCATATTATGTGTTTTCGCAAATTTGTGCAAGATGGCAGCAATTTTAGGACATAGACATGCACTTTTTGTTTTTCAAATAAACTAATTTACAGCTCATATTAGGAGTTGGGGAAAATTAATTTAAAAGTTAAAAGTAATAAATAATGTCTTAATGTTAGTAAATATGGCCAGAAGGAACATAAAATGCATGCAAAAAAAATTTTATTTCCAGGAAAAAACATTCCGAACTTTTATACATATTTTAAATTAATCTGGTAAAAATTGCATTCAAATCGGATAAGTTTTAAATGAGATATTCAAAAAATACGATTTAAGTGGGTATATAGAATTCTTAATGTATGTTATTTAATTTCTAGATATTTTACAATTATTTTTGTTTTTTGTATTTATTTAGCAAAACGTGTTTTGGGTTTCTCACTCTCATAGTAAGGGAAATGGCGTGCAAAATCGATGATGAAAGGTTCCCGTCTGACGGCCGGAAATTCGAAGAGACCATATAAATATAAGAATTTTTTCTTCCTGGAAATCTTTGGTATGGTGGGAGGATTGTGAGGAGGGGGCATTTTTTGTTAAATCGAATTATTTCCGATATTTTTCCGCATAGGTAGTTAGTATAATAAATGTGTCCTTCACATACCCCAATTACGATAGCAGACAAAAACTTCCGGTAGGCGCGCGGGAAACGGAGATTGAAGTTTTATGTAATTTTTTCAATTTTTCAAATTTCCCCAAACACGCCTGCGGTCCTAGCTTAATAACTCGCATCTCCTTCGAGATGGACCGGTAGGTATTTTTTTCTGAAAACTAGATGAAATTTTAAAAATTCCTGACGTAATCATTTTTCTCGATTTTGCTACCTAAGAAAGTTTTTGGAAAGGGGCGACTTGTCGGATTTCGGCGATTTTTCCAATATGCACCCTATAGAAACGCGACAGAGTTTGAACCCTTTGAATCTAGAGGATCCAGACCCGAACGACGGGCAAGAAGAAGGAAAAATGAAGATTTTGTCGAAAAAACGTACTTTTCAAACCTACAGCCGATCTTCCGAGTATGACGTCATGCACAGAAATCGTCAAAAATACGACCCCTTACCCGCCATACCATTATACCCACACCACGCTAGTGACATAAATGAAAATTTAAGACTTTTATTCAAAAAGTTACTGCTATAAAATCATCCTTTATTGTTTTCTATGTATATTAAAAAAAGAAAAATTGAAAAATATTTCATAGTAAATGCAGTCATTGCCTTACCAAATGCTTGAAACGGTGAATAAATTCGAGAATTAAGCTAGAGAGAGACTAGCGAGAAATCTCGCGCTAGTTTTGTCGGACAGTGCTGTTACAAGTGTAAACATCGCGCATCGTTGTGAATCAACTTTTTAGAACGTCCCCAATGATGTGAGAGCACTGTCCGACAAAACTCGCGCGAGATTTCTCGCTAGTCTATCTCTGACATTTTAGAACAGCCTTAACTCAATAAACATATTATGTGTCAACGTTAACTTTGATATTGATTTTTGTTTGCAGTTACATAGTAAAAACTACAAAGTATTGAGAGTGTGACATCCTGTATATATAAAACTGCTCATATTTTCTCTCTTATTATTTCCCAAAGTTACTCCTGTTGGAAATACGTCACCTCATGTAATCTTGATTAGTCCTGATACAATATGCAACCTATCATCCGTCTGACAAGTCAAGCGTCAACAAATGAGCCGTAGTACCCTTTACCAATATCGATTATGAGATATGCAATATCTACTACATCCAATTAGTAAGTACGAAGAGCAGTCAGAAGCAACCATAATATCTATTACCCGAAATTTTGATACTGAGTTATCGACTGAAATTTTAATCAATATCAAGTTATATACAACGTTAGTAAAAGTGTGGAATATTGTGTATACATTTTTACGTAGTGGTAAACATATGGCATTTACAAAATTTGAGGTAGAGTAACACAGACTTGTGTGGCTTGGAATATATTTTTTCGTAGCGTTGCTATAAAAATTATTTTTCTCTATCACTACCTTACTTAATGAAGTTTGAAAATAACATGCATTTTTCATAAGTCGTAAAAAATTTTATCAAGGGTATATTTTTTTTCTTTTCTTATTGAAGTCCCAGATAATAAAAAAAATATTGGATAAAAAAAATAGCCTTTACTCGCGCCTGTGACTTTATACCATAGAAACAACTAAAGGTTGGTTCTTTGACATAATTTAAATAAAATAAAGATAATATTTCGCAGACGTTTCGATACTGGATCTGTTTCCTTTTTTCAATGTTAAGATTCTATTTTATTTGTGTAACTCGTGAAAATTGCAAAATTTGAATGTTTATTTTACAACCATAGATACTTACATAAAGGGACTTTATAGATGATGAACTTAATCTCGAAAGTTATCACATTTTCAGTTGATCTAAAGCATCGAGTGATAAATTGAGAGGCGAAGGCATCGTTATAGCTGTATGTAAAAAGATATCCTTGTATGAAATTGAACTATTGTGTAATAGTGTAGAAGAACTATATATTGTATATTGGTACATGCAAGTTTGTATTATTATATATATTTCTTCAAATTTTTTTAAAGTCAAATATCATTCACATGTATAAAATATTGAACATATTAGATTTATGTATTCTTCTCACAACTTTCATATTTTATATTTGGAGATTACAACTTACCAAACCTTCATTGGCAGAAGGGTCAATTTAATTTACGGGGAGGTCAACAATATGCAAATGAGTCAATTATCATACAGTGCTATAATGTGTTTTTAGACTTCTTACTTTCTAATAATAAATATCTATCAGTAAATGTATCGCATGATAAAATTTTTCCTAGCTCATTGCATCATGAACCCTATTCATTTGTAAGTCCCTTATATAAAACTAGTCAAGATCCATTAGATTTAATTGAGTTCTACTATGACTTCAAAAATGCTGACTATGATGGATTAAATAACTACTTACTTTCGATAAGCTGGCGGGAATTCTTAGACTTAGATAATATAAATAAAGCCACTGAAGTGTTTTACTATATTTTAAATATGGCAATAGCACTTTTTATACCCTTCAAACGCTTCAAAACTACAACTTTTCCAGTTTAGTTTAGCCATGAATTGCGAAATCTAGTTTTTCAAAAAAAAGGAGGCTCATAAAAATTATAAAATGATTGGAGATATAGAATACCTACTATTATAAGTTTTCTGAATTGAGAACAAGATGCAAAATAATTTCAAATGAATGTTATGATAACTATATAGTTAAATTGGAAGCTAATTTACAAAATGACCCAATCTTTTTGGAAATTTTTTAATAAAAAGAATTCTGCATTTAACGTACAAAATAAAATTGTCCTTGGAGATAGGGAGGCAAATGATGGCAATAAAATTTCTCAAATTTTCGCTGAGCATTTTGGTTCTGTTTATGCTGATGATCATGAAGACAATGTGTATCATATGAATAAAAATGAATACTGTGATGAGTACGATATCTCATGTCCTAAGGCATTACAAGTAGATGTCTTTAATAAAATCGCTAGACTACCAGATAAGTTAACACTTGGACCCGATGGCATTCCAAATGTATTTATAAAAAAATGCATGTATGCATTAACTAATCCTCTTTCTCTCCTCTTTAATTCGTCTTTGTATAATGGAATATTCCCTGAAATTTGGAAGACCAGCTACGTAATTCCAATCTTTAAGTCTGGAGATAGAATAAATGTAAAAAATTACAGGGGCGTGTATAATCAATACGCGATACCTAAACTGTTTGATAGTTTAGTTTATGATCACCTTAATTTTAAATGTAGAGAAATTATAATAGAAGTTCAACATGAGTTCTTACAAAAAAAAGTTCGGTAACTAATTTGGCGATTTATGAGATACATAATATCATCAGGGCTTTGGAGAATAGGTGCCAAGTGGATTCTGTATACACCGACTTCTCCAAAGCCTTTGATAGAGTGAATCATCACATATTGTTGAACAAATTGGGGAGGATTGGTTTTGACAAAAATCTTATTAAGTGGCTTTCTAGAGTTGTAATTGGACGATCACAAAAAGTTAAAATTGGTTCATTCTTGTCAGACGCAATAGAGGTTAAATCGGGCGCTCCCCAGGACCCTCACTGTGCCTTATTGTTTAATTCATTCATTAACGATATTGGAGGGAATTTTCAGGATTGCAAATATTTATTGTTCGCGGACGATTTAAAAATTTATATAATAATAAATGGTTATGAAGATCAAATGAGGTCCAAAGATGATATAAATAATTTAACAAAGTGGTGCACTCGTCATCAGCTATTTCTTAATATAGATAAATGCTTTTTTATTAGTTTTTTCAAGATTAACAAAAAGTACCTACAATTCTTCTTTTTTCTTTTGGCTTTGGGCTTCTAGCCATGCAGACAGTCGCAAATGAATATTACTTTTTTACATGGCGGAATACGAACAACAATAATGAATAGCATTAACAAAAAACAAAGGGAAACAAACAGGGACACACGTCTCTTGTCCAGGAGTCTTTCAGGACCTTATATGTTACACAATATAGTTCTAGACTACGGATAGGAGGTATCGACTTACAGAGTATCAGACACAAAGGAAACGAAAGCTATATAAACCTATTTAAAGATTAATTTTAGTCGCTTCTAAAAAAACGATTATGGCGTCGAAAATATATACACAACGATAATAATGATAGGAGGTTAAATGGAGGCTGTATATTACATTTACTAATGTCCTTGTATAGTTTATTACTTGCTTGAATATTGTTTGGGCAGTCAAAGAAAATATGGTCCAGATGACCAGTGGAATTACAAAAGGTACAAGTGTCAGATGGGAGAATTTGAATTTTAAATAAATGTGCCGGTTAACAAGCATAGCCAAATTTCAGCCTTGTGATAGTTGTAATGTATCTTCTTGGTACCTTTATGTTTTTGTGCCAGTAAGATGTTGGAATTTCAGGTTGAAAAGGAATATCTAGTAGGGTTAGTGTTCATTCATTCCATAAATAATTCCAATTGTTTTTTAATTTTTGATCTTTAATGTTAAATGCATCGGTTAAATATAATTTATTGTAACTCGTTAAACCTAGAGATATACTTTTCTTAGCAATATTATCCAATTTTTCTACCTACATGAGCTTTTACCCATATGAAATGTATTCTCTTACCTGATTGGTAAATTTGTTTAATTAAAAACTTGGTTAGAATTAACTTGCAAACTCACCGAAGTATTTTGTAGGGATATTAAAACGGATAAGGAGTTTGATAAAATAATTGTAAAATGGTTATTAGAGTTAACTGAATATATTATGGCCTCGTAAATTGCAGTAGCTTCTGCAGTGAAAATAGAATGTCTCTGTTAGAACTCCAGAAGTTGTCCAAATTATCAAGAATGTTGGAACAGTCACGAAATGCTCGACATAACGGTGGGGATGGTTTTTTAATCCAAAATTTGTTTGTTAGGTCATAGTTATTAAGAAGTGAAATTTTTTTGCATGAGTGGAAAATTGTTTAAGCTTATTTTCAGTAAAAATATGTTACTAACAAATTGACGACTTAAATTTAAAGGTGGTTCAAGGGCTTCTACATGTAAAGGATTTATGGGGGTTGATATCATGGCTCCGAGGCAGATTCTGAGGGCAAGTACAATTCTTCTTATTCAATTGAAAATAACAATTTCACATATGTTTCCTCTATAAAAGATCTTGGTGTCATTTTTTATGAAAATATGTCCTTTGTGGATCATATCACTTTCATTATTTACGAGTCTTCCAAATGTTGAGGCTATATGTTAAGAAACTGCAATGGAATTTCCATTGTAACCATAAAGAAAATTTATATGGCATTGATATTGTCACATCTGGAATGTGCTTCCATTATATGGTCACCATTTTATCAAATTCATAAAATTATGCTTGAGCGAGTACAAAATAAATTTCTTAGATATTATGCATATAAATTAAACTATAATTTGGTAAACCTCAATCATGATTGTGGTGATATTCGTAGTGAACTTCGAATGTTATCATTAAAGAATCGTAGAACTTACCTTGATGATATGTCCAACTTTATTAGAACTAGTGAACATTCATATTCCAAATAGAACATTGAGGAATAATAATTTGTTTCGTATTGATCAACACTCAACAAATTATGGAATGCACACTCCAATTAAAAGGCCTTTAATGAACAATATGGATGTCGATATGTTTAATTGTTCAATATTTACCTTTAAACAACGCATACATTCTATTATATTGGAGATGAAAACCTAATCAAGAGGAGGTTATTTATATTTCATTTAGAATTTTTTTTCATTTTCTTGTTTTTTATTAGTTAGAAATTTATATACATTATAAGAGCATCTGTGTACAATTTATTTATAAATTAAGAAACTACTGTAAGACTTTTTTGTAATTACTACATTGTGTATACAGTAAAGACCGAGAAGGTTCGAACATGGGTATTAGTTTGTGCGATTTACTTGTGCCCGTTGTAGGCGAGCGGACACAGTGGTGGGAATCGTGGATCTCCACGCTGTAGCCGATGACTCTCGCGTCTACTGTTCCTTGTTTGGATTCTTTTATAATAATTTTTATTACACCTGCAACATTCGAGGTGCAGCGACAATTCATTTTATGTTGTAGAATCACATTTTTGTTGCTAAAAAACAAACAATGGAAATATTTAAATGTGTTTTGAGATTTTTTTAAAATTACAATAATTAATCCTATCTAGGATGAATTATTGAAGTTAGAAAATTTTCGAAACGTTGGTCCAGAATACGTAAATCAAATTTCTTTCAGACATGAGTTCTACATCTCAACACGGTTAATGAGATACTAACAACAGTCTGCTGATTGTTGAGCAGTGAGTGGCCATAGCGCACTGCCGCGCCCTTCTCCTAATGTACATATTTCGAACTGAGGCGAAATGTCGGCCACTCGTCGTCCCAATCCCTGTGTTCGAAGCATCCTGGACTTATCTGTACAATACTGTAATGGGGCTTCCCGTTTATGTAAATAAATAAATAAGTAAATAATTTTTCGGGTGCTAAGGTTCAAGATTGTATTACAATAAAAGAATAAAAATATCTAAACAGAAATTTCTGATGGTCTTCTAGTTTATCTGTTAATTGACAGAATGAAAATGATTTTAATTTAGGGGTGCTATTTTTGACTTTGGGAGTACTTAGCACCCCCCACCACCCCATAGTTGCGCCTATCATAACGTTATTAACACATACCGAACACATACCTAGATATGAAAATGCGATATTTACGAATATGTATACCTTAATACTTCCCTGTTCAACACATAAAATCTTAATAGTGGTGCATTATAGCACATTATAGCATTTTATTTTTAAATTTTTTGTAGGTTCGAATACCGTACGGGCTACTATACATTTCTAGTATCACAAACATCAAGAGCAAAACAAATGTTTGTATAGTTTTCTGCCTCACTGTCCATGTGGGAAATACCAAATTTAACGGTCAAAAACCGCCACAGACCACAGATCGCACTTCTTATCTGATTTAAGTAATATTTTTATTGTTCCTTACAACGACATAAGAATTACTAGACAAGTAATGATTCCGATTTGTTTGCATTCGTCCAACGTACTCAGCGTCTCATTGGTGCGCCACGTGTTTGTAACCAATGAGACGCTGAGTACGTGGACGAGTCCATTTCATTACTTGTCTAGTAATTCTTATGTCGTTGGTTCCTTATATGTAAAAGAGATAAAAAAAAACAACCTTTAAATGTTTTCCTTTGATGAAAAGTCACAGGCGTAAAGATTATTTTTTTATCCAGATATTTTTTAGATGATCTGGGACCTCAAAATATACAAGAATTATGGTAATAAATCCCAAATAAGAAGAGAAGGAAAATTAAATTTTTTGTATTAGGATTATTTAAAAAATACTAAATAAAGTGCGTGGAGTATTTTAAAGAATATGCGTTGATAAATCAGTTAACTGCGAATAATATAATATTCATCACCAGTTCTGATTTTCACCTCTGGTGTTGCGGCTATATGACCTTTATAACTTTTATAACAAAGGTATGCTGTAAATTTCCCATATGTGAATCAATAAGTGAAACCGACTTTCCATTGTAATTTAGTATTATTATATTTTTGGGGGAAAAGTTAAATCAACTATAACGCCTTATAAGGAATATAAGGAAAAACTCAACAAAATGTAACTTTTTTAATAAAATCTTTGTAGTTCGTGGATAAAGTCAAGAATTAGATATAATTGGAGAGATAGCATAAGACAACGGCTTCTGAAAGGAAAAAACGACGTATCGTAAACAAAAAACAAATTACGCGGGAAAAATTGTCATAACATAATGTAAAATAAATCTATATCGTTGTTATCTAATGTGTATACAAAGTAACTCATAAGTTATAGTTAATGTAGTTAATTACAAAAATTACAAAATCTGGAGAATCTTATTGCTTCAAATTCTCATCTACATATAAATATAAACAAATATTAATGTAATTAGTGATGAAAGTTATGCGTTTTGGGTCGATTTATTGCATTTTCTATCTAGTTTTTGCATATTCTACAGGACGCCCTTAACAATTTTTTGAGTAAGTATACTCTTAACCATTTGAATAGCTCCTATAAGAAAATACCACTGTTAAATAGCGCTATATCAATTCTCGATGATGGTTGTAGGGGCTCGCTTTAGTATACTGTTTAGTATACACTGTATTAATATTAATGTTTGTAGAAACTTCAGCCTTAGTCCCACTTAAAAGATCACTGCTCCCGCTAGGATTATTTTTCCAGTAAAAATAATATCTATTTTAATTTTCAGTTTCTCCGAAACCAATAAAGTTCCTCCTCTAACTAGTAACCGCATGCATTTAAATTTTAAAATGATGGGCGTTTCCATTGTTGACTTATCATGCTTACAAGAATGTAACTAACGAACAGACGGACGGAGGTTCGAAAATTTTAAAAGCGACAATAGTTACTTTTGTTCTGGGAGAAGAGGATATGCATGATACTATGAAGCGAATGGTAATAATGGTCCAACTAAGAAAATCATATTTAATTCATTAAACTGAAGCATATCATTACAGAAAAAAAATATATGCTTAACAATACATTGTATAAACGTCAACTAAGATGTCCTAATAAGAACTGTTTAAAAATTACATGTTGTCATCAACATCAGCAGGACGTAATATTTACTATTACCACAGAGAGAGAATAATATATTCCGGCAGTAAAGCTATTTATGTTGCTTAGAGAGTGTTATAAACATTCGTTCAATGTAAGTATGTCTTATAAATATAGCGCATGTAATTTTCAGACGTTCTAGAGAAAAATTTTCAAATATTTCTGCATCTTTAAAAAAAAAGGATCTGATGTCAGTCCAAAAAATCCAAATAATCGAACAGTTCATAATAGAGTTTTCGATTTTTGTGGTTTCAAAAATAGTTTTGGAAAAAAATTATTATCGAAGATGTTCGTATCACAGGAGACAAATATCTAATAACCCTATTTATATGGTTTATTAGAAGAAATATTGTGTCCGAATTTATCTGTCCATCTCCATTCATTTCTGTACCACTGATCAATTGATACAAAATACAAATCCGTAAGTAAATGATTTTTTATGATTTCTGGTTCTATTTGAGTCTGCTTCACACTTGAAATTGATATGGTCCATTGTCTCAGGTTCCTCTCTGAGTAATAGTTTAAAGTCACCATCTTATTTTTACAAGCTTTTATTATTATTATTTAGTTATTTAACTGTCTTAAATAAAATATTCATTATTGATTTATGAAAACACTCATCTTTTTGTATGTCATGTTTTTATGTGTTATCTAATATTTCTTTATGTATTTTTTATTTGTATTTATAGGTATATGTCGATTCCTTACTGAATAAAGCAGTCTAAATTAAAACGTTATATTTATCACATGGCGCTGCGAAATAAGTATTGTTGAAATTGCATAAGGTAGGTGCGGGTAATAAGGCCCAGCAGGTAATAAGGCCCAGTCGCCATTTCACTACGGTAGATTCACACTACAATTCTAGTGTTGCTATATATTGGTTCTACTACAACATGCCACTGGAAGTGTTTCCGCACTACAGAAAAGTTATTTGCCGCCTGTAAGTTCGTAAAGTGTTTCGTCCTCAACTTTTGGTACTCGAATTATAACAATTACGTCTTTTTACTGGATTTGTGTAGGGAGTACTTATCAACCAACTATTGTACAACTACAGGTATGTATAAGTACATATTATGTTGGCAAGATATTTCCAGAAAATTGATGATTTTGTTGCATGCATGTTTGAGGTATAACCTCTAAAAATAAGAAACTGACAAAACAGGTAATAAGGCCCACTAAAACACTTCAACCAGAAGAAAACAAAAAATAAAAGTTTTTGAACCAGAACCCACTCGAAGTACGTTTAGAGGAAACCACGGTGTAAGACAATTAGGTGATGAAACGCCTCAATGTATCGTATGGTTAGAATGTCTCCAAAATGTTAACGCATCGTAAGACAAAGAGAGAGAGTGTGTGGCCGCGGGGGCACCGCGGGCTAAGCCCATCGTCCTATAAAAAAGTCAGTGGTGGCATTAGTCTATCTTTAATAGTTTTGGTGTGAGGGCGCCTCAAATTCGCGCGCTGATCTTTTGTTAAATTAAACTTATCGTTTTCCAGCGCACAACTTTCAGGCCCACGGTGTAAGAATTGTCTTACACCGTGCTCACGCCTAAAATATTTAAGATAGACATATGCCGTCACTGACTTTTTTATAGGAAATTTAGTTCTCTATAAAATTGTTTATGTTAATTTTTTTCATAACTCGAACGGTTTTAGCAGCGTTTCGAGTTAAACGTGCCGGCGTCCAATTTCATTTATGGTTTTTATTTTTTTTTGCACAGTAGCCGACAATTTAGACACATAATTTTTCAACAATCGTGTTCTACACATTTTTCTGCATCGAATGGTATATTTTTCGACCTGGTAAAATGAAGTGGAAATTAACTAGGGACGATACGGGGCTTAGCCCGCGGTGCCTTCGCGGCCACACACTCTCTCTCTTTGTCTTACGATTTCGCGTCTCTTGCGTTAACAGTTTGGAGACACATTAATTGAGGCGTTTCATCACCTAATTATCTTACACCAAGGAGGAAACGTAGACGCCAGAGCTGAAGAATTTTGGTAAGTTATGTGGAGCTAATTTTGTGAGTGATATGCGGCAGTGCACCAATCTTCGTTTTCAAGTTGGGTGAAATTAATTTTGTGAGTGATAATAGTGATATGCCTCAGTGTGCCATGTGTCTCATCTGGGTGCTAAGGACTATGTTGGACTCACACCTGAGGACGAGGACATCTTTATTTGCTCGGATTATACATTCTAAATAGATGGGCCTTATTAACATAACAAGCTTTTTAAAAACCTAAAAATTTTCTATTTTGTTCTTTTTTATTTATTGTTAGAAATGTCAAAGTTTATAGTTTAATTTTGGGAAATTTTAATAAAATAAAGAAATTTCAAATTTATGTACAATATAATAAAAAAAAATTATAAATCCTTAGGTGGGCCTTATTACTCGCACCTACAATAACTAAAATTTTGCTACAAAATGGCAGATTATCGTGGTATTGCACCGCTAGATATGAGTGATAACGTTTCAGAAATCTGGAAGTTTTTAATCCAAAAATGTATCAATTATCTAAAAGCAACGGAGTTGGATAAGAAGGATGAATATTTACAGTGTGCACAATTACTACAATATATTGGAGATGAAGGGATACGTGTGTTCAATACGTTTAAATTTAGTGCTAGTGAGAAAGATAAAATTACCCCTCTTATAAATAAATTTAAGGAATTTTTTCAACCAAATAAAATTTAACCTATGAAAGGTACAAATTTATTAACAAGAGACAGATGGATGGTGAAAAAATACAGCAATATGTTACAGACTTAAAAAACAAAGCCAGAAATTGTGAGTTAGGTAATTTAGAAGATAGTTTAACGTGTTCTGTTTTAATCAGTGGGTTACTTTCGGTAGAGTTAAAATAAAGGTTATTAGAAGATGATGAAATTTATTTGGATAAGGCTATACGCATATGTCAATCTGTTGAGGATTCAAAAAAACAAGAAAAAGAAATGACTGAGGGAGTGGAGGTGTGTTAGTATTCAAAGTCGATCAGCATCGTTCCTAAACCGATCTGGCCCAAGCGGAAGAAATATTAGGCAAGGTGCACAAACTTCACAAAAACAGCAGCAGCAGTTTAGAGAACCAGCAGCTAGACAAGTGCCAAATCAAAACTTTTTTAGCTCCAATCAACAACAAACAGATCAACGATTTGGAAATTCTTGCTTTAGATGTGGTTATCAACATATGAAAGGAAAATGCCCAGCTATAGGTAAACAGTGTGGTGCTTGTGGTATGTAAATACAATCATTTTAAAAAAATGTGTAAAAATAAGAATGTACATGTTGTTAATTTAGAAAATAGCGATAAATTTTGTAATGATTCGTTTAGTGAAAACATTTTTATTGGTATGGTTAATATTGATTGTAAAACAAATAGGGAGTGGAATGTTGATATGATGGTAAATAAGGAACAGTTAATCAAATTTAAATTAGACAAGGTAGCAATGTCAAATGTTATAAGTTTTAAGGAACTTCAAAGTTTAAAAATAGCCGTAGAATCTCTAAAAAAAAACAAAAATAAAATTAACCAATTATTCTAACGAAGTCGTACCGGTTATTGGAGAATGTCAATTAAGTTGTAATTACAACAATTATGATTATTTGTTAAATTTCGTGGTAGTAAATATTGAGTCGCCTGCAATTTTAGGGGTAGATTTGCCTGTGTAAATAAACAAGAATACAATATTAAACTCTCGCGACAAGCTTTTATATCATATAAATTGTATAATGTAATAAATTGATGGGTTTGATTTAATTTAAAGTTTATTTTCTTCTTTTTAGAGCATTTAAACAAAAGCTTGTTTTTAAAAATGTTTTTTTACTATTATTCTCCATAATATGCAAGTGCAAATTGCACTGATATTATAAATACAAACCGCTAGAAGGTGAGACTAGATGGCCGTGATTTTTACTTGGATTACCCTTCCGAATAGCCTCTTGTTGCTTAAGTTTCCATTTGATCTATCAAACAAGGTGGAAACAGAGCCGTGTTCGCATTCTAGATTTTGGTTGAAATTGGTCTACCAAGTGAAATATTTTATTCGTGCGTTTTTAATAGTTTCGCATATAGGTATTTCTAAAATTATAGTTTAAACAACACAATAACTATTATATTTTTCAGATGATGAAGAATAAAACGGAGCTTCGTTCTAGATACGCCAATGTTTTTATCGAGCAAGTTTGATATAAATAGCGCGAGAAAGTAAGTATATAAAATTTATATTTAAGCATTTCCTTTTTTTTTGCTTTATAATATTCTTTGTTCATAATTATGGATTTTATTTAATTTGTCTATTCCCTACACAGTAATTTAGAATCCTACTATAAGCAAAGTTTCTAATATTGTTCGAAATTTGGTAATTAGTTATAGTTGATTATACGTATACAGACCTTATAGTACCATAATTGATAGACTTCGATTCTGTCCATAAACTGCTTTTAAATAATCAAATTATTGCCACAATATAATCACGTGCCAAACGTTCCACCACGTTTGTTTGTTCATTATAACTTCCCTATTTAATCTACCTAGTTTACTACACTATAACTAAACGTTGCATGAAATATTTCAATAGATTCGGTTTATTTGCGGTAGTTTACAATATTTGTTCAAGGTATGATGTAAGGTCTAATTAATTTAGGTATTCCCTAAGAGCCTCCCGTATGTTTCACGTAAGAGAATTTTAAGTTAAACGTTCTGAGAGCATGTTTTTTCAGTCAGAATTGTTAATAAAGAACCCAAATAAGAAAATCGTTTTTGCAATAACTTACTTAATTTACTCCATAAATTATTCCTACACAGTAAACTTATGCTTGAATATATGGAATTTAAATAAAATTATAATACTTATTATAATTTAATGGACTAAATTTCGGTACACTAAGTAAATTTTAGGGAATTTTATATTTTCGTAACAGCAACATATTGTATAAAATGTGGAGAGCTATTAAAATAAAGTTTCAGTGGGTCACTGAAAGATGACCGAAGCTGCACGACATATGTAATAAAATTATAGTTAATTGCCAGCATTTAGTTTTAAAGCGTGTAATTTAGAATTACGGTGAAAACTCTAGAGAGTATACAGTGGTGTCCGCAGTCTGCCATGTCTTCCTCATAGTTCAATGAGAATAACCTGGTCTTGCTCAATGCATTTAGATGGTAGAATTTCCCATTTAAGTAATGTGTTTGATAGAGCCAATTATCCCTTGACTTACGCTACTCACGAACATTGAAATTTAAAATTAGAATTACGCAATTACTCCTGAAATGTATGAATTAAAATCCACACATTAAATATAAAAATAAAGGTAGGTAGCTCTTTTATTGTATCCATAAATATAAATTTAGGTGTAAGAAATTATTGGGTAATTGATAAATTATGCGTTATAATTAACCAGTTTCAATAATAAAATACTGATTTTCTTCAGAAGCTCCAATATAATCACGGAATAAATAAAACGGAAATTTAATGTTAAACCTAAGAAACAAAGAACATGTAATACCAATTAAAGCTGCAAATGTAGCTTTTCAGCAAAGTTCATCATGGCACTAATAAATATAAATACCAAAATACCGGGTGTAAATCAAATTAGGCTTACCCCTATAACTTTTTTGTTTTTTCAGATATCATTTTGAAATTTTGGCAGTTGCAGTAACAAGTAAATTTGAATTAATGCATGTTAATAAAATGTTTCACCGGAAATAACCGTAACATCTATTTTTTAAATGGAACACCCTGTATATTTTTACATTTTTGGATTCAGGGATTCATTCTGCATACGACGGTATCAACTTCGAGGAAGAAATATAACCTCAAACATTTTATTAGGATAAATTAAGTTGGCATCTAGGGAGCCATGACTACACACAGAAAAATGTTATGCTTTACGTTAATAAACGATGTCATTTATTTTTAAACATCAGAATTATTTAGTTGAACACACATCTATTTATTCGTATATAAAAAAATTTATAAGAACGAACGCAACCTTGTTTATCATAAGAAATATGAAAATTTTACGGCAGTTTGTCACAACTAAACCGTTTATTTTCAATATAATTAGTATGTGCAACTAACGTTTCTTTATTAGAAGAAAAATAAAAAATCTGCTTGTATATAGCAAAATATTTGTTTGCGTTTAATAATATTTCTTTGAAGGAATGAATGCAGGGACGCATTACTTTTAAAGATATGAGGAGAGATGTAAGAAAAGAACGATTTAGTTGCCATTATTAAATTTAGTTGATATAAATAAAACTACCTATTTTTTGGTAGTAGCACTGACCACCAGATGGCTACACTTAATTCCTCACCACTTCTGTCATGCTTACTTTGCCTTAACCTAATTTGGTGTGGCTTTGTTATTTGTCAATACAATAAGTTCGAAACCGATCTAGGTATGTCTTGTGAGGAAAAGAAAACAATGATTTTCTTTAACCGCAGTTTTGATGTTTTGAAATATCGTACAATGTGGTAGAGTAGAGTAGAGACTTTGATGTCCAAACACTCCAAACCCCGCACTTTAGAGACTTCACAAAAAGATATTTAAGTGTTCAGTAATAAGATAACAAAAAAAAATTTCCCATGAATTAGTCGTCAAAGAAATTTTAAATCTATCGAAATGTCCCCTCGATTATTTAATTGACACAAATAAATGTAAGTGTCGCGTAATAAACGAATAGAGAAATTTTAATTATGTGTTAGTTGTCAATACTAAACTTTAGTATTTATATGCAAGTAAATGGTTTAGTTCCACGAAATAAAGATTTAATTCGCCGTATTTAAAGAAATAATTTATTGGTGTGGAATTAATTTTATTAATTTCAAATGAACTGTTTTCTGTGTGTACTGAAAAACTTTTCTTTCTAAGTCATTGAGTATTGGAAAAATTAAATCAGGGTATAAGTGAGCTAACTTTGCTTGTATAGCCATTTAAACATTTCGGAAATGGTTTTTTCGATATAAGTATTTTTTTAAATGGCATCATTATACCTCATTATGCTATTTTAATAGATTTTATTTACCTACGATACCAAACACTTTACCATAAGTTCATAAATAACTTACAAAAGATACTTTATAACCTTAGTTCAAATTTATTTTAGTGAGCTCTGACCAAGTTAAACATTTCATATGAAATTGATCGGGAATGCCTTAAAAAAAAACAAATTTATTAATCTAATATAAATTTGAACCAAGTTAAAGTATCTTTTGTAAATTATTTATGAACTAATGGTGAAGTGTTTGTTATCGAAATGTAGTTAAAGAAAATCTCTATTAAAATAGCATAGTGAGGTATAATGGTTCCATTTAAAACAAAATTCTTAAATCGAAAAAACCATATCCGAGATGTTTAAATGGCTATAAAAGCAAAATTAGCTCACTTAATATCACGGTTTTATTTTTCCAATACAACGGCTCAGAAAGAAAAGTTTTTCAGCAGTCATGGCTCCCTAGATGCCAACTTAAATTATCCTAAAAAAACATCAAAACTGCGGTTAAAGAAAATCATTGTTTTCTTTTCCTCACAAGACATACCTAGATCGGTTTCGAACTTATTGTATTGACAAATAACAAAGCCACACCAAATTAGGTTAAGGCAAAGTAAGCAAGACAGAAGTGGTGAGGAATTAAGTGTAGCCATCTGGTGGTCAGTGCTACTACCAAAAAATAGGTAGTTTTATTTATATCAACTAAATTTAATAATGGCAACTAAATCGTTCTTTTCTTACATCTCTCCTCATATCTTTAAAAGTAATGCGTCCCTGCATTCATTCCTTCAAAGAAATATTATTAAACGCAAACAAATATTTTGCTATATACAAGCAGATTTTTTATTTTTCTTCTAATAAAGAAACGTTAGTTGCACATACTAATTATATTGAAAATAAACGGTTTAGTTGTGACAAACTGCCGTTAAATTTTCATATTTCTTATGATAAACAAGGTTGCGTTCGTTCTTATAAATTTTTTTATATACGAATAAATAGATGTGTGTTCAACTAAATAATTCTGATGTTTAAAAATAAATGACATCGTTTATTAACGTAAAGCATAACATTTTTCTGTGTGTAGTCATGGCTCTCTAGATGCCAACTTAATTTATCCTAAAAAAATTTTTGAGTTTATGTTTCTTCCTCGAAGTTGATACCATCGTATGGAGAATAAATCCCTGAATCCAAAAATGTAAAAATATACAGGGTGTTCCATTTAAAAAACAAATGCTACGGTCATTTCCGGTGAAACCGGAAGTGCTAGAATTATTTTATTAACATGCATTAATTCACATTTACATGTTATTGCAACTACCAAATTTTCAAAATGATATCTGAAAAAACAAAAGAGTTATAAGGGGGCACCGCCCAATTTCATTTACACCCGGTATACTAAACATAACTGTATTTTATCTAATGTAATGTAAAATAATGCCTAATGATAAAACTTTTAATCATATTTCTGTTACATTAAATTATTTTAATTAGGGGAGATATCGTATTTAGATTTTTCCATTTAACACAATATGCCTAAGTAAGTAAAACCTTATTATAACAATCCCTCTGTATTTATTATGGACTATGGTATAATTATAATTACTTTTATTTTAGTATTAAATAAAGAAGAGAGTATATTTTATGCAAGTAGAGTAACTTTAAATATATATTACAACAATTATAATTTCTACAAATATTTACTAGTTTCAATATATCAACTAAGTATGGATTTTTCGTCGATGCATTTGTACGGAATAATAAAGCAAATATCCCTCTGAAAAATTTATGAAATATGCAATAGCAGACAGGGCTACAGATTGACCTCTGAACAGAACACAGCATCTTCCAATATATCATGTGTACTAGAAACTATCAATCAAAAGAGGGGGATCGGGGTGGTGTTCGAACAACCCAAAGCACCTCCGCCGTATGTTCGGGACTCTGTAACCGCGTGAATACTCCCCCTACCAATCAATCACGACAAGGTAATATTTATTGAACGTGCTTTTATCACCAATAACTTTTTTCAGGTTTATGAAATATAAATAGAAGTTGTACATTTTCAATCTTTAGCAGCGTTATTTGCTGTATAAAAAAAGTATTATCGGCAACTAAATAAAAATGATGTATTATGATCTGTCTACTTTTAGTATCATTTATTTATTTGTTTTTTTTTTGTGTGTGTACTTTAGGTCTGGAAAAATAACATCCATACCATTTAGAACTTTAGAAGCAATTTATTTATTAGTCAGATATCATTTATTTTTTTAACCGTAATCCGTATATTATTATTAAATTGTTTTTTTATTAATTATTTACAAACTACAAAAAAATTTGTTAACGTAACTGTTGTATTAAGTATAGTTTATCCAATATCAGTTGAGACACTGATGTTTGATCTGCACCGCCTTAAAGGTAGTCGGTACTTCTTCGACTTTTTTAAAATATAAAATCGCTTGAAAAAAAAAGTATTTCAATTGACTTTGGATAAACTATAGTTAACTCGATAGTTAACGTTTCAGTTTATTCAATTATTCAACAAAAATTGTATCTCTAATGTTGGTTGAATAACGATCATTTTTAAATAATGTTCTAACGGTTAGACCACAGAAAATTAAAAACTTTCATCAGGATATCAGTTTCAACATAACCTAACACCTCATGAAATAATAGATAGATAAATTATTGTAAAATCTTTGTCCTAAAAATTAAGTAACGAATTTTATAATTCTTTTTAAACGTTTGTGATATTCTTTTAATCAAAATCCGAAACATAAGTGATGCGTCATATAATTTTTTGAACCCCAAATTTAAAATTTTTAGAAAAATCTTGTGAAATTTAAGATTTTTATATGGCTGGGGGGTTTTCAGGGGCACTGATTACGAATACATTGTCAAAAATTGGATTTTCTTGAATTTATCCAAGTTACAGAATAATTTTTCAAATTTTTTACTGGAATTTGAAAATTGTGAGTAATTATATTTTTACTGTAATAATTAGATCTAGCGATTTTTTGAGGTCATTGCTTACGACTTTCAAATCAGAATTTAGATTTTATTATATTTGTAAAAATCAAGTTTAGAGGATTTTTGGAGTTAGAGATTATACATCTGAAATAAATGTGCATGGAATAAATAAATACCTATTCACTGAATTTTAGCGTAATAATAGAAGAAAATAGTCTTTTTTATAAATCATATACATTTTTTCCGAAAAATACACTTAAAAAATGATTCAAAACAGAAAATAAAAATCCTTTAGATTTGGCTTATTTGTAAATATTTTTAGGGAACTATTAATACAATTTCAATAGAGTATGCGCATATACCAGATTTTTAAGCAAAATTGGTTATAAAAAATAGCTAGTCTAGTCTCTAAATTTCGATAAAAACACAAGTATCAACGTTAACAGTCTCGCTTTATTTCTATATTCTGCAATCACATATATTTTCCGTGCATATACTGCATTGTCAATTTTTTTTGTGTTTGTCATCTTTGTGGGAATCCTGCATAGAACCTCTAAGAGAGCCATCGGTACCGGCACAAACGGTCTCTAGAAGCACACCAACATCTGCTTTCCTGCCGTATCAGGTTTTTTAACAATAGGTCTAATTCTTTATCTCTTTCCACAAACCCTCAAAGTACAGTCCAGTGAGTATACGGTTATTATTAACGGCAACATTATATAACCATTTTTCATAACATTAGATATTACCATTCAAAATGCACAATATGATCATTCATGAAAAGGGATTTAAAAATAATTCTCTTTTAATCCAAATCTCATAAGGTACGATTTTGTGAAGTTATTTATTAAAATTCGCCGATACTTTGTCCTTTAGCAACTGGAAAATTCACTTTTACCCCAGACGTTTGTGTGTTGGAAAACAAACGCTGGTCCCGAAATCGATCTGTATTATCTAGAATGAGAAACTGGTGAAAAACACTATTGTTCACGTTTGATTTGTATTGCTTCAGTACTTAATTTAAAGCATTCGGAAATGATGAAACAAATCGTTAAAATCTATATACGAAATTATGAAATAGTTTATAGTAAGGTTAAAAATTTCATGTTATGGACGAGATCAATACAATAATTTTGATATAGTCAATTAAAGCAGCTTTATGTAACAGTTATATAATTTTATATGTTTTATATGATTCAAATTCCTTTTTTCACCTAAACTGAATTTAATTTTTAATCTGACGTACAACTAAATCATGTAGTAATAATAATCTAATGAAATACATGCGTTCGAGAATTCATAGTTAGCCTTGCTCGTATTTTTTATTCTCCTCTCGGAATATGTTGCAAATTAATGATACTATGATATTTCCTTTACTTCAACTTAAATTTTGAAAACTTCAAATATAAATTTCCCGAATATGGCGCCAAAGCTTACTAAACCATCTACTGTCGGGTATGAAACTGTTTCTTTGGGCGCTCATTATACTTTGTATAGTCTCACTAGAAAGTCTATCCACAACTTTATGTTTAATTTTCATTCAGTACTTTACGTCATCATATCGGTAGCTTAAGGCAAAAACTACAGGCGATTTACATTCCTCGAGATATTCACAAACTAGATCAAAAGTTGCAGTCGGACTTTGTCCATTGCGAGTACTTGTTTGGTTAACATTTTACTCGAATAATGCACAATTATTGATTTATGCCAGGTATCACTATCATTGAATAAATCACTTACCCCTTTTAAGACTATCACAATATGTATCAGAAATCTTCTATTGTAAATACGAGATTTTTACAGGTTTAGATGTAGGTATGTAGATTGCCGCTTTAATGTGACTTTCTCTAATGAAATCTGTAAATCTCAATCGTGGTAAATCTAAATACGAGAATCAAACTTCCAGTTGGTTATTCTGCTAAACCATCTATAGTTTGATTTTTTATATTTACGTTTACCTCAAAATCATGATGATGTGAATTTGATTGTCATGTTAGGTTCAGTATTAGAAATTTATCTGTAAAGAACCATTAGTTTTGGTGTGGGTATTCATTATGCAATGTCATTTATTCATAAAGCTGTTTACTACTCACAAAGATATTAAATCACTCTTAAGCAAGTACTTTATGGCAATGCTGTGCACTGTGTAGTGTGTACCGACTGTTTAAAAATTATTTTTAATAGGTATTTAGTAGGTAGAATTACGACTTCTACACTAAATTCAAAACATCAAGTGTTTCAGCAAAAATAAGACCTTCTTTGAATAAGAAAATAAAACCGCTGTTATTGTTACTGCGCGGCGCAATACACCATCATGACCACAGCGTTTTTAACAAAGAAATTAATTAAATTTCTTCAAGATACATAGTTTTAGAAGAGAATGTTCAAACAAATTATTAGTCCAAGGTTATTATAAAATATTCTTTAAATAACTTGGAACGATGTTCTTGTTAATTCTGTGTATGAAAATTCAAATATTATACTTAATAAAATCCTTCATCCAATTTAAATATTTCATCATATCCTCTCTTCTAGTATAGATACTACACTTTAATATACTCTCATAGCACTATTTTGTAACTTTTGTATTCGCTGTAAATCCGACTTATTAGCCATGTACATTATTGTGTTACAATAAAATGCGATATTATAGTATACAATTTTTTCATGTTTCAATGGAATAGCGCACTGAGCCCGTTACTGTTACTGTTCCAATGCTTCAATAAAAAACAAACAAAATTATATTCATATTGTGGAAAAAATAGAATAATACTCATAAAATTCCTTTATTGGACGTTACTGGTTTCGTGAACAACTTATTGCCTCACATCCTCTGACGTAACAGGACTACAATTAATTATAAACAATGAATATAAAGTGACTGTATGTAATAATTAATATTAATAAGTTATTAAAACTTAAAATAAATCACAGAAAGCAACTATATTTGACTATAAAATATATATAGTTTAATAATACACCACATGTACCTAATTACGACCCCCTTTATCCCAGAAGGTTCTAGAAGAGCCTTGTTCGGGAGGGGGCTACACATTTAAAGACCAGGGACACACATCCAATATCCGTGTATAATGGAAAAATCCCTCTCACAGTATTTTCAATTGCCAAGACTGGGATTCGAACCCGGGACTTTTGGGTGAGAGGCAGGTACGCTACCATCTCGACCATCAGTCATACGGTTGCTTTCTGTGATTTATTTTAATTTTTAATAACTTATTAATATTAATTATTACATACAGTCAGTTTATATTCATTGTTTATAATTAATTGTAGTCCTGTTACGTCTGAGGATGTGAAGCAATATAAGTTGTTCACGAAACCGGTAACGTCCAATAAAGGAATTTTATGAGTATTATTCTATATTTTCTCCACAATATGAACAATTACTCATATG
The DNA here is from genome assembly GCA_963680705.1 of Rhagium mordax. Classification (NCBI taxonomy): domain Eukaryota; kingdom Metazoa; phylum Arthropoda; class Insecta; order Coleoptera; family Cerambycidae; genus Rhagium; species Rhagium mordax. Next base: position 68,875,516 of record OY796657.1, read on the forward strand.
GTATTAACCTACCTAACTTACAAAATTATATTGTTTACAAGAAAGTAATACCAAAATATTCTTATTATTCCGACACAAATTTTATAGAAAACGGATTATATAAACTAAAAATATAAAACAAAAAACTCCATTTATATATTTTTTAAATTTTAAAATGAGTTTTAAAACTCTTATCATCACCTTTTATTAAATTAAAGCAGCTAAGCAATAAATTATCTACCATGGAACCCAAAAGTGTCTGGTGTAAACATCAACAGATGCTGATTCAACTATTTGAACGTTCATACTAATGTGTATTTTTGTTGGATTGGCTACACTGACTTTAATAATTCCTAAAATTTTCCAAATTTTTTGTCACATACTTTTGCCTATATCGATTGATTCAGTTCCCAGTCTGACACTCTGTATTTATTTATTTATATTTCATAAAGAACTTGCCAGAAACCCAATTTTGGATACAATATTTTTCTGTTACGGGGCAAAGTACTAACTTAAACACTTTATGTGTAGTGCGCCAAGTAAAAACTTAAAGTGCTTTTACTTTACGCACTAGTGCGAAATGCCTTGTTATTTTTATTGTTTCACATTACACACTAGTGCGAAAAATGAAATACTGTATGCACTAGTGCGTAGAAAAAATATTGTATGCAAGTCGTGTGTAAAGTGAACTTTTTTCACTCATGAGGTTGACAAAATTTCCATTTGTGAGAAAAGTTCAATTTGCACTTGTTGCATAATCGTATATTTTACAACAAGAGATGATAATATTGTTTTTTTCGTGAGATGAGAATTTGTCCACGAGCGAAGCGAGTTAGTAAATTCTCACGAACGAAAAAACGTATTTCATCTCGAGTAGGAAATGCTATTTTTTCTATGATATTACAATAAAATATTGGATTAAAATTTACAGAACTTTATTTATTTTTAACAGTCACTTGGAAAATATATATACTAAAATGCTATTACATTATAGACCAAGTGTCCACAATGTATATTATCAATTGTTTGTTAATCATTGCTATGGTATGTAACATAAACTTAAATTTTCACTTCTAGAGACGAAAATAACTTTCGTCTCTAGAGTGAAAATATGTCACTTTCACATAAAGTAGGCACTGGAAAAATAACTATTTTTATAATAATATATATGAGTAGAAAAATAACTATTTTTTGATGTTATAAAATTATAATCGGAAGGCAAATTTCGGTTTATTTTTGAACCATCATCAGATAAGTATTTTTTTTTTATAAATCATCTAAAATTATTGTTTGATAGTTGGAATTCATTTAGTTCCATCAAAGCTTTATCTTCAGCCCTGCGGATTCATTTTATTTGCCAAATCGTTTTATTCTTGAATATGAAAATTTTACTGTAAAAATATGCTGTACCTAGGTTTTTCGAATACGGGAGATAAAATTGCAGAGTTTAGCTTGAAAAATGTTAATTATAGGTATAGTGTTCTCCAGCAGATACTATTCTTTCTTTGGTGTGAGATTTTCATATTAACAATAAAAGTTTTGATTTGTATTTTTTTAATGACAAACTGTCAAATAAGTTGCAATTTGAGGTTCGAGCAAAATCACACTGTAAAGACGCATGTGTCATTAAATAATACTGTGTTCATCCAAATCTGCAAATTCGTCTCGTCGTTAATGAATCAGACTATATTAGAATATAATTTGATTTTTGTTTTTGAAAAGAAACCCAGCATTTCAATGGTGATCTTATAATTCAAATAATTTCATATAACTATAACGATACTTCTTGCACCAAGCAATACCCAGTAGTTTTAAAAAAAAATCTATAAATTGTTAGCTTAGGTTTAACCCAAGTAATGAATGAACAAAACGAAAAAAGGCATGCTCCAATTTAACTTCCTCCTTTTTTAAAGTTGGTTAAAAGTAACGTTATCACTGATTCAGCTAACAAATAGTTACCTATTTCTACTGTTATTTGTTTTGCCAGACGTGATACCCAAGTAAAATTGCATTAATCCTTTATCTCATTGCATTTTTAACGTTTAACTTATAACGTTTTTATTAATCATGAGAACCGTCAACACGCTCATGGATTTTATCTTAGTAAATGACGCAGAATTAAATCTTTCCGCTTAACTCAATTGACCGTAAAACAAGATAAAGAAATGGGTGTGAGGATTCTTTTTATCGATTTATGTGGTGCGATAGGAATCAAATGGCTAATGAACATTAAAATATGTATTCTCAGTTCCGACCGTTTCCTTGAGATTACTCTTATCCCCAGAAAATTTAATTTCATTCAATAGGTCCCATTGAAGATTCATAATATCCGGTAACATTGAATTGAAATAAATAATATAATTAGTCTTTAGAGATAGTAAAAATGGGCGTTTTAAGTACAGGAGTAAACGTAAAATATTTTCTAGTTTAATAAATGTTTAGATATTTTGTCACCGCTTTTGTTTGTTTATAAGAAACTATTTAATTTTTACAGTTTATTAAATTTGAAGATTTGCAATTTAATATCTATAAATATTCATGTCTGTCCAAAAAATTTTTCCAACCCGAACAGTGGAAATAAGTTTAAAAGATAAGGAATAAATCTGTGAAAAGCATTCCTTATATCGGTGCCAGGGTTGGCCAGGTCAAATAAAAACAAAAAATGCTAAATAATTTTTTTTTATATTTTTTTGTGAAATGTACAATTATAAAAAATGGAATTTGCCGAAGTTTGACCACCATTTTTAAGATAGCAGCTTCAGAATTTTTAAAATTTTTGTCAGAATGCCATGAAAGCGTTTGTAGAATAACATTGGTTGTTCCGTTCTTGCCGTTTCCGCCACCTTATTGTAGTTTTCTTCTTAAGTGAAATAAAGATGACGACAAGATGGTTGGAATGTCAAAAATCAAATAACTCAAAGCCGACGAGAACCTAGAGTCTATTTAATTTCTTGTACTTTCTTAATTTCATACTTTTATGTTATGTAATAGTCCTAAAATGATTACTAGAATAAAAGCAAAATGCGAACAATTTATAAATATAAATACACTACATGTAATTACGACCCCCTTTATCCCAGAAAGCTAAGCCTTGTGCGGGAGGGGGCTACACATTTAAAGACAAGGGACACACATCCAATATCCGTGTATAATGGAAAAATCCCGCTCACAGTAATTTCCATTGCCACGACCGGGATTTGAACCCGGAACTTTTGGGTGATAGGCAGATACTACCATCTCGACCATCAGTCATATCATGTCAAGCTATATAAGAATTTACAACAGTTTCATTTATTTAATCTGCCTATAAATAGGTTGAAATATTATTTGACAAATAAAGTGCAATCCCGGTCACAGCAATCAATTATTTACTGAACATTACCAATCATAGTTATTGGAATTTTGAGCTATGCAACAGTGCGACCCGAAATAATTCGAACGATAAATTCTTATTGCTTGCACAATAGCATTTGTTTAGTGAACGTATATCAGATTTTCCAATTCCACCTAATACTAGATTTTATGATTAAAATCCGAAATTAATGACTATGCATTTCTTGTATCAACATATGTATGTAAATGTAAGTTTGTGGTAGCGAATTGCACATAAAGGAATATTTAATAAAATTAAGGTCGTCTGTTGTTTCAGATGAAACACGGATTTTTAATCAAGCACTTATTGTGCATAGATAAATAACATGGATATTATGTTTTATCTCGTTTAGACATCTTAGATTTGTAATTACTTAAACCGTAAATAATATAAAGAGGCGCAACTGTCAAGGGGCCGAGATTTTAGTATTGTATTTTTTTGCCAATAGCTTCAGGATTGTTATCAATTTTTAGTACTGCGGGAAGAGTAGAGAGGTAATAGCGGACCCGGGTATCCCCCCACCACTTTTGCTCCCCCCACCACTTTTTCTGGGGTGGCGGGCAAATAGGATAATTATAGTGGGGGGAGGTAATTTGTAATTGCAATAAATGTAATTAGAATAATTAGATTGGGAGGTAATTTGTAATTGCGTAATTAGTAATTTGTAATTGCGTAATTAGTAATTTGTAATTGTGTAATTGGATTATTTCGCTGTAATTAGACTAGTATAATTGCAATATATCTAATAAATGTAATTAGTCTGGAGGGGGGATAATTAAAATCCAATTGTCGCGAGAAATGAAAGTAATTGGATTATTGCGCTGAGAAATGAAAGTAATTGAATTATTGCGCTGTAATTGCGTAATTAGTAATTTGTAAATGTGTAATTAGACTATTTGCGCGTTAATTACACTATTTTATATAGTCTGGAGGGGGTTAATTAAAAAACCCAATTGTTGCGAGAAATGAAAGTAATTGGATTATTGCAATTAAACTAGTATAATTGCAATATATCTAATTGAATTGGTACAATTATATATTAATTAGTACATCAATTGGAGAAATGAAAGTTTATTACGCTGTAATTAGACTAGTATAATTGCAATATATCTAATTGAATTGGTACAATTGTATATTAATTAGTGCATCAATTGCTAAATTATGCGCTCTTAATTGTCAAAAATATATGTCATTCAATATCGCTAACAAGGGATCTGGTAACCAAAGTCAGCTTTTATGCGATTCGAATAGGACAAAAGGTTTGAACCGCATACTAAAGGAGTCATTCATTGTCACTGACAACGTTATTTACTGCCGCATAATTTCACGAAACAGGTGCCTATCTGAAAATCAAACCACTCGTATTTCACATACCCTACTGTCACTGTGCCTTTAAAAATTATTAAAATTCCAAATTGTAGGTAGTCTTCGACCAGCATTCCATTAAAAAAGGCACACTTTCTATACTTTCCGACGTTGATTCTATTTTTTTTATTATTATGGCGATTTAGTGATCGATTTATTAGAGCTTAATTTGATTATAATTTAGAATATGAAGGTTTTAGAGCAAGGAGCTAATTCACTATTAAATATAAATTACCAACTCGATCACAAAGTATATTTGCAGTCTGGTGGGGGGATAATTAAAACCCAATTGCCGCGAGAAATGAAAGTAGTTGGACTATTTGCACATTAATTACACTAATTGAATTGGAGCAATTGTTGTATATTAATTAGTGCATCAATTGCTAAATTATGCGCTCTTAATTGTCAAAAATATATGTCTGTCAATATCGCTAACAAGGGATCTGGTATATTAGCAGAAATGCATTTATTTTCTATGGGGTAAAAGAACAAGCGACATCGCATTTATTTTCTAATGATCAAAGATTAAATCAGCTTTTTAGTTTTTACTGTCGCATATCTTGAAACAAAATAGTTGGTTAAATTTATAGCTCCCATTTGCTCGACAGACAATATTGTAACGAAGTGAATTTTAGCACCGACGTATTATTAGTTTGTAAATAAAATATAATTTTAAATGTATAAATCAGGCAGGTAAAATGTAACAAATATTAATTTACTTCAAATTAAGCATTTTGAACCGCGTCTTTTCCGTGTATACATTTTTAAATTATGCCGCGACGAATGCAATAAACCAGATTTAGCTCCGATCACTAGTTATGCAAGAAAACGCATGGACTGCAGTACCAGCTGCACCGCGACAGCATAAGTGTCAGATGCTTGAAGTCAGTTTTGCGTTCAGTGCGCAAGTTGGGTAGGGGTACGTGTCAGAAACCGGCTACAAAACTAGCACACCCGTCGTTTAACGTTCAGTTGGCGCTTCGCCTGATCCAGACCAGACCACCAGACCGAGCCGAAGTCCGCACCGAAGCACCGCCAAGAGAGAGTTCTGACGTCAGCAAAAGAGTAAGGAAATTTTTCTAAGTTAATATATATTTGACCTGTGATTTATTTTCAATCATTTTATATTCCGTGTATGTTCGAATCGTGTTAATTCTAAGTCGCGTTGTACGTTTTGCTGATTTAATCCTAAGTCAGTACAACGTCACGAGGTAGTTTGTCCGGCCCAAGAGCAACTTGTGCTCTCGCGTGATACGTCTTGATAACCTGCCGGTTTACGTGGAACCGCTTACTGGCAGTAATTATCCGGACGGCGTCGACACTTGTCTGGCTTAAGTAGTAAAACGGATTATTAAGTTACGCGTGCAACTCAACGACGTTTTGGTGGCCTGCCGATTTACGTGGAATCGTCTATTGGCACTGTCATCAGGACGTTGTCGCATCTTGTCACGCGATCCGGGATTTAATAGTCGCGAACAAAAACGGCGTTTTGGTGGCCTGCCGATTTACGTGGAATCGTCTATTGGCACTGTCATCAAGGCGTTGTCGCATTTTGGTCCCGAAAAAGTCAATTCTTAAGTATCGCGTACACTTTGGCGTTTTGGTGGTCTGCCGATTTACGTGGAATCGTCTATTGGCACTGTCATCAGGGCGTCGCCGAACTTTTACTCCGAAATTTTGATTTTGAATACCGCGTACACTTTGGCGTTTTGGTGGCCTGCCGATTTACGTGGAATCGTCTATTGGCACTGTCATCAGGGCGTCGCCGCTTTCATTAAAAATATTTTAGTAGTTTTATAAAATACGCGTTTTCCACCTTGAGTAGCCAGTCAAGTCTTATCCGTTTATTCCGTGTTGTAGTTATTTTATTTTTACCAATTAAATTTGTCTTAAAAATAATCTGCCGAACGCCATTCGAACATATATGTTTTGCCTGTAAATTATATTATCCTGCCTGGTCAAATATAGATTGCTAACCGAGCTTTTGCTAGTAACCAGTTTGTAGAGAGCTTTTTACCTGCCGCACGCTTTCCGTTTAACCGCTTTACCGTAGGTTTGCTTACTCGCTTTATTTGCTTGCCGTTTTGCCGCTTAATAACCGTAGTTTGCCGCTTTTAGTTTTGCCTAGCCTGCCTGCTTTAAGTTTTGCTGTAAATATTTGTGCTTATATTTGTACTGTAGTTTAACCGTAATTATATTAAATTTATTGTATTAATTCCTGAATAAAAATTGTTCTGTTTTTAATCCGAAATTCTGAGTTTCCTTTATAGGTTAATTAGACCCCTGGCTTAACCGTGTCTTCACTGAAGCTATCTGAAGCCTCTATTATCCTGCTAATAGAGTAAAGTGGTCTTTCTGCACTCTAAACAGAAAGTGGCGCCCGAGACACCGTCCTAAAAAGCACCGCCGCCCCTCAGGCGTCAAAGTAACCTCCTTCGAACTTCCGCCATTAACGAAAGAAGGTTACAAAATGGCGCCCGAGCAGGGACTCTGAAGATTAACCGAATCCGAGAAGATTGAAAATTTTAGCATTCTGCAGGCACCGAAGGCAACCGAATTTGGACCAAGTGACACCAGGAGGCAAGTGAGGTGTCATTTTCGTCATAACCGACGACGAGGAACCGTTTCCGACCATCGCCGACCCGCCCCGATCATCCCCGAAGCCGTTATTACCGTCTTTAACAGCGCAAGGAGGAATTTTCGAACAGAGAGGAGTTCCAAGCGAGCTGCCAAGCAGGCAAGTTGTCCGTTCCGTCTGAAATACCGACCTGTACCCGAAGATACCCGAGGCTATCCGAAGTTGCCCGTACAACATATAGTCAAGTGGGGTATCATTTTCCAGTAAACCAGACCCAAGGAATCGATTGCAAGTACTTCTGACACTCTACGACCAGCCGTTTCGCGAAAAGGTTCACCGTTCCGCCGTCTGAAGCAAGAACCGAGCGAAACCGATAGGAAGAAGTTACCTGCATCCAGACACACCGTCTAGACCGAGTTTCGTCGTCTCACCGGACTTCAACCGGAATACTTTGCCGCTCCGGTGACAAAACTGACTAGGCGTGTGACCCCTCGTTTTATAGTAAATCGAGGGCGGTGATTCGATATCCGTTGGAATTTTTGCCGTCCGACCAGCCATTCCGAATATAGGTCTACCAATTCTATATCAAGCATCAGAATCCGACTCCACGGGTTCAGAACCACTACGAGGACCGTCTTACACCATATATTGAGGATCCGTACCACTCCGCCCGAAGCTGACCCAAAAACCAGTGGAAATTCCGACCTGCCGTGTGACCACTCCTCTTCGAGTAAATCGAAGGTGAAGAATCGAAATCCGTTGGAATTTTTGCCGTCCGACCAGCCATTCCGAATATAGGTCTACAAAACCTATATTTACTACCAGAACCAGAGTCTACGGATTGAGGACCTCGACCAGTACCGCCTGACACGACATTTTGGGAATCCGTACCGCTCCGTCCCACGCCTGCGCAGCACCTACCGAGCCGCTCAGAAGACTCACTTGGGAGATAGCAGCGAACGGTTGGTGTTAGGACCGCTACCAGGACAGTTGGTGTTCAGACCGCAACTAGAGAGGACCATTACCGCTACGATTCAAGATGACCAACTTACAAGACCAGGAGAATCAATCCAGTGGCTCTAAGGAAGAAGCACTAGGCCCTGATTTGGGAGATATCCGATTAAGCTGGATCTATAAGCTTAAGAAGGATGAGCTTGACGAGGAGTTAGGGAAATTTGGTCTCGCTACAACCGGTACCGTAGACGAAAAGAAGCGACGCCTGGTAAGATTCATAAAGGAAGGATGTGCTTCACCTCGACCGACAACCATTCAACCCAGCTTTCCACCGCCGTTACCACCGCTAGTAATACCGCCGCCAACGCAAAACAATCCATCTGGGATACCACCAATAGATCCATTCCAGGTACACAAATGGAACATTCACTTCAATGGAACCGACGACCCTGCCGCTTTCCTGGAACGCTTAGAAGAAGTGTGTACCTATACCGCCATCCGCCCCGAACAATTGCTACCTGTACTACCTGAATTACTGCGAGGATCCGCCCTGCTCTGGTACAGAAATAATAAGGCAAGATGGAACACATGGGACCACTTTCTCAAGGATTTCCGCATTTCATATTTTCCGGTACACTACCTGGAAGATCTCGAAGCTGAAATCAGTCGCCGCCTCCAACAACCATATGAGCCGGTGATGACATATGTCACCGACCTCCAGACTCTTATCCGTAGACATGGTGAAATCAACGAGGCACAAGAACTACGTTGGATATACCGGAATTTGCTGCCTGATTTCCGCCAATACATCCGAAGAACAGACTTCGTAGACATGTTTACCTTGACCGCAAAAATTAAGGAATACGAGATCTTGAGGCAAGAAGTGAATCAGATGTATCGCGATCCATCCATGGCTCACCGTTCCACCCCTGAAAACCAGGAGCCGCCGACCGCCACGCGTCAGCAACAGCAGCCAAGAAACCGCCCATCCGGAAGTTCCGCTCCGTCACCGCAGCGTTCTATCCAGACAGCTACCACACCTGTACCCAACAGGTCAGATGTACCGCAGGATGGTCACCAGTCCCAGAACAACCGCCGTACCGACAGACCGTCAACATCCACTGCAACCGGCACCTTTGACCGCAACAACACATGTTGGCGTTGTGGTCAAACTGGACATTTCCGCAGCCAGTGCAAAGCCCCGCCGAAGTTGTTCTGCTCCAGATGTGGCCAGCAAGGGGTCATGACGAGAGACTGCCGCTGCCCACAACAGGGAAACTAGGAAGGAACCGCACAAGACCGAGGCCCGTACGGTTCCGCAATCCTGCCGCCTCCGACCGAATAACCGCCGTCGTACCAGATAACCGCCCCCATGTGAACGTACAAATGTATGGACGTACGTTCAACGCACTGATAGACACCGGAGCAGTCCGTTCCTACATAGGTGACCAGGTGAATGAGTTGTGTACTCAGTTGAAAATTCCCTGTGTCCCTGTCACTGCACCGAGAGTCCAGCTAGCAGATGGTAGGCAAGCTTCCGTGAACCGATCCTACCAGCTGAGCTTTGAAATAGGGAAAAATCCGTTTTCCGAATGTCTGTTCCACCTCCGAAATTTGTCATCTGATATAGTCCTGGGGATGGACATCTTAAGTAAAAGAAATTTTACGATACATCCGGCCACCAACACCGTGTTACTTAACGACTGGGATCTTAAGTACAACTACGATCCAGCCGAAGGTCTCTTATCCCCAGAAGAGGAGGATCGAATTCGACAACTATTTCAAACCGAGGTAACAACTGCTAGCTCACCTGAAGATGCCGACCCTGCCATGACACCGACCACCGTCTGTTCTCCGCCGTCAACCGTCCGTACCGTCCGCACCGTCCGCTCCGCTCCACCAAGACAATCCGCTTCACCGCCCGTCCGCCGATCACAACGTCCGTCGTCCATCAAGCATCAAGCCAGGAACCCCAGACGCCGGAAGACCAGGAAGATGAAGAGAAACAGGAAACCCAGAACTGCAAATCAGTTAAATGGGTTGTCTCTAGCATTGTCTTCAGGAGAAGAGGAGCGACTCAAGGAATTTCTAGCACAGGAATTGCCTAGCTTCCAGAATATTCATGGCACTACTGACTTAGTACACCACCATATCCGTCTCACCGCACCTGATCCGATCAAGCAACGCTACCGACCGCAAAACCCCCGAATGCAGGAAATTATCAACAAGGAAGTGAATGAAATGCTGCACAATGGTATTATCGAACCATCTGGTAGTCCCTGGAACTCACCTGTAGTTATAGTCCGCAAAAAGGATGGCAAACCTCGATTTTGCATCGACTTCCGAAAAGTCAACGACGTCACCGAAAAGGATGCCTATCCGCTACCTTTCATCAACGCCATACTGGACAAACTACGCAAAACCCGCTATATATCCAGCATCGATTTGAAACAGGGATACTGGCAGATACCGTTGGATGATGACAGTAAACCCATCACCGCTTTTACTGTCCCAGGCAGAGGACTGTTTCAATTTAGAGTCATGCCATTTGGACTTCACTCCGCACCTGCAACATTTCAGCGCCTCTTGGACCGAATTATTGGCCCTGAAATGGATCCGTATGCGTTCGCTTACTTAGACGACATCATTGTCCTAGGAGAAACTTTCGAAGAACATCTGAAAAACCTCCGAGAAGTGTTCCGTCGCCTAAGAGCCGCAAACCTGCAACTAAACCCCGAAAAATGCCAGTTCTGCAGGAAGTCACTCAAGTATTTGGGACACGTGGTTACCGCCGATGGAATCAACACGGATCCCGAAAAGGTGGAATCGATCCGAAATTTTCCAACACCACGCACCGCAAGAGACATCCGTAGATTCTTAGGGATGGCTTCCTGGTACCGCCGCTTTGTACCGGCATTTTCGCAGATTGTTGCACCGCTGACCAGACTGTTGAAAAAGAACCACTGCTTTAAATGGACCAGTGAGCAAGAAGACGCATTCAACCGTTTGAAGACGTGCTTAACCGAAGCACCTATCCTGACCTGCCCCGATTTCGAGAAACCTTTCACGTTGCAAACCGACGCCTCAGATCAAGGTTTGGGAATAGCCCTAACCCAGGAGATCCAAGGACACGAGCACGTGATAGCGTACGCAAGCCGAACCCTCACTCCAGCTGAGAAGAATTACTCCGTGACCGAGAGGGAATGTTTGGCTATTTATTGGGGAATCGATAAAATGAGACCGTATCTCGAGGGATACCATTTTACCGTCATCACCGACCATCAATCTCTCCGTTGGCTGCACTCCATCAAAAGCCCAACTGGCCGCCTGGCTAGGTGGAGTGTATTTTTGCAGCAATACGACTTTGAGATTAAGTACCGCCGAGGAGCCTTAAATCGAATAGCCGATGCGCTATCCCGTCAACCAGTACCAGGAGCTTCTTCCGAACCAGACACCGAAGAACTGTGTGCCGTCACCGAACCGCCCAATTGTTCTTGGTATCAGCGGAAGAAGGCAGAAGTGGAGCGGAACCCAGAAGTGTTTCCGGATTATTGCATTCGCAATGATAAGTTATTTCGACACTTCTGGGACAACAGCGACTTGACCGAAGTCGAGCTGTCCGATCCGTGGAAACTGTGTGTTCCCACTCCACTCCGTCCGGCCGTCCTATCCGAAAACCATGATGCACCTACCGCAGGGCACATGGGAATTGCAAAGACAATTGCACGGATATCTCGGAGATATTATTGGCCAGGCATGTTTAGAGACGTCGCAAAATACGTCCGCAACTGCCTACACTGCCAGCGTTACAAACCGTCTCAGCAACAGACACCGGGGAAAATGCAACCCTCCGCCAACCATTATCCCTGGGAGACAGTAAGTACCGACCTGGTAGGGCCACTGCCCCGATCCAGTAAAGGGAATAACTATTTGATAGTTTTTCAAGACCGCTTTACCAAATGGATCCAGTGCAGACCACTCCGAAGTGCCATCACCCGCAACGTCAGTCAAGCTCTGTACGAGGAAGTCATAACCCGCTTTGGCTGTCCTCGCACTGTGATAAGCGACAATGGTACCCAGTATGATAGCCGTCTATTCCGTTCACTACTACAAGACTTAGGCATCCAGCACCGTTTTACACCGCCGTACACACCGCAAGCCAACCCAGTAGAGAGAGCTAATCGCACAATCAAGACGATGATAGCCCAGTATTGCGAACAGGATCACCGGAAATGGGACCTGTATCTTCCAGACTTCCAGTTCGCACTGAATAGTTCCAAGCATGACAGCACCGGATTCTCCCCGGCGTTCCTGAATTTCGGCCGAGAATTGGAACTACCGAAGGCTATCTACCAACAAGATCCCGATGGAGAAGAAAATCCCGTACCTGAACCAGATAATACCGACCAACACCGAGACCGATTTCTGAAGTTGAAGGAGACATTTGACTTGGTAAAAATCAATCTAGCCCGCGCTTTCACGACGCAAAGTCACTATTATAATCTCCGCCGCCGCGAATGGCAATGTCATGTCGGTGATCGCGTCATGAAGCGCGAGAATCCATTATCTTCCGCCGCCAAGGGCTTCGCCGCCAAGTTAGCTCCCAAGTACTCCGGACCGTACACCGTCATAAAAGTCGTCTCCCCTGTGGTTTACAACCTGCGATCGGCCACCGGCAAAAAGCTCCATCACATACACATCAAGGACCTGAAACCCGAATAAGACCCGAAAACCGAAACCGAACCGTCAAGAAGAAGAAAGTTTCCGTAGAAATCCCGTGATGCTTCACCGATCCGACCGTACCGCCGCCAAAACCGAACATACCGACCGTCAAGGCCAGCTTTACGCTAGGCCACCGCTAAAATTTACTTGTTACTAATTTCTTTGTATTTCTAGCTATCCCCGCCCTCCACAGGACAGCCAGACCGCCGCTGCACCCGCCGTCTTCCCGGAGTTAACTAAAACAGCAACATCACCCCAGGGACAGAAGTTTTGCCACACTGGTGTGTCCAAGGAGTTATTTTTTTTTAAATTTGTTTGGTAAATATGAATTTTTCTGTTGATATTTTTCTGTTTAGTAAATCTGCTAGATCCGGGAGTCACAGATAGGTTTTTTTTTTATTTGTAAAAGGTGAACATGCCCTGCAAATAAAGTTTCACGTAACCAGGATAGGGTACGCGCCTTAAGTAACCGTAGGGAACCGTTAGATTATTCTTTTTTTATTGTTCTTATTTCGACTCCCCGGATAGAAAGAGAGAAAAAAAAAATTGTAAAATTGAAAATTTTCATTTTTTTTTACCGAAGTAAGAGGGGGGTGTAACGAAGTGAATTTTAGCACCGACGTATTATTAGTTTGTAAATAAAATATAATTTTAAATGTATAAATCAGGCAGGTAAAATGTAACAAATATTAATTTACTTCAAATTAAGCATTTTGAACCGCGTCTTTTCCGTGTATACATTTTTAAATTATGCCGCGACGAATGCAATAAACCAGATTTAGCTCCGATCACTAGTTATGCAAGAAAACGCATGGACTGCAGTACCAGCTGCACCGCGACAGCATAAGTGTCAGATGCTTGAAGTCAGTTTTGCGTTCAGTGCGCAAGTTGGGTAGGGGTACGTGTCAGAAACCGGCTACAAAACTAGCACACCCGTCGTTTAACGTTCAGTTGGCGCTTCGCCTGATCCAGACCAGACCACCAGACCGAGCCGAAGTCCGCACCGAAGCACCGCCAAGAGAGAGTTCTGACGTCAGCAAAAGAGTAAGGAAATTTTTCTAAGTTAATATATATTTGACCTGTGATTTATTTTCAATCATTTTATATTCCGTGTATGTTCGAATCGTGTTAATTCTAAGTCGCGTTGTACGTTTTGCTGATTTAATCCTAAGTCAGTACAACGTCACGAGGTAGTTTGTCCGGCCCAAGAGCAACTTGTGCTCTCGCGTGATACGTCTTGATAACCTGCCGGTTTACGTGGAACCGCTTACTGGCAGTAATTATCCGGACGGCGTCGACACTTGTCTGGCTTAAGTAGTAAAACGGATTATTAAGTTACGCGTGCAACTCAACGACGTTTTGGTGGCCTGCCGATTTACGTGGAATCGTCTATTGGCACTGTCATCAGGACGTTGTCGCATCTTGTCACGCGATCCGGGATTTAATAGTCGCGAACAAAAACGGCGTTTTGGTGGCCTGCCGATTTACGTGGAATCGTCTATTGGCACTGTCATCAAGGCGTTGTCGCATTTTGGTCCCGAAAAAGTCAATTCTTAAGTATCGCGTACACTTTGGCGTTTTGGTGGTCTGCCGATTTACGTGGAATCGTCTATTGGCACTGTCATCAGGGCGTCGCCGAACTTTTACTCCGAAATTTTGATTTTGAATACCGCGTACACTTTGGCGTTTTGGTGGCCTGCCGATTTACGTGGAATCGTCTATTGGCACTGTCATCAGGGCGTCGCCGCTTTCATTAAAAATATTTTAGTAGTTTTATAAAATACGCGTTTTCCACCTTGAGTAGCCAGTCAAGTCTTATCCGTTTATTCCGTGTTGTAGTTATTTTATTTTTACCAATTAAATTTGTCTTAAAAATAATCTGCCGAACGCCATTCGAACATATATGTTTTGCCTGTAAATTATATTATCCTGCCTGGTCAAATATAGATTGCTAACCGAGCTTTTGCTAGTAACCAGTTTGTAGAGAGCTTTTTACCTGCCGCACGCTTTCCGTTTAACCGCTTTACCGTAGGTTTGCTTACTCGCTTTATTTGCTTGCCGTTTTGCCGCTTAATAACCGTAGTTTGCCGCTTTTAGTTTTGCCTAGCCTGCCTGCTTTAAGTTTTGCTGTAAATATTTGTGCTTATATTTGTACTGTAGTTTAACCGTAATTATATTAAATTTATTGTATTAATTCCTGAATAAAAATTGTTCTGTTTTTAATCCGAAATTCTGAGTTTTCTTTATAGGTTAATTAGACCCCTGGCTTAACCGTGTCTTCACTGAAGCTATCTGAAGCCTCTATTATCCTGCTAATAGAGTAAAGTGGTCTTTCTGCACTCTAAACAGAAAGTGGCGCCCGAGACACCGTCCTAAAAAGCACCGCCGCCCCTCAGGCGTCAAAGTAACCTCCTTCGAACTTCCGCCATTAACGAAAGAAGGTTACAATATGTCTGCATAAAGGACCCAGCTACGTAGGCCAGGTGGCTCACGCGAACGGTACCTGCCTGAAATCGAGGTAATGCCATTAAGGCGCTGTGGTCACCACTCATCAGTCGGTCGACTTTCCCGTTAAACAATATAGCATAGGCACTAGTGCAGGCAGTACATAAGGGTATTACATTGTTATAAGACACTTCTTCTATAATGACTTTGTCATAGGGAATTAACTATCTCGTAATTATTAATATTGTTACATTTTATTGTTTGGTGTCTTTAAATCGGTTGGGGGTTTACTGTTGCTTTTGTATACATTTAATGACTACCTTAAACATACAAAAATTAATTTTTCATTGATTTACAGCATATTAATTTACAATCTTTAACATATAGGGTGTACCGATTTGTACGAACCAAACTTTATGTCAACTGAACCTATTATTAATTTTATATTCAATATAATCCTCAGTATTGCCTTTCAACTTAAACATACAATATTAATTTTTCATTGATTTACAGCTTATTAATTTACAAACTTGAACATATAGGGTGTATCGATTTGTACGAATCAAACTTTATGGTGTGATAAACTACCAAAATAATATGAAAAAAGTTCATATGTAAATGTAGGCCGGGAACACATAGTTCCGAGATACAGGGTGTTAAAGAAACATGCAAAATTTTTTGTTGTTTGAAACACTAAAATGATGGCACACTATATTGCGCTCTAATTAGACTAGGTGCAATTTCTCGAAATTCTATGGTTTATTACCTTATAGAAAAGCAGTATATCTTAAGATATATTTACAGATCGGTATACGTCCAACTTGACGGCGTTTTAACAAAAGCAAGCGGAAACGATGACTACTTTGATAATGCATTAAAAAGCAATATTTTAACGGAAATTACAGCGATGCTTTAATAAAGCTCTGGATAATTATATGCCTCTTTTAATCTGTTTTACAGAATAATGGGGATGGCTCTCTTCAACCGTCTGTAAAACTATTTAATGAAACCTAGTTAAAAATTCAGTTCCATAAAGAAGCTACGATAATTATGACTTAGTTAATCACGATCCATTTTATTATATTTTTCATCAGTTTAAATACACTAATGTAAACAAACAACATTACTCGTCTGTCAAAATTTGGTACCAAAAATACGTTTTTTTTATTATTTATTCCCTAGTTCGTTGAAAAATATCAACCAATCTGACAAAGAAGCTAATGTAGATACATAAATAATGTTCTTTTATTTTTATTACCATATTTATTACATCAAATATTGTATGTATTATGTAGTTATGATGGTATATTTTATATTATATTATAAGGTTAAATAAATGAAATACACATTAAAAGATTACATTAATTTTATTTCCTATTTTTTTATTACACAACTAAAAACAACCATAGTATAATTAAAACAGTTTTATTTCAAATACACAATTACATTTAGCGGCTCGCTAGTGTGAACGTGTACGACATGATTGATGTAATTAAATTGCGTTACCCAATTTATTGTGGATTACAGCAATAATGGTATAATTTCCCCTTCTTTGAAGTTGATGGTGATATATCAACATTGTTATTGGATGCCACATTTACATCGTTTACCTTACAATAGCAGCAAAACATTTTTCGAGGTATTGGACCGTCATTAGCATCAAAACTGCCTTCATGATCTTTAAGGTGATGTTCTGTGCAGTATTGATATTTTATTATATCGACATCGTTCTGAAGATGTGTAGGTAGCTTATCCCATACTAATGCAATTTCATGTGAAGCCAACCCAATCATCACTTCTTTGGGCATATCTACAAGTTGTTGTTTGCTCATCTTCAATAGACATTTGTTAACTGTATAATAAATAGGCGAAATAAATCCACAAAAATCACCTGTTAGTACAAGGCCCATAAAATATTTTTTCTTTTGTAAAAGGGGACATTAAGGAAGATATTATAGTCAGTAAATATTGATTGTTATCAAATGGAATCCCTGTCTTTCGATCGACCTTTCCCACGAGATTGATTAGATAAGAAAGATACGTTAAGATACACTTATATCGGTATTTGTTTAACGATCAGATAATTTTTTGCAAAACTTTATTTTCCCATAGCTTAATTAAAAAAAAAAATGCACATCTAGATAACTACTAACTCCACTATTTTCGCAACTCAAACACACTTCACCAAATAAATTCGCAATTTAATTCTTCTGGCAAGTCTAAACAAAAACTCTCTCCACTTGCCAGATTTCAATTGACAAATTTCAACATTGACTTATCATTTCAATCGAAAAGCATCATAGAGAATACCAAAAATTGAAAATATTGACTGTATTCAAGGTCACTTGTTTTAATTTCAATAAACATGGCCGTTTGCTATTCTGTAAAAGTTAAGATATTAGAATCAAATCAAGTTATTGGAATTTCTGTCAAATATCACAAATGTCAATGTTGACTTGATTTCAATACATTACAGAATAGGGCTGATTGCCTCTATATTATCGAAATTTGCTGGGTCATTTAAAATATCCACGAATTCACATGTAGAGTAAAAGCAATAATGAAACAATATTTTTTTAATCTAAATTTAAAACAATTAAAATTTAATGATTTCAATAAATTTGGAAGTACATTATACAAATTAAGATTTAATGAGTTCCTTGTCGATTTTGTTAGTCTAAATCTATAGGGTCTAAGAAAGTCCGCTTGTCTAGTGGTTAGTTATGAACATCCGAATTCCTGACAAAAAAGTTGTAGTTTTTATGTATCTCAAGCAATCTATAATACAGTAAATTCACTTTTCAACCAAAGCACTTTGTGAGTGAATAGGAGATAGTAGTAAAGCGAGAGCACTACACACATATAATGTAGGTATCGACGCAAAATTCAACGCAATAATACAATTTGGTATTTAATTTCTAGTCGAAATGCATTCATTTTCTATGGACAAATATACTGCTCAAAAGATTAACGAGGTTTCACAAATAACCCCGACTTTATTAAAAAAAAATAAACACTTAATTGAAAAGTACAAAATCTAGGGTAGTGCACATTCCACTTGAAGATAATCTCATGGTCGACCTTCCCGCTCAACAAAGCCAAAAGGCAAGCTACCTGTCTTAATTTATTGGGGGGGGGCGCTAGTGCAATAGAAATACTAAAGCGCCGTACAAAACACAAGCGATAAATTCAAACAGCTGCGGCTTAACGATTTCGGTTTTGCCTCGGATTATTTGCGCTCCATTACTAAATGTATAAAATCCTAACCCACCAACCGGTGCAAGATATAGGTAGATTCTTTGAATATTCAAAATACAATTTAACTTAACTAATTATTATAAATTGCAAAAGAGCAAATAAGAAAAATCAACTGTATGACTCTAATACAGAGATAACTCCATATATGTGGTGAGACTGGATAAAACTTAGACAATTATGAATAAAATTTCTAACACGTCGACTTTACATGTGCATAAGGATGTATTACCTTTTGCGGCTTTAAAGCTAATAGATGACTTATATATATATATAGATTATTCAGTTTAAGTAATTGTATGTATAATTAGGATGTATGTATAATTAGGATGATTGTAAAATTATTTTAGATGTAGGTATAGTTTAGTTAAAATAAAACTGTATATGAACACAAAATCATGTAATTTGGGCTATGAGACGCCTAGTTCCGAGATAAAGAAACATGTAAAATAAATTTCAAAATGGAAAATATCAATGGTTTCATAATTCCGAAAATTTGTAGTGCACAGCAAAAGACACAGTACCCCGAAATCCTATGGTTTATTACCTACTTAATAGACTAGAAATATAACTCTTATCTATAGATCTGTATACGCCCAACTTTAACAATGACTAATACGGCCAGTGGGTCAACTTTCCGAAAAAAAAAAAAGGGTACAGCTACCGAACACTTATAAAGCGTGGCTCTCTAACAAAAGGTTACGACAACCCAATACAAATGGATCATAAGAAATCAACTACGTCAATACAAAAGCACATTATAGGTTCAAACAATAAAATTGTAAAAGGTACTTATTAAAAAGCTATTATAGTGCCAAATAACGATTTATATGGCTAATATGCGTTTGGAATTCTTCAATCCCTCCAATATGAGGATAATAGACGGATCACGCGCAAAGATATATGGTTAAAGTAGGACAAATGGAGAGTTGAAAAATTTGCTGCACCATCTGTAGCACTTCGAAAGACACACCACCAATCGAGGGGCATATTACAAAATTTATTTTCTCATTTTATGTTTATTGAAAACCCTTATATGTTTAGATATGAAACATCAATGCGAGTATATCAAATTGGCTATGTTTTTTTTTTTTAAATAATGTCATTTATCAACAAATGTGTCTAAGAAATTTTAACTTGTGGTAGTTATACCATATGAAGAAGGAATATAATCAGAAAACAATAGATATATATCCAAAAGCCGGCAAACTATATGTTAATTAGCAATAATGGTGAAAAAAACAATCAGCCCCCACCTTTTTTTTGTGTAGTTGGTGTTGGGGGCTGGTGGTCCCGTTGTTCGCCAATAGGGCTGAAGAATGATACCTGTAGAGTGGTGGAAACAGTTTACGTGTGAGTTGATAAACCAACTTAAGTTTCATTCCAAATATTTTTCTGAAACTGTGTGCAAGTGTGCAAAGAAGCTCCCTATTCTCGTCTTTTTTTTTTTTTTTGTACTTATACTTATATTAAATTCATTATGGTGCGACATGAACGCGTATCTCGTGGTAGCTGTAGCGATGGGGGTAATGCTGCATCGAGTTTGCAGCTGTTAACGATGTTAACAAACATAGTGCCACAAACGATAGAAAATCCTGTGGGTGGCCCAGACTGCACGGGGCAGCCCAATAGGGTTAAATCCAATGCACCGTCTGGGAGAGCTCGTATAAATATTTTACAGGATGTGCGAATCCCCTGCAGTGATACTATCGTAGGCCGCAATATGCCTACACTTGAAGAGGCATCATTACAACCCACATATCGTGACTACCAGGAGCGTTACAATTCAAGCCACCCTGTAATAGACTTACCGGTATTACATCTACAGGAGGATGATTTCAGTAACCATTCTGATGACACGATAATCATCGTCCATGATGATGATATCGGTAGTATTGAATGCGATGTTGAACCGGTCAATGCAACTGTAAATAGTCACAGTGATTTGAGTTCAGAGCATCGTCAGGGTGGCCGAACAGTTAATAAATTTCAACGTCCATCATCATTCTTATCGCTGATGGCGAGTTCGGATGATTCCAATGATTCAGACTTCGTACCAACGAAAAGGCGAAAGAGGCCACAGTCATCATTGGTGACATCGAAATGTAAAGGAAAGAAGAAGGTTCAATCGAAAGCTTCACTATCCAGTTCAAAAAAAGCAAAAACTTGTAGAGAAATTTCTCAGGAGAATCGGATAGTGCAGAATACGGTAGATCTGCAGGTTGTTAATGGAGGATTCGAACAGCCACAGGTGGGTTGTTCGAATGCTGCTTTACCACCTATAATGGGTAATAATACCTTGGAGCAACCTAGTTGTTCCAATGTAGTATTACCACCTTTACCGGCAACTATCACACTAGAACAAGGTCATTGCTCTAATGTGGTATTACCGCCACCATCTCCACCAGCGGAATCAGATGATGATGACATGTTCTCCTCACAGCCAGAAATAAAAAATTCTTTTAAATTGTTTATAAATCACTATCGTGAAATAATGAGAAGGCATGAAGAGAATACGAGGGCCTCTGAAAACGATGCGGCGGCTCTCATTGAAGTACAAAATATTCACCTGCAGGCCAACGCGTTAACTGAACAAATTAATGTGTTGACCGCCAACTTCAATGAGAGGCTAAATGAGGCAGCCACAATAATGGCAGACGTAGAACGTCGACGCATCGCTCTTGAGAAGTCCTCGAAAGCGTTAAAATTTATTAACAATTGTTTAAATCCGCGGTAAATAACATTTTCTTAAATCCGCGGTAAATAACATTTTCTTAAATCCGCGGAAAAAAAAAAAAACAGTTGCACACAGTGGGCGGTAACCAAACAAATCATAATTAATAAAGACGTAAGTAGATAACCACTTTAAGATATGCCACTTAAAATAGTTAATACATGTTTTTTATTTGTCGTTATACTAAAAAATCACATTTTCTTTACAGCTATGGTAAGAAAATCAATTCCAAAGATGGCTTTCTCAACCGTATAGTAGATGGTTTTCATCCAAGGATTCGGGATTGCTAAGAAAAATCAGCTGTGTGACTTTAATAAGGAGCTAGAATATGGAAATAACGTATCATGTATAATAAAACGTAAGTATATACCCACCTAAAATAGTTATTACATGTTTTTTTGTTTGTCGTTATACTAAAAATCACATTTTCTTTACAGCTATGGTAAGAAAAATCAATTCCAAAGATGACTTTCTCAACCGTATAGTAGATGGTTTTTCATTCAAGGATTCGGGATTGCTAAGAAAAAATCAGTTCCAAAGATGACTTTCTCAATCGAATAGCTGATGGTTTTTCATCCAAGGATTCGGGATTGCTAAGAAAAATCAGCTGTGTGACTTTAATAAGGAGCTAGAATATGGAAATAACGTACCAAGTATAATAAAACGTAAGTATATACCCACCTAAAATAGTTATTGCATGTTTTTTTTGTTTATCGTTATGCTAAAAATCACATTTTCTTTACAGCTATGGTAAGAAAATCAATTCCAAAGATGGCTTTCTGAACCATATAGTAGATGGTTTTTCATTCAAGGATTCGGGATTGCTAAGAAAAAATCAGTTCCAAAGATGACTTTCTCAACCGAATAGCGGATGGCTTTTCATCCAAGGATTCGGGATTGCTAAGAAAAATCAACTGTATGACTTTAATATAGAGATAACTCCATATATGTGGTGAGACTGGATAAAACTTAGACAATTATGAATAAAATTTCTAACACGTCAACTTTACATGTGCATAAGGATGTATTACCTTTTGCGGCTTTAAAGCTAATAGATGACTTATATATATATAGATTATTCAGTTTAAGTAATTGTATGTATAATTAGGATGATTGTAAAATTATTTTAGATGTAGGTATAGTTTAGTTAAAATGTAATTGTGTATTTAAAATAAAACTGGTCTAATTATGCTAAGGTATTTTTTAGTTGTGTAGTATAATAAAAATAGGAAATAAAATTAATGTGTATTACATGATTTTATGTTCATAGTTTTATAAGGTACAATAAATGTTTTAAAATGAATTACAATTAATTTATTAAATTATTGACAATATCATATTGTTTACTGTAGACATATACAATTTTTGGTGTAGTGAATATGATAATAAAATTAGCAGATCACTATTTATTTAACTACTAATGTTCCCTATAACTAGAGCTAGTGATAATTCTTATCGCTTTCTTTTGTATGCAGAAAAAAAATATCATACTTGCTAATTTGTGACTCAGCTATTCAGCATGGCTAGATCAGTTTAATTCATCATGATTCCTAGTAATTTGACACTTGCATCTGTTGCTGTCTTGTTACTCGTAGAAAAGATAAATTCCTGCGTTTTTTTTCATCATTCATTTTTAATTTATTAGCAAAATAGTAAACAACTTCTTGCACTATCAGTAATTTTTTTAAAATTGATAAAATATGTATGTAATAACTAAGTGGGCGATCCTCTGACATTACGTCAAAGGCGTAGATGTTATTCCCCAGTTTTAAACTGTTAATTTTGAATATTTTTTAGATAAATCAACTTTTTTGGATAGGAATCTCAAAGAAATGTGGTAATAAACCCCAAAAAAGAAAAGGAAGGGAAATAATTTATGAAATGCCACAATTAAAATTTAAACTATTATTATAATATTGTGAAAATCATATGTGAAAGTGCTATTGCGATTAGTAAAAATACATCATTGGGATGTAAATATATAGATATATTATGAATATATTCATAAAGTCTCAGTAAAAACACATGTATAATTTGAAATATTCCATTTATTACTTGTAAAATTACCGCTCCAACAAGTGGGAATACGTTATTACTATGTAAAAGTACTAATGCGGCAAGTAAATATCCATAACGTTCAAATAATAATAAAAAAAAAACATATATGCTTTGTCATCTTCCTGTCACTGCTTGTAAAAATCCCAGAGTGCAATTTAAATATACATATTTGGTGTGTAGACGTGCATATCATTTATGTAAATTTGCAAGTAGGAAGGGACATTTACAATAATTTGTAATATTACAATACATTGTAAATATACCGGTCTAATCATTGGTAATAAAAGTTGCCAATGATTTCTTATGTAAAATTACATAAACGCTTTTTACAGTGTGCGCATAATCTTACATTTCCTTGGTAAAAGCTAATTGATTATTAATAATTAACAATTACAACACCAATTAAAAGTTGCATGTTTATATCCAAACTACTTTTGTAGCATATTAAAATCATGTAATATTCTTAGAGTTTATTCTGACCCCACCCCCAACAGCTGTGCCTCCTACAAACATTGTTTTACAGACACCCCATATTATCACTGCAATTATAAAAGAAAAAACACAAGTTTAAAAATATACATTTATTTGTTAATTAATTGATAGTAATATATGTGTATGAGACTTAGAAAGCATCCATTTTTTTTTTTTGGATCTTCTTAAACATTGTTAGCGAGTTTATTTTTTAGATCACTTGGTACATGGTTATATATTCGAGGATTTAGGAAGATCTTCGTACAATGTTTTTTTTTTTTTTTTTGCAAAAGATATTACAAATGTCACATCACTATACCCTATACCACTGATCTGATAATTATATAGAATACCAATTTTGTTGTATTTTTTCCAAGATTAATCATGCACAAAAAATTGTCTAATATCAAGAACATTAGCAAGATTATAAAGCTCATCATTGGGGTATGTTATTTTCTTATTATACACAACGTTCAGAATCCATTATTGTATTATTTCTAGTTTATTCATAATGTTGTTAAATGTGATATAGTAAGTATAATATAATTAATATCCTAACAATTTCTTAATATTTATGTATAAAATAGTGTTATATACTACTTATATAGTTATATAATAACTAATTTAGTTAAACATAATGTATCATTCACATTTTGGTTTTATTTATGTTATTGCAGGTACAACAAATCTCCATAAGCCGTAGTTGCTGCATATTTGTGTCACAACTTTCACATTTTAAAAACAATACACCCTCTATCGTCGTTGTCTTATGGATGTCGACGTGTTGATGCGAACCGGTTACGATTCGCGAATAGTTTATGTAACACCCCCCACACAAGAAGTGTTTGGTTTCATCCGGCCGGGTTCTGATTATAACGAACGACACCGACGTACAATATATCTTCCCCCGACCAACATTATTCCATAGTGTTTTTCCGGAGAAGGCTAACTCCCCAGCTTCGTCCTCTACGTCATCCCCAAAACCCTCATCTACGTTGGTGGGAATCAGGTCGACATCAATCTGATCGGCATCCTCCTGATTAGCGAGATCCTGATTAGCGAGATCCTGATTAGCGAGATCCTCCTGATTGGCGGGATCCTCCTGGTTGACGGCACCCACCTGGTCAGCAGCATCGCGGTTCAAGAGCATCTCTCGGACAATGTGGTCTACGCCATCTCGGTGTATCACCATTGCACCGATATCGTTTTCTGCTAACTCATTCAAGAATTTTGTATTAGAAGGCATCTTTAAATGTTGGCACTCAACTGGCTTGGTGTTAAACCTCCCCCGTTTTATATTCCATAGTTCGTAATGGTGACGCCCTTTTGCATGTCTACATTGAAACGCTATGCAGTATTTAATGTCTATTGTTTCCTTTTTCAAATGTCATACATAAATAATACGCTTTATTGTTTTCTTTGATTTTGAATTTAAAAAAATCCGTTTATTGGTCTAACACCCTTTTAAAGTGGTGTCAAGTTGAACGTACCTGCTTAAGGCCTATTATGTCCGTTTACACGGCAATAAATCGACCCTTGAAAATGTTATACTCATAATATGATGGTATACAAAATGCAACAGTAAATAATGCCTTAGAAGTTGACTCTCTCGCATAGTTTGCCGGCTTTTGGATATATATCTATTGTTTTGTGATTATATTCCTTCTTCATATGGTATAACTACCACAAGTTAAAATTTCTTAGACACATTTGTTGATAAATGACATTATTTAAAAAAAAAAAAAACATAGCCAATTTGATATACTCGCATTGATGTTTCATATCTAAACATATAAGGGTTTTTAATAAACATAAAATGAGAAAATAAATTTTGTAATATGCCCCTCGATTGGTGGTGTGTCTTTCGAAGTGCTACAGATGGTGCAGCAAATTTTTCAACTCTCCATTTGTCCTACTTTAACCATATATCTTTGCGCGTGATCCGTCTATTATCCTCATATTGGAGGGATTGAAGAATTCCAAACGCATATTAGCCATATAAATCGTTATTTGGCACTATAATAGCTTTTTAATAAGTACCTTTTACAATTTTATTGTTTGAACCTATAATGTGCTTTTGTATTGACGTAGTTGATTTCTTATGATCCATTTGTATTGGGTTGTCGTAACCTTTTGTTAGAGAGCCACGCTTTATAAGTGTTCGGTAGCTGTACCCTTTTTTTTTTTTTCGGAAAGTTGACCCACTGGCCGTATTAGTCATTGTTAAAGTTGGGCGTATACAGATCTATAGATAAGAGTTATATTTCTAGTCTATTAAGTAGGTAATAAACCATAGGATTTCGGGGAACTGTGTCTTTTGCTGTGCACTACAAATTTTCGGAATTATGAAACCATTGATATTTTCCATTTTGAAATTTATTTTACATGTTTCTTTATCTCGGAACTAGGCGTTTCATAGCCCAAATTACATGATTTTGTGTTCATATACAGTTTTATTTTAACTAAACTATACCTACATCTAAAATAATTTTACAATCATCCTAATTATACATACATCCTAATTATACATACAATTACTTAAACTGAATAATCTATATATATATATAAGTCATCTATTAGCTTTAAAGCCGCAAAAGGTAATACATCCTTATGCACATGTAAAGTCGACGTGTTAGAAATTTTATTCATAATTGTCTAAGTTTTATCCAGTCTCACCACATATATGGAGTTATCTCTGTATTAGAGTCATACAGTTGATTTTTCTTATTTGCTCTTTTGCAATTTATAATAATTAGTTAAGTTAAATTGTATTTTGAATATTCAAAGAATCTACCTATATCTTGCACCGGTTGGTGGGTTAGGATTTTATACATTTAGTAATGGAGCGCAAATAATCCGAGGCAAAACCGAAATCGTTAAGCCGCAGCTGTTTGAATTTATCGCTTGTGTTTTGTACGGCGCTTTAGTATTTCTATTGCACTAGCGCCCCCCCCCAATAAATTAAGACAGGTAGCTTGCCTTTTGGCTTTGTTGAGCGGGAAGGTCGACCATGAGATTATCTTCAAGTGGAATGTGCACTACCCTAGATTTTGTACTTTTCAATTAAGTGTTTATTTTTTTTTAATAAAGTCGGGGTTATTTGTGAAACCTCGTTAATCTTTTGAGCAGTATATTTGTCCATAGAAAATGAATGCATTTCGACTAGAAATTAAATACCAAATTGTATTATTGCGTTGAATTTTGCGTCGATACCTACATTATATGTGTGTAGTGCTCTCGCTTTACTACTATCTCCTATTCACTCACAAAGTGCTTTGGTTGAAAAGTGAATTTACTGTATTATAGATTGCTTGAGATACATAAAAACTACAACTTTTTTGTCAGGAATTCGGATGTTCATAACTAACCACTAGACAAGCGGACTTTCTTAGACCCTATAGATTTAGACTAACAAAATCGACAAGGAACTCATTAAATCTTAATTTGTATAATGTACTTCCAAATTTATTGAAATCATTAAATTTTAATTGTTTTAAATTTAGATTAAAAAAATATTGTTTCATTATTGCTTTTACTCTACATGTGAATTCGTGGATATTTTAAATGACCCAGCAAATTTCGATAATATAGAGGCAATCAGCCCTATTCTGTAATGTATTGAAATCAAGTCAACATTGACATTTGTGATATTTGACAGAAATTCCAATAACTTGATTTGATTCTAATATCTTAACTTTTACAGAATAGCAAACGGCCATGTTTATTGAAATTAAAACAAGTGACCTTGAATACAGTCAATATTTTCAATTTTTGGTATTCTCTATGATGCTTTTCGATTGAAATGATAAGTCAATGTTGAAATTTGTCAATTGAAATCTGGCAAGTGGAGAGAGTTTTTGTTTAGACTTGCCAGAAGAATTAAATTGCGAATTTATTTGGTGAAGTGTGTTTGAGTTGCGAAAATAGTGGAGTTAGTAGTTATCTAGATGTGCATTTTTTTTTTTTAATTAAGCTATGGGAAAATAAAGTTTTGCAAAAAATGATCTGATCGTTAAACAAATACCGATATAAGTGTATCTTAACGTATCTTTCTTATCTAATCAATCTCGTGGGAAAGGTCGATCGAAAGACAGGGATTCCATTTGATAACAATCAATATTTACTGACTATAATATCTTCCTTAATGTCCCCTTTTACAAAAGAAAAAATATTTTATGGGCCTTGTACTAACAGGTGATTTTTGTGGATTTATTTCGCCTATTTATTATACAGTTAACAAATGTCTATTGAAGATGAGCAAAGAACAACTTGTAGATATGCCCAAAGAAGTGATGATTGGGTTGGCTTCACATGAAATTGCATTAGTATGGGATAAGCTACCTACACATCTTCAGAACGATGTCGATATAATAAAATATCAATACTGCACAGAACATCACCTTAAAGATCATGAAGGCAGTTTTGATGCTAATGACGGTCCAATACCTCGAAAAATGTTTTGCTGCTATTGTAAGGTAAACGATGTAAATGTGGCATCCAATAACAATGTTGATATATCACCATCAACTTCAAAGAAGGGGAAATTATACCATTATTGCTGTAATCCACAATAAATTGGGTAACGCAATTTAATTACATCAATCATGTCGTACACGTTCACACTAGCGAGCCGCTAAATGTAATTGTGTATTTAAAATAAAACTGTTTTAATTATACTATGGTTGTTTTTAGTTGTGTAATAAAAAAATAGGAAATAAAATTAATGTAATCTTTTAATGTGTATTTCATTTATTTAACCTTATAATATAATATAAAATATACCATCATAACTACATAATACATACAATATTTGATGTAATAAATATGGTAATAAAAATAAAAGAACATTATTTATGTATCTACATTAGCTTCTTTGTCAGATTGGTTGATATTTTTCAACGAACTAGGGAATAAATAATAAAAAAAACGTATTTTTGGTACCAAATTTTGACAGACGAGTAATGTTGTTTGTTTACATTAGTGTATTTAAACTGATGAAAAATATAATAAAATGGATCGTGATTAACTAAGTCATAATTATCGTAGCTTCTTTATGGAACTGAATTTTTAACTAGGTTTCATTAAATAGTTTTACAGACGGTTGAAGAGAGCCATCCCCATTATTCTGTAAAACAGATTAAAAGAGGCATATAATTATCCAGAGCTTTATTAAAGCATCGCTGTAATTTCCGTTAAAATATTGCTTTTTAATGCATTATCAAAGTAGTCATCGTTTCCGCTTGCTTTTGTTAAAACGCCGTCAAGTTGGACGTATACCGATCTGTAAATATATCTTATATATATACTGCTTTTCTATAAGGTAATAAACCATAGAATTTCGAGAAATTGCACCTAGTCTAATTAGAGCGCAATATAGTGTGCCATCATTTTAGTGTTTCAAACAACAAAAAATTTTGCATGTTTCTTTAACACCCTGTATCTCGGAACTATGTGTTCCCGGCCTACATTTACATATGAACTTTTTTCATATTATTTTGGTAGTTTATCACACCATAAAGTTTGATTCGTACAAATCGATACACCCTATATGTTCAAGTTTGTAAATTAATAAGCTGTAAATCAATGAAAAATTAATATTGTATGTTTAAGTTGAAAGGCAATACTGAGGATTATATTGAATATAAAATTAATAATAGGTTCAGTTGACATAAAGTTTGGTTCGTACAAATCGGTACACCCTATATGTTAAAGATTGTAAATTAATATGCTGTAAATCAATGAAAAATTAATTTTTGTATGTTTAAGGTAGTCATTAAATGTATACAAAAGCAACAGTAAACCCCCAACCGATTTAAAGACACCAAACAATAAAATGTAACAATATTAATAATTACGAGATAGTTAATTCCCTATGACAAAGTCATTATAGAAGAAGTGTCTTATAACAATGTAATACCCTTATGTACTGCCTGCACTAGTGCCTATGCTATATTGTTTAACGGGAAAGTCGACCGACTGATGAGTGGTGACCACAGCGCCTTAATGGCATTACCTCGATTTCAGGCAGGTACCGTTCGCGTGAGCCACCTGGCCTACGTAGCTGGGTCCTTTATGCAGACATATTGTCTGTCGAGCAAATGGGAGCTATAAATTTAACCAACTATTTTGTTTCAAGATATGCGACAGTAAAAACTAAAAAGCTGATTTAATCTTTGATCATTAGAAAATAAATGCGATGTCGCTTGTTCTTTTACCCCATAGAAAATAAATGCATTTCTGCTAATATACCAGATCCCTTGTTAGCGATATTGACAGACATATATTTTTGACAATTAAGAGCGCATAATTTAGCAATTGATGCACTAATTAATATACAACAATTGCTCCAATTCAATTAGTGTAATTAATGTGCAAATAGTCCAACTACTTTCATTTCTCGCGGCAATTGGGTTTTAATTATCCCCCCACCAGACTGCAAATATACTTTGTGATCGAGTTGGTAATTTATATTTAATAGTGAATTAGCTCCTTGCTCTAAAACCTTCATATTCTAAATTATAATCAAATTAAGCTCTAATAAATCGATCACTAAATCGCCATAATAATAAAAAAAATAGAATCAACGTCGGAAAGTATAGAAAGTGTGCCTTTTTTAATGGAATGCTGGTCGAAGACTACCTACAATTTGGAATTTTAATAATTTTTAAAGGCACAGTGACAGTAGGGTATGTGAAATACGAGTGGTTTGATTTTCAGATAGGCACCTGTTTCGTGAAATTATGCGGCAGTAAATAACGTTGTCAGTGACAATGAATGACTCCTTTAGTATGCGGTTCAAACCTTTTGTCCTATTCGAATCGCATAAAAGCTGACTTTGGTTACCAGATCCCTTGTTAGCGATATTGAATGACATATATTTTTGACAATTAAGAGCGCATAATTTAGCAATTGATGCACTAATTAATATACAATTGTACCAATTCAATTAGATATATTGCAATTATACTAGTCTAATTACAGCGTAATAAACTTTCATTTCTCCAATTGATGTACTAATTAATATATAATTGTACCAATTCAATTAGATATATTGCAATTATACTAGTTTAATTGCAATAATCCAATTACTTTCATTTCTCGCAACAATTGGGTTTTTTAATTAACCCCCTCCAGACTATATAAAATAGTGTAATTAACGCGCAAATAGTCTAATTACACATTTACAAATTACTAATTACGCAATTACAGCGCAATAATTCAATTACTTTCATTTCTCAGCGCAATAATCCAATTACTTTCATTTCTCGCGACAATTGGATTTTAATTATCCCCCCTCCAGACTAATTACATTTATTAGATATATTGCAATTATACTAGTCTAATTACAGCGAAATAATCCAATTACACAATTACAAATTACTAATTACGCAATTACAAATTACTAATTACGCAATTACAAATTACCTCCCAATCTAATTATTCTAATTACATTTATTGCAATTACAAATTACCTCCCCCCACTATAATTATCCTATTTGCCCCCCACCCCAGAAAAAGTGGTGGGGGGAGCAAAAGTGGTGGGGGGGATACCCGGGTCCGCTATTACCTCTCTACTGGGAAGGTATTTGTAATTCGGTTGAATAGCCCTAAATGTTGTAGATAATTCTGTAGTTATTGGAAAAAAATACAACACTAAAATCTCGGCCCCTTGACGGTTGCGCCTCTTTATATTATTTACTCAATGCTTAAACATAGTCGATAAGAGTTATTGAAACTGCTCTGTGAAAGAACTTGGATTACTATAAGAACCACAGGATTTTAAACTTTGTGAGCAACTAAAATATTTTATCTACGATCGTGTAAAAAGTAACAGTTTTTTACGTCATTTAGTGTAAAAACTTGCCTTTTATAGGAAACTGGGCAGTAATAGTTATTTATTATACTAGTGTGTAATTATGCACATTGGTCACGCAAGAAAAAATTAGCCACGACACCTTCAGGTCGAGTGGCTAATTTTCTTAAGTGAATAAAATGTGCAATTACACACGTGTACAATACAACATTTTATCCAACATGTTCTTTTAATGAAATTTTATTTGAATAATATTTTCTTAAACATATTGACATTGACATTTCATTTGACAAATACATTTTTATATTAGGAAAAATCATTGTAACTGGGAAAGTCATATAATGGCGGCTATGGGTTTGATTGTTATCAATCAAAGTTGGGAATTCCTGAATGGTAAGTAGTTGGTGGTTATGAGTTCATTAATCCTTGTAAAGGATAATGATTAGTATTATTGGCAAATTGTCAAACGCAGATATGCATTATTGTATAGTCGTTTAAAAAAAATTTTATTGCACGATTTCAATACTATGGCACAGTTTTACAAACATACGGTACCTGTTTGCCAAGTATGCGCAACGAAATATCCAGAATAATTTTTATATGCCCTGTATATTTTGTGCCCTGTTTTGTGCAATTATGTCAAAAATTAATATATTTGTTTATTTGTTCTTAACTTTTATTTAAACTCTGTGATTGTTTTTCCTCTTAATCTATAACATTATTGTTTTATATGACTGATGGTCGATATGGTAGCGTATCTGCCTCTCACCCAAAAGTGCCGGGTTCGATTCCCGGTCGTGGCAATGGAAAATACTGTGAGAGGGATTTTTCCATTATACACGGATATTGAATGTGTGTCCTTTGTCTATAAATGTGTAGCCCCCTCCCGCACAAGGCTCTTCAAGAGCCTTCTGGGATAAAGGGGGTCGTAATTACATGTGGTGTTATTTATTTATTGTTTAGTTACATTAAAGATATAATATGTGATCAGTCAAGAAAAACGTATTCATCACCCTCGTAGAAAAATATTGTTCCTAACACATGCGGAAACTGTCTTTTCTGAACTTGACAGCTTGACCGAACTCCACTTCGCATCGTTTAGTCAACGGCAGTCGCGAATGGAAAAGTACCACTTTCCGTACTTGTTAGGGAAATAACTATTTCGAATTTTAACTTTCAATAATTGTCTTTAAATGATTTGCAAACAATAAACTGGGATTGCAATTTTAGCCACAAAGATGTTATTGTTAGGTATGTTATGAGTTAGGACCGCTAGAATCACTAAACTACCTCTTTGGTTATATAACCTAATCTCAAATGTATGGTGAAATTGAGAGATAAAGCGCGATAAAATTTAATTATGGGAGCACTAGAAATTAAATTTCATTGAAATTAATTATGAAGTTCTGTGAATACAGCTGTAACAAATAAATAGAAAGCTTTTCGCAAAAAATTTAAAACTGACCCAAAAAAAACAGTACTCAGTGTTAAATTTAACGCAAAAGAGGGCGACGAATTAAACCTAAGAAATTATTGTTAGTAATTTCGTATTTAACTATACTTGTATTATTAATAAATGTATTATTAAAATCTATATTTCCGACTCCATGGAAAGTAGCACATATTATTCCTGTTCCAAAGAATAATTAATTTCTCTTCTCACATTTTACATTATAGATCCATCAGCATTTTACTCAGTTTATCTAAAATACTACAGAATCAGCCAGTTTCTTCTGCTATTATAATTTTTCACTTAATCTGACTCTGGATCAAATCATTGTACTATTAAATATAACTGATGACTCATTAAAAACACATGACGATAATAAAGCATTTGCTTAATTTTTTTTATATTTTAGCAAGGTTATTGATACCTTGAATCATACCGCTTTGTGCAAAAATTTACATTTACATTATTTTGTTACAATGATCAGTTGTTCCTCTATGTTTGTTGATATAAATAAAGGTGTATGACAAGGTAGTATCTCGGAATGTTTACTTTTTCTATTCATAGAAAATTTCAAAAATTATTGTCAATCACATCAAAATGCTAACGATACTCAAGTATAATTATATTCTCTTTGTTTAATCAATCTAAATCTTATAGCTGAACAAATCAATTCTCATCTTGATCTAATTCCATAACTTACTAAATATTCTTGTTTGTGGTACTTTCCTATTAGTTGCATTAATATTCTGTGCAAGATTTGCACTTACAGTACACATAAGTTAAATATATTTGCAATTTTGTAAGCAATTTAACTTGAATTAAAATTAAAATTTTACGATATAAAAAGTTCGTACTTCAAAAAACAAACCTATAAGAATCTAAAATGTCATATTTGCCTACTTCTAAGTAATTCAGAGTTCCATTGGAATACATGAATAAAGACATTGATATTACCCTGTAAAAACTTTAATGTTGTTATTTATTTTACCAAAAGCAATTTTCTTTAAATTTATTTTGAAATCTAAGGTCAACAATTTTCCTTATGATGTTTTCACAGAGTAAGTAAATCTCCGGTTTGTTTGATACACAATGAAGTTTTAAATTAGATTGGAACAAATCGGACGAAATATAATGCTATAGAGGAGAAACGTCCACTGAGACCATAAACCAAGACGTGTCAATTGCGCTAAGCAACTGAGCCACAGAAAATTGCGTTTTTAATATTGCCTTTTCCCCTGGAATCCAATTTCATGGAATTTTATTGGAATATGAGAATTCTGCCATAAATCAATTCGATGTTTGTAAAAGTTTTAGTAAAACTGAACATTTTATGTTGGAACTAACTAGCATTTAATTTCCAATTTTCCAATTTATTCATCAATATGTAATAGTATATTACGTAATGAGAGTTGTAAATAGCATATTACGCACGAATGGAAAAATTGCGCACGATGCCGCGTAGCGGCGAGTGTGGCAATTCCATGAGTGCGTAATTGCTTTACAACTCGAATTATGTACTATACTTTACCTACGATCGTATTTATTGAAATTAAAACACAATTTTGTATTATTTGTTGCTTATGTCAGTTTTGACAGAGCTAGAAAATTAAGTTTTGCACCTGCCTTTTTAATAATTTTAGCCTGGTGTCAGAAATATGAACTACAAGTGTTGTGTTAAGTAGGTCACGTGGTCACATTGCAGCACATCTCAGCGGCTGAGCGTGCGATTTGTTTACGGTGTGTAAGGTTCAATTTACGTAGGTGGCGGAGAGTGCGTTTTCAGCTATTTACGTTAGTGATCGTAGGTAAAAGTAAATATAGAACCACATTAATTAAATTGCATATATTAAGGACCTTCTCCTGTTTTTGTCCACTGCCGGGCCGTCCTAAATTTTATAAAAGCCATATTGGCAATCGCTTTCTGCATTTAACCTGTCAATAATATTCAGGACTTATATCTTACAATATCCTTTTTTTATAAGGTGCGTAGCTGTCGTCCTCTAATCGGTATTTCCCAATGATCTGGAACCGCAGGTCGAGTGAAGGGATATCTGCCGCCACCAGTAACTACTTCATAGGAGATTGTCTTATACGCACTACTTACTTCCAACGTGACACAATGCTGGACCGGCCAAGTCTTCCTCTAATTTTTTGGACCTCGAGCTTAGTAGTTAGCAGTAGCAGTTACACGACTGTTTGGAGAAGCAAGAACATTTGACTCTCACCCAGGAGTTTCGATTCCCAATCGCTACACTGGGATTTTTACAAATAAGTCAATACTAATATAGTCGGGTATTGATTGTGTACCTCTTGTCTTCCCACACAAGACCTTTTAAATGCTTTTAAGGATAATGGTAGTATTACCTTTGGTGTTTATTAGTATAGTATTAGATATTATAGTTGCGGAGTTACATAACAATTTGATAGGGTAACTGTTACTTAACGATCTGCAACACGCTACTGGATTATAAAACTTGATACCAAGGAGCATATAATATAGCTCTAGAAACAGTTATCATAATAGCATGGAATGAAATCAAATTTATAAAGTTTTATTTTCCAGTAATGATACAAAATAAATTTTACTATACAGTAAGGACGTAAAGTCAGTTCCCCCCCTGCTAACTTTTTAAGGAATTTTAACACATTGAAATAAATTTAAGGTCAGTTTCCCAGATGGTAAAGCAACTTTTTGAACGAAAAACAATTGATCCTTTTTCCAAAATGGCGACCGGCCGCCATATTGCTTTTTTCAAGAACGTCCTAGAAGGCCGAGTCCTCCGTCAAATTAAAGGTATTTGCATGCTTAGTACTTGTCTAGAATTTGGTTACATTTTATTGACGAATAACAGAATGGCAATAATTTTAAAAATCATATTAGCCGAATTTAAGAAAAATAGAAAAGTATTTCGTTAATGAATCTTGTTTGTTCTTATTAATTAGAATAAAAAATGGCACGTATTGTGAATGAGAAAGTGGAAGCAATACTGATATTTGGAGAGAAGCTGTCCGATTATTCAACAATCGCTTACGAAAATACGCGAATGCTTTCTAATATTTGTCACATATCAAAAACTTCAGTTAAAAAAATTTTAAAGAAAAAACATTTTACCCCTTACAAATACAAACTGTTACATGAATTACGAGAGGGAGACCCAAATCATAGACCATTATTTTCCATGAGAATTCTAGAAAATATGAAGAGAATGCCTAATTTTATTAAGAATATCTCTGTTTTACCGACGAAGCTACATTTTTTCTCAATGGAAAGATGAACAAGCAACAAACTAGGTAGTGGAGCGACGTGAACCCCCATGTTTTTCGAGAAGTGCATACACAATATCCCCAAAAAGTGAATGTGTGGACCGATATTTTGGAAAATTATATCGTGGGACCGATAATTGTTCAGGGTAACTTATCGGGACCATTATATTTAAATATTCTGCGTACAGAAATAGTCCCACTTATAAATGAAATTATTGAAGGCTATCCTGACGAATTTCAAGGGAATATCATGTTTCAGCAGGATGGTGCCGCGCCTAATTTTTATAGACCTGTAAGGGACTACCTAGATGCCACTTTTCCCGGACATTGGATTGGTCGAGGGGGGCCTATAGCGTGGCCGGCCCGATCGCCGGATCTGAACCCCTTGGATTATTTTTTATGGTGGTACGTGAAGTCAAAAGTATACCACAATCAGCCCCAAAATATCGAGGAGTTGGAACAAAATATTACAGAGGTCATATCTCACATAAATGGGCGAATTTTACTAAAAGTTCGTGAGGAATTTTAAAGAAGAAATCGAATATTTTTTTTATTAAAATGGAGGTTACTTCGAACAGTTTTTAAAATAGTGATGTATTGACGTTAGCATTATTTATTATTAGTATCTACAAGTTGCAAACTGTTTTGTTTAATTATTACATAATTAAAATGTACCTAATATTTTCGATCGTTTTTAAATGTATCCACATATTTAAATTATTGCCATTCTGGTATTCGTCAATAAAATGTAACCAAACTCTAGACAAGTACTAAGCATGCAAATACCTTTAATTTGACGGAGGACTCGGCCTTCTAGGACGTTCCTGAAAAAAGCAATATGGCGGCCGGTCGCCATTTTGGAAAAATGATCAATTGTTTTTCGTTCAAAAAGTTGCTTTACCATCTGGGAAAATGACCTTAAATTTATTTCAATGTATTAAAATTCCTTAAAAAGTTAGCAGGGGGGGAACTGACTTTACGTCCTTACTGTATAAGTTTACGTGAGATATTAACGTGTATGTATAAAAATATAAGGATTATCTGAAAATCTTAAAATTCATCCTTAAAAATTATTTCATAAGCGTAGTAGTACAAATTAAATTTCTGATTCGACCTAAATTTTATTAATTAGAGTGAAGTGCTTTAAAAAAATTCGTTTACGCTAGAAAATATGTTAATTTGTAACAGTTTTCTTGCTTTATTTGGATATATTGATCCATTTTTATTTAGAACATTAGTATATGGTGGTGCTAAAAACTGCTTAAAATGACGACTGGTGTACATTATACACGAGTATCTATGTACAGATTTGTGAGATTTAGTGATTTTTTAAATATTCACAGTAGTTCTGTCTAAGGAATCTACATTTTTTAAGGTTCTGTAATGAAATGAGAGAACGCTATACATTCGTAGTAACCCTTCATTCCATTACGTATCCTGCAGAACAATATAAAAATAAACGAGTACAATTATTTTTTCAATTGACCTTATTACAAATACTGCCTTACTTATTTTTTCTTCAATTGTAATATTATGTATTTCATATCAATTTGTTGATGGATGACTTGAGAACTTTGTATCTGTATATCACTAAGATCTGTGGAAACGGGCACAGTAGTAAGCGGGTAAATGCGTTTTGAGGAAAATTAAAAATTTATTTCTGATATGTTTCGGACTTAGATGAAGAGGGAATTATCGAAGTCCTAGATGTGGTTTGGACTCCACAATAAACTGTAAGGCCTCGTCTCTCTTTACCTAACACAAAATCCTAGGATTTTCCGGCGGTTACTTCGGTGATTTGAGAGGCGGTTAAGAAAACGTTTCAAAAAAGAAAGAAAACAAATCATATCAAGTGGCACATATTTGATTGGGGCGTAATATTGACCATTTTTTTTAAGTTTAAAACTAATGTATTTATAGTGGTGTCAATTGTTGAAGTTTAAAAAAATTATTTTAGATATTAACAGTGTACAAACTTTATGCAAACAGGAAAATATAAAACTTTAGTTTTACGTAACCAAATGTAGTGACATAGATAACGTACTGAATGTAAACATAAAGCACTCTTCAATAAGGTGACAATGAGAATATCTATTCCGAGCGAGTATTTCCGCTAGTTTTAAATATATAAAAATGAGATCTCCAATGTAAAGTAAATTGCTCTTAACAAGAATTGATAATCGCTTACTGATGCCAGATTTGGCTGAAAACAATGAATAATAGTTAATGAATGTAATAAACAACAAATAATTAAATCGTGATCGAAATTTTAGAAAACAAAAGCCAAACCTCTTCTTTCTAACTATACAAACAGACAACAGATTAAACCTAAATGAATTGTTTCATTTAGAGGCGATTGTTTGTTGTTTCCATTGTAATTCACGGGCTACAAACTTAACTAGGTACTCCAGAGACCGAGACTCATCGTTCATGTAGCGCTACAGCCGTTGCATTGAATTGTTAACTACGTCAGTCTTGTACTCTCAGCTAGAGATGGATTGAGAACGGTCACAAATAGTAACGTGGCTCTGGGATTATCCATATATGCAGGGCCTATGCATATAGAGGGTGAGTCAGTTTTTTGTATTATATACATAGTGTTGAACTACATTTTTCTTTCCAATTTTCTTTAATGTAAAAATAACTGTTTAAAATAGGATAAAATAAGTTTAACATTAAATACTATTGTCTAATATTTCCAGTTGCTTAGATAGCTTAGAATGAGGATATGAATTGGAATTGGAATTGGAATTTTTTAATTTCTCTTCAAACATATGAAAAAGCATTCAATATTGTATCAAAAAATCTTTTGCTAGTTGTTTATGTTTTTCCGATTTACGTTAAATTTGACATAGGTACCTTGTATTCAATGAATTCGAATATTTCTGTTTATTTTAAAGAAGCTGCATCTTATTAACGTAGCCAGAAGGTTTTAAAAAAGTTAACAGTTCTTTTATACATTTGAAGAAAATTAGAACATTTTCAGGGGTTTGGAAAAATGTATTTCATTTGAAGTACTCATATATGCCTTTCTGTCGATGCAACTGAAAATATTAAAGAATAGATTTTAATGTTAAATTATCTGCATCCAAGTACTTAGTCATTCACAGTCTGTATATAGTCTTCCATTTTGAACAGATTTGGCAAACCATGTGGCATCGATCGTAAAGTAACTGGTGAGATTCTTAATATAATTGAAACGATACATGAGGGAGTCAAGGTGAATATACCAGGTCGCCATCAACGTATTGTTCACGGAATAACTTCATTATTATGAAAGATTTTAAGACTTTAAAAATTTGGAACGTGTAGATCACTAAAGTCAAAATTTGACATAATTCTGCATAAACATAAATATAAACATAAGCACACCACAGAAGTTAGACAACCCCCAAATCCAAAGCCAAGGCTGTCCGGAAGGGGGTTACATAAAATACTACTTCGGGTATAATTGAAAGTGGAGCACAATAAGCCGAGGAGGCTGCAGTGCCCTCGGTGTTTAAACAGACGAGCCCTAGGTGGAAAAAAAAATAATTGAAAGTGACACTAATTTTCTTATTCTAAATATAATACCCTACAAATTTTTGCATTTTCGCATTCAACATATTATTTTAATTTAAAACAGGGCGTTGAAAATGTGAAAAAACTGAACAGGATAAGTAGACCAATGCATAATTTTATTTTTGTATTTTATGCAAAGTAGGCATTGGATAATATGACGCATGGGCGTGATTTTTGTCACTCCATATACTACGGAAAGTTCGTTTTAATTAAATAAGTGTGTTTTTCCTGCAGATTCTATATTTTTTTAAATTCATGGAAGATAATAAATTTTCTGAACGAATTTTAAATAGGACCTCAAATAGGACAATTTTTTTGGCACCATAGGAAAAGGTATATTATCAGTTTTTGTTTGATATGAATTATTTCTAGATTTGTTAAGTCCGACGGTTTATAAAATCTAATGCGAAATCATATCAAATCTGCCAAAATCAGAATTTCATGACAAACAAGAAAATGTAGTACATACAGGACGTTCCATTTAATATACTTAATAAAGTTGGTGTCACTTCCAGATAGACAGGAAGCAGTATTTTAATCGCAATTATGTCAATTTCTGGCTTTAGTACACAAGCTCTAAATTTCAGAAGTCTTTCATAATAATCGAATTATTATTCCATTCCAGGCATTACTTTTTTAGCCACCCAGTATGAAATTTACACAACAATGCCATGATATCAACAAAAACAAGAGTCGTGGACATATGCATTTAAGCGTATCCTGTATCCCAATAACACAAGCTTATAGTTTTTACAATAAAATTACTATAGAAAAATAAGTTTTCAAAATAATATATTATCTACAGAATGTGTGTGTTATAAAATATCTTACATTTGTCTTCTATAAAATATCTCTAAGATCAAAATAACTAAAGAAAAAACAAAGCATGTTTTAACATTGATTTACTCTACAAAAAGAAACGATTTAGGTATAAGGACAAAATCATTTTGAAAATTCCCAACGATTTGTTGACAACTGATTCCAAAATCCTGTGTTCCAATTGAACGAAGATAACTGCCTTCTATATTTGGCACATAAAATGTACATAGGAAAACATACCCCAAAAAATATATCTAAATAAAAATTTACAGAAGTTGCAATTTAACAAGCGTCGTTAAGACATTGAAAATGAACTTGGCTAACTTTCAAGTCTAGCATGATATTTACAAAATCTGCATAATGTACAAGGGATAGAAATGAAGAAAAGTTTTAAAAATCTTTAGCTTTTATTAAGCTAAGGCCTGTAAACTGTTTTTACTTATTATTTTACATTAAAAAGCAACAATACGAAGTGATTGTTTTCTTCCGCAAAAACTTTAGAGAGAGAAGCTATATCAGGAGGTTCCTTACCTCCTCGCACTTCAGGAAACAGAGACAGGTGATCTGCTGATATAGCTTTATCTCTCTCTTGTTTTAATCACCGCTCACTGAAACACAACTCACACACGTTTTGCAGATAGTGTTGCCAATAACAATTATTATTGTGTTCATCTTCTGCTGATTGATTGATTGATTGATTAATAGCGGGGTTGGGTCAAACCCAAATTGCACTGCAGCTCAATTGGCTTATTGTACATCCCCGATTCTTACATGAGCTCCGTCCCTTTAATGGGGTTTAATAGCTTCTTTGCAAGATTTTCATGCGGAAGATTGTCCCCGCATTGTAAATCACCGAAAAGAGCAAATCTCCTTCGGCCCAGTGCTTCACAGTCGTACACTATGTGCGAGGAGGTTTCTTCCTCATCTTCTGCTAGTAGCAACACTTTACAATAATTTCAGAAAAAATACAATCCGGCAGTAATCCATATTGTTAATATCACGATACTTCACATCTACTTGCAAATTCACAATTTCACAAAGGGTCAAAATCAAAAAAATTGCGCAAACCTTATTTAAAAATTGAGAGAATAGGTGAAAAAATTACAAACCGCCCATTTTTATTATATTAAAACTCGCCACATATATATAGATTTTAGATTTAGATTCGCAACAAAACTGAAGCACAAAGAAACATTTTTCACCCCCGATCCCCACAATCGCATGCCGAATTCTATTAAAAATTACAGTCTACCCGTACAAGACTCAAAACACCAAATTTCATACAAATATAAATTTAGTTTTAAATTTTTTTACTAATATTTAGGTTGGTATACTTTTTTCTTATTTTTCAACTCCCAAATCCAACTATTCCAAAAATTCTTAAAATCAACAGATTCGTCCATATAGGACTGCCAAAATTGCAACTCGACACTTTTTCTCACCAAAACTTCAACACGAAACAACTTTTTCACCCCCGACCCTCCCCCCCTCAAACCTCCAAACCCCAAACCACATCCGCTATTCTCTTAAAAATTACAATCGACCCGGAAAAAGTTTCAAAACACCGAATATCGATTTTCAGCTTTTTCCGACAATTATAACTTTTTCCCATTTTTCAACCCCCAAATCCAACTCTGCCAGAAATTTTTGAAAAACCCACATATTATGCTCTTCAAAACATCAACAAAAACCTTCCCTTTATATATCATATTACTCACATATGGATTCCCTTCGCAATATGAAAATAAATCACCCGGTTAAAAACGTATCTTAATTTTACATCCCTGTAACTTCACCCCTGTACACCACAGACTCCAAATTCAGCCCGTACGATGAGCGCTGGTTCATCCTCTTTCCAACTAGTCCAAAATCAAATTTGAATTTCAAAAAGTATGCGATGTAACAGCACCGAACGCTTTCAAAAAAAACGTTTTAACCCCCGTATCTTTGCCCACTCGAATTTTAAATTTTCTAAATTACTTTCAATAGTTTACATTTGACGAGATCTTCAAAATGATAC
Organism: Rhagium mordax; assembly: GCA_963680705.1. NCBI lineage: Eukaryota > Metazoa > Arthropoda > Insecta > Coleoptera > Cerambycidae > Rhagium > Rhagium mordax. Next base: position 68,918,377 of record OY796657.1, read on the forward strand.
CGAAAACATCCACCTAGCATTCTCAGAAACTGCGAAATTTCCAAGCGTCACACAAATTGCTACTGGACCCCCGTATTACCGTTACACCTTCGATTTGTTAAATATTTTCAATGTTAAAATATTTAGTATATTTATTTTTAATTTGTGAGAAATTATCCTCATTAAAATTTTTTAAAAAATACAGCATTGGCATATCTTTAGATGTTACATCATCAAAACTAAGAAAAATAAGCATTAATTATAAAACCATAGGTCACCTTACCAATAAATAAAGCTTTTTGAAGAAAAGTTATACTTAGTTCGAGTCAGTTAGGTAATTATTTGAAATATAGTTATTTTATTTAATCTTGTCTTTTTCAGCGCTCCACTTTAATTTGTTATAAGTGTAGCATTTTTTGTAACGGTCCATAAGGGAAACTTGTTTAAGACAATTCGTGAACTATCATTACGGAAAAAAATGGGATACCATCTCAAACCATTGACCTTTGCAATTGTGACCTACTAAGACTTAAATTTTCGGTGTTTCCTTGCTCTTATCTTATTCCAATCTAGATGTACACCGAACCAGATACGCCTGTAAACCGTTCCCGGCTCATATACATTTTGCTTACACCCTGAATTTCACGGTACATGTCAGATAGTGCCTTCAGCTCCAAGAAAATTCATTTGCGTGGGATGTTCTAGAGCGCTGTATTTCTATGCATGCTAATTCTTATCATTCAGTGCATAATTATCAGAATGACAACGAAGAGAGATATTGATATTTGTTTTGAAATTTTTCGATTTCTGAAAAACAAAGTGTCTCAAAATCTAAATGAAATTTAAAATTGCTTAATTTTTTTCTTAAATATACCAACGGACACGAAAAGTGCATAACACAAAGATTCTATAATTTCTTTATGTTTGATAATAATCGACCATTAGCCACAATGAAATGAATTTTTATTATATTCTAGAACTATTATTAATGGATTATATCGCATGTTCAATATTAGTTCAAAATTGGGTTCAATTTATAAAGTACCTGAAGTAAGTAAGTAAGTAAGTAACTAAGTAAGTAAGTTGCTTTTCTTCGTGAATTTAAAAGTATCTTATTGGGATGTATCAATTATATGCATTAGGAATATGCAATATATTGAGGTTTTATCTACCCGTAATTTTCTGCTTTGACAAATATGAAGGAAAATTCTAATTTGCTAAAACATGAAAACAAAATCGACAATTCTTAATAATGGGCATTGCTCATTCTTGCCTCGATAATGGCTAATAATAACTTGCACGATAGTGCCTTGCGTTTGGTACAAGTCATCTTCTAGATATTAGTTCCTTTCCTCTATTTCCTTATTTACCCGTAAAAGCACTATTATTTTTTATTTACTCTAAGATGCTAACAAAACATGGCTTTCGTAATTTTTATTTAATAAAATATACTTCAGTGGTAGTTCTTTTAAAATTACGATTCAATAGAATTGCTCTATAATCAAGGTATCCTGATTGTATGACATGTTTTGTTTCAAACTTGCACCTACTTTATTTATAAATTCTTATAATAGAACTGAGAAACTCACTTTTTGATAAGAGGTCTGGAGGTTTTCACCCAATTCCGTCAAAAGTTCATTTCATGCGTTTCCTATGGAATGAACAAACGAGACTCTAATAGCCGATATAGAAACAATAAAGTTTATGTTTTGCGAGTATATATCAATAACCTTCAAAGAGATGTTGGTCAGTGAGATTATAGTCCATAAGCTTTAGTTTCTCCATTTTCTTCAAATATAGAACTCAAAACGTGTGTGTTTTGTTACAATAATTATATCCTATCTGTTCATTTTCGAACCAAGTTGGCTGAATATGTTGCACATTTTAAAGAATGTAAGGATATAAAAACGTTTCAGACGTCTAGAGCAATCAATCGGAATTCCCATTCTGATGCTTCCTTTATTCAATCGACTAATAAATCCGCTTCCTTACCGGAGAAGGGTTTGTGTCTACCAACTGAACCATCGTATTTAGTGTTTGCTCGATCCGACATCGGTTACGGTTTTTTGTTAATTTAGTAAGATTATAACATCTATAAGGTCTGAGAGATAGCAATTCTCTGGTAAATTTTAGAATAACAAGATACGATCAAAATGTAGTTAATACAACAGCAGAAGGGTACACTAAACATGCAAAATTTGATGGTTCTTTATAAAATCAGTTCAACAAACATATTATATGCAAGAAATCACAAAATTTCTCTTACTACATATTTTTTTAATCATTTCTCGAACTTCCTTGAGGTAATCTGGTAAATAGGCCAGTTTGTCCTATACATTCTGCAATCCATTTCTGCTATGATTTGCCAATTTAGTTTATTTGCCAAAGTTTATACTAAATGCATTTGATTCATATCTGCCAAATCACGATATCAATATTAGTACAATGCAAATATTCGCGAAAAAACGATACGTTTAAAAATATTTGCTTCTCTAACTACCTCTTTAAAAATTTCATATTAATGGTAAAAAACTACATTTATTACAACTATTACAACTAAAGTTACTTTAGTTTCTTTGTAGTATCTACCTTGACCTTAAACATTTTTTCTTGGTCGAGATACGAAAAAATACTGATAGGTATTGGAAGAATTTTCGGTTAAACACCAAAATTTAATTTTCGTATTTTCGTTCAAAAAGGTGTTTTAGTTCTACAATAAACTCTCAAAATAAAAAAATTATGTTTCAATAATCCTGAGTATATCCGGCATACATAATCTGATTCTTAACTGTGATTTATATTACTTATTACGAGTTGTTTCGATATTCCATTTCGTGTGAAATACTGAATAGGTTTTTTCTCTTTATAGCCTCAGGAGTTAAATCCATTCAGTCACGAGTATGGTTTTACAATATGTTTGCAATTGGGAAACAGGGATTAACAGGGATACACCTTTCACGTCCAGGAGTCCTTCTAGACGGCTTACTTATACACATTAGAGCTAGACCACGGGTTAAAGGAGGACTTACAGCGAATAGGTTACAAAGGAACCGCGTTTAATTATCAAACACTGTACGCTATATATTTTATTTGAAATTATCAGCAAATGGGGAATTGCAGAAAACTTTTAAATTTTTTAAAGAATGCCGTATTATGATTTTGATATTTTTTGCATGAAATAAAATATTATTGGGTGACAAATAAAATATGATTGGGTGACGGGGAAGAATAATTGTCACAAACATAGGAGATGTTACCTAATTTAATCTATATGTTGAATATCTGCTTTGTTTAGTTAATTAATAGTTTAATTATATTTTTATGTAAATTGCCGAAATTGATGTGTAGATTCCGATCATATAATTAAATAATTTCGGTCCAAATAACCATGTTCAGAGAAAATTTGTGTGTTAAATTACATTATAATTACTGTTAAATAAATTTTTATATCTGTTCATACAGAGATCAATTCTTCAAAACCACTAAAGACGAAAAAGTTAATTGTTATCAACAATCACTAAAAAGAAAATCACTACATGTTTATGAAAATTACTGTACAGAGTTTAATTTTTTTAATAACAATATTTTATGTTCCTATAAATAAACGTTTTTTTTTCAATAAAGAACTTGCCAGTTCTCCTTCATCATTTTTATATTGCTAATATATCTGCATAGCTGTTGGTTTTATGAAATGTATGGTTTCTGACGTTACTGACTTTGCTAACTACAATACTAAGGCGTCCTTGTTTGTCCGTTTAATATAAGAAATTACATCATACCCATACCCATACTCATATTATATAATCATTGCGATTCAAAAAGGCATATTATTACTAAGAACTTTATTTTATATATTTAATAATTTTAGTCAAAAAATTAAAAACTTCATATTACTCGATGATTTCATATTATATTTTTATATTATGAAGGTCATGATTAACTAACAGAATTTTATAAAAATCGGTGAATTCACGTTCAACTTTTCACAGAATCATGTTCATTTTCTTTTTCTTATTATTCAAATCTTACATGAGTTTCAACAATTTATTTTTAAATAATTTTATTGTATTTTAATTGATATTTATGTCGGAATGAATACCTGTATAAAATAAGTTCCTCATTCTAGAACATCATTTGTACCAATTTATATATTGTTGTTTTTATTCGTAATATGAGAAATATTTTATTATCTACACTCAGATACGTTTTGATTTATATGGAAACTTAAACATGTTTGTATAATATTAACATTAGTTCCCTGAAAATTTATGATACGTTTTAAAATATTTTTTACAAAACTTCAATATTTGTGACAAACTCTTCTTATATCAAGATGAGCGAAAATCCGGTGTAGTTTCCAACAGATCCGCGCACTCTTGCGGCGCTATATGCGATAAGGCTGGGTCGCCCCAGTACCTCGTGGACCACCGCGACGCCAACGTAGGGACGCCTGGCGGAATTTAACGTCGCGAAGCTTTCGTCTTAGTCCGGGAGGATTTCGACAGTTGTGCTTTGGAAAGTTTGATTAAAAAAAGTTTTTGTGAATGAAATGGATGAATATGAATTGATTTAAATGGGGTGCTCAGAATGTGATTACTTAAAATGTGACTGCGAGGAATTTGTTTAAGTGAAAATCTTGTTTTAAAGTTTTAAGTTGGTGACAATTTGGAAAGTTTAAATTTGTGAGGACAGTACGCGATGTAAGTAGTTTTAAGCTGCTCATTTCAAGAGATCTTTTCTACGTAATTAAAATTGTTCTTTTTATTTTATAGGCTGATTTATATTGGATGTTCTGCTTCAGAATCTTAAGTATGAGAAAAAGACAATCATTTGTACTGTACAAAAAAAAAAACTGAAAACGCGTTTAATTGCGTCGTTCTCAGTTTTTTGCTATATTTATATAGATTGAATTTATTTAAATTTAGACGTTAAAAAATGAATTACAATTTTTGGAGCCGTCCTTAACTAAACATACACAAATTTAAATGTTATGAACGACGTGTTATATGATTTTGTCAAAGTACATCACTTTGAAAAAAAGATCCCTTCGCGGTACAATATTCTGTGGTGCGTACGTGTGTGTTTATGAGTTATGACTTCTTACGTTCTTTAAAAGTGAGAAAACAGTCGTTGATATTTTTATTTAGAATTAAGAGAGACACGTAATATGGAAAGACAAATTTTTCCATTATATCTCTATAATATGAATTATATAGCGTCATAAATGATGAATTAATATCTTCAATTCCGTATCATAATATATTTAGAGCAACGCATTACTAGGACATTCTTTTAAACTTGTAAAAATAATTTTGCTATTTTTACAAAAATATATAATGTTGGACAATGAATCACTCACGGCAAACACACTTTTAGAAAGGGCGTAAATATTGGGGCGCTTCGAAAAAATTGTATAAAATTGTAATTTATCACTTTTAGAGTCTTGCAAAATAATATTTATGATGTTAATTAAATTTTTTATATATATAATGACGAATATATTCTCGTTGAACACGAGATATTTTAAAAAAATTAAGAGATAATTATTCTAACTCAACAAAAGATATTTTTGAAATTACACATTTAGATATTTTTGAAATTACACATTTTCAATACTTAGTAGTTAGTAAGTTATATTTCCTTGCTGACTTATGCTATCTTCTGGCTATTGTAAAAGTTAGATTTTATTTAATGTTTTTAGGGTTGTTTTCCAAAGGTGGTTGAAATAAACTAAATCGAGTCTAGGGTTAATTTGATGCAGTATGAAAAAATGAGGCTTCTGTAGGAATGGTGGACTGCCTTTCGAATTCCTGAACTTCATTTTAGAAAAAATTAGGAAAACTCTTTCATTAATCTAACAAACATAATCCAGGAAATAGTATTAGGTGTATCTAAATTATGCAGTTAAAATTCCTTTATATTTATCATTAACTCCTTGCGTTTTGTCATTGAGGTTATTTTCGGATAGATTAACAGAAATGAACGTCAAGAATCCTTTTATGGGATAATTTAAAAATAAATAATTATTTCCCACCAACAAAAATCTTCCCATGCCAATTAATTTCTCAACATTTTTTAGTACGATTCGTCAAAACTAGTAAGGAAACCGACCAAAAAAGCAATACCCGTATGGTAATGATAAGTTAAGAAAATTTTGATTGTATAATTCAAATATAATCCTCACATTTCTCCCTCAGTTACGAGACTAATAAAATGTATACAAAAATTAATATTTTAATTTTAAACCTAATTTGCTTTCTTATATTTTTCCAAGAAAATAAAGAGGTCAAGGAGTGGAAAGACAATCATCAACCTTAACGGAATTTCGTTTCGATTTTGTTTTCATATTGCAACAAAGTTTAGTTATTAACTTAACACGTCCTCATTTAATTCCACATTCTTTATTTTACTTTTACATCGATGACAAGTTGAAAACTCTTCAGGTGAGCACTTGAATAATAAAACGTTGGATCCATTACCATAATTTTACTCAAAAATTCACAGTTTGGATATTTTGGAGCATTAACGAAATAGATTGCATAAGAATAATAATAATGTCACAGTAATGTCACAGCATTTACATTAAGGAGTACCAAAAGAACAATTTCTAGTTTAAGTTTTAAGTAAGTTCTTTCCATTCTAAGAATCAATATATTTTTGTAAATATTGATGTTATATGAATTACGGTATGCAAAGTATTATAGAGGTTGATAATGAAAATAAATTAAATTTCACTACTCATCAGATTACCAAATTTTTTAAGAAGTCATCTTTTCATTTTAATATTATAGACATAAGTATAAAAGTATATAGGTATACATATAAAAAGGTTATTGCTTGATTTTATGTTAAAAAATATAAGTACGAAAGGAATTTTCCTCGGAATTTTGTTAGAGTTAAAACAAAAATATTTCTAGAATTAGCAAATAAGAATTTACAAAGAAAAGGGTGGTTTTACATTATCTCTTCCTCACACTAGTACGTTGAGGTGTCCTGTTTAAAATTGACAATTTTTCACAGTTTTAGGCTCATTGACTTTATATAGTCAATTCAGCGTAACATTTCTCTTTACGCTAAGCTATAATAAAAATCGTCGGAACCACCATTCGTCCTGGCGCAGTCGCCATATAATAGTATATTTCATTTAATGGGCCGAACCTTGAGCATCTTGAGAATCTCCAATAACTACCTACCCATAAACTTAAAATTATACTTTCACAATTTCTTTTTATTAAGGAACAATTCTTTAGAATATGTGATATCGACTTATTTCAGATATTGTAAAATTGATGATCAGGAGCAAAGAAAATTCCCAGTAAATTTCTTAAAACTCAAAATTTTGTCACCATTATCCGAGCCATTATCAGAGAAAAAACAATTCTTACTTGAATGACAGATATTTATTAAATTCATTATTTCGTAATTCGAAAAGTCCTAGAAAATTTTCGAATCTGCAAAAGATGTGGAATTTAAATTACGCCAGATGAAAATACAATTTTTTTAAAAATCATTTTTTGCCTGATGTTACTTATTCTTTCACAACATATCTATTTCAAAGAGTTTCCAACTTTTTATCGACAATGAAATATTTATTCAATTTGTAAATGATTTTCTTTCAATCATGAGTATTTATGGTTCCAAATACTTACTGAATTTTATCAATAGATTCATGGGAGACGCCCTAGATGTCATTTGGATTTTGCAATAAACTATAGGGCCTAATCTGCCATCATCTAATACAAATTCTTAGATAAAAAAAAATTAACGTAGGTAGATTATTCCCATATGAATAATTTTTCGTAGTGGTGAGACAAAAGAAAATTCTCATAAAATTCCATTTATTAACGTGAAATTTTGTTTTAATAGAATCCCACTTTTCTGTTCTGTGTTAAAAAAATTGAGGAGATATACTAATTTACTATAAATAAAGTTTTACAAACTTAATAAAATACACTTTAAGAAGAAATATAGGTATTCGATTATATATATAGAAGATGTTTTTGAGGTCAAGAATACCTTTGATAAGGTCAAAAGGTACTTTAGTTGAATAACTCGATATAAGTTGAACAGCCGTCTGAAGGATTGATTGCAAAATCAGCTTCCTTCTGAAGATGAGCCTTGTTATGTGTATCATAATATATGTGTTATGTGTCAGTCAATGCGTATTGATGGGATTAAAGAGATTTATATTAAATCAGAAAAGTTTTTAATTGTTCTATTGAGGCAAAACAACAATTATTGTAAATATTAATTATGTAAAACTTGAAAATTTTATTAATTATTTCTCTACTTTTCCTTTTTTTGGATTTATTACCACATTCCTTGAGATTCCTATCCAAAAAAATTCGATTTATCTAAAAAATACTCAAATTAACGAGTTTAAAACTGGGAAATAACCTCTACGCCTTTGACGTAATGTTTTAAACTGGTTAATTTGAATATTTTTTAGGTAAATCGAATTTTTTTGGATAGGAATCTCAAGGAATGTGGTAATAAATCCCAAAAAAGAAAAAGAAGAGAAATAATTTATGAAATGCCTCAAATAACATTTAAACAATAGTTATTAATTATGTTACAAACCATCTAGGGTGTTTATTTGTGATTCTTGTTGTATGCGCAATTCTTCTATTTAACCTGGGCGCTACACAATTTCTTATTTTAGAATAACCTATAATACGTTGTTGCATTTTTGGATTCTTTATTTAATCTTATGTATCATACTGGTGCCTAAAATATAATATATACAGCTCTAGAAATCTATATTTTTAAAGAATATCAAGATTACTTAACTGCTCTCTGAAGATTATCAAAACCTGAACCTTGATAAATTTGCAGATTGTGTAGATTATGTTCAGTTCAAATAAATCACTTTTCATTATTATCATAATGGTAGATAGAACATAGATTTGAAACATTTCAACACAACCTTTTTGGAACGATCTCATATAATAGTTTTCACTAGATACCAAAATACCAACATGCATTTCGTCAACCAAGTTGTTATAATTTAGGGGCAATTAAAACTAAACGTAATATAACAAAAAATGTAGCCTATTTCTACCAAATTGTTGGTGCGATCGATGAACTGTGACTTATACTAAGTAATAGATCAGCCTATTTGGTATTCTTTACTTGTGATTATTAACACTAGATTATCAGTTCTCTAATATCCGATATGCTCTTTAATTTAGTTTGAATTTACCATTTCGTTTGTCCAACATATTTTAAATCTTTACAGCTAATTGTAAATCACTGATTTTTCATTTAGATATTACAGTTTAATACTTTGCATCGTGTAAAAGTTGCGACTAAATAAAAATGTCATAAAGGTGAATAATTGTCATACCAATGCCTTATTAGGCATACTGAGGTTCATATGGATTTACATCAAAGAATTTTGAAGTCTTGTTAAATGCGTGTCCTAATATTTTGTCTAAACTAGAATAGAAATATGTATGTTCCTCCTAACAATAATCTTAATCACACAATCAAACTTCAATTTTATATAAATTAAACGGATTTTTAAGTTTTAAACAAAGTTTCTACATCTGGGATTTTTGTATTATTAAATACCGCAAAATAGCATTAACGTGTATTATTCAAATTTTAGGGAAGTACTCAGATATTTATTTTGCTTCTGTTTAGAATACGTTTATGAAAAAATAATAAGTAACAAAAATTACTCATTTTCCTTGTTGTCCGAATAAATTATTGTTAACAGTATTTTTGAGTCTTTAAAATTTTAATAAGATTAATATATTATTTTTCTTAACTCATGGTTCTAAACAATTCATTAGAGTCAATCCATGACTTGTGGGATTGGTATACTAAAAAAAAAATAAAAAGAATTAAAATAAATTAAAATTCGTCCCCCTTGCTAGTAAGGTACAGTGCGTTCATTTTAAGTGTGAACGGTTTTAAATGGTTATTACGAGATTATTATTAAAAATAGAATGATGGGACCATATATAAAATCATTGACTGTACAATGACATTCGTTAGAATTACTTACTGAAAAACTCGATTGCACAATCAGTAAATTGTCAAACTCGTCTGATAATCATCTATTATTGGTTTAGATTTTTCTATGAATGGAGTAATAAAATTATTGCGTTTATTAATTGTATTATTTCTTTCTTTGGTGAACAGCTTTGGTAATTAATTTTATCACAAATATGTTATAAGGTCTATTGTTAATCAAGTTGTCTACCAGTCCGAAATAGTATTCTTAAACTAAAATAACTCTTATTACTCTTTTTAGATTTTAAATAAAAACTTTCCTTTCCTACGTAATCATTCAACAGCTTGTTATTCTTCGTTGTATTTGATTTTTTATGGCATTATGAATAATATTTGTGCAGATTTGTAGATTTGTTTATTGTGTGCTTCTGCGTAATTCTGCAAATCCTTTAGAATAGTTAGGAGCTGAACTCTCTAAACTAAAAAAGGTAGAGTAAAATCTCTCATTATAGAGACTAAGTTCCTTGTTATCAAACTAGAGGAATGATTTTCAACGATGTTTATAATTACCGGAGAAACAATTTCTTTTGACTTGCTGCTGTAACTGCCAAGTCTAGTGTTGTTCATCACGCTTTTAAAAATAACCGTTAAATAGGTATTAATGATTTAAAGTTAAAGATATAACAAATAATGTACAACTAGAAGCTTTTGAAATCCCAGAAATGTCAAAATGAAAATAATAATAATAATAATAAAATGTCTTTATTTCTGTAAAGATGACAAAGTTTGCACATGAATATACAATATTCAACGGGTAAAGCAAGTGGCGAAGTTTAGCTAGATCAGCTACTCTTACACTTAATCACTTCGTAAATAGACTTAACTACTAAACTTAACCTAAAACCTAACTTAAAAATAGTTTAAATAAGAGTAACAAAACAGAGAAAATAGACCAACTACACATATTATGTTACGGTATAAAACATAGTTATCATTGATGATTGTGGGAGAAAAAAAAAGGTTTACTATAGTAGAAATATACAATATATTTAGTGTAATATACTAACAGGCTATAGAATAATATTTTTATTTAATAATTCTAATTTTACTGTTTTGCGAAATCTATGAATGGATAAAGACTTGGATAATGATTTGTAATTATTATTTAAGGAGTTGTACAATTTAATTGCATTGAAAGTAAATGATCTTGAAAAGAAATCTGTTGAATGCTGAGGCATGGTAAGAGTATTTTGATGTCTAATATTTACTTTGTGAACGTCGCGTCATTTCGAAATATAAGTTTTTCTTTTAAATAGTCAGGGGTAGAGGTAAGCAGGAGTTTATGAACTAAAATAAATCGGCAACAGTAAAGTTGTTCTGATTTTTTTGTATTCTCTTTTTATCTATACCGCGTCCACACACGATAGTACACAACACTGCAATAACTAAATGGCAATACAAGACTTTCACAGAGCTTCTTTTTTAAACATTGGTTTAATATATTATGTGTGTTTGAGAATAATAATTTCATACGCATTCACGATTTTTGTATTAGCTTTCTGACATGACCTGAAAAACGGAGATTTTCGTCAAATATAAGCTCCAAATTTTTCGATGTATTCGAAAAAGCAAGTGGGACATTATTTACCCGCAAATTTAATCGATCTGTGATTTCTTGACGTTTGTTTCTAGGACAATACAATATAGCCACACTTTTTTCCGGATTTAATTTTAAATTATGGCAATGTGAATACGTACTTATAGATCTTAGATCAGCATTGATCAAATCAGAAGCTTCATTTGTTTGATTTAAATTAAAATGGTGAGATATCTGAGAATCATCAGAACAATATGTCTGAAGACAGGAAAATTCAACGTGATTAAAAATGTCGGAGGTATAAATTATGAACAATAATGGACCCAGAATTGAACCCTGTGGAACATCTGAAATTATAGGGCTGATTTTAGACGACTGTTCGGAAATGACTACTTGCTGATTCCTTCCCTTAAGGTATGAATTAAAAAAAATTATGGCTATTTCATCAAATTCATAATATTGCAGCTTAGCACAAAGTTAGTCATGATCGATGGTATCGAATGCTTTCTAATAATCTAGGGAAATTATTACTGTACTGAGTTTGTTGTCAGTTGCTCGAATTTCAGTTAAATTCAGAGGTGGTACTGTAGCCTTTTCGAAATCCTGACTGATGTTTGGGTAATAGATTGTGAGTAATAAAATATCGCGATATTTGCCAGTAAACTATTTTTGGGAGGAGAATGATAGGACGAAGATCTCGTAGAGATGCTGGTAAATTAATTTTGGGGATGGGTTTAATAATTGCTGTTTTCCAATTTTCAGGAAAATGGCCCACTTCAATACAATAATTTAAAATATGCGTGATATGAAGTAAAATTACAGAGATACATAACTTAACCATATAAAAAAAATGTTTCATCAACATTTTTTCAGGCATTCGATTTTAGAGAAAAAATAGCATTTCGTATTATTTCAGGATCAACTACATGCAGCATGAATTCTACATTTTGTAAGTGTTTAGAATTCTTGTGAACATTGATGGTATTATCACAGTTCTGATTCTTGCTGTATGCATTTATGAAAAAATCATTGACCTCATCCGGATACTGTAAATTTGCTGGAAGCGAAACGTCATTACTTTGTTTAATGTTCATAGCTTTTTTACCTCGCCAAAGATCTTTTTGATTTTTCTGTTTATGTAAAAATTTTAATAACGCAGCTTTTCGCGTCTAACTGATGCTAATGTAAAATTTTTTGAGTCTCTATATCGAATCAAGTTTTCTCGCGTTTTATTACAATTATGACCTGTTAGAGCACCATCCCTTAGTCTCCTTTAGATGTTTTAAATTATCAGTCAGCCATGGCGCCGGATGTTTATTTCCTCGCACGGTTTTCAGAGGAGCGTGTACGTTAAATAAGTTTATAATATTTTCCCTGAGTAAATTTATTTTTCCCTCAATAATTGGTACATAGTAAATATTGTCCCAATTTATTTCATGTAAATCTTTGTAAAATACATCCTCATTAAAATGTTTAATATCTCGAAACATGACAAATTTTTGCTTTAGTTCCGGCATGTTTATACTATAGTATGTTGGCTCTGGTCGGATTCATGATATCCGCATTTATAGTACCAGTCTCATTTTGAACAAAAACTGGATCCATAAGAGTACTTGTACTTTGCGTAATACGCGAAGGCTCGTCAATAACCATAAGTTTCGAAGCTCTCGGATACCAAATTGTTATGATCAAATAGATTAATTAATATCACCTAAGATTACAATATTATCATATTGTCACGATTTGGTTTAACTGTGTTACGTTGGGGGTTTAAACTCTCTACCATATGTCGTGACTCAAGGGTTAATTGGGTTAACTGAGACAAATACTAAGATACTCTAATATAGTTATTTTACTAGATTGTAGACTCGCTTGGCATAAGTTATATTAAGAAGTAGAATACTTTAATATGAATGACTCGCTTAGCACACGAGAGGGTTTTATTTATAAGGGTGGTATTTGGTAAATCAAAACATGGTGATAAGGTTCCAACAATAACAAGATTTATTAAAATAAAGAGACAATACCGATTATGAAAATATTATTACTTACAACGGGGGTCAGAGTAACCTGGGGAGGAGAATGCACTTTAACCGAGGGGCCCTGAAGGGGTAACCCTTGAGGCGTCTTGCCTCTTAAAACCCAAGAAAACAACTAATTTTAACACCTCATTTCTGTACCTACGGTCGCGAGTTTTCTCTCGTCAGCAAAACTTTTCAAACTCAGCAATTGTAAAAATGATTGCATTAATTTACTATTAAACTTATCAAAACATAAACATGCACTAGTTTTGAATATAAACTTCATGTACAGGGTGTTGCAGCATATAATATTTAAAATGATTGGCCATTCATGACATATCTCCCCCACCTAGGAAAGCTGGCCCCCAGCTTTAAAAATGAGATAAAAACAACAACAATAGACAGTTAAAAGTATAAAATAAAAAACAAATTCACAACACATAATACACCTATCAAATTAATGCTACTTGTAGCAAAAAAAAATAAAGCAAAAAATATCAAGAAAAAAAAAATTTTAACGATCTTTCTAAGTAGAGAAAAGTTTAAATAAATTCATGTGGTAAACAAAAATGAACCATTTGCAATGATTGTTCATAATGGATTGCTTGTTAAAACTACTTCCTTAAACTTGAGGTCTGCAATGGGAAATTATCTACTGAGTATTTTATGCCTGACGTAATAAATGCATTTAAAATTTTTAAATGGGGAAAAGTAAAAGAAAAAAAATTGTAGCGACGAAATAACAATTGTTTACATATGTATTTACAATTAATTTAAAATAGTTCTTCATAATTTTAACACCGCAGAATGAATTACTCCAAATATAGATATAACCTATATTTGTGGCCAAAATAAAAGCAAAATGCAATGAGAAAAATTATGACGACCTTACATATGAAATAATATAAAAATAGAAATTATCAAAAAAAAAAAAAAAATATTTAGGCGTAAATATAATGTCCCACACTGCACGAATCATTGACACAAAATTGTCATAGCACACCTTTGTGACTGTTCGTCCACACTTACACCATTGTCTTTTCCACGGACTAGTTTCAAACGTCCAAACATCGGGCAGGATAGCTTCCACTACGTGTGTGGTGACAACAACCAAAATATTCCTTTTGCCGCATTTTCTATCATCTGCTTCTCCATACCAGACATGCCGCTGTTGACCAGTCGGTTCGGGAACTACCCAACAAGCTGAGATAGTTGAATAACTGCCTGTCAAGCCGGGACATGAAAAATATCGGCGAAACAGATTCACAACAAAAGTGTACCCACCATTTATGGGTTTGGAAAGTTGCCGTAAGAAATTTGTCCTCCCCTTGGCTTGGCTTGACAGACAAAGGAGCTCGTTACGAAAGCTACCATAACTGCTTCCAAGGCTGGTTTGGAAAATTGGCGGCTTTCATTTGGTTGCATTGCCCATCCGTCCTAATGTGACCATATCATTGGTCCAGACTGGTCCAGGTGTAGAGGGACATTTCCATGCTATCTGTGCCATAAGCTCATGGTAGTGTTTTTTACATGAAAAAAAAAATACAAACCTAAATGAATTCTTAAATAACACAAATTTCACAAAAGAATGGCAAAGTAAATTGTTAATATGATTGATGCATGATTGCTTGTAATAAAAAAAATTATTGAAAACGTATTAAGTCTTAATTATTAATGATCAATGCCTATCATACAGGCGTTTTGTTTTATCCTTTTCCCAGTGCAGACTTAAATAAACTTTATATTATATTTTTGTATTAAAATAATTTTTCCACTTAGTAGGACTTAATTAGGGCTTATTTCGCCAAAACTTTTCGAAATGAAAGAAATTATAGAATTGTTGGAACCTAAAATATTCGGTGATATAGGCTCGAGAAAAAGTAAATAAAAATCTTGACAAATTACTTGAAGATGAACAGGAAAAATGAAAAAGAGAAAATCTTATGTAAGAAATCCAGGAAATTCAAACTGAAATAGAACTGTTCATTATGTCGAATATTGTAATGAATTAGAGCATTTTTCAGTTGCAAGTTTAGAGTATAAATTGGGCACCGTGCCTGTCAGAAGGAAATTAGTGCACATTTGTATATGCGAAAGAACAAAAAAAACCACAAAAGAAATATGAGTGTTTTATCTCCTACACTAGCATTTTATTTATTAAGGCCCCCAACTAATTATCGTCTTGTATGTACTTCGTACACTTCTTATCCATTAAATATTTTCCTATTTTTATCTGCACATTCCTGCATAAAACTAATAAAAAGCGTGTTGAAAACTAACCAACCTAGGTATTAATTAGTATATATTTATATTAATTATTTAATAAAACTTCTGACCTTTCCTCCTGACACCTCAGTTCTCTTTCATTGTCCTGGATGAGTTGCTTCCTTGGGGTTATCTCGTACTTCTCAGACCCGGTACTCTTTAGACCCGATACTCTTTTGACCCGATACAACACTTATTATTTTACCTTGGATATATTTTACATTTCTGTTTTATTATGCATTATTTTATTTTATTTCCTTTTCTCTAGATTGTTAAGGACTCACCTCGTATAATAAACTTTTACTTATATTTAGTACTATGGGGGTAGTAAATATAGACCTAGAGTCTCATGTCATTAAAAAAAAATGTTATTACGTCCAATTTACCGTGGGTGTCGAAAAGTATCACATGTATGTTGATTGGGGAAACAAATTTAAATTTAATATAAGTCGTAATGTAAATCATTTATACCTAAATCTCTTACTTCTTGTTAAGTATTCCTTTTCATTCATATTTGAACAATTTTACTTTCCTTTTACCTGAAATTGAGCATTTCTATATGACTATCATTAATGAATAATTAATAAACTTATTGCGGAATGTTATGTCGAAGGCTCTTCAATAAAAAAAATTTAAGAAAAATTAGAAAACCAACGAAATGTTTCTTCATCGCCTCACGGGTGATGGCACTTTAGTTACGTGATCAGCGTATTCTAGTTGCTAGTTTAATTTTGATTGGGTTAAAGCCACGTCAGGTGGTCTGTTCCTTTACTCTGCCATTTATCTAGTACCTACCTAGTTAGTACTAGCTTAAATCGCCTAGTAACATCACTTCATTTCCCAACAACTGACTTTTCCCAATTGAAATTTCCTTGATAAACGAAAAAAAAATAAAAAATTATATTCTACAGTTGACACTCGCGCCTTCGACCGTGACTTCCATATGGTGTGCACCTCCATATGTTACGTCTATTCGAAATTCGAAATTCATTTGTGTGGTATATTATAGTGGTATTTAATAACTTTAATTATTTTACGCACATACCTTTCGTATGTGAATCCCTTACTTTATCTCCTTG
This sequence comes from Rhagium mordax, assembly GCA_963680705.1. NCBI lineage: Eukaryota > Metazoa > Arthropoda > Insecta > Coleoptera > Cerambycidae > Rhagium > Rhagium mordax. The sequence continues at coordinate 68,935,278 of OY796657.1, forward strand.
CGCATCTTCGTAGAATATTACTTCTCAAAAACCCATTATTCCACTATGCGCATTTTCATAAAACACCCCAGTACCAATATAAAAACTCTCAGAAACTCACTATTATTTCTCAGAAACTCATAACTCTTTGCGCATCATTATAAAATATCTTGGTATCTTTATACCTCCTTAAAAAATCATTATTACCTCAAAACTCATTTAAATTATTATACAATACGTTTCTCCTTTTAAACAACTACTTCCCCGGCTATGTGCCACGATGGATATTGAATTATAAATAAAAGAAACGTCTTGTTTTATGGTTGAAAAAGGATATTTGGCCCTGGCTAGTTGGCCTACCCCTGGAACAACCATCTTTCCACATTTAGTATGTGGGATTGGCCTACACCTGAGCATGATGTGACCCCTATTATAAAATAATCGACAGGGCTGACGTTCAGTTCATTGCGAACCTTCTTCCACGTCCTCCTCATCTCCAATCTTTATGCGCGCTTCTCAAACAATACAACTTGGTACCTCTATACTTTATTCTCCAAATACTCATTTTTTAACCACATAACGTTTCTCTACATAAAACTTCCTATCATTATAATATCACTACTTGCATAATTGATAACATACCTTTAAATTTCTAACATTAACTACTCGTTTCAAAGTCTTAAATGCCCAAATAACATATTGGACTCAACCGATACCTCTGGAGTTCAAGGTCCTATTTACAGAAAAAAACCCTACGTTGTTTCTTCCATACCCCGTATACAAAATATATATATACTTATAATACATCAACTTTTCTCCTTGTTTGAATTATTTTAAAATTATCTTATTACCTCGTTTGATAAAACCTCTCCAAAATATGTAACAATTTACGTTTGTCACGTCCTGATGAGACCTAGGCCACTGACCTACTTGGCCAATTGTTTTGTAAATATCCTAACTCAATATTTTTAGCTTACGCTTGCTTACCGTTTATATAATTTTATAATTATTTAGATTACTCGCGCCGCAATAATTACATACCATCAATAGATATAATAAATGCTGACTGGTATTTTATTAAATAACTTTACAGAATGTATTATTTCTTACCTATTTCATTATTTTTTATTAATTTGAGTAAACAATAATTGATACATTACATTAAAATGCTATTTCACTTCAATATTTTCCAATACTAAAATTTATTAAAGTTAAGTACATTATCTAAAAAAAATTACTTTTAAAATTTCATTGCCTAAGATGTTTATTATTTAAAATAAAAGAAGAACTGTAATAAACGATATTTACAACGTACAAATAACAGAAAAAACACATCAAATATTTGATTGACATCTCTACTTATTTCTTATGACAAAATAGGTATACGGGAGTTTCATCAATAACGGAGGGAAAAATAGCTAATTATTATTATCTTTATTCCAATTCAACGGATCGATATTTTATTACTAGCGTGGTTATTTTACCATAATACCTCATGTAACCAAATATATTTCAACTATACATTGAGTAAAAAATTTTTCGAAGAAATTCGCCTGAGTTGTATTTATATTTTCTTAACGTTCTTACTATTTTTGACGCTTTTTGTGTTCATTACCTAAAAATTATTTATATCCCATAGCACAGCAAATTAAATTCACATTTTATTTTACCGTTATTTCTTTCAGAGCTAATTTTGTACTTTTAAACGAAATACCTCGCCTTTGTTAGCATAATTTCACTAAAATCCGGATTCATTCACTAAATAAACCGTTTATGAACTCTGTGAGGAATTACTTGCTTCAGGGTTTTAGTTAAAAAAACTTTCCCAGAACATTTCCCCGCCAGCCTGAAACTGACTAAAATGAAGAGAAATGCCCAAAAGTCAGTTAATTTCGAGGTTAATTTATTTGTTGAGCAGTGTTTCTTCTTCCCCGCCAGCCAAAGACTGACTAAAATGAGAGGAAGAGGAAAAAGACCAATCTAATAACCCATAAAGTTCATTATATCTCTTAGCAACGAACTCCACCCCTATCAGCACATTTTTCTGCCAGCCTAAAACTGACTAAAATGAAGAAAAACATAACTGACAAGTGTAAAAATCCTTTCAAAATACTCTTTCCCCGTAGCTTCAACCATATTTAGCTATATTTTTCAAGTACATACATATATTTAATAATAGTATTAATTACCAAAATGTTCAAAAAACAGCTTATCCAAAATTTTAAGAAGCTAAAAATCGCCAAAAGAAAAATTATCAAAATACCGCTTAAACCTCTACGCCGCAAAAACGTCGTTGTTGTCGTTATAATTGCCTAACGTTTATATATTATTTACTTATTATATATATTCACTAACCACACGAAAAAATTTAAACCAGCGTGTTTTTAATGCAAATGTATCCAAGTATAAGTTTTCATTTTAAATTCAATAAATTAAAAATTTTATTTCCCGTAAGTATTAATATTGCTAAATCTGAACCTTACCACATGTTTGAACCATTTGAAAAGCAACAACATAGAATTAAATTAAATTAAAAGACATAACACTCTGTAATTTATGTTAAGAAAATTATTAATACCTGTTAATAGATTACCTACTCAACTATTACCCCAAAATGCTTATTTTTAGTTTTATCAAATATACTATTGAAATAAGACCGAAATATATCTAATCAAAAAAAACCTTTCTTAATTTTCGTGAATCGTACCACCCATGGTATAAAATAAAATTTTATTTGCACAAAATTGCATAATTACTTGAATTTAAATTGAGAAAAAATTGCTAATTAACAAAAAATAATTAAGAAATACATTTGGGATGTAGTATGAAGACTACAACCCCCAGAATCAAGCTAGGCGCCTCCACCATATGTCACGATTTGGTTTAACTGTGTTACGTTGGGGGTTTAAACTCTCTACCATATGTCGTGACTCAAGGGTTAATTGGGTTAACTGAGACAAATACTAAGATACTCTAATATAGTTATTTTACTAGATTGTAGACTCGCTTGGCATAAGTTATATTAAGAAGTAGAATACTTTAATATGAATGACTCGCTTAGCACACGAGAGGGTTTTATTTATAAGGGTGGTATTTGGTAAATCAAAACATGGTGATAAGGTTCCAACAATAACAAGATTTATTAAAATAAAGAGACAATACCGATTATGAAAATATTATTACTTACAACGGGGGTCAGAGTAACCTGGGGAGGAGAATGCACTTTAACCGAGGGGCCCTGAAGGGGTAACCCTTGAGGCGTCTTGCCTCTTAAAACCCAAGAAAACAACTAACTTTAACACCTCATTTCTGTACCTACGGTCGCGAGTTTTCTCTCGTCAGCAAAACTTTTCAAACTCAGCAATTGTAAAAATGATTGCATTAATTTACTATTAAACTTATCAAAACATAAACATGCACTAGTTTTGAATGTAAACTTCATGTACAGGGTGTTGCAGCATATAATATTTAAAATGATTGGCCATTCATGACAATATGAAACCATAAACTGCGGTAAAATATTGTAAAATATATCCTTGAAGTTACTATGAGGAGGCCGGTATACAACACCAACGACTATATTATTTTTGTTAAAATTTTTTAATGAAGTACAAATAGTGACAAGGTTCCTATATCAAATAGCCCACCGTGACGATAGTTTTACGTATAAATAGGATATACTTTTAGATCAGGTCTGTTTTTATTAGTATTATTCTGTGTAAGTTAATTTTACTTATTTTCAATTTAGAATTTAGAAGGTAAATAAATTATTATTATTAGAATTACACTTACTTCGGTATTAGTATATGAAAGTAGCATTTTATATTGTTCCCAGGACGGTGGGAACATTTACTAAACTTTACTAATTTAAAGTTTGCAAAAGTGTACAGCGGGTATTTGGATAGATTAAGGTTGATTTATATTCTATATTATTGATTTAGACAACTACTCTTAAGGCATTATAATAAATATTCATTTTGGCAGTGTGCACTATTTTTATATTTACAGAAATTACTTTAGTGCCAGTATAACAACAAATGTTTTTAAATCCATATCTATATGCCCCAATGCTCTAGAAATATTTATTAGCAAATTGTCGTACCTACGTTTCTATTCTTTTTAGAAAATGGGCAAATATAAGAGCTGTGCTGCGTTCTTTTAGAATGACGCATAAAAATTTCATACTGTTCTACAAAAATAATGACTTCTCAAATGTAACAAATTTCGATTAAATCCTTGCCAACAAAGGAGCTCGGACACTATGCAGTAAACTCGTAGGCACAGATGCTAGGCTGCGATGATGTAGGTTGGAATTTCGAATTAGTGTGTGAATGAATTTCATATTTTTAGTTTTTCGATAGTAGTTTTGGATGTGGACTAAGTATTAGTTTTGTGGTACTTCCTCAGATAAATATTGTTGGCGCAAACTATAATTTTATGTAGCTTCAATTTTAATCTGATTCAGCACGTATGGGACTTGTTTCAAAGAAGAGTCGTTCGTGATCACCATTTTGAAAACCGTAAAACTTCTTAAGGTTTTATATAATGCTTGGACTGTTATTTCGCTAAAAAAATATTTAATTTTAAGTATCTTTATTCTTCTAAATTGAAATGAATATGTGACATTTGCCTTCTAATTCGTTTCAATACCACTACCGGATTCATCGAATCGTTTCAAATTTCAAATTATTTTCGTCAATATTTTCAATGAAATAATTATTCTGGCAAGTAAACAGAAGTTACGATTAAATAACGTTAACGTAATTTATTATTTTCCATTGAACTGTTTGTTTTACACCAATTATTATATCCTCAATTTTCGCAGTATACCGGGTAGTGAATTTTTCGATGCTCACCATTAGTATCTCGAAAACTATAAGAGCACCAGAAAAATACTAAAGTACATCGAATTATACTTTATTAAAGAACTAAGAAAATAAATGAACATTTTTTATTTCATGAATTGTTCAAATATGCAGCATAGATATTTATGCGAAAGTCAGTTCACAAGTCCATTTCATCTACTATCGGACACACCACTCCACTTCCAAGTGAAATGAAACGCATTTTCGATTTTAAGACGAAGGTGAATTATGTACTTTACAGCGCACCACAGAAAGTAATCCAAGGGCGTTAAGTGATCGTGGAGCCCAACGCACAGAGTGGTATATATCTATCCATGAATTTGGAAATTGTACATCCAAATAAATTCTCAAAATCCGGGAATTGTAAGGACTCGCCCATCTTGTTGAAACCACTCATAATTTCGAACCGTTGCTAATGGCAGTTCGTCTGGCATATTCTCTAAATTGGTTTGTAAAAAATTTAAATATGTAATTGATTGATAGAAAATGGTACTAAAATGGCGTTATCTAAAATACCGTCTCAGACGTTTAACGAATATCAAATATGCGGCCTCGTTTCTTTCATTAAATGAGGATTCTCGGTTGTATAAAGGTGTAGATATCTTATTTTAAACATTTCCGAATTTGTAAATAACAACTAGTTCATAACATTTTTCTTAGAAAATGAGGTTGTGCGTTTTTTTTGAGGTTTGGCATTGGATGTTTCTATTGGCCACAGATGATCTCTTTTATACTGAAGTTTTCTCTTCAAACAAAACTAGAAAAAAACAAAAATGAAAACTCAAAATTTTGTTTTTCTTCAAATATCACAAAAACCAAAGAAGATATTCTTAATTTCATCACGGCATATTATTGGATATAAAATTGCGCAACTTCGCCCCCATTTAACCAGCTCTCTATCTCTTACCGTTTCCGATATCCCAATGGTGAGCATAGAATTTCACTTACCCTGTACTATAAAAGACTGGAGAAAATGTGTATAAACTTCTTTGTTCGTTTTTATTGAATATATTTTTAAATTTTATATATAAAGTATTTAAGAAATATTTTTTGAACGGGGAGTAGCGGTTCAAAATATAAATACCTATGTTTTATTCCAATTTTACTGGTTCAAGATGTGTCGGATTGTTTCATGTTAAATCATGTTCATTTAATACTGTTGGTTTGTAAAATTGCAAAAATTCCGCATGCTATTACAAATCTTCTATTTCTATTATTTTTATTATTCCCTTCTAAAGCATGTTAATAATAAAAATTAAATTATTATCATTACTCCTAGCCTATCACGTGAAAACTTGAACACAGATTTTCAGAAGGTAAAGTTTAGGTAAATAGCTATAAAACCATAGTGGAACGTCCTCTTCTAACAGAAAGTACTAAACAGGATTAAGTGTGTTTAGGAGCACTAAATGCGACTAAAATATAGTGGATTAATGTTTTGTTTGCAAATGAAACTCGGACCGGTCACCACCAAGTGGGCTTAGAGTGTCGACATAGATCAAATTCAAAGACCTAATTCAACATGAGGAGCTTTTTACAGCTACACAGGGAACAAAATATATTTGTTTATATGCCTATTTTTACACCAGCAATAAAATTAATAATTTAGAAGTGGGAGCATACTTGAAATAAATATCAAAAATTTGAAAACTAATATTGTAAACAATATCAAACAGTGATGCTACAAATATGATAAAGCCTTGAAACCTTAGTATGGGCTTTAGAAGTGTAGGAAGCCTTAGAGAAGTATTATATCTTTATCAATAATGGTAATCTAATACGCGTGTTTTATTATAATCGTTCTTGTATAGATAAACTTTTTACATTAATAACTATTGTTAGGTTCGATAGGTTACTCAAGAGTTTAGAGAGCAAACGTGTGTATTGCTCAGAGGCTTGCGCATGCGCATTGGAGTGGGTGATAGTTAACCTAATCTAATTTTATGTGCATCATGATTATTATAACCTTAAATTGTTAATTTTTGTAAATTTATTTTCTATTTTAATTTTAATTATAGTAGTTTTAGCTTGGATTCGTTACAACATTTAAAAACTGTTTCAGAAGGTAGATAGGTATATGTATGTATAAAATTTCAATATTGTAGATTATTTAAAATTGACTGCTAATCATAGGTTGGATTTACAATCAACAAAAATCATCTTATTTTATTACAGGCAACTAAGACTGTATTAATAATGCACTCAACAAGATTTTAGTTGATGGCATAGATGATACAGAAATTTTGATAAAAACGATATAGTATTAGCATATTTTTGAGGTTCGTTAGTTGTGATATTATGTACATCGATACTGATTTCCCATTTCTTAAATACGTTCTTATTCTTTTAAAGAAGGAACGCCTTTCTAAAAAAAATAATTAAATCCAAAACAAGGATTGGTCTGAACTTTCATATTTAAAGGCAACTGCTACCCATTGAAAATCATGATCAATGTTTGTCTAAACTTGCATTTTTCTGAAAATCTGGCGGTATTCTAAAGATTTTCTCACGTATAAAAAAGTTGACAAGCTAGATATAACAGAATCCATTTTCGATCTTGCGTAGGCTCTTTATAATGTACGTATTTAAACCCTCAAATCTATTCAACGTAGGAGTCTCAAGATACTCTGTTTTTAACCGGATAGGTTATACCTCCTACTAATTTGCTGTAAAGTATACTGTTTAAGTTAATGATCTTAGAAGTCTTTCAAAATTCTCAAAAATAGAATCGACTGTCAAGACCGTAAAATTCTAATCTATCTAGAGTCTAGAGTGTCTCCTCCTTGTTAAATAAATAAAGTGTCTCCTCCTTGTTAAAAACATAAATTGTGATTATTAATATTTTAATAAGATAAAATAGTAAAAATTAATTTTACTATTTACGTCTTAATCCTCTAATGTCTTAAAAAGACATAAATACTCTTTTCAAAGCTTATTTGCAAACTATCTACATTTAACTGATAAAATGGTCAGTACTACGAATGTAGAAAGCAAATAATTTAATATTGCAATATTAAATTATTTGCTTTCTACATTCGTAGTACTGACCATTTTATGAGTTAAATGTAGATAAAATGGTCAGTACTACGAATGTAGAAAGCAAATAATTTAATATTGCAATATTAAATTATTTGCTTTCTACATTCGTAGTACTGACCATTTTATGAGTTAAATGTAGATAGTTTGCAAATAAGCTCTGAAAAGAGTATTTATGTCTTTTTAAGACATTAGAGGATTAAGACGTAAATAGTAAAATTTATTTTTACTATTTTATCTTATTAAAAATTTACCTCTATGGATTTCTGACATCTTTGGATTTCATTTCTATTAATATTTTGTCTAATCATTTTCGTCCATTTATAACCTTACTTGAATATTTTCATATTTCATTTTATACTTTCTTGCATGCTTCTTTTTAAATATATTCATTGCTGATCACGATTTTGTAACTTTCTGTTCTGTAGTTCGGTTTCTTACTCGTAGAGCATTGTCTAACTAAAAAATAAAATAAAAATAAACTATAATAGCACCTTGTATTCTAAGTGTAGTGGGTAGTAAAAATTCAGTTACAAGAAGAATATTATTTTACGCTTTTAATATGCTGAAGAAAGATCGTCCATCAGGTATAGTTAATATAAGTGAAAATATACCAGAGTAAGGACCTAATACAGAATTTTACGATGGAAAAAATTTCGAAGGTTACAACCTTTTTCAGGATGCAGATCTTTTTAAATATCAAAATAATCAGCTCCGGAAGTTTTGAATGACGGACACTGTATAGGTACCTACATGCTTAAGCACTCTTCTTTTACTGTACAGGGGTATTCACGAGAGATTTTACCCCCTTTAACTTTCTTATTTTTTATCCTAGTAAAAAATGGACAAGACAAAAGTTTCAGGAAATTTTCATCATCTCAATGCACGTATCGCAGAAACAAATGAATATCGTATTTCGGAGATACTGACCAAACGTATGATTTTTTAATGGAACACCTTGTAAATTTTTAGATTTTTGAAATCAACGTTTCGTCCTGATTACAAAAATATATATATGTTATATATTTGCTTCAGCCGTTTGCGCAATATACCTAATTCAATTAAATGTTTCGAATTTTGCACAAAATCAGTATTGCCTTGGAAAATGTTTTGTTATTCTGCAGCATCATATTGACAATTCATTTATTAAGTAATCTGTCGCAGAAAAAAAAGAGAATCGCATTTCGGAGATACAGACCAAACTTACTTGATCTGCTTGCTATTATTTATAATAAAATACAATCGCTTTGGAAAATATAAATTTATTATTAACAAAAAAATTTTAAAGAAGAAGAATTTCTATATTCTCCAAAATATATCATTTTTTTCACTAATGGGGTCCGTGTAATAAGGCATTTTGACTTAAGCACAAACAGTAAATACACTAATTAATCAATGTTAAATTGTCAATATGTTACTGCAGAATAACAAAACATTTTCCATGGCAATACTGATTTTGTGCAAAATTCGAAACATTTAATTCAATTAGGCATATTGCGCAAACGGGTGGAGCAAATATATAACATATATATATCTTTGTAATCAGGACGAAACGTTGATTTCAAAAATATAAAAATATACAAGGTGTTCCATAAAAAAATCATAAGTTTGGTCAGTATCTCCGAAATACGATTTTCATTTGTTTCTGCGATAGGTGCATTGAGATGATAAGAAAATTTCCTGAAACTTTTGTCTTAGCCATTTTTTAGTAGGATAAAAAATAAGAAAGTTAAAGGGGGGTAAAATCTCTCGTGAATACCCCTGTACAACACTAGCGATATACAACACATATTTACTTTTTCATTTTGAGTTATATTTAGTTGATAAGACCTTTTTCTGATTATGTTACTTTTTAGTTGGATTGACTATAATACTATAAAAAAATATATTATTAACATATTTTTCTAATTTCAAATTAGGTTTGAGTCTAAAGCTAGATGTTACCTTAATAATACCTATTTCTATAAATTTATTTGTTATTTGTATAGATTTAATACAATAAAAACAAAATTGGCAACCAGCTCATTTCTGCATTGTGTTGTGTTTTGTGTTCCCTTACTCGATAAATCGATTATTATAACAAAAAGGAAACAAATTCTTAGATGCAAATTCTCGTAGTATTGATATCGTTAGCCGCTTTTAACCGACCTAAATATTCCACGGTCTGTAAAATTTACAGTTTGTTTGCCATAAAAATATATATGTAATTGAAAAAGTACATTGTGTGCACTGTGCAGTTAATTTTGTTCAGCTATTCAAACATTAAATTGATTAATTGCATTACACATTTGAAATTTTAAGTAGTCAAACATAGTTAAATAATGTTGAGAACGCACGTTTTGCATAAATAAAATTTGCATGCTGATATGGTATTTGATTAGATTCTAAATATATTCATAATTGAAATATATATATGTAGTTTGTTTAAATATTTGCCAAAACGAGGCTGTTCATTTGCATCAGGTGCTTTAAAATTGCGTTCAAATTAATCAAAGTATGTAAAGGAGCACTAGCCGAATATACTCATTTAATATGAGTGGCTTAATAAACCATTTTTTATATCTTTAAGTAAATTTATTCTGATAAGGATCAATCTTATCATGTTTCAGAGAAATTACATCACATCGGCTTTCTACTACGGGTCTCTTATCTCGTCTTGTAGACTGAGAGAGACGGTAGTTAGTATCGAATGGGAAATTAATGTAAAATTATGAATTTGATTTTTTTCATTAAGCAATTATTTAACGAGCAAAAAATCCCGTTGATGCTATTTTGTGTCTTATTCAGTTTCATAGTGTCATTTACGCATGATAGAATAGAATAGAATAGAATAGAATAGGTTTATTATAATTTTATAATAAATTATAATGGAATTTTGAAAAAATCGTAATTTTTACGAAATATACAAAGAAAAAGAATCTTGAAAAAAGAAACAGATCGAGTCTGTAAAATATCATTATTTTTATTTTTATTTTACTTATATTTTGTCAAAAAAGTCATAAGCTTAAAGGTCATTTTTTTAAATCCAGATTTTATTAGAATATTTGGGTCCTCAAAATATTCAAGAATGTGGTAATAAATTCCAAATAGAAAAAAAGGAAAATTAAACGGTGCCAGAAATAACTTTTATATAATATTTATATGACTTTAATATTTCGAAAAAAATTAGTCTTATATGCATTTAAACTGTTCAATTTAGTAGATATTATTTATACATTATACATATTATTTTGAAAAACGGTATCAATTCCCACTTCTATTAGGCCACTCATTAGGGTGGAGTGATCGTATAAAAAAAATATTATTTTTTGAAAATGAAGTTGCCTGACTTTACAAAAGTTGTAGTTGGGAAATGCAAGTTTTTTGGTGTTTTAATTTTTTTGCAGGTATCCCCTCCACCGCCACAAGACAAAAAAATACTTAATTTTTTTTTTTAAAAAGAGCAGTTTTCTGAACTTTAAAAAGGTGTTGTTGTGAAAGTTTTTTGACGTTTTAAATTTTTTTACGGGTACAACCTCAATCGACACAAAATTTAAAAATAACTAACAATAAAAAAATGTTTTCTTATATATTTTTATATATTTATTTTGTGCTACTACTAACCTCCACTATCACTCATTATTCTAGATTAAAATACCGAACTACAGTAGGTACTTTAAACATTTATTGTTTTTTTTTTAATAAATACAGGTAAAAGTATAAACTAGAAATTTTAACACGTTTACGGTGATTTATGTTGCTTTAAAGAAAAATCTTTCTTGTTTTTAAATTTTGGCATTATATGCACCTAGATTCTAATTTACTTCTAATTCGTCCATCTCGCTTTTCAGAACCACAAACTGCAACAGTTGCTTTAGTCACTAATTTGGCTGATCTTTCCACGACTTACCTGTGGCATGGGTAATCTTTTATACAGGGTATCTCAGAAATAAGTGCACAAAAAATACATTTCTGACGTCAAAATAAATCGATTATACTAAATTTACCTCTATACCAAAATGCTTTCTAAGGGAGCTGCAGGCCCCTAAAAGTGGGCATCTGAAATGGTTTTTCCGAAACTGTTCACGTAGTTTTATTATTTCTAAAACCATACTGATTAGATAGGCATGAATAAACTAAATTTCTATATTGTCAAACTTTTAAGCATTTACTTCTTATGTTAAAAATGAGTAGTGTTAGTGTTTAGGTGTTTGTGGAAACTACGCCGAGGTTACCGTCACACTAAAAATTCCAACTCCCTCCAAAATCAAAATATTATTTACTTGGCTTTTAATATTAACAAGCAGACTTCTTTTCATATATTTTATGTTTGTTTCGTATATATCTTTATAATTAAAACTGAATTTTCATGTAATATCTTCTAATTATTATAAGAACGGAAATCTACATCAACGTTAATGAGAACGCAAGAGAATATCTATTTTACTATATGTTGACACAGCGTGACACTAACTAATGTTACGAAGAAAATTATTTGCTATAAACTAAATTATAACGGATGTACAGATTTTCAACGTTATCGTAATCTGTTAATTAATGTAATCAGATATAATTCTGTTTATGTAGCAGATATAAAATTGCCACTACCTATTAGTTAAATGATGTGTAATGTACTGAAGTTATGGTTATTTATTTGGTTAATGAGAGCAGTTAATGAAAGTCGAATATAAAAATAGTAATGCAAAGTCAATATAGGAACAATATTAAAGTGAAAGATACATTTGTACTTTAGAGCAAAAATAATTCTATATAAACTTAAAATATAGAGACAGACTTTCTTGAATCAGCCCTGAAATATACGCACTACAAGTCTCTGAAGAACAAATAGTTATATTTTTTAAATTTATGACCCAGAATTTCTTATTCTATAATGTCAAATTATTCAACTATTCGTCAACAAAGGATATGATAATAATTATTAGAAAGAATTTAAATGTGAAATCAAAACCTGTTAAATCTATGAAAATTCAAAAGTTTTTAGAGAAACCGTTTCCCGTCATGTAGAATTCAGGCATCAAAAGAATTGATTATCTGCTTGACACTGATAGAATCAGGACAAATAATAGATTTGAAGCATACACTTTATTGATTACGAATAATTTTTTCGGATACTGATGCTGGGATGTCGCAGAAACCGAATTAAACGTTGGATTTTGCAAATTCAAGATCGCCGAAATCTGTAGAATTTCCCGCTCTTTTCATTTTTGGGATCAAAAATATGAAATTATACTTAAAAAATGGACCTGACCTTAAAATAGCCTTCAAGGTCATTGTCAAGGTCAAATACAAAGTCTTCATTAGATAGCCAGGAAAAATCCTAACAACCGAGTATTTACCATTTTTTTTTTCTACGACACAAATTCTTCGAGTTATTCTGCTGTTCCGGTACCACTATAACATCGTATATAAATAGGAGAGGATCACCAAGTAGGACAACTAAAATTGGAAACAACTTTTCTGGCAAATAAAAACAATGTATGAGCCTGTTTACGGTACACCGTCCCGATAGGGCCACAATAAGCCCTATTAAAAATAGAATACGAGAATTAGTTCATATTATGTGGCTCCATGTTTTGCCTTGAATAAATCTACGCAGATTTAATTTCATATCTCTCATTAGCTCTAGAAAAGAGTCTCTTCTATTGAGATTACATATCGCCATGTTTACAATCCGGATTCAAGACAAGAGTCAAACCATAATACATATATTTCAGTATGTTCAGTTGTTGATTATTTATAAAATACCTTCATAATTAATTACTTATCATTATATATTATAAAAAAATAAAGTAAAACATGGTTTATGTTTTACATCACGTTATATTTTTCAAATTTCAAAGGCCATCCATCACTGTACTGAAAGTGCCATTGTTCAAATGTTACACATTTTTTATCAAATTTACTTTGAACACCCCTTTTTGTGTATATAAATTGTCAGGTTATAATTTGGTTTGAATATCGATATAATCGTTAATCTCATTAAGTTGACTGATGATCTATTCTCACCTCAGCGAATTTGTCAATTAATAGAGTATGCGGGAACTTTCATGAATTACGCTTCTTTACGTTCCACCCTCATATTTACTAATTATTGGATAAACCATGTTACGCTCAAATTGTTATGGTTATGTTGTTTCATGATAGCTATGGGATTTATTACCTCAAACTGTGTAGACATTTTAAATAAATCATGCTTGTTACACTCAATTTTTACATCGCTGGCTATCTCTACAGCGTAGAAGCTTCTAGCTGCGAGATGGTTATTAGTTATTTATTACTAATGCAAATATGCCGAATTTTTGTTGTTTATGATTATGTTTTTGAACAGAGAATCAACAATTAATTAACTTCCTACATACATGAATGGCCTACACATCATGGAAAGAATGTAATAATTAAATTGCTAGGATTTTACCTACACCTGAAAAGATATCAAACAAATTAATGTAGATAATTAACTTCAAATATCTTGTCGAAATTAATTGAAAGGATGGTCCATAACTTAATCTAATGTTTTAGAACCAAAAAAAATATCTTCCATTTAACATATAAATCGATATATTAGGAACTAGATCAGGAAAATATGTAGTATCGTTGATGTATATCTTGAGTATTTGATATTGTATTTAACACCTTATTCATATTAATGCCCCGGCGGTGTTTAGCTATTCTACCGTTCAAATAGAACACGCGTAGTACAAGTACAGTCAATATCCTAGTACATACGCATTCTACCCTAGCTGAAATTTGAAATCTAGGAGATATGAGGTAGTCAAACGCGTTTTTCTTACATCCATAATTTATCACCCTGCACTCCTTTCTGGAAAGCTAGTTGTGATTTTTTTATAATAATAATTCATTGAATGTAATTTAATCAATATTATATTTAGGTGTTTAATCAAACGCCGATCATGGGTAACTAACTATTTATTTTAATATTCTACAACTTCAGCATAAAGATAAGGCATAAAAACATAGACAAAACCAACTGTTTCTTATATTGTGGATTGCGTCATGGGCGGCATAACCTCGGTGAAGTCCTTTGTCTAACATTCGGCCATCCTGACTTGATGGTGCCCTCGCCAACTGTGTATCACTCCTTTAATTGGTCCCTCAGTGAAGTCCTTTGTTAACATTCGGCCATCCTGATTTGGTTGCCCTCGCCAACTGTGTATCACTCCTTTAACTCGTCCCTGTAAACAAAATTTTGCAGTACCTAACCTTTTGTACGAGCTAAATATTGTTCGGCTACATTTCATATTTTCATCCTTATAGTTTCTCGATATTTTGTTTAATGCGCTAGTGTGCTTAGTTTGCTTCATTTTTTTCTTCTTTAATTTAGTACATATGATTATTGCTACGTTATTTTTTCTTTTTATTATTTTTTTTTCTATGCCTACCTATGTGACCATTGTTACCACATATGGTTCGTTTTTTCTTCATGTGCTCATGGTTACCACATGTTTTTTTTTTTTGCTTTTGCCTCCGTGACTACTGTTGCCACATATATATATATATATATATATATATATATATATTTTTTTCTTTTACATACGTGACCAAGGTTACCACATATTCTTTTTTCTTTTTTCATATGTGACCACTGTTACCACATACTATTTTTTTTTCTTTTTGCATATGTGACCACTGTTACCACATAGGTTTTTTTTTCGTTTTGCATACGTGATCATTGTTACCACATATATATATATTTTTTTGTATATGTGACCACTGTTACCACATATGTGTTTTTTTTTTCTACTACGTTTATACATTATAACAAAACATGAGGTGTACATACATAGAATATTTATGATATTTGTAATATTAACAATGCGTAATATATTTGAATATACCTACATGTCTATATACATTTTTTTTTAACAGGATGATAATTTGAAATATCAGTTTTCTTAAAGGAGATTCAAGTTATCCCTCTAACAAATCGATAACTTCATCGGTGCTATCTACTGAACTATTACTGCACTGGTGCACTGAATTTCAATAGCAACGATTTCGTAACGATCTTTGTACCTTATATGGACCACCGAATTTATAATAGCCTACTTTCTCACTCATTTCTTTCTCACTTTTATTAGAGCCTGACTATAATACTAGTTCACCAATTTTGTATGTCTTAGATGTTTTACGCTTTGCATCAAACCTTTCTTTCATTTTCCTTTCTTGCCTGTTCCTGTTTACTTTTGCCCTTCCGAATATCTTTCGGTACTCAAATTTTCCTTCCCCTATTCTGTATGACGATTTTTGTTATATTCAACAATAGTAAGTGTGGCGTCAAACCTGTACAGTTATTTAACGTATTATTCATATCCCAGATAACATTTAGACGAGATTTTTGCCATTCATTTTCGTTGTTTATAGAGTTAAGCACGTTTAAAATCGTCCTATTATACCGTTCCACCTGCCTGTTTGATCTAGGGGATGCCACTGAATTTAAGATGTGCTTAACATGATAATTTTTACAAAAGATTTAAATTGTTTATCTGAGATTATTCTCTTAAACATACTAAACAGATCAGTCAAATGGTCAACTGTCTCTTGGGCTCCTATCATCATGCTCTTGCAAAGACAAATTTCGAAAATAAATCGACAACAACAACTAGGATATAAGAAGTTCCTTTATGACTTTTGCAGTAGGGGCTCAAGTGACCAATATGCCATGTATGTAAGGACTCTACAGGCTTATCAATCGGAAATAGATACCTATTTCTTTTCCTACAGCTACCATGCTTCTAATATAGGCAATCTAAAGGAGATTTTACATATTGCATTTTTTTTCATTTTTTTTGTGTCTGTTGTTTTCGTCTTAAGTATATCTACATTATTTTATATACAAATATTTATATTATTACACACTTTTACATATGTTTTTTTTTATACTAAATTTAGGATAGTATTTTTTTGACTTGCTACAAATGTACAAAACTGTATATAATGTAGCTAAATAAACATTATCTATCTATCTATCTATATATTTTTTTTTATAAACTTATTCATGTCTTTTCTTTAATAAGTGTAATACAACGTTCGAAACCCACATGCCCGATGTCATTGTGCTATTTTCTAAGTAGATTAACGACAGATTTTGGTAACTAACACATGTTTATGATTCAAAACTTTCCTTCCCTTAAGCTTGTCTTTTATTAATCCAAGTTCTTCATCTTGCATTTGTAAAGTTATTATCCCAAGACCAAGTTACATTTTTACGCAATAACACACCAACTATAGAAACCATCTTCGCATGATCCTTTATGAATATACGGAAATATGAACTCAACCCTAAATATTGTTGTGGCTCATGTAAGTTGCGTGCCTGTCCTTACTCCCTTTTCATAAATTTCAAACCCGAGAAAACTTATTTCATTTTTCAAAAAGGAACATTTATCAATATTAAGTTTCAAATTGGCATGGGCATGAGCTAACAATTTAAGCACCTGCTGCAGAACTAGTAAGCCCTCGACGGTATCTAAAGGTATCAGAATGTCATCCAGATAGGCGATAACCCAGTCAAATCTTATATTATCCAATACATTGTTTATCATTCGTTGAAAGGTTGCAGGAGCATTAGCCAATTCGAAGGGAATTCTTAAAAATTCACACTGACCGTCGGGAGTAACAAAAGCTGTTTTATGAACAGACTCTCGCGCAACTCGCCCTGATAATAACCCTGAGCCATATCGAGATTAGTAGAATATTTTTTTTCCTTGCAATCTATTCATAAGTTCCTCGATATTGTTTAAAGAATATTTATTTTTAATAGTTGTAGAATTCAGTTTTCTATAGTCCACACAAAGGCGAAAATCCTCGCTTTTCTTTTTTTTTTTCTTTTACCAAAACTTGAGAAATCTGAAGAAGATTCTCTAATAATACCACCGTTAAGCAAGTCATCAATTCTTTTTCCTAACAATTTTCCTCTCAAACTGAGACAGTCTATAGGGCTGGTGAGTGATGGGTTTTTGTGAAGAAATATTAATATCTAACTCAACTGACTTATTATCTACTAACTCTAACGTATCACATGCAAAGCAATTATTGTTAAATTTGTGTAATAAATCAGATAGTTTAATATGGTCAGCATTATCTAAATTTCCATTCTTAATCTGCTCGACTTCTAAGGAGAGTATAGTAGGATCGCTGACTTACTCTTATTCTTATTTCACTCGGAATCAATAACATATCCCTTTGTTAATACAAAATCGCATTCTAAACCAATTGGCCTTGGCCCCAAATTTATAATTTGCAAAATTTGTACTGGTCCACTAATTAAGACACTTTGAATTGAAAACGGGTGATTGTGATGGTGGAAATTATTTCTTCAATACTGTCAAAATGGACAAGCACTCGCTTCACACCACAACCTGGTATGTGAACATGATCATAAACCTTAATGGGTATTTTAAATAAATAATTTTGCAACTACAATGCGGTCAAATCTGACATTTCTTTAACAATTGTACAAGAAGACAACAATGTACTTTTTCCCTTCCACCGTAAGTTTAACATTTCCAGCATTAATTATTGGTTGACCATATAATTACATTATAATTATTCATATTTGTTGACACAAATACTACTGGCTTAAAAACGGAAATGTCTTCGATCGTTATTTCTAATTCACACATACCGTCCGGTAAAATAAGCGAGTTTCCAAAACCCCTTACATAATATCAGATTCGATTAAAGCGATTTCTAATTTTCTAGCTACGGAACTGTGTGCTACATTAATTTGACTAACCGTATCTATATACCCATTGATCTTCCCCTTGTCCTTGAACCAGCATTTCTCCATAGAATGTTCTGTTTTTGCAATGGCACAGAGATTGGAAGTGGTTGGTCTTCTCCAGCAGCTTTTATCCAAGTGTCCACTTTTCCCACATACAGTACAGCGTGCTTTTGGTTTCGTCTAACAGTCCTTTTCCAGGTGTCCTCTTTTGCCACATGCGAAACAACCTATCGAGTCTGCTGATGATTGGTTTTCCATTGTCCCAGCTCGTCCATGATCTTTCTCGGTGAGGAGCTTATGTCTGCTCAACATTTGCTTTAATAGGTCAGAATAATTGGTGTGACTCGGAAATGCACGTGTTATGGCCTCTTTCCACTCCTGCCAGGATAATTTATAGTTGGACAGCCCATTATACTATTGAAGCATCATTCCAGTTATTTATTTCGCTAATATGCTCTATTTTGTGCAACCAGTTCATAGAAGAAACTTCCGAACTTTCGGGGTTAAATAAAGGCACAAGTTCAGCTTTTCCAACCTTTTTTTTGAGCACTGGAGTTTTGCACTAAACTACTATATTGTCTAATTATTTCACTGACTTTTTCGGCCACTAATTTGTACACATCTTGCTTCGTAAGGCCCTTTTGGCAACGTCTTTTTGTCGGCAGTCTAACTTACTCTCCGGTTTCGTTGTCACTTAAGTCTTAAATCACTCATTATCATTAAGAAAATAAACTTACAACAAATTAACTTATCTATCAACTTATCAAAACTTTATTTATTTAAATTATGCCACACAATACACAATAATTTTAACAATCAAAATACGTGAAAGTTCAATCCCGACTTCTGAAATATTATATTTAGGTGTTTAATGAAACGCCGATCATGGGTAACTAACTATTTATTTTAATATTCTACAACTTCAGCATAAAGATAAGACATAAAAACATAGACAAAACCAAATGTTTCTTATATTGTGGATTGCGTCATGGGCGGCATAACCTCGGTGAAGTCCTTTGTCTAACATCATACTTACATGACAAATAGAAATATTAAGATGAACAAAAATTATTGTTGCAAAAATAGTGTTATCGAACGAAGACAAAAATTTTCAATAAGATAAAATAGTAAAATAAATTTTACTATTTACGTCAAAGTTTTTAGTCTTAATCGTCTAATGTCTTAAAAAGACATAAATACTCTTTAGACATTAGAGGATTAAGACTAAAAACTTTGACGTAAATAGTAAAATATATTTTACTAAGAAAGAAGTTTTGTGGGGAAGTTAAATAAAACAGAGAGAAAGTTTGTGCCATTTACCAAAAGAAAGAAACATGATGCAACTACGGACACGTGTTTCGGAGTTATTGCTCCTCATCAGCGTAGCGTAGCTTAACGGATCCGTGTGAATAGGATCAGAAACAATAACCATGAACGGTAAGAAAATAACAGCACACAGTACTCAATGTGTGTTTTCGTGCACCATGCTACGCTGATGAGGAGCAATAACTCCGAAACACGTGTCCGTAGCTGCATCATGTTTCTTTCTTGGGGTAAATGGCACAAACTTTCTCTCTGTTATATTTTACTATTTTATCTTATTAAAAATTTACCTCTATGGATTTCTGACTTCTTTGGATTTCATTTCTATCATTCGCCTAGTCTGGGCACAGTCCACATTGCAATAGGTTGCACCAGAGTGCCCCATGGTCCACATTTGCTCCTCACCGACTTCATGTCGATCGATGTTATCAAGAACTGGACCTTTTGTTATCATACAGCGTGCGTTACCTATACCATGCTGAGGGAGGCTAATAAGCCAGAAACCGGTCCATGGGATGGTGACGTGCGCTGCCTGATAACAGAAGGAGTCCTTTTTTGGATTAATCCTTCTGGTGAGGCTTATTCCAATATTAAATTATTTGCTTTCTACATTCGTAGTACTGGTTTTCATCAGTTAAATGTAGATAGTTTGCATATAAGCTCTGAAAAGAGTATTTATGTCTTTTTAAGACATTAGAGGATTAAGACTAAAAAATAAATACGTAAATTGTAAAATTTATTTTACTATTTTATCTTATTAAAAATTTACCTCTATGGATTTCTGACTTCTTTGGATTTCATTTCTACAAAAATTTTCATTTATGATGCCTATTTAATGGAGTAATTAATAATAGTAAATAAATTAAAAAAATAACTAAAATTAATAATTCTAAATACCTACATAACATGTACTGGGTGGCTTAAATTTGATGGGATTTGGGGGTTTCTCTGAAAGTATGAGAGCTAGAAAAAACCGACCTTGGTGTCCTGAACTCGATTTTCGAGAAACAAACAATGGCGCAAACCGCGATCGTCTTTCTATTTCGACAACCGAGCTACAGAGCGTTATTCTAACATTGGCGTTTTTGGGTGAACTCTATATCTCAATTATCAAGTGTCGAATCTAAAAACGAGTAACATATTTTTAAAACACTTTTAAAACATAAAGGGTGGTTTTGGCCGTTTGTGGGGTAGAATTAGTTTGCCACTCCTGAAACTATTTTTTTTTTCTTGTTCAGTCTCTTCTAAAACGGGGGGTAAATATTGAAAACACTAATATCACTTTTCCACCCCCAGACAGGGTAGAATCTTGCCGTTTGCGGGGACAGGAGTTGATAAGAAATTCTCTAACTGCGATACTCGCGTTCAGCACCGTCGAAAACGGAGGGAGAAGTATTTTTCATTGCATTTGAAAATATTTGTATCTACTGCTTCGACTTATTTGATTCCACTATGAAGCCAGATCTCATTTGAGATCGAGTTGCCGTCGATAACACATCAGTACACTCATACTTCTGCGTCAGATTCTACTTCGAGAAACTTAGTATCCGATCACCTCTTCCTAACGGATATCTATGTTCTTTATTTGCGCATTTCACCTGCATAGCTACTTACTGTGGACTGTATATGGGCCCATTTACATCAACAACTAGCTGAATCCGTCTTCGCCAACTGTCTATTATATTGGCAATTGTTTGTTGATCTTATTTCATCCTATTATCATTACCTTTTTCGGTATAATAATATGACCCCATACGAAATAGTCACAGGGATTTAGATCAAGGCTATTGAAAGGTGTTCTTTTTGCATACAATTTTTCAGCATATTCTCTGAAAAACGTAGTGTGCAATGACTAATGTAGCATCTTGCTCCATCATACAATTTAAAAGGTTTTATTAGACAGTTTGGATAGTTTGAATAAAATCGACTAACATATATAAATTCTGGCAGTAAGTGTTCAACTTGAGACAACATTGGGGTGAGAAGTTTCACAATAATGTAAAGAGTTAAGATGCGTTCATTGATTAATAAATATAAATCGAGTTCTAAAATTTCCTGTCTAAATATCCGATCGAATGGAACATTATTTCTTTTATAATATTCATAATCGCACAATCTATAATTTCTATTATTTTTTCGAGGAGAGAAACTAAAAATGTTTATATCTGTGAACCAGATTTTCTGAATCGGTTGGTGTGTTGTGAAAACGTTTAGAAAATGCCTTCATCGAAGTAATTGTCGTTCCTGCATTGCTGGTGTTAAAGGAAACGGGAAATGTGAAAATTCTTCTTGAAAATTTTAAATGCAAGTCTTGTTTAATAATCAGGACAGAACTTCCTGAGATTTCAATTGGAAAAAAAAATTACCAATAATAAAAAGTAACACCTACCCTAGTTCGGACTGTTCTGTTTTTACCACTTCCTGGGTGTCTTTCAATTACTCCAGTGTTTCGAAACTTTCGTGCAAAATCATAAACAGTAATTTTTCTAAAATTGTTACCTGAAAAATGTAAAATTTCTGAGACTTTATAACAACGAAATTCTTCATGAAAATTTTGTTTTCGTATGATAACTCCATTATTGCAACAATAATTTTTATTATCACTAAGTTGACAACACTTCTGTATAAAGTTGACGTTAATTTTATTGTCGCTTTGTTACTTGTTGAAGTGAGCATAATCATATTCATAAAACATACAATAATATATAACTAAATGATTAATGAACTTCTGGTTTGATACTGATATTGAAAATTGACAAGTTTCTCAGTTATTTCTGTAATATTCGTGATATCTCTAGTTTTGATACTAATATATAAAAACAGATGAAAATACCGTTATTAAATAACACTCGAATTAATTGCCAAAGTAATATTTTAAAATTATTATTAATGTACCACCGACATAAGTTAATACAAATTCAATATTATTTGAGAACACGGTTGATTTTGGTTACATATAATTCTTTAAGACAAATCAAAATGATCAGTAAGAAAATATAGGTTTGAAATAATAAAGCATTATTTTAGAGATAGTCGTAACTGTTCAATGATCCATATTACAGTATAAATATAAAAAATAAACTGATATTTTGTTTTTATGTCAAGCAATTACTGTATATTACTCAAGAAATTTTATTAGCCTATAAAACTGTGTATGTGGATTGGAGCAAACAAAGATATCGGTAAACATATAGAAAATATTTCTGTCATAAAAATAGATTCCTAATATTTTGCGTACTGTATGCTTTCTATATTAATACTCATATTACAATATTGTATAAGGAATATAAAACTTTATCATCCATGGTTTAAATACATCGTAAGCCAAGACTGTTCAGGTGAGGGTTACATATTTGAAACATTTCAGGAATACATCCGCACCCACTGACATCACCCTTATCGTAGCTGGGAATCTAACATAGTCCATGATGGTCAGTGTCACCAAGCATGTTCGTTATAATACATTTAAAACCACAGAGCTACTTAATCAACATATATTTATAAATTTTTAACTTAAACTAAGAGGAAAAAAAAATTACTACTCGACACGTAATTGATGTAATTTATTATTATCACATTTGACATTGTATTTTCAAATAATTTTAAAAAGAGAAATTGATTACATTACGCTATAATTTTTCATAGTAAGCTAAAATTTTATTTATGAGAATATTAATTTAAATTTTATTTTTAGAAGTCACTTCATTACTTAAACATTTATATCTGACTGTTTTTTTTTTGGATTATTCCCTTATTTAATAATAATATTTATAATATAGTGCATACTAATGGCATTGAATCCAGGGAAGGCAAACAAACAAACATTGATCGGAATATTATTTTCTATACAAAATAACATCTGGCGAGGGTGAGATAAAGCAAAAACAATAATGCTATAAATTCTAAAAGTATCAAAGAACATAGCTGTGTTTTACTATAAAGATGCAGTTCAAAAATTCTATGACTAAAAGATTGAAGAACAATACAGAAATATTGTATTTTAGGGTATAAATCTGAATACGTACAAAATTAATAAAAACTTTTAAAATTAATTTGAATATTTTTATTATTTTTTTGACTAAATAGAAAACTCTAACTAATAATAACAATAATAATTTTTTATTATCCAAAAGACCATGTTGGTATAGGATTAATCAAATTACAAAACTCTTAAAACAATAAACAATGCAAAATTGAGCATCCCACGAGTATTGTTTAAGTATTCTTAATTATTTTTAGCACTAGATAAAATAAAATTAAATAATATAAAGAAACAATTAGAATAATTAATAGTAGGCATAAGAAAGACGTACAGGGTTATCCAACGAAAAGGCCCACCCTTATATTTTCTTTATTTTTCAAGTTAGGAAAAAATGTTTTAAATAAAAGTTGTAGTGAATCAAATGAACTCATTTAAAAACCCTACAAAGAATATACAGGGTGTTCCATAAAAGCGGGACAAACCTAACTTACATTTTTTTAAATGGAACACCCTATATTTTTTTACATTTTTAAAATCTGTGTTTTTTTGTGATTTCAAAAATATATATGTTGTATCTTATCTTCTACTGTTTTTTATTTATTGCAAATTTCGTGAACAATATTATTTATACCACAGCATCTGCATGCGTATCAATCAGGTTAGCCATGGATGAAAAACAATTTATTTGACACTTATGCCTTACAGAATAATTGAATAAATTCAAAAAGCAAACTTTTCATCCATGGCTACCCTGATTGATACGCATGCAGATGCTGGTGGTATAAATAATATTGTTCACAAAATTTGCAATAAATAAAAAACAGTAAAAGATAAGATACAACATATATATATTTTTGAAATCACAAAAAAACACAGATTTTAAAAATGTAAAAAATATAGGGTGTTCCATTTAAAAAAATGTAAGTTAGATTTGTCCCGCTTTTATGGAATATCCTTTGTAGGGGTTTTAAATGAGTTCATTTGATTCACTACAACTTTTATTTGAAACATTTTTTCCTAACGCGAAAAATAAAGAAAATATAATGGTGGGCCTTTTCGTTGGATAACCCTGTACATGTACAGGATGTTCACGCGAGAATTGAAGATATTCGCTTTCCAAGAAGATATGGCAACGTAATCTGGCAACAAGACGGAGCACTCCCCACAAAATTTTTACCGGTGGTTAATTATTTAAATAATACCTATGGTCAATGGATGGGTAACCGCGGTCCTATAGCATGGCCAGCTCGAAGTCCGGACTTGAGTCCGTTAGATTTTTTTCTTTTATTTGTGTTCAGAATGAAAAACTGCACCAACTACGATAATTAGATACAGGGTGTCACACAAGTTGAAAAAAATATATGCAACACTCTGTATATGACGAGATATAGGAAATTATGATGGACATATTTGAAAACTACGGAAAAAATCGTATACGAACGAATTTTTATTTTTCAAATTATGTCAAAGGGGAAGGATCTAGGCCCCGGTTCAATTCTCGCTTGAACACCCTGTACATATTATTATACCTTAATCCTTTAAATATTCATCAATCATATAAAAACATTTAGCAATTAGGTACTTTTTTACTTCGATTTTAAATAAATAGTTTTATATTTTCAATGTTTTTTTGTGAATTTATCTTTTATACCGTTTTATTCCTAAATACTTTGGGCTTTCTTCTTATTTTGACAGATTATGTAATTGTAGTTAAGTTAGTAATTTCTCTAGTATCATAAGTATGATTATAATTGTTAGGTAAAAATATATTCAGATTATTTTTCACATAAACCAATATTTCTAAGATGTAAATACTTGGCTAGCAGATTTAGTTGTTTAAACAAATTTCTACGAGATGTATTTTGTCTACTCCCACAATGCAACGAACAGCTTTCTTTTGAAGTTTAAATACTCTTTCAAAATGGCTCGAAGAGCCCCAAAATATAATTCCATACATTGGACCTTGAGAAAAAGTTTGCGTGATAATATGCCAAAACAGTTGTTCTACTTGCCACTCTTGATAGGATATACAAAGCATAACAGAAGGAAGAAAGTTATTTTGCTGTGTAATCAATATGCGATTCCCAATTTAAGGCATTGTCTATACAGGGTGTTTCATGAGGAACTGTACATAGTCCAATGGTAGATAGGGCCCATCAAGGTTAGTAACAAACGACTATTTAAAATCATTTTAGCCAAGTATTTAGGGTTGTACAAGGTGATTTATGAATTTTTACCAAAACTTGCTTTCGTTGCCTTTTAGAAACTAATTGTTCGATTCAATTTATTTTCGGTACACATTAAGTACTATCAAATACCAACAGTTCGCCATAATTACAAAACCAAAATTCTAGGTCCGTATTAGGAAAAATTTCATTTTATCTGTGCCCCCTAAAAAGTCCACTCTGTATATATTTTTTTTAAATCT
Source organism: Rhagium mordax (assembly GCA_963680705.1). Lineage (NCBI taxonomy): Eukaryota > Metazoa > Arthropoda > Insecta > Coleoptera > Cerambycidae > Rhagium > Rhagium mordax. The sequence continues at coordinate 68,961,635 of OY796657.1, forward strand.
TATTACTGTAGTTTGAAAGTACATAAACTACCAACAAAAGTGGAATACTTCGTTTTCTTGTCACACTTACAACAGATACAAAATAAACACATTAAATTTAAACATTATCTTGTTAAAATTCAAACTTTCAGTACTTTAATGTTATTTGTCAAAGTTTCTATCAGTTTAAGTTTCTAAGTAATTATAACTATTATAAGTTAAAAATACTATGAAATACCAACAGTTAGTCGCAATCAGACAAGACTCCAGGACCGTATTTGGAAAAATCATCATCTCGTCGATTTCTCCTAAAATTTTCACCCTGTATATCTTATTCTTAACTTTACTTGCTATAATTTAAAAATACATAAAGTATCAACAAGTAGTGTAGTGTGCTCCGTTTTCTTATTACACTTTCAACAGGTTTTAAACCAACCAACAAAATTTATCTCGATAAAACTGACATTTTCAATAAATTGGTTTCAGTTAGAGCAGCTATTCTGTCTGTAAATAATACTCATTGAATTTTAAAACAATTTAATAGTAACAGAACAGAATAAGCAAAATAAAAAACTCAACATGAATACAAAACAACATAACAAAACAAAATAATACATATTAACATAATAAAAAGTAAAAATCTATAACTTATTTTCAAAATGTAAACCCCCCCTCTTCACGGCATTTTATTTGTCTAACTTATTAAATGTCCCACAGATTTTCGTATAACGTCCGGGTAGTTTCTTATTACGTTACAATACTGTTCAATTCGGTCTATTAATTGCTGCTCTCAAGTTGGACTAATGACATTAGTAACGTAGAAACAAAAGTTATACCTCATCAACAATAAAATTATACCTGTCAAACTATTGCCAAAGCCGACTACTCCTTTTGTTAATAGTGTCTATTATATTCCTACTGTAGAAAGAATTGACAAACTTTCGCAGAAATCCTGCACAAATGTCTTTAGCTGCACACTAAATAAAATAAGTTCATTTCTTAAAACTAGAACTGAACATGAAAATATTCTACATTACAAATTAGAACGGAATGTACTAGATTACCCTTTAATTACTACACAACTTATGTGTCGGTAGTTGAACGTTCATAATTATTATTGAAAAGTGTGGATCACACTACACTACTTGTTGATACTTTATGTACTTTTAAATTATAGCAAGTAAAGTTAAGAATAAGATATACAGGGTGAAAATTTTAGGAGGAATCGACGAGATGATGATTTTTCCTAATACGGTCCTGGAGTCTTGTTGATTGCGACTAACTGTTGGTATTTCATACTATTTTTAACTAATAATAGTTATAATTACTTAGAAACTTAAACTGATAGGAACTTTGACAACTAACATTGAATTACTGAAAGTTTGATTTTAACAAGATAATGTTTAAGTTTAATGTGTTTATTTTGTATCTGTTGTAAGTGTGACAAGAAAACGAAGTATTCCACTTTTGTTGGTAGTTTATGTACTTTCAAACTTCAGTAATAAGATTAAAAAAAAACATATACAGGGTGAACTTTTTAGGGGGCACAGATAAAATAAAATTTTTCCTAATACGGACCTGGAATTTTGGTTTTGTAATTATGGCGAACTGCTGGTATTTGAACGTACTTAATGTGTACCGAAAATAAATTGAATCGGACAATTAGTTTCTAAAAGGCAATGACAGCAAATTTTGGTAAAAATTCATAAATCACCCTGTACAACCCTAAATACTTGGCTAAAATGATTTTAAATAGTGGTTTGTTACTAACCTTGATGGGCCCTATCTACCATTGGACTATGTACAGTTCCTCATGAAACACCCTGTGAACGCGCCGGGGATATTCTATCCTTTTAAAATATTAACCCAGACGAACGCTATTACGCTATAAGCAATGGACTGTAAATTACTACTAATTAGGTTTAAAATATAGATGCACTTACCAATGTTGTTCGTGGTTGAATCCCAGTAAATGATAGGCGGGTACAAAACCTGTGTAAAAGGGTGCAAGGATTGGAAACCAAGGAGAAGCAGGATACACAGTTGATAATAAACACTACTGGACAAAAGTACGCTCTATTCTTTAAACCCCGAAACCACAAAATATTGAGAGAATTAGCAAAGTCAAAAACAAAAACTTTTCTACAACGGAACAAAAAGTAACGTTAACGTGCCGATTTTAAATTCTCGACTCTTCTTTTCTACAATAAGGTCGCGCCCTCTGGCGAGTGATCCACTTAATTATAATAAGCCAGTGGCGTAACCATACCCCCCGACATTGAAAACCCTAGATTTTCAATCATAAAACTGGTTACTCCAGAACTAAATCTATAAATCATTACAAAAAAAAAAAATAATAATAATTCTGTACTCTACCTTGACCCTATTTGTTGAGTAGATACGAATATGCCAAAACCACAAAACAAAAAAAATCGAAACCTAAATAAACTATTTCCTAGAAAAATTACTATAAACTATTGACTTGGCAAAGGACAAAGTTTAACTACTGGTCTTTTATAACGACCACTTTTAGTTTTGACAAGAGCGACTCGAACAACTCCGTCATTGCCAGGATATGTCTCTTCAATAATGCCAATGGGCCACTGAAAAGGAGACACATTATCTTGAATGAGTAAAACTAAAGTTCCTATTTGAACTGGAAATGATGGAGTGTTCCATTTTTGACATATTTGTAAACTACTTAAGTATTCACCTTTCCAACGCTTCCAATACGATTGTACTAAATTATCTAGCAATTGTTGACGGTCTAATCTATTAAGCGGTTCGTCGGATACATCTATAGCGGGAAGAATTTTTAGGGGGGTAAGCGTTAAAAAATGTGCTGGCGTGAGAACCTCCGGTTCAGAGGGGTCACTGCTTAGCCAACACAGTGGACGACTATTCATCAACGCCTCAATTTGACTAAGGACGGTTGAAAACTCTTCATAGGATAGTATCTGAGAGCCCAATACTTTGTGCAAATGAGTTTTTACACATTTTACATTTGATTCCCATACACCTCCCATATGTGGCGCCAATGGTGCATTAAATTTCCATTCAATTTTATTCTGAGTTAATTCTTGTTTGAAAACGTTTGTATAATCAGGCGACTCTATAAAAGCATAAAATTCATCGAGTTGAGCTTTGGCTCCTATAAAATTTGTTCCGCAATCGGAGTGCAAAGTTTTGATAGGACCTCGGCGACACAGAAATCGTTTGAATGCGGCTAGAAAAGTCGGTGTGGAGAGGTCAGACGCTAATTCTAAATGTAAACATTTGGTCGTGAGACACACAAACAGGCAGACGTATGCCTTTTGCCTTTTGACTCCACGGCTACGACTTAAGGTAATAAAATACGGACCGGCAAAATCTACACCGGTTTCTACAAATGGTTTGACTTGAGTTACCACCCTTGCGGACGGTAAAGCAGCCATAAGTGGATAAGTTTCTTTGGGTTTAAATCTAAAACAATAATTACAAAGCGAAATACGCTGACGTACTACTCCGCGTGCAGACAGTATCCAATACTTTTGTCTTAGAAGGCTTAACAGTAAATGTGGTCCGGTATGTAGATGTACTCTATGATAATAATCGATTAAAATATTCACTAAATGCTCCTTTTTTGGTAAGATAATTGGATGCTGGTGATCATAAACTAATGACGAATGAGACAGTCTCCCACCAACACGTACTAAATTATTATCTAAAAAGGGGCGTAATTTTCTCAACTGAGCGGAACACGTTTTGTCCTTCTCTAATGCGCGAATGTCATCTCTAAAATGAATTTTCTGTATTATTCGAATTAAAGTATGTTCAGCTCTATCTAAATCGGTAAAAAGAATCTCTTTTCTGAGCGGTAAGATTTTTGCAAATCTAAGTACTATTACTGTAACGCGAAGTAACTTTGACCAAGAAGAATGTCGCGAAATTAAACTATATAAAGGATTCGATTCTACCGACACTATTGGCAAAGATACTATTTTTTCTTCCGGGGAAGGCAGATCAACCTCAAGGTTCTGAAACGATTTAATAGGCCAACGTGTTACTTCATAAGCTAACCAACGGGGGCCTGACAGCCACGTGTCAGAATTTTTTATAAAATGTGATGGCGTCATACCACGAGAAAGACAATCGGCAGGGTTGTCCTTGCCCTCAACGTGGAACCAGGCATTTTGCGGTAAACAACTATGGATTTTTGCAACGCGGTTCGCAACAAATGTCTTCCAGCGGTGCGGCGATGAATATATCCAATGCAAAACGACCGTGGAATCTGAAAATGCAAAAATCTTATCTATAACATAACGCGAGCGATAGGTTTCAATTATAAATCGCATTAGTTTGGCTAATAAAACGGCCGCGCACAGCTCTAGCCGCGGGATGGACACTACTTTTAAAGGCGAAACCTTAGATTTTGAACAGATTAAATTTGTTTTAATACTATTATCATTGCTGACTGTATATAAATATACGGCCGCGCCGAAAGAAGATTCGCACGCATCTGCAAACCCTACTAGAATAGCGGTGGAATCTTCGAAAAAACCTAAATGTCGCGGAATTGAAAATTTATCTAATAGCGGTAATTCCAATTGAAAATTAGACCATTGTTTTATTATCTTGTCAGGAGGGCATTGATCCCAATCTAAGCGGAGCGACCACAACCTTTTTATCATTAATTTTGCGTATAGTGTAACTGGAGATACTAATCCAAGGGGATCAAATATCCGAGCTACCGTGGAAAGTATATTTCGTTTTGAACAAACACGATTTTGAATATCGACTTTAAAAAATAAAGTATCTCCATTTGGATGCCATTGCATGCCCAAAACCTTCAAGTAATCGGTTTCAAAATTTACAACATGAGATAAACGTTTATCGTCAGGTACGTAATCTAAAAATTCTTTTGAATTGACTGCCCATTTGACCAAACTAAAACCACCAGCATTAAATAAATCTATTAATTGGCGATAGAGTAATTTTAATTTTTCAAGATTCGCCACACTAGATACCACGTCATCGATGTACATATCACGCAGAACGACCTCAGAGGCGTGCGGATACATTTTTATTTCGTCATTAGCTAGTTGATGCACTACTCGCAACGCTAAGAACGGACTTGGTTTCACTCCAAAGGCTAACGTGGTTATCTCTAAAATTTCTAACGATTCCTGAGGAGAATTTCTCCATAAAAGTCGCTGAAACGCTGTGTGCTTCTCACACAAATTTACCTGCCGATACATTTGTCGAATATCGGCGGTAAACGCTATTGGATACAATCTAAAATTTAGAAATATAGCTAAAACATCATTTTGTAGTTTAGGCCCAGTGTGTAAGATATCATTCAATGAAAAAGATGTGTTCGTCTTCGCGCTGGCGTCAAATACAACACGCAGGGGTGTACTTGTGCTATCGGTTTTAAAAACCGCATGATGCGGAATATAATATGCCGGGCATGTTTGATCAATTCCGGTAACTAATTTTCGCATATGGCCTTGGTTTAAATAATCGTGTATTACGTCATTATATTGTTTTCTTAAATTTTGCGATGATTCTAATTTTCTTTCTAAGGAAATAAATCTACGTAAGGCTATAGAATACGATTCACCTAAATTACTAGGATCGGCTTTGAAAGGTAACGCTACAGAATATCGACCACTGATATCCCGAGTGTAGGTCCTTTCAAAATGTTTTTCACATGCTTTGTCGTCCGGACTATCTATTTGGGATAAAGGAATATTTTCTATTTCTAAAAATTGTTGCATAAGTTTTTCCAAAGGCGGTTCTACTATTGAACAAAATGAATGAGTTTCTTCTACACTTGAAAGTATAGGTGCTTTACCCATAACTACATATCCAAAATAAGTTTGTAGCGCGATAGGGAGATCGGGTGTACTCGACATTTTTCCAACTCCAACTATTTGTGGGAATACTTGTGCACCAAAAATTCCATCTATTTCACTTGATTCGTAAAACGCGGGATCAGCGAGGGGTAAATCTTTCAAATAGCTAAGCGCTTGTGTTTGAATCACAGCTGTCGGTAAATTATCAGTAATTTTTTCTATAACTAAGGCATCAAATTGTAATTGTATATTTGAATCGAATCTCGAAGAAACTGTTATATTATATACTTGGCCTTTCACAGGTTTGGAACTTGCGCCAATACCTAAAACCGATGAATAAATTCTACTAAAAGGGAGTTGCAATTTTTGACAACATTTTAAAGTAAGAAAATTTGCCTGACTGGCTGAATCTAATAGAACACGGATAGGTTCAATTTCACCGGTTGGCAATTTAATATTTACAACAGCCGTTGACAGTAGCGTAGTATAACTTTTATTTTCTGACTGTTGTAATACTCTATCATTTGAAGTTGAACATAAACTAAGTGTAGTCCCATTGACTACCTGTTGATCTGACTGTAAAGCTATATCAACATTTGATGTACCACTCGAACTAGTCGAACTAGAAGCGATTGGAATAATTGCTTTATTAAAATGCAACAGCGAGTGATGGCGAGTTTTACAGGTCGAACACGTGTTGTCTGATTTGCATGCGGAAATTCTATGTTTGTTACTAAGACAGTTAAGGCATAAGTAATTTTCCTTAACACATTTATATCTATTTTGCGGCGAAAGTTTCAAAAATGTGGCGCACCTACTTATAGGGTGGGAGCTCTGCTTACATACAGGGCAACTACTATTATCAAATTTAAAACTATCGTTTACCGACGTGTTCACAAAAGAATGCGTGGCCTTAGATCTACTATCAGGTTTACTAATTGCGGCCGAAACAGATTTCGACATACTACTACTACTATTTGTTGTGCGAGATAAGATTTTAGTTTGTTGTTTTACAAACTCTGTTAAGCTTTCGTAAGTTGGGATCTCAATGTCCTTCGTGGACATTTCAAATGAACGCTGCGTTTGATTGTCTAATTTGGATAAGGCTACGTACGTCAATACAAAGTCCGCCAAATCTGAAACCCCTAACTTTTTTAAAGCGTTGACAGATGTGTCAAAACGTTCGAGAAACATATTTAAATTGTGCGATGATTCTGACTGAAGCGGTTTAAACTCCAAAATTTGTTTTAAATAATTAGAAGCTAAGGAGCGTTTGTCCTCATATTTGTCTACTAATATCTTCCAACTGATTTGATAATTATCCGCAATTGGCGGAATACCAGAGCAAAGTGCCAACGCTCTACCCGTTAATCTACTCAATAAATAATGAATTTTGCAAGTGTCATCCAAATCCTTATTATTATGAACTAAAGACGTATACATGCCGTAAAAAACTGGCCACAATTTAGGATCCCCGCAAAATTCCTTTATTTCTATTTTTGGTAATTTGGGCATAGCCTTCGCCGTCTGCACTTCGTCTTTTCCCCTCCTTGGTGCCTGTGAATTATCATTATCATTTGAAGATTTTTCCTTGAAGACGGTTTTGCTATACTTTTGAATACTACAATAAATTTGATCGACCGTATCAAGAAGTTGGACCTTCGGGACATAATCTGGGTTTAATTCTAAATTAAGCAAATTAATTTCATCAAGGACTGTTTCTAGTTTAGAGCGTGTATCTTCTAAGGATGCATACATAGTTTTAAAATTTCTTAAATTCTGTGGATCTGCAAGATTTTTCGACCAATCGTACAATCTTTGAATGCGTTGAAAGAGTGTTTCTTTTTTAGCTTCAAAGAGTTTAATTTTAGCTTCAATACGTTCCTCGTTTGTCATGATTCTCCTTTTCAAAACCAAATCAAATACGAGTCAAAATCTTAAATACAAAACCATACGACTTTTCTTTTCTTTATTTTTTTTTATCAATAACACCCGGACTATAATAATTAGAATAACTTATAAATCCTAAAGACCGAAAAGTAGAGTTTTCAATGTCGTTTTTTAGAACTTATAATAAGCAAACTAAAGTAGTTTACTTTATTTGATTTTACCTTACGCACAATAATTGTGAAAATATGTCTTTTTTATGTCAACAAACCACTACTACGAAATGAATACGAAGAATTCCACTGTGTCGTGTATGAACACAGTTACCGAACAAAAAACAAGAAAGCGGCGGCTAGGCAAAAACTATAAGATAGAGATATCTACTATTACTAAAAGTTTTTGTTTAATTCTCTCACATATTATATTACTATATTAGAATTTTATTTATTCAAAACCACTAAACTACCTTATATAATACTGTCGACAAGCAATCCAGGGTCGATCAGGACCATATGAACGCGCCGGGGATATTCTATCCTTTTAAAATATTAACCCAGACGAACGCTATTACGCTATAAGCAATGGACTGTAAATTACTACTAATTAGGTTTAAAATATAGATGCACTTACCAATGTTGTTCGTGGTTGAATCCCAGTAAATGATAGGCGGGTACAAAACCTGTGTAAAAGGGTGCAAGGATTGGAAACCAAGGAGAAGCAGGATACACAGTTGATAATAAACACTACTGGACAAAAGTACGCTCTATTCTTTAAACCCCGAAACCACAAAATATTGAGAGAATTAGCAAAGTCAAAAACAAAAACTTTTCTACAACGGAACAAAAAGTAACGTTAACGTGCCGATTTTAAATTCTCGACTCTTCTTTTCTACAATAAGGTCGCGCCCTCTGGCGAGTGATCCACTTAATTATAATAAGCCAGTGGCGTAACCACCCTGTATATAGGACACCTAAAAATTTGGTAGAACTTGTTCTATAGATTTGCCATTTATTTTCATTAAGTAACTTTTATCATAAGTTTGTCTAGGAGAAATTATAACGAGCACAGTCTTTAAGATGTTTAGAAACAACCTATTTGACCTAAAGAGATCATCAAAGTTTGTTAAAGAGGCTTGTACATTAGATACAGCTATTTCTAAAGGTCTTCTGCAACACAAATAAGATATATCATCTGCAAACATTATTAAGAAATTGTTAAAGAAACCAGATTGATTAGTTACATAGAATAAAAAAAGCAACGGCCCAAGAACCGAGTCCTGTGGAACTCCAACTTCAATATGTAATTTATCAGATTGAGTTCTATTTGTCAGGTAAGAAATTAGCCATTTATTTACTTTGCCCCTCAGACCATATTTAGCTAATTTTTCTGTAACCAGTGTGTGATCTACTAAATCAAAGGCCTTGCTCAGATCCATAAATAGACCAACACATTTATTTTTATTATCTATAGATCTATATTTTCATAAAGATTATTTAAGAAAGACATTATGGCAGTCTCAGTGGAACAATTTTTATGGAAACCATACTGCCAGTCTGAAATGATATTTTTGGGTAGCATATTTAATAATGCGATTGAATACAACTCTTTCTAATATTTTCGAGATAGTTGATAATATGGCTATTGGTCTATAATTCTCCGGTAATGTATTATCTTCTTTTTTGTATAGCGGAAAAACTCTTGCTGTCTTTAAAATGGACGGAAATATTCCTTCTAGAAGTGATAAATTTGTTTAAAAAAAAAAGTTAATTGAACTATTAAATAGTTAACTGACTGTTTTATTAAGGTTGAACTTAAGTTTACTAGACCTAAAGAATTGCCAATTTTTAGCTTCATTATAATATTGTGGATTTCTACTTTCCTAGCTGGTTTTAGGAATAGAGTCGGATAGTTTTCTCCCAAATCAAAGTTAATTTTATTTACATTTTTCCCTATTTCACCATTTAGTTTATTAGGTAAATCTATAAAGTATTTGTTTAAATGCTGTGCGATAAAATAAGGATCATTTTCTAAATTGTTATTAATTCTAATCAATTAATAATCGTAGTAGTAAATTATGTAAAAAATTCAGAAATATAAGGAGTGTGTTACATTGACAGAAAATGGTTTATAGCTTGTGGTTAAAACGATTGATTTTTATATGTACAGAGTGACCCATTTGAAAACGGGCCACCCCTGTAAAGTGGCTATTTTTGGTCCAATTTTGATCAACTTTTTTTAGATTGTTGCTCATGGAAAACTGCACTTTGTGGCAAATTGATAGATGTTTAGCACAAAAATCAAGGCCTACTTTGCAATTTTTTTGGAGCGAAAATTCGAGAAATCATATTAGCGATTTTTTTACATGAAAACTAAGTACGCCACTGTGTTCAGCGTCCCCTAAAACGGGTCTGTACTAAATTTCATCCAAAAATATCGCATGTTAAAAATTGATATTTTTAGCTTTTATTCACTTATTTCATGATGTTCACAATGCATTTCCGGGTATAAATTAATTTTTAAAAGTAAAAATATCAATTTTTAACATGCGATATTTTTGGATGAAATTTGGTACAGACCCGTTTTAGGGTAAGTTTTTATAATAATTTGGAAAGGAATGGTAGGTAGACAATAAGTTGATCAACCTCAAGTAACCAAAAATATATTTATTTTTTGTGTCGGAATAACATTAGCTATTTTCAATAAATCCTGTAGTAGGTATTCCTTATTTAACAAACTTGAATAGTATTTTTTATGCAACATGGCGGAATTAAAATTATCATTTTTATATTTGTGCTATCATTACCCATAGTCTGAAATTTTATTGATTTCAGCATATTGTATAATACAATATCGTTGTCTATAACTTTTTGAAAGCTAATTTTAAAGTTGCCGTTTAAATAAGTATTGTCTTCTGCTCGCCTGTATATTCGAAAATTATCTCTGGATACAAACTCGTTTATCTAGTTTACTTATATTTCAAATAAAATCATTAGCTAACATGAAACTAGAGATATTAAAGTCAGATGCACTATTATCCTGTATATTTCATTCGATATAATAAAATTTATACCGACACTCGAGTATATTAAACATCATCCTATTCAATTAATGTGTAATCGTATACACGTTTTGTATAACTTTCCGTATATAGTATATGTAATAAATGACAGGTAAACAATATCAATCAATTAAATCTAGAAACGTATTACAATATCAACAATGAACACAATGATTGTAAATTCCATTTCATTTTTGAATTCAAACGATTTACTTATAGTACGTAGTCTTGAAAATCGACTGAGCGATTTATTTAGTGAGTATAATAAAATAATATGAAATAAATGGTGTGGTAAATAAAGTTACTCGCAAATTATATTTCTAAAATTACCCGAATATCATTAAAACTTTAACAGATGTTAATTAGAATCTCATTGCTGATAAACATATTTCTTTAGCTTACGAAACCAGCACCAATTGATAATGTTTTGATTATGTAGATCTAATTAATGATAACTAAAACGCAGTTCGAGTCCTCGACACGTCATCATCTTCCCAAACAATAACGCAAAAGTTTATCCTAGGTAGAACATGCTGATTGAATTTAAGGGCTTTTATGTCAACGAGACAGGCAAATCCCTGTCTAATCTGTTTTCAATTTGACAGTCAGTGTAGATTAACTGAACGAATATAGGGCCCGTTCTTTATATTTTCTGAATTAAACTTGCATTTAGAGTGATCTTGCCCTCACACAAAACTTTATATTGACAATAATCGCCACATTATTTGTTCTCCTTAGGTCGGTCCCCAGATTCTCTAGTAAAAAGGGAACATTCGTAATATCGCGTAATAGTTTTTAATTAAAAAGGTTCACTATAACAATAATATTAATAATAATAACACCACAAGTAATTCACGTCCATTAATTTTTAGAATCTAACTAATTTTATCAGTCTATTATTATTTGTTAGCAAGGCAAATAATGAAACCATCCACTAGGTATATGTCTTATCAAAAATATTAACACTGCCATTAAAGAAGAAATTGGTTGATGGAAAATAATTTTTGCATTAAAACTTATTGTATACTAATTTTAGGAACCTCCTTTTGTAAGAAAAACAAAAAGTATATTGTTATTTGGTCTAACTATATCAGTGACTGACATTCAAGAATATTTAGTTGGTAGATGACTATCTGCGTATGTGTTCCTGCATAGAATCTGATAGTGTAATCACTGAGTGTCAGCAATTTGATATGCATTTACAGAAATATCAGATTTCTCAATAATGGTGTTATCGCTTCTGAACTAATCTGATATATCCCTTAGTAGGACATAATGAATTCTTTACATCTAGCAACCGACAAATAGTTCAACAACGTAATATCAAAATATGTAATAACTTTCCCTGTAGCTTCTGCTTCAATACTTTCCCTCTGTTTTAATACTACTAAAATGCTATATGCTGCCTATTTCCAGTATTCAACTTCCCTATCTTCTGTTACAAAATAATATAAATTAACCCACCCCTTTTCCCTTGTTTTATTACTTTTTCTTCATTCAACCGTTTGTTATATCGCTTTACATAACTTCTAATGGAGTGAGTAAATAAATGTTTCATTTTGCTTAGAAATTATATTCAATGATCAAGAAATATTTCTCAGGATTGTCTATTTAGTAATATTTTTAATTTTCTAGCGACCTCGTCATCATCAAGTAATATAGCTATGGACTAGATTCCTGCAGTTAAACCAACTTCCAGTACCCGTCACTGAATATGAGATTATCGTAATGACTAAAAGAAGTTGCATTAAAATAGATGTGTTGATTGATCTCTTTACCCCCACATAACAGAAATAATATAATTTTTGCAGTAGTGATAACTTACATTAGAGAAACATTAGAGAAACTACAAATAATATCACTAGAGGGCCATAATAACATGACAAAAAGTTGTGTTGTTAATTGCGTATTTGAATATTTGGATTATAAATCTTAACTTAATATAAGCAATTCTTATTTTATCTGAACTGCTTAAAATGTCGAATCAATCAACTTACCATTTTGAACGGCGTTTAATATCCGAACTTGTTGGAGTTGTTAACAACTCTTGAAGTCCCTTGTTTATAATGTTCTATAAATTTCTTAGAAGTTCTAGCGCCGAACTTGGTCCCCAAACTAATGTAATCAGGGTCACACCATGTCATCTGCTACTCCCTTTACAAGTGTTTCTAGTAGGTAAAACATAAAACAACTGTTTACTAACAAACTTTTAACGACTAAGTAAAATTGTTAGTCAGTTAGTAATATATTTAACGTCAATTATTTCAATAGCATGCTTGAAAAATAATTAAATTTTAGACGATTAATTGTTATTCAATTAATGAAAACTTTCCGACTGTATAAACAAATCTGCATCTTTAATCATCTACTATTTACTGCTTTAAAATTATTTTCTTTAACACGACTTCAGAAACAATGCATTCCACAACTAAAAGTTATGTTGGAGCAAATGCCATTCCTCGTGCCATTCTAACCCATCGTAGAATATATTATTACATAACGGTTTTCGACGAATGAAAGCTGTTTATATCCTAAGATATCATGTAAAAGCTTTGGTTATTATGGTTACGTCCACAGTACACACACTACATTTGGTTTTATCTAACAAATAACGCATTTGTTTCCTGGCTTCGCATTTGACATATGAAGTTGTCAAAGTTTTATACCGAGTGTAAACGAATAGTGGGCCACCCCTATAACTTCCTCGTTTTTAAAGATATCGAGATAAAATTTTCTGTGGTGAAATTAGGTAAGATTTCCAACTTTTTGAGACCTATCCGCCATATTTCTTACTTCCAGTTTCACCGGAAATATCCCCAAGAGTCTTTTCTAAATGGACCACTCTGTATGTTTTTACATTTTTGAAATAAAGATCACATTTTGGATATATTTATACTATTTTGAAAAATTTATACAGGGTTGCAAGAAAAATAATTGGAATTTTAGTTGTCAATCTAGATGACTGCGAATATGTTAAAATTATTTTTGTTCCAATGTAATTCACATAAATAATACGAAAACGTCAATATGTCCAATAATGCATCATACAGGGTGCTCTAAACTCATTAAAATCACATTTTTCAAAATGTTAGATTACTACACTGTGGCCCAACTGTATTATTGTCTTACATTCGAGAACTATTTTGTGCAATTTCAGGTCGCACTTTATCTAAAAATATCGTGAGTCAATGTATTACTTATTTCCGAGTGAAACCTAGTTCGAATAAATATTTAACGTGCAATTTACCCAGTTATTGAGTTACTTCAATTTTTCCATTTTACAATTTCTCAAGCCCTTTTTGATTAAAGATCGAAATACAAAAAGTGCTAAATTGAAAAAGGGTTATATTAAGTGTTTGTTTATTTGTTTAGCAACCAAGGCTATTCACATCGAACTGGTTTCTGATCTAACCACTGATTGTTTTATAGCAAGTTTAAAAAAGGATTCACTGGTAGAAGAGGCAAGCCGATAACGGAAATACTTTTCTCTAACACGACTGCAGAAACTATGCATTTCACAACTAAAAGTTGTGTTGGAACTAATGCCATTCTAACCCATCGTAGAATACATTATTACATAACGGTTTTCGACGAACCAAAGCTGTTTATATCCCAAGATATCATGTAATAGCTTTGGTTACTATGGTTACGTCCACAGCAGTGCGGCCAAATGTAGTGTATGCTACATTTGGCTGCACCTAACTAAAGCATTTGTTTCCTGTCTTCACATTTGACATTTATTTGATGTTGTCAAAGTTTTATATATATATATAAAACTATTCTGTAGATTTCGTTTCAAAGCAGTAAGTTTAGCTAAATAATATATTACTTATAAAATATATATATATCATAGTAGAAAGATCTATTTATTTTATGACGTAAATTAATATTATATTTGTTAAATTGTAATTTTCTTATAAAATTATTTTCTAAATAAAAAATTTTATTTAGAAAATAATTTATATTGATGTACCGGAAAATAGATTAAAACAGTATCAGAGATGGCAGCAGCTTGTGCAGCATTTTTGGGCTAGGTGACACAAAAAATATCTTTCCGAGTCACAAACCAGAGTCAAGTGGAAACATCCAATTAATAGTCATACCGTGGTTCTAGTAAAGTAAGATAACGCACCTCCTTTGAGATGGTCTATTGGTCGAGTGGTAGAGCTGCATCCAGGCACGGATGGTGTTCTTCGAGTGGTGTCCCTGAGAATAAACGGAAGCAATTACAAAATTGTGCATGTCTCCATTTGAGAAAAAACAAGAGTTGGAATAAAAATACAGTCCACAACTATCTGGGTAATTATGCAAGCCGTCTAGGGGTTTCGTCATTTTTCCCAACATCTATCTTTGTGTAAATTTCGTTATTTTTAATTTCCATTGTGTCCTTTTTGTTACACATCCCCAAAATATATTATTAATAGCACCGTAAAAGTATTCGAGAACTAAATTAATCTATTCATAATTAGTTGGGAAAATTCATGATTAGCACGAACTAGTCTTCTCCATGCAGCAACAATAATATTGTATCAATGGTATTTATAAATTGTTTATAATTTTATCCATGTTTATAATTTTATCAATGTCAACCATACGCAAACATATTTTTAAATATTCTGAAAACTTAACTGGCATACCCCATATTCTACACTGGTTAAAGTTGGAGCATATTTTATTTATATTTTACCACAAAATTTCCTTGTTAAATATTTGAATAACTATTTGTTTTCGAAACTTTAATGTCCTGTGTCTGTATAGTCCCATTCCAATATGGTGACCAGACGTGATTAAAATTTCACGGTTTTTCAAGGTAAATGATCTTACTTAGACTTTACTTTGATGAATATCGAATATATTTGGCATTTCTTTTAATGTGTGAATTTCATAGCCACGTTTCGATGTCGATTTTTAAAAATCATTTTAATAAAAACTTTGTTAAGAATAGAAAATGTAGAATTGTTAATTATAATTAAAAGTTAGTTTAGCGGTTAAACTGTTAAATCAGAAATAGTAAAAAATAAATACCTATATACATTTTTTTGCGACAAAGACAAGTTAAATTTTGGGGTAGTAATGTGGTATGATCACTCGATAAATAAACGGAAAATGATAATGGTAATGAATTGAAATTGATACTTCTCTTGCTTACATTTTTACCATTAATTTTAACACAATTAATGTTAAAATTATGTCTAGGTATTAGGAAATAAATGTAGTAAAATTAGAACTAAACTCTATTAAAAATGTAAAAATCTCTTAATAGAATTATTTAAATAATCCTATCTTTAGATGCGCATATCTTTCAAGCCCGATCTATCCTACTAAACTGCCAAGCGTAATTGAAAGATTATTCCATAACCCTTATCGCTGTTATTTTCACATAGCCAGTAGGACGATCAGATAAATTACATGGCAGATATTTTAGTTAATAGGCGCCATTGTTAAATTTTCCCTTGTAGCTTACAAAATTTGCTTCTGTAAGATATCTAATTAATTAAAATGAATGATATTGAAAAGTTCATGAAGTATACCTACTTATTTTAAATAGTAGGAACCCGAACCGTATGAATTGTTCAATTATGTTAGCTTCCATAACAACTTATGAGATCATGACCCTCATGACCTTGGAGGTTCTCTTCAGTGCTGATTATTTTGAATTCTTGACTTCTCGATCATCTTTTTGTGAAAGGAAATGGGAAACTTCTTCTACAAATTGTCAGCTCCGTGAAACTCTTCTTAACACTAACAACCCAAGCAGTCGTTAATCCCTAAATATTCAAATGAAGTTAAAAAATTATTAGCCGATCATGTCTCTCACAACATTACATATAATACAGCACACTGTACATGTTCTAATCTTCTGGTCAATTTATATTTCGCACACATTTTGCCCTTTTATTCAACGACTAAAAAATCGAATACAATTTTCGCAGTAATTTATTTAAACTATTACTAATGACTTGCTACTTTTTAGCTCTGAAATGCATGCTACATCCAATAATAAAACTTAAATGTATCATAAATGATATTCCAACAAAAATCTCCCATTCTAACTTAAGCCGATAAGTAAATAGGGAGAGATTTTCAGCTAAAATACGAAGGAAGCTGTGCTACAAGCTGCTATTGCACGGGTGAGAAAACTAACGTAAGCCTAATATAGGGTTAAGTACAGTCACAGCTGGGGCAGTGTTGGAGAAATTAATTTATATTAATAATCCAGAGTAGTGACAGCTTACATGCCAAGAAAACTGGCAATATGTTGGTGTAATTATCCTAAATGAGTAGCAATGAGTCGCATGATTATCCTTATTTCCTTTTTCGTAGAACTACAATGTAGTAATAGCTGTAATCATAATAACAGTATTACCTATAAAACTGAGTTAATTAATAATGTATGATATACAACGTGGCCATTTAGGCTCTAAAAATCATGGAATCAACATAATATAATAAGTGAGTGTTAATTACTAAATAAATAATTAGATAATTGTAAGTAAAATCAAATCAGTGAAGAAATGTGCTACTATAGATTAACCAAGGCAAATGGTGCTGAAACTAATCAGATAAGAAGGAACAAAGCTATATTGTGTTAGGAATAAAACGAAACTATAAATTAACAAGTTTAACAATAGAGTAAAAAACAAATTGGAAAAATCTCCAAATCGAAGCCCAGCATTTCTGATACATGATCGAAATTTTACAATCTCATTCCCTTTGACTGACGAACGAATATCACATATTCAACAGTTCTTTCTACTCAGTGCCAAAAAATTATGTTACCCTGTCTTGAAGGTTGTAGGTAATGAGCAATTTTCCCAGAAAACACTACACCTAGCATACCTACTAGTAGAATAATAGGCCCTGTCCATCGACATATGATTTATAATTAGTTTTTGAATTGGTTGATAACAGAAAATAATTAAAACTGAATTGTTCATAAATATTACTTTTATTTACATTTTGTTTTTAAATAGCTGCAAAAATTATTAAAAAGTATTTGCCACCATTTTTATTAATTTTTCCTTATTTTAAATAAATGTAACTAAATTCGTAGTGAAAGATCTGAAACTATTGAGAAGATATAAAGTAAAATTGTTTTTCTTTTTATAACTCGGAAATGTTTCACAGGGGTACACTTTTATATTTATGGTCGTGGTGTTATATCGACCATATTTCTATTTTTATTTCCTTTTCAAGTATATGACGATTTTGTTTAGGGCATATATATTATTGTGGCTGTAGATAAGTCGAAGAAGTTTTCCCGTGAGAATCAAAGACCACGAGTGTACTTTCCAGCATTCAATAAACAAAATAATTAATTTTATATAAAAAAAACAATTGTGGTACTAAGTAATATGAATGAAATGAACATAGCTGAGTGAGCGCCACTTATAATATATTATACACACTTTGTAACGCAGTGGTTTTTAATTTAATCTTACCGATTCGATGACTCCCATAGGTATGAAATTATAATAGAGTAATCTTTTTAATAATCGCCTGCTGCACAAAATACAATTCTAACACCACAGGGGATGATTATAAGAAGACCTATATTTATTTATCTCTTATGGGAATGTCACATTTTTCTATCTAAACAAGACAACCAAACTACAGATTTATAAGTTAAAATGTCGGTTAACATTAAATATTACTTCATTATCTTACGTACTATTACCTACGCTATGAAATATTATCTAGTTAGTAATTTTCATAAGCATTTTGCAATACATCACTGTAGTCAATTGCGCGCCTCTGATATTTATTTATATCATCAGTTCAATTCCGGATGATTTCAAAACGGCACTAGCATCACTGAATAAAAATGGCGATAAAAATAATCCTACCAACTAAGTATCTAACCAATATCACTTATAACAATTTACCCAAAATATTTGAAAAACTTTATAAAATCAGGATTCAAATCTATTTTTTAACAAAATATAAACTAATTTCGGACAGACATTTTGGCTTTTAATATGATAAATCAACTCAGAATGCAATTTCTTACCTAAATTCTAAAATGTATAAAATTTTAGACGAAGGAAGTACAGCACTAAGTTTGTACCACCGATGACACTGTTATATTTTACCAAGCAAAATTATGGGATACGCTGAAACTTAAAGCCTTGTTAAATAATGGATTAGTTCTTTCATAATCTTAATTATACATTTTAAACAAACTATGTAACTTTCCTCTTGTACTCTTCGTACGTTACAAAGATCTCACAAACTAAAAATTTGCTTTTACAGTCACAATATAGAAATTAATTGAATATAAAAATTTATTATCTAGGAGTGATTGTTAATAAGTATCTAAAATGGGATTGCCATAAAAATAATGTTGATAATACTTTACGACCACTTTTATATAAATTAAAATAATAATAAATAATAAATTTATTTAATAATTATTAGCCATAATCATATCAATGCAATACCATAATGAATTAATAATAGAGAAAAAAATTAAAATAATAAACTATGGTCTAACAAATAGCGAACCCAACGAAAGCAAAGCTTGTTTGTGGGTCATATTATAAGTACAAAGTATTTAGGTCACAAATTTATATAATATACAAACATACGTTTAAATTTAAATTAAATAAATAATAAAATCGTTAAGACAGTAACAATGAACAATGAATAAGAATAATATATTTTACAACAATGAAAAGCATATTTTCTGAATTTTATTTATTTAAATCTTCATATATATTTTTTGCGTATTTTCGTTTAATAGCCATTTCTGTATTTATTTTTGTATTTGTTAATGTTATTCAATTATGACCTCGTATCATTACTATCATACGAAATATTGAGCTAGGAGGGATAAAATTATACTTTCTCAAAAAACTACAATGTAAAAAATATTAGTTTATTGTACAAAAACATTAATTTAGTGAAAATATTATTTAATAATAAAACCTACCTATTCTGTTAATGTATCAAATCAGGATTCAGGACCCACATTTCCTATTTAATGTCTGTTTTTCCGACGAATCCTCATTGTTCGTCAATGACACTGTAAACTGTCACAATTGTCGATATCCAGAAAAGTTGAATGTTTGGGCTGACACCTTCGATCACCATGTAGTTGGTTCCTTTTCTACCCGGAACTTGAAATGGAGAAACGCATTTAATCTGTTGGAAATAGTAGAAGACGATGAGCGCCATTTACAAAATCGTTTCATGTTCCAACAAGACGGCACGCGGTGTTCCGCCGGATTATTCACACCCTGTACGGGACTATTTAAACCAAACATATCTGGGAAGGTGTATTGGTAGAAGAGGCGCTTGTAAGTGGCCACCAAGATCTGCCAGATTTGTCACCATTAGATTTCTTTTTGTGGGGACACTTAGAAGTTACAATTTATACCACTCAACCAATTTGTTTACAAGATCTACGGGAGCAAATTACTAATGAATGTCGTCTCATAACACCAGAAATAGTTCAAAATGTGAGAAATCGTTTTGAGCAGAACCTGCATGGAAGTTGGAGGTCAGCAGTTTGAACATTTAATTGACTAAAATATAAGTACCTTGTATATTATTCCAGAAATCGATATGGCGTAGTATTGTGGTTATAAAAGCATATGCCATTCATACACCTAACTTCCGGTTTAGCCGGAAATAGCTAACATCCGACAAAATTTTGGCGACAACCTGTATATAATTAAATAATTGAAAAGTAGCCAATCTCCTGATTTCAAAAATATATAACACATGTCTATTATCTTTAGTAGTTCTCTTTTTCCTTAGTTTCAAGCTATGTGTGAATTTTTAGAAAAGTATTAAAATTATCTTTTTTGCAATTTAGTTACGAAAAGTCATCTTTTTGACACTGATTGTCATTGTCAAAAGTGGTTCATTTTAGCACAAGTGGTAATATGAGATTTCATTTTAACACTTGTGCTAAAATGAGTTTTCATTTGATCACTTGTGCTAAAATGAGTTTTCATTTTAACACTTGTGCTAAAATGAGTTTAGTCACATAAACAGATATTGCGACAGATCCATTTATTTTTACTAAGAATACAACATAAATATTAAACGTACAACATTTTTATTGAGAAAACACTTATCTTATTTATTATATTATGTTAAACGTAAAGAAAACGTAACAAAACTTTTATTTTTTTCGTAACAACTAAATTGCAAAAAATATTGTATAAAACACGATACAAAACTGCGTGTTTTTTGCACACGATGAGTTGGACCACTCGCTACGCTCATGGTCCAATCTTCACATCTAGTGCAAAAAACACGCTCATTTTGCAACTAGTTTTATAAATAGCTATTTTTTAATACTTTATCGCATTTTGTTTCTCGAATACTGCATAATGAGCGGGCGTTATGGTCTATAACGCCCTGTAGTATGAGAAAAAAGAAACAAATGTTATACATAGAACGGAATTATTTATTTGTAACAATTTTCAAATAAGTTTTTATACAACTAACCATTAACCTTAACAATCTTTAAGAAAATTTTCAAACTTTCCTGAAAAATTATGCGATCCGAAATTTTCCGAGTTTTTCGAAAATTTCGAAGAGAAAACTTAACCATTAGTTCCTTGACATGCTTCTAAAGAGGATTCGCCTGGGAATATAATTATAAAAGAAACACTGACATATGTAATAAAAAAACGTCAAAATACCAACAACTGTCATATACTACTAGAAAAAAAGTAAAAAGAAAATCTAGCAGCAATGAACTAGGTTACTAAATTTGAAAGAACACATACTAACAAATAATGTAGTCAATAAACGTCAAAGTGTCAACAAATGGCATAGACTAGTAAAAAAAAAATACAATAAAAAGAGAAAAATCAGTTTTTCATTAAAAAAATATATATATTTTTCGTGAAAAATAAAATCCTGTATGCACCACGAGCTTTATTAGATCATAACGCCCATCGGGCAACATTCATCCCTCGGGCCAAAGGCCATCGGGTTGAATCATCTCACCGTCCGGGCGTTATGATCTATATAACGCACTTGGTTCATAAACAACTAATCATGTCACCCTCCGGGCGTTATGATCTACAGTAAGGCGCTGAGCACTAAGCGCAAAGGAAAATCCTATGTATTTATGTACATGTGCATAAGGTTCAGAATAGCGCGGTTGTAATTAAATAGTGGGGGCATGCCAAGGACTTTGGCGACTGCGACGACCAGTCCTACAAAGTAAATAACATCTCTCTACATCGGTTATAAGGTGATCGCGGGCACACTCGATAGTCACCCCACTATTTATATGGCGCTATTCTGAGCCATATTGCACATGTACATAAGTGCATAGGATTTTCCTACCCGCTTAGTGCTCAGCGCCTTACTGCATATAACGCACTTGGTTCATAAACAACTATTTGAAATCAGGAGATTGGCTGTTTTTAAATTTTTTCATAATATACAGGTTGTCGCCAAATTTTTTTTGGATATTAGCTATTTCCGGCTAAAGTTAGATGTATGAATGGCATACGGGTGATTCAGAATTATGGTGCAAAAAAGTAATCACAGATAGAGGTCTTAAAATAAAGAGACACGTGTATTTTCGTTTTGGTCAATTTTGATTTTTAAGGCCCGTACAGCCCCATAAATGGGACATTGGGAAAACAGTTTTTTTGAGATATCTCGATAAGTACTTTATCGATTTTAATGAAATTTGGAGGGTAGTCTCAAAATAACCTTTCCAATAGAACTCTTAACATATTTTTAGACCTGCCGCAAGGGGGCGCTACATAGAGTCACTATATGGCAGTTTTTCGCTTCTATTTTTTTTATACAATTATCTTTTATGTTTTTCTTCTTTTATTCCGATGCAGAATTCATTTTTATACCAAAAATGTCCTCTTGTCTATTTTTCACATCATGCACCCATTTCGAAAAAATGCGAAAAACTGTTTCAATGTTTCAGGAAAAGTAAAACGCTCAGCCATTATAATGGTAAATAAGGGTAGGAAAATTTTTAATTAAATAACTCACAGCACAACAATCAAACTGGCAAATAAAAATAGTAAACGTCAAAATGTCATTGTTGATGTTTTAATTTGTTCAATTATTTCCATGGCAATTGTGATAATTTGTAGTTTCGCAGTATTGTAAGTCAGATCATTGAAACAGTTTTTCGCATTTTTCTCGAATTGACTAAAACGAAAATACACGTGTCTCTTTATTTTAAGACCTCTATCGGTGATTACTTTTTTGCACCATAATTCTGAATCACCCTGTATGCCTTTATAACCACAATAATATACCATATCGATTTCCGTAATAATATACAAGGGAAAAACATTTGGAAAACTGTTAATTTGACAATGTCTCGTACATTAGAGGCTCTATCGCTCATTCGGCCTTATAATGGGATTCCTCATAAAAAAATACATGGGAATAGATTTTGTTTGTGTCATGGTATAAACTAGGTATCTTTGTAAAGAGAATCTAAAAACCCTTCAAACGAGGTGCCACTCGACCCCACTTTCCATTTAAGATTATAGGGGTGAATCTCGTCCTGCCCAAGTGGTTGTAGATAGGGGTTTGCGTATAAAAATAAAAAGTGCCCCCCCTTAAATAAACGGAAAATAAACATTCTACTATCATTATTATTATTATTATTATTATCACTTTTTTTGACAAACTGATACTGGACAATTCCTTCTGTGGGTTCCGAACATCACGGGGGAAATGCCAGTGAATTGTCTACAGCCACTTCACACATCCCCCAGGGATAGTGACTGTAGATTCCGGTATCGTGTGCCCTACCGACGGAGGCATCCCGGGATGTCCGGCTTCTACATTTGGCCTAACAACCATTTTACGGATTTTTGGCAGGCTAGAATCATCTTCAGTGCTAAGAGCAACGTAGGTTTTATACCACTATGAACAGATAAATACACCATTTATCTGTTAATAGTGGAACTACTTTCTACATTGTCGAACTATATGAGTTTATTATAATTATTATTACAATAATTTTAAAACATTACTAGAAGTTTTTTTATAGTTATAGTTCAGATACCTTTTAGAATAAACATTATTACAAAATTCTAAAGTAGATAAGATAACAATAAGTAGGATGATACTTCAAAAACTTCAAGATATTTTTACAGGAAAATATATATTTCTTCTAGGTTAATTATTTTGTGTATGTATTACAGCAACAACTATCATATACATAAATATAGTACAGCTAATAGTGAGAAAAATAAATCATTTTTGTTAACCGTTATCAGTGGCGTTTTGATCCTTATTCTCATGTGAGGATGGGCAACTGTTGAGAATTACTTGATTTATAATTTAAACTGATCTGATTGTAGAATTGATATTTAAGTAGGAAACATGGTATTCAGCAAGTTTCATTACTAAAAGGAATAGCTGTGGCTGTTAAAGAATTTCAGTTAATCATAATTAATTCTTATAGATAGGCAGCATTCAAGATGTTTTCGGAGGTCTCTTTAAGCTGCAGCAAAAACAAATAGAAGATTTTTATGAGAACATGAACTGCAATGTCGTGGAAGCAAGGAATGGTACTCACAAATGCTACCCCAGAACTTAATAAAAATTATGCATTGACAAAATGTTAGTTATCAATTTGAAGTTAATAAAAGTCTGCTAACCCATTCGCATTGGAAAGATGATATTGACTAATAAATCTGTTTACTATCCAACGAATCTAAAGATCATGTCATGGAGGAGAGTGGAAGTGCATGAAACTGTTTTTCAACTTCAATTATCTCCTTATGAATTGAATGTTATATAATTAGTATAGGTCTACTTCAAAGAATCGTGTTACCTATAATCACTAAATTATGTTGCAGCGTTGCTCCAGAAGTTATATAGGAAGCAATTAATTGCAGAAAATATTGGTGTTTAATATTCGTAGTAAAAGTTTAGCAAATATCCTTATTATTTTTTATTTTGATCTTTTGGAATTAACACTTACAACTTATTACCACTCTTTAAATATTTGAAGGTACATGCTCTATGAATCGATCTTACAACTGATATTCAAGCAACTGGGTAAAAATGGCATGGCGGTTTCTAATAGCATGCCTATAGAGGCATGCTATTAGATGATAAATACCGTATAGACGGTATTTATCATCTGAGCTACAATTCATAGACGTTTTATAGAGCCCGTTTTATTCATATTTTTAGAATTTTCTAAGCCTAAGTTATCCATATCTGATGGTAATATTTTTCACGCAAATACTTTCTGTAGTCAATTAAACGTTTTATGAAAATTTATCCAAAAAAAAACAGCGTTTACTAGTTTAACAATGGAAAAGGATTATTTAATAATCCTTTCCTATTGTTGAACTGGTAAACGCTGTTTGTAGTGAATGGCGGTTGACGGGTTTAGAAAAGTAATAAAACTGCTTTTTCTTATAATCGACGTTTTGTTATAATTTATACTTAAACATTCTTAAAACTATTTTTGTAAGTGCTCCATTATCAGAAAAACTCACTTAACTCATCTAAATAGTCATAACTATTGGCTTGATCCATATACTAAAGATCCTAACAATTACAGCAAGAAGTACTTAAAATAGCAGTTTTATTACTTACTGGTCTGAACCCATTAACTGCCACTCCTCATATCAGAACAATTGACATATTTATTTGTGATAGTTACCTGATTTTGCTTTGTTTGTACTGCAAGTTATTTTTATTCTTATATTGGAAATCAGAAAGAAAAATTTTAACCATATAAAATATATCTACTCTTCCATAAAAAGAAACATTTCCATCAACCTGTGGGTAATTTATGTCGGATGATGATTTTTGGAACAATACTAATAAAGTAGGAGAAAAATACTGGCGCATAGACTTATTATTCATTTAAGCCTCTCCAATAAAGGAAAACACGTACTTCTTCACTCATAAAGAAGGGAAATAAATTAATATTTTACACACATTATATTCCAGATCCCTTTATTAAACATTATTACCTTTTCATAATATTAAATTTGAGAGACGCCCATGATATCTTTTCAAGGTTCTTCTGCAACGGTCAGTCCCTGGACGACCCTCCGAAATTCGTTCCATCGGGGATACTACAAACGTGCTAAGAATTCTCGCTGAATGCTTGATGTAAATATATCTCATAGTGGAAAATTTCATCCTACTTGAATTAAACACCAGAGACCGTCACGAATATATATCAGTTGATTATTGTTTTGCCAGATAATTTCATTCATATTTATGAGCCGTATGTGTGACAAAATGGCCACATCATAATTAATTTTATTATACAAAATTATTTCTCTACACAACAAATTTTCAAAAAATATTTAGCTTTTAAAACATGTTATCCTTCTAAAAGAAACGTGATTCGTTTGATAGTAAATAGGTAATAAAAGAATTTAAAAAATCAATGTGATCATGAGGTACTATCGTACTGAAAATATATAGGTACCTATTTTTGACTGTACTGAATCTGAAAAGTTGTTTATATTTGAAATAAAAACGCTAGTTCTGTCAAACTCTCGGTAGCGATTACATACACTTGAGAATATAATGGAATATTTCAATATAATTTGATACATGTATATTCTGTATCTGCTGAGTACAAAATATGGGATTATTATAATAATTTGAAAATTTTTGTGTTATTTTTGTTGTAACTGATATATTCGACCTAATTTAACGGTTATACGAAAGTTCATTTAAAAACTTCATACTAAACGGTTTGTTATAACATAACATCATGTAATGGTGGTCTAATGTTTGTTTTCAGCATATATTCTATATAATTTACCAGATTAACTGACAGAACTGCTCATTTAAATTAATATTTACAAATATGGGGACATTTATATATAATTTCTTCTATTTCACTTCCAGTGCTAGTTAAATTAAATATACATAATATATAAATATAAATCTTAACAGCAATCCAGAATAGACTACGCACTTTAAACGAAATCAAACAAATACAGAATCACAGAAGAGCGACGACAATAGCTTCCGCACTACAGAAATCGAAAGTTGAATAGGGATACAGATATATGGTAAACATCACTTCCGGTTCAACCAACACAACTAGATCATTCAACATCAACAATAATACCAATCACGGTTACTCCCGTGTGGAGCACTAAATCTCTTATCGTGACAATAGCTCAGGTAACAGCCAGAATATTGACTGAATGGAATAAAAAATATTTTCTAGATGAATATTCTTTATTATTAACAATAATTTTATTGTGCTTCTACGATCACCGACTAGTATATAAATGTTGCAGCGTGGCACAAGCATAGTTTTATGATTGATTATACCGTTATTCGTACAAATATTGCCCAGCCGGAATGAGTTCTTATCATTGGTACTGTTTATAAATGACTTTGTTTAGGCTTTATACAAGCATAATAACAACAAACATATCCAAATTGATATACTTATATTGATGTTTCATCTCTAAACATGCTATTATTAAATTCATTGGACTTTCTTTAATACATGATGAATACTAGATTAAACATCATAAAATTCAAAACGTTTAAAAACAAATTACTAAAATTTTTTTTTTTTCAACTCACCACAAAATTCATTCATTATGGTCACCAATTAAAAAACGCAGTCCACAAGAAGATGTACATATTCTTTCGATCTTAGAAGCTCTTCAGGTGGACGATTAATCTCGTAAAATAAAGTTATTTACTTGAACTTACATTTTATAATTAATAAACTGTCATGTAACCATAAAAAACACATTTTGAATTTTATGATGTTTAATCCAGTATTCATCATGTATTAAAGAAAGTCCAATGAATTTAATAATAGCATGTTTAGAGATGAAACATCAATATAAGTATATCAATTTGGATATGTTTGTTGTTATTATGCTTGTATAAAGCCTAAACAAAGTCATTTATAAACAATGCATATCAAGCAAAGAAAGATAATTGTAAAATAATCATTGGTACCTAGTGAAAACAAGATGATATTAATGACGACACTTTGGCTGCTCACTGCTTGATCAAAGTAGTCCTTCGAATGCGTCGGTTTCTTGTAGTTTATGAACACATTCGTCCAGAGAGGTATTAAGAATTTTATATAAATTACCGGTTTGTAGCAACGCATAGAAATTGAAAATATGACGTGGGCGACTTTACTCAATTTGAAGAATGTGATCCTATTTACATTGAGAGCAGGACTTTATCATCTAGAATTTAGGAAAATTTACCAATAAAGCTTCTTCATCTCGACAGCAGCTTTTGATCTCTATTTCTTTATACATACATTAGATCTTGTTCCTTTCGAAAAATTGTTTTTCTTCTTCATAGCTGAAGTCAAATATCCTGCACCACTATTAGGTAATATTAAATTTCGAATACGATCGTTAAATTCTTGCTGGTTTCATGTGTTTGAAACTTTTATATTTTTGCTACTTGAAGTGAAGTCAACATCAGTGTCTTCTCTTTCACTACTGCTTTGATAACCATTACTTTTAATTTCTTATTCGTCCATTGACGGCCATGTCCTCAACAGTAGAAATAAAATTTCACCTTCGTCTTCAGAATCCATAATATTGTTTTTTGAAATTGTATTTTTTGAATTCTGATATTGATTACACACCGGTAAATCTTGGGGACTATATTAAGGAGCAAGGAGACAAATTCCATCTCTTAAGATGTCAGAGAAATGGAGTGCCTGTATCAAGGGAGGCTAGATCAAAGTTTGATGGCTGATTGCTGTAGGATGCTGAAAAGAGATAGACTAGAAATAAGAAAAAAGAAGAGAATGTGGTTGCGTAGTGTAGGTCTTTCATATGTAAAAGAGTGCGTTACAACAGGAAAAAATTATGAACTTTTACTGTAAATATAAACAAATAGTGGGCTGTGTTCCTTTCGACAAATTGTTCTTCTTCATAGATGAAATCTGCGGTATCGTTAGGTAATCCTAAATTTTAAATACGATCATTAAATTCCTGTTGGGTTCATGTTTATGAAACTTGAATCTTTTTGCTACTTGGAATAAAATCAGTGTATTCACTTTCACTTCTGCTTTGATTACCATTGCTTTCAATTTCTTCTGCAAGTCGACATCTATGTTTTAATCAGTAGAAAACAAAATTACACTTTTGTCTTCAAAATCCATAATATTGTTTTTGAAATTGCATTTCTTGAACTCTGATATTGATTACATATTAGAAAATCTTGGGAACTACAGTCAGGACTGCGAGGAGCAAGGAGACGAATTCCGTCACGATATCAGAGAAATGGATTGCTGATGTCAATAACTATGTATAAACATTAATAAACATAGCCTAAGAGAAATCATGAACCTATTCATCTACGAAATATCATGAATAGATATTTTAACAATTTCTCCAGTTATAGCATAAAGACAGACATATCAGCATAGCTGCATTTATTAAGTTATATATATATTTGTACTCTCCCACAAGAACGACCTATATAATGAAATGTACCACTAGTGCACCAATTAATGTACCAAACACAATACCCAGATTTTGTTTCTAAGATTTTGTGATGCAGTTTTGAGAAATAAGGGGTAGTTTTAGGCCTAAATTTTGTCAATTCGAAGTAAAATTTACAGGGTGTGCGATTTAAGATTTCGGAACGCGTTGACAGCTTTTAATATATTTTTTTTTTGGGATATAGTGCTCGATGAGTTCTATTTGACCATGTGGAAAAATTTTAAATTTTCATTTTTTCAAGGCCTGCTAAGACCCGCTAAATGGGTCGAAATTTAGAGATCGACCATTAGGCAATTTTTTTTTCGAAAAAATGGATAGCGCATTCGATTCAGACGTGCCTCAAATACCTTTATACAAAGTTTGAGCTCAATACCTTATATAGGGTGTTTGTCACAGCGTAGCGAATTTTCAAATTTTTTACTTTTCGACTGACCCTGTATAAAAGTCTATTATGCTTACAAAAAAGGTAAAGTATTCATTCGACTTAGAGCCATGTCAGATATCTAGTAACGAAGTTTTATCGCTGTAACTTCTACAGGTAGATGTCTGGATTTCAACAATAAAGTTACATAAAGTATTTACTTAATAAAAAAAAATTATTGAAATCCAGACATCTACCTGTAGAAGTTACAGCCATAAAACTTCGTTCCTACATATCTGACATGGCTCTGTTAACGAACGCAGCAGGAGGCGTATGAGTAGTTTTAAGCAAAAAGATCCCTTTAGTCATAAGCATACAAGCATAAGCCTTGAATG
This sequence comes from Rhagium mordax, assembly GCA_963680705.1. Taxonomy (NCBI): domain Eukaryota; kingdom Metazoa; phylum Arthropoda; class Insecta; order Coleoptera; family Cerambycidae; genus Rhagium; species Rhagium mordax. The sequence goes on from OY796657.1 coordinate 68,991,598, forward strand.
GTGTGTATGGAACATCCGTTCCATATACACCATTTTTTTATCAAAAATATCACAATTTTCACTTCAGTTCCTAAACCCCAAAATTTCATTTTTTGCCTGATATGCATGAAATATGAGATTTCGTGCATATCAGGATTTTTTTATAAATAATAAGTCGATTTTCAGTACAGTTTCCAAAATTCCATTTATCTTTTTCGGCCATTATCCCATACTTGAACGAACGCATCCAGGCACGATGCAGCATGTAGAGACGGCCAAGGATATGCACTATCCTCCGCCAGTACCGATTCCTCAATGGACGGACTGAGCTTTTAATCACGACAATAATCATAGCGCAGATGATTATTGTCACAAGCCGGTCTAACGAATCACGAGTGAAGAATTCACATAGGCGCGAGAGTGAATCTACCGTAGATCAGTAGCTCTTGATCAGATCTACCATAGACTGATCCACCTTCATGGTCGCGCTGGTCTATGGAAGAATAGGTTCACTCTACCCTCGCGTTCTGGAATTCCTCGTGAGTCCGTGACCTTAGCTTCATATGGGAGGTTGAGCGGGCCTCGTCTTCCCATTGGTCATCGTCTCTACCAGGATCGTGTCTGCCAGCACCATTTTTAAATTTTAGGAACTGACTTAAATGTGAAATAGCGGGAATTTTGCGATGCCACGCGGCGATATGAAGTGGTACCGGATCCTTTCCGTATATATAGTGGGAGACCTCCCAATGATATCACATATGAGATATAAGGCATTTTTGTTAAATTTACGCTGAGATAAGCCTCAGTGCGGTGCGAAAGGGTACCGGGGCATTCCACCATTATTACCAAGTGACCGCCTCGCGAGATCGCATTCGACAGAAAAACTTTTCTGAAGGATCCACGGACGTCTAACGGTGCATATTATTTCGGAGAATATTACAATAAATTTCTAGTATCTATTTCAAGCATAAAACATTAAACCCCACTCACTAAATTGCCAATTCGTGTCCAAGTAATAATTCTCTTTCGGCAATCGATCACACTCCTTTAAGCGCGGCCGTCGCGGTCGCTGACCCCTTGTGGGGACATCGTCGTTATGGTGGTAGATCGTGCTAGGCGAGGCTTTATATGTATGATGATGATTATTTAATATATATCTTTATTTATTACCTATGTCTTCTTTTATTGCATTCTAGTAGTAGTCAAGTATTTGTGTTGACCCCATAACTAACGACCCTCGCATTGTGCGTCGGTTTGACCATTCGGCTGAAGCCAAAGAAGAGTGAACGAACCCTGTCTGGGCAGGAGTCTAAGGTGAATTGTGTATTGTGCATAGTGTCTCTATAGTGTTGTATCTTTAGTTCAGGATATTGCGAAACCTGTACACGAGGAAGCATTCATTGTCGACGGCTACCGTTAATCTATCGATATCGAGATATGGATATATTAAAAAGCTTGTCCCGACCTACGTTGAAGTCAGCGGCCAAGAGTTAAATCAGATGTTGTGATAGCGGCTGGTTGACTTAATCGAATATCGGTCGTTCCCTCCAACTAGCACTGGTTATAACTAATGGTTAACTGAATCGTTGACACAGCCTTAATAATTTAGTTATTAAACGTTGATAGCTCCATGTCAAATGAATACTTTACCTTTTTTGTACGCATAATAGATTTTTATACAGGGTCAGTCGAAAAGAGAAAAATTTGAAAATTCGCTACGCTGTGACAAACACCCTATTGTATAAGTTATTAAGTTCAAACTTTGTATAAAAAAAAAATTGCCTAATGGTCGATCTCTAAATTTCGACCCATTTAGCGGGTCTTAGCAAGCCTTGAAAAAATGAAAATTTAAAATTTTTCCACATGGTCAAATAGAGCTCATCGAGCACTATATCCCAAAAATAAAAAATATTAAAATCGGTCAACGCGTTCCGAAATAATAGGGTGTTCCGGTCTTATATCGCACACCCTGTATGTACGTGTGTCCACGTTAAGAACTTTCCACCCTTCTAAAATCTTTATTTTTTGGCCGATTTTGATAAACTTTTTTTTGTTGGGTAGGTATTCAAAATGTGCTATCAGTAAATGGGTAACTTTATTTTTGGGCTGTAATCATGGCCAACTACGACCACTTTTATGGGCTCAAATTTCAATCAAAAATACTGATGACGGATTCTTTTTTAGGATCACTTAAAACATACCTGTATCAATTTTCATTGTTCTAAAATTTAGGGTGTGCGAGAAAAAAATTATATTAATAAAATATTCCTTTTTTAATTATGAAAAAAATGTATTAAAAATTTAACTTATTTCTAGTTTTGTAATCAAAATTGTTATTTCTTTAATATACTTATTCTAATTTAAAGAATTATTTAAAAAAATAATTGTCAGAACCTCGAAAAATCGAATGATTTTACAATTTCTAGCAATATTTAATTTGATTGCTGTTTGGTAAAAAAGCTAGGTGTGCTGTGAAAACAAAATATGTTTCTTAATTACCAGCTGTCAATTACTCATGGTTAAGTTGTTTATATTATACTATAAGAAGTAAAAATCATACAAAATGTCTTATTCTTTACAAGAAAAAGTAGAAATAATAAGATTAGTTGGTGACGGAAGACGTACTTTTCGTGAAGCAGCTAATGAGTTTAACCGACGACATTCAGAGCGCAATATTAACCATGTAACGGTTGCAAATATTAACAAATTTTTTGACCAACATGGAACAGTTAAGAGACTTCCAAACCAACATCGTGATCGGGAGCGAAGAATATACCAAATGATTCTTAATTATTTTAATGATAATCCACATTCAAGCCTTTTTTTTTTTTCCTTATGGGTTGCGGTCTTTTGGCCCGCTGTACTGAAGCTAAAGCTTATTGTACCCCCATGGTCTCCCTATTCCATGAGCCCGTTCCTCCCACGAAGGCGAGTATACGGTCGATGGGAGCATTGGCTATCTCTTCCGGTGTCACTGATGGTTCACCGAAGTGTGCAATCCCTCTCGCCGCTAAGGCCGGGCATTCACATATGATGTGGTGAGGTGTTTCCTCCCCTTCACCACACATCCTACAATCTGGATCATCCTTCACCTTCATGTTGGTGAGATGTTTGTTTAGCGTGCAGTGTCCTGTTAGAATACCCACTGCACATCTTAGCTGTCTTCTGCTCAGCTTCAGCAATTCGTTAGTCTTGGATTTGGATGGGTCACCGAAGAATATGCGTGATTGTCTCATTCCTGGTGCCTCTCTCCAATGCCAGTTGTGTTTCTGTCTTAATAGTTCCTTTACTGCGCCTTTTGCGGTGCTGTATGCGATCCCGCATGTCGGCTCGGGTCCTATCAAGGCTTTTTTTGCTCCTCCTTTGGCCAGCCTGTCAGCTTTCTCATTACCTGAATTTCCCTGGTGTCCTCGCGTCCATTCCAATTGCACATTGTTGTGTTCTGCCAGTTTCGCCAGGGGCTTCAGGCAATTTCTTACTGTTTTGGAACGTATCTCTACTGCCTCCAGAGCTCTAAGAGCTGCCCGGCTGTCAGTGATGACATCCGTACCATTTCTTGTGCACAAGCCTCTATGGCTGTTATTTCTGCTTGGAACACGGTTGCAGTGCTGCCCAGGTTCAGACTGAAGTATGTCCCTGGTTGGTCTCCCGCAATTCCTGCCCCGGTACTGCTTGACGTTTTTGATCCGTCCGTATACCATATGGTATCATTTGGGTTACTTCGCATCTGCCTTTTGCCCTCATATTCCCTATCAGGTATAATCACCCTGAAGGTTTTTGTGAAGTTATAAGTAGTGCTGATTCTGTCAGACTGCATTTCAAGTAGTCGGTTATTTCCCAGTTGTTGGGCTATTTCTGTATGATATCCTTTTCTTGGAAAGGTCTCATATCCGTTGTTTCTTAGCCTGTAAGTCGCTATCAATGCCTCATTCTCCACTACAAGATTTAATGGAGGTAGGCATATCAGCGCTTCCATAGCTGCGGTAGGCGTTGTTATCATGGCCCCCGTTATCCCTAGGCACGCAAGTCTTTGTACCTTGTTTAGTTTCCTCAACGACTCTCCTTTTCCAGCTTTGTGCCACCAGATCAGGGAGGCACAAAGCTACCACCCTACCTAGTATAGTGCGGGTGTACTATTATTTTTTATTATTTTAAATGTCGGTGCAGGTGACGAGTGTGTCACCCACGGGGTAGCGTATGCTGCCACCAGAGTTAATACGTAGGCTTGAGTGCCTATCCCGTTAACCCTCGGGATTATCCTAAATATCCTAATTTTCCGCAAATTTCTACCATTCGGCTACTGGTTTCTTTTTATTAGTAAATTTTTCTAACTGGTTTAACTAACCTCTTCGGCGGTGAGTCCGGCCAACCAAACCCGGAATGGATTATGTAGGTTGGTCTTTCTATAGGTGGGTGTATTAAAACGCGTTTTACAACAAATAATATATATTGAGTGATAAAGTACAATAAAGCAAACAAAACACGGGCCTAGTGACCCTCCAAAAGTGCGACTAATTATATTTGTTTGAAAAATAAGCTACCCAAAATCATGCCCTAGAAAATTAAAAAAATGATTCCCAAATTAACCTTCTAATGTATGGGCCGACCTCCCCAAAATAGTAATGAAACTAAATATTTCCGTTCCCCCGCTGAGGGAAACGGTTATGTCCCCAGAACCTGAGACCCGCAAAAATTAAGCACCTAATTTGACTGACTACATTACTCTGACCACATCAACATTTAATTGGTTAGTAGAACTTTAAAACCAAACTTACTGCTTAGGCTGCTCGATTAAATCCGTATAATTACTAATTGCACACTCGGCGCGAAATAAGGCGTCGGCGTCCCGACGTTGCCGATCAACGTAACGCAACACAAACAAAACGAGCTTGCTCTCGAATCTTTTGCAACGCTCCTATTTTCACTTAACAAAATTAATTCCTCTCTTAGGACTCGACACTAATATTCAACACTTCACCAAATTCCGCCCGGGGTCGCGACGTTCCAAAACACACGACCGCTCGCGATGGACGTTTTTCGACGCTCCTATTATTCACCACTTAACAACATTAATTCCGCCCGGGGTCGCGACGTTCCAAAACACACGACCGCTCGCTGTCGACGACTCGACGTGGACTCTTTGTGGACGCTGTGCGTCGCTCGTCTCTTGATTTTTGCTAAATAAGCAAAACTTCGGAAGCTACGGCGTTAAGCCCTATTCTTCTCTACCTCGCGAATCTTCCGCCCAAAGTATTAACCTTTTAATTTCTTTCTAAGAAAATTCTCGAACGTGCGGTTTGACCGTGGGACCGTAGATCAGTTGGTGTACCCAGCGATATCTCCCGGATGCGATGTATATATTAACACAATAACTCATTTCCCTCAGATTTCCGTTTCATTTGATAAGTTACTCTTATAATTTCATATTTTAAACCATTGGTTTTCATTGATACCTACAGGGCGTCCCAAACATTTAGAAGATTTATTTCAAATTCTTACAAATTAAAATTTAACAAAATAATAAGGACCACTTATTTATTACACCCTTTGGTACAGCCAATGTACCATTCGTGGTTGTAGTCCCCAGTTCTTGCCCACCATTCGTCTGCAGGCCCATAGAGCCCGCGTGGCTTTGGTGGTCACTTTGGTGGTCACTTTCTCTATATGAGCTTTGAAGTTCAGTTTGGTGTCTAGAGTTAGTCCCAAATACTTGGCTTCATCGCTCATTTGTAATTCTTTTCCCCGAAGAAAAAATAGTTTCTTCAGGTTCTGAAGTTTCCTTTTCCTTGTAAAAGCTACCACTGTGGTCTTTCCTGGATTGTCGGATAGACCTTCCTGGGTGCACCATTTATCTACCGTTTTGAGGGCTCTTTGCATAATTGCTCTTTGCATAATTTCTGATGTGACGCCCTCAAATTTTCCTGTTGCCAGGATGGTGATGTCATCTGCATATCCTTGCATATCAAGCCTTAGAGATGCTAGTAGAAATTTAAATATTTCTAAAAGTCAAATCTGGAAATGTTTGAAAAAAAGCGGTAAGAAACCTTTTAAGCCAAAATTTCTTCATACACTTGAAACTGGAGATACTGAGGTAAGAATGGAATACTGTTTATCGCTGCAAGGTATGTACCTGGAGAAACCTGAATTTTTAAAAAATATTTTATACACGGATGAAGCTACATTCACGACAAACGGTACTGTATCGGCACAGAATATCAGAATGTGGAGCGAAGCTAATCCACATTGGGTTTTTGAGTGTAAATGACAATACAAAGGTAAATTTTTTGCGGTATTTTAAATGAAAAAATTATTAGACCATACTTTTTTTATGAAAATTTGAATGCTGCTTGTTTTCTCAGATTTAAAAAAAATTAGTTTATCGACGCACTTGATGAGCTTTCTCTTGATTATCGCTACAATTTACATTTACAGCTTGATGGAGCACCCATCCATAATCCTGTCAATGTAAGAAACTGGTTGAATGAGAATTTTCCAAACCGCTGGTTTGGACGAAGTAGTCCCCTTATTCGTTGGCCGCCGAGGTCCCCAGACATCACACCACTTGATTTTTTTTCTATGGGGACAATAAAAAATAAAGTGTACCTATGCTAGAAGGCCCCAGACCCGAGAAGAGCTTTGTGATCGTATTAGAGAATCTTGTCAGAGTATAACTCGACAGCAGCTAAGAAATGTAATACGCAACAACCGTCAACGTATTGAAAAGTGTATAAGTGAATTTGATGGATTAATCGAAATGACTAATTTTAACTTCTTTACAAACTTCTTTTTTGTTATGTTCTAATTTCATCATCATTAAGAACAATTTCTACTAATGTTAACGAAATAATAAATTCCTACAATTTTAAAAAGTAATACATTTTTTCTCGAACACCCTAAATTTTAGAATAATTAAAATTGGTACAGGTCCCAGACAGCACAGGTACATCCTCTGTACGTTTGATGGATATCCATATTGGTCATGAAGGACATAGAGAGGATATCCTTATGAACAACATATGGACCACATGGGATATCTTATGGATATCCTTTTGTCACAACTTTAGATGTCCATACATTGTCCATTCTAAAGCCTTACAGATATCCACTGTACATAAATTCCTTTATCAGGGGAATAACACACATATCTAACCTGCCCCGGCTTCTAACTCGCAATTAATAGACCTCATATCATGCCTGATGCATTTGATAAAAAAAAAAACAAGAGCATGGGGGGGATCTGCTTGCCAGCCGAGCTCGTTTGCTCTAGGCCATCAGACCACTGACAAGTTGCGAGTAAAGCAAGAATAAGTTCATTGACAACTAACTTAAACTTTACAATCCGGCCTTCCACGCAAATATGGATAGGTAATTATTTATTACTGCCTCGCTATACTGTATTGAATGGGCTCATTTCGTGATATTTGCTTTTTAACTTATTTTAGCATTTTCCGTAAGTATTCATCCTCTAAGTATATAGTGAAAAAATTAGATCGCTAGCGTTAATATTAACCCTAATATTTGATTTCAAATTCGTAACATATTTGAAACGGCTATGACGTCACACCACCCGACTCCACTGGTTCTATGAGTTATGCGGATATATGGTATTTAGATTTCGCTGTACCAAGGACGAAGCACTTAAAAGATGAACGAAATTACCACTTCCGCCGTGTGTGTAGTAACTGCCGCCGGTATGAAACTATAGGAAACAAGCTAGCGGCCGACCGCTGCGAGTGGTGTGACGTCACAGCGCTCTATTTTCATTATTTATTTTGAGGGAGAAGCAGTTGAAAAAAAAATTTTATATTCTGCACATTTACTAATTACAAGGTGTACTTTCGGAATATGAATTAAAAAAATTTTCCGAAATGAGCCCATTCTTCATTCATTGATTCATGTATTGAATTCTTCATTCTATAAAAATGCACTTCGGTAGTTTTAACGACACAATCATTTTTTCTACAATAATTTAACCGCATATGATGATATTTGAGGTGTTATTAATTGTCAATTAAATATCCGTAAAATGAAAATACTGACCATTTAATTTGTTGTCATTAAATATCCCTCTTTTACAAATATTTAGAAAATATCCAAGGACGACCAGAGCGGATAAAAAATGCATAATTAGGTATATCCATATTTTACAATATCGGATATCCCAAGACTTTCCAGAAATGGATATCCATAAACAGTTAAAGTATGGATATCCACTGGTTTTACTTTGACATATATCCTATGGATATTCAAATCTGGTCCGAGGTTCCATAAAATTAAACTAATTGAAGCCCGTATAAAGAAAAATAAAATTCCACCGGAACTTTATACTAAGACGCATTAAAAGATTTCATTTAGAGCTAGATAAACTAAAGTAAGGGAGGTCCCAGCAGGACCTCCAGTGGATATCCATTAAAAAATGTCCACTGGATATCCATTACATACACATGGATATCCGGGACAATAAATGGACCTAAAAAGTACATATTTTGGATATCCGGTGCTGTCTGGGGTATGTTTTAAGTGATCCTAAAAAAGAATCCGTCATCAGTTTTTTTCTAAAAAAATCCCTAATAGTACTAATTGAAATTTTAGCCCATAAAAGTGGTCGTAGCTGGCCATGATTACAGCCCAAAAATAAAGTTACCCATTTGCTGAATGCGCATTTTGAATACCTACCCAACAAAAAAAAGTTTATCAAAATCGGTCAAAAAATAAAGATTTTAGAAGGGTGGAAAGTTCTTAACATGGACAATTTTCAAAAATGTTCGAATTGTATTAAATATTCGTAGTGTTTCATATGAAATAAATAAATAAAAATTGTAATGTAAACATGTAATTTCATTCAAAATACAAAATTAATTTACTCTACAAAAATAATGTATTTTGTTTGTCAAAGTGGCCTCCTAGTACCAATCTGGCAATTACGAATAACTGAATTGTTTACGATTTCTGTTAAATTATTATTGGTCCCTTCTGTTATATGTTGAATACTATCTATTTATTATGTATTAATCGTGTCATTTTAAAGTGCATACCGACTAATCGATTATTCAGTATACCTACTCAAACATTAATTCTGAATCGACGTTGAAACAATGCCTGCCATAGAGCGTGTGGATTTTCCAGGGGCCATATAAGCTTATAATGATTGTTATTAATGCCATCCTCGATGAAAGTGACCTCATCAGTCGATATAATATTCTAAATAAAATTGAGATATACAGCAAATTTATTCAGAATCCAGCGACAGAACTGAGATCTTTTTTCGACATCTTCGGATTTTAAAGTACGTTGATAATGATATGCATGGAGCACATCAGTATCATCATCTAAACTGATTTGTGATTTATTTAAGAAAGTTAAACTTTTTCATTTTTCCCTTTAAATGTTAGCAGGTTAATAACTGAAAGTTTTATCAAAATTTTCTATAAAAGGTGGCAACGAAACGAACCCCGAGTAATTGTCATGAGAATAGATGTCTTTTATTTCATAGGATGCCGAGAGGAGTATTTCTACATAAAAATTATATTAAACATGCATTCATTAAATATACTTCAAAAGTCTGAAAATCATCTTATTAAATTACCATATTAAAACTAAATGTTTCTTGATGGGCCCCTCTACAATTTTGAGATGAAAATCTAGCCGCCTGAGATCATTGAAATGCCCAACTAAGTACCGTAATAATTTTCTTCTGTTTAGAACTTGCCGGTAATACATTACTTGCGGCTCCGTTACAAAAACGGAAAATAAAAACTTTTAGTAGTAGTAGTATTTTTTTCATGATCAGCATGCTCGAAAAAGGGGGGGTAAGAAGCATTGACACCAGACGGAGAATAAAAACCCTTTATCCATTAACACCCCCATGGGTGGTCACGGTACTTTCCCATGATCAAGTCCTGTTCAAATTCCCATTAAAACTCACGCCAGCAAACGTCTGAACGAGGAAATCGAAATACTGTGTGGTTTTTGGCTGCTTGAGGGGATGCACAACGGTAAAAACTTTTTTGAGTGGAATATTCGGGTTCAGCACCTTCGAAAACGGGGGAAAGTTGATTTTGCAACTTTGGCAAAATGTAGCCATTTTTCCGAGCATTTTTCACTAAAATCTCAACTCCTGACCTTCTCTGAAAATTGGTGCCATAGAACGATTAATTTTCTTATTCATTCATTTATCTTTTTTATAAATTAGCGGTCTCTGAAATTTGATACACTAGTGATGCATCACCTAAAGTCGAGTATATTTTAACTTGGTATCTGTATGAGTTGATATTGCGCGTACGATTTCACTTTCTGTTGCACACAAAGTTAAAGCAATAACCCGAAAACGTTGTTCACGTATGTCTACCGAGCTTCTCTCTCACCTCCATTGAGAAATATGCAACATACCACTGAAGAGAAAGATAAATAATCTATGTTTTCAATAAATTCAGCGATTCTCAAACTGTGAAAATTTGTCAGTCGTTATTGTGAACTATTATTTATTTGGGTTAACAGTCGTCTCATATTAGAATTAAATTAGTCTTTATAAGAAATGTTTAAGTTATTTTTTGCGATAAATAGTGGATGAAATGGCAATGAAATAATTCAAGTCAAATCCTGTTGGCTCTACTTTTTTTTAAATTATATTAAAAGTAAAAAATGTTCCTTCTTAAAATTTTATTTTTCTAATCCGTTCCTCGAATTTTGTTAAAACCATCTTTTCCCTAAATATTTTTCTTTTATGATTCTGAGCGAGTTTGTCTCTTAAGTAGGTAAATAAAACCAACTTTCAGACGTTACTTATCCGATTCTCAGACGAATATCCGCGGCTTTTATTTTTTATTTAAATTTTATTTATTACACATTACCAAATACGCCTTCAATCTTTCGTATTTTAAATTTCTTGCTAAATAAATAGAATTTTGCGGTGCTGGCCGGTGTCAAATAAAGCCGAACACCTGATATGGGCGAGATATATCTATATTTTAACCAATAAACACACGTTCTCACCCTCTATATACAGTTTGCGGATTCGAGGAGTTCTAGACAGAAGCCTGTCGGGATTATTATTTTAGTGGTAAAAAATTAAATAGGTAAACGTGTATTCGTGACGGTAATATTTAATTAGGAAAATATTAAATTGTAAAAATACATTTGATAATTATGGCAACTAAAGTGGGCGTCTTAAATGAACAGTCAAAAAAGTTGGTTTTAAATTTAATGGATTATTTTATAAAAGAAAGAGAAAGCGAAGGACCATCGATACCACTTCAACAGGTTCATGAAAGAGTTTCTGAAGCTTTAAATATAAGTCTAAGAACAATCTGCAGGATTAAGCACCAACAAATTAATATTGTCTTGACAAAAAAAAATAAAACGAATTAGGAAGAAACCAAAAACCTTGGATGTATGTGATGGTGTTAAAATGGAAATAAGGGAAGTAATTTATAATTTTTATGAATCAAAAACACATTTTACACTCGATACGTTGAAAGAAACGCTGAAAAATAGGGGAATCATAGACTTATGTAAGGTAAGTCTCTTAAAACTTCTAAAACATTGTGGATTTAGGTATAGAAAAGATTGTAACCGTCGCCCATACCTCCCCGCGGTTCTTGCTGGACTGTAACAATATTAGTTTTCGATCATTATTCTTTTAATAATAATTAATATTGTTATTGACTGAATTGGGCAAATTATTTTTTGTTATCAGTTTCATTTGTGCCCGAACCTATATATAATCAGAATGACACTAAAACGATGAAGTTAGTGAGTTAATACTTCTTAGCATTTTATGATAACACCTTTAATATTTTTATATTATAATTATTTAGCGACAGCATCACTGTTATAGGTGAACTGTTTGAGAACCGCTGGCATATCTGACCCATCGAATACATCTTAGTTCAGACGACGAAGCGACCTTTGGACCGGCCAAGTTAAAATATACTCGACTATAGAATAGGAATACATACAAACATCATTCATATCTATGAAAATGCGAATTTATGTAGTAGGTTTGGGCTAAAAAGTTACAAGTTAGCGACATAAAATCTTAATTAGTAAAACCTTCATCAGGTCAGTAAATAAGGCAAAACGGATAACGGATAACGGATATAAACGAGCTTACATTTTCATTTTGGAAATAAAATCAATATTGAACGTCAAACTGTTTAAAATATACCGTAAAAACTTTTCGATAAAACATTGTTTTTCATATTCTCTTCAGTATTTGTAATTAAGCAACTGTTACTAGAGGTGTAAATAATGCATTTTTTAAATGCCTTGAATTCTAGGTCATCTTTTAATTACTATCGGTAGTTACCAGTGGTATATTCACGCGTAATTCTAAGGATATATTTTTCGTGTTATCTATAATAAACCAATTATATTACTTTCTTTGCTGTATTGTTTACAGTTTATTTAAGTTTTATAATCTTCCGTTGTTATTACTAGATTAAGCTTATAAAGAAACTAAATATTTTTCGTCTTTCTAATAAAAAATAGTGAAATTTCTGCAAAACTGCTTTGTAGGTGTGTAATCACACTTATCCTGTGTTGGAAGAAGGTAATTAGTGGAAAACAGCGACGTCAGCAGCTCATTTGTTGGTTCCTCCATTTGCGAATGTTGACACTAATTTGATTCGAATTTTATTATGCCTCCTTGCTATTTTCTCACTTATATTTCTTCGCTAGGTGAAGGCAGTGCGAATTTGATGAAGAGTGTTTCACGTGAAGTTTTCTTTAATCATACCTCATGTGGGTTGATCATTTAAACAGAACACCAATTTTGTTACGTTTAAATCCACCCTGATTAAAGTTCAATATGTAAGTGAAAAGTTTGGGTTGCCTTACAAAGTTACAATTAAAACTGGAAAATTCCACTCATTTTGGATTGACTAAAAAAGCGGAGCTAAAGTTAAAAAGTACAAAAGTCCTTACTTTATTAAACATTCCTTATTGAAGATTCCTGAATAAAATCGTGGGATTTATTTTCGTCGACATTTTATTCCGTTTTTACAAATTGGGAATAATATAATCCTGTGACTTGTTTATATTGTTTCATTTCACTAGCTCTAATTATCTTTGTATATAGGGTAATTAGAAAATATGGACACTTATTAAGGGTGATACTTTATTGAAAATAAAACTCATAACACTTTAAAAACGGTCCTGAATTATATCGAAATTAATATTATGAACACAATACGCTACCAACTTTAATTATTCATAGCTAATTTCACGAACCTTCACTTATACCGGTGAGTGAGTATGTACTTATTAGAGTATAAATAATTAATGTATGCAAAACAAATTATTTACGAAGCTGTCTTGAGGTGTTTAACAAATATTTCGACGATAAAATGATATTTGAAATAAAGAAACTACCGGAAGAACGAGAGACTATACTCACAGTATACAGTACACTTAGCTTAGATAAGCGTTTGTCATTCAAGTAAAGCATGAAGACTTGAGATTAGTAAACACTTCTTATAATCTACCAATTGATGAATTCTGTAATCGCAACGTGATTTTATCATCCAAAATAGAAGCTACTTCCTTTTATGTCTCTATGTAGAGAGACTTGTTTTAAGTTTATTGAAACAGATTTTAATTGTTTACGTTTCTTGAAAGATAATATGTATGTTAGAAGAGAATATTGAATACTAAATCCATTCAACGCAGAAGTTTAGTTCGGACACAATTCCATCAACTTTGTGAAACATGAAATTAGGTTGGCAATCAACGCCTTTTCGAGAACTGGAAGATACTTTGTTTGATTTAACCGTGAAAAACGGTGACGATTTAAAAGATAACTTAGAGAAGACAGATGTACCAAGTATTTTGCATATAATGCAGTTTAAATGACAATTAAATAATCCTGTGTTTTTAAAGACTTATCAAGGGATTCCAGACAATATGAAGCAAATGGATGGCCCCTAATTTTGAAGATACTGTTTTCTGTTCAGTGCAAGTGTTTAGCAAACTGTTAGGAAAACTATGTATACTAACTATCATTACCACATTACCACACAACGTCTATTTTTACGGTAAATGTACTAAACTGTTTTCGAAAAATGTCCTGCTTCAGATTCTGATGTAAAAACATCAGCGGGAGTAAATGAACTGGGGATATGGAGCAAATAATTCGCTTAAAAGGTTAGAATAAATGTGAAAACCACCTAAATCATCAATTATTCAAGCAGATCGAGTACTGCTTAAACTTTGCTAAACCCGGTGTTGGTGAGCAACAACTATTTAAAATGACAGGACGTGCAAATGCAAAATAACTTGAAGTAATACTAGAACTAGTAGTAATAGTAGAAATATTGAAAAATAGAAAGAAAAAGGTGTACAATTACTATGAAAGCTCTGCCATTAACATAATCTACAATAACTGCATCTGCCATATTCAAACTATGAACATTTATAATGATCATTCTTTTTAATCGATGTTTTTAATTAACTTATATTAAATTAACTCACTGAAAATAATGATGTAAAAGATGTTGAAATAGCTTATTAATCTCTAAAATACACATAAGTTGGCTTTCTCTTTATTATAATATAATATAATTTAAGTTCAGTTGCCTCTCGGATATTTCTCTCATATCCAAGATAGGTAATAAAAAAATTATTTCACCTTCGTTATCATATATCTATCACCTTGATTTAGTATGGCAATCAAACTTCTATAATAAAAAATAACAAAATCTGGCAAAAAAGCCAAACTTAAAAAAATCCAATTTAAAATTTATGGATAATTGTAAAACAAATAAATAAATAAATAAATACACCACATGTAATTACGACCCCCTTTATCCCAGAAGGCCTTGTGCGGGAGGGGGCTACACATTTAAAGACAAGGGACACACATCCAATATCCGTGTATAATGGAAAAATCCCTCTCACAGTATTTTCCATTGCCACGACCGGGAATCGTACCCGAAACTTTTGGGTGAGAGGCAGATACGCTACCATCTCGACCATCAGTCATATATGTCAAATATGTCAATAATTAAAATATTTAATAATAATATTCAAACACAATTTAATCGCTATTTCTTTTTTTGTTACATAATATTTTATTCTTAGTGATAAAAGTAATAATAAACTAGACGCTTCTGGTAAGAAGACATTAAAAAGTACGACCAAGTCCAAGGCCTGAAATTCAACGCATACCTATGAACAATTTCTGTCAGTGTGTTAGGCTAACTGGTACCTCAGTAGTAGTTTTTAAGATCCGGTTTACTAAGAGATGAAGTATATCGCTTTCTAAGTTAAAGTCGAAAACAGTTCAATGGGTTATATTTAAAAGTTCTTTTTGATATATTCTAAAAGAATCAATTTTTGTTAATTATCTTACACATCTTTTTTAAGTGAATATAATATTAAACGGAGGTTCTCTAAATAGGTACCTTGTATAAAATGTCGGATAATCTTTTTAAATCGTTATTAATCGAAAGCAATATTTAGTAATGTATATCTATAATAATATGAATAAAACATGAAACGAAATGTTTAAAAATAGACAAATGTTTTAGTTACAATTAAATATATAATATTTAAATAAAGAACATAAATTATGATATTATTCGAATGATTTTTGTGGCATTTATTAAAATCGTATTTCCGTCGGGTTCGCCCATATATATAATGGCTATATATTACTTTATTCCATTACTTTCATATTAACATTTTCCGCTTTGAATGATTTTGACTATAAATTTTAAACCGTCGATTAGTTTTCCACTATAAATAATCGAGATAAGTACTGAACCGTGGAAAATGACAATGGTGCAGAAATGCTAGAACTGGTTCATACCAACAGGATTGGATTGGGTAGCATTGGAAATCTATATTGGACTAATGGAATGTTCTCGATGATAATTCTATAATATTTATTAATAGCAATAATAATAATTGATCTAGTAGCAAAATCCTGATTGAATTTTCTGCGGGCTACTGGTCTAATTTTAAATTACAGGGGTTATCGCTAGATTATTTGTGATAGCAGAAAGAGTCACAGACGAACTGAGTCTGAGAATATTTAACTCTACGCGATAATGAAAATCAGAAAGTCAGGGGGTTATATATAAAGTGATCTTAATTATTAATTATCAGTGAAAACATGAAAAATGAGTTTAATGTGTAATGGAGTGGTTAAATATAAAAATATATTAAAGCATAATCAGGATTGTACTATATGTAATTAATGCTCATTTTGTAGAAGAAACGACTTCTAAGTTTGATTCGCCAGTTGTACTCAGAGCTATAGTAAATAATGCTGTGAAGCTTACAGCACTTTTATTTGCCTTACTTATGTTTTTCAATGTATTATTTTGTATTTTCAATGTGTGTGATTTTCTTACTTCTCCTATCAAAGTAGTATTATGAGCTGGTGTTTCCCATTTATCAACCCGCCTGTGGTTTCGAAGACTTCAGACATATTAATCACAGTGTTCTTCGTTTCCACTTCGATCATCTTTCTCTAGAGAGTCTGTGAAATATTTAAAGAGATTTTAGTAATGAGGCAATCCTATTCCATGTGAATCGCGTATATTTTATTAAAGGTATACGTAGTGGTTGGCATTAGCATTAAGTAAATGTGTTTATTCGACTTCACGTACAATAGAAACAAAAAAGTACTAAGTTTAAATTAAATATCGGAGATCTGGGTTTTAAAAGGAAACGTTGTAATAGTATCATTTAGCAGACAGCGCAAGACATATAGATTCCAAATTATAATTTGTCATGTAATTAGTAATTGGTGTTTATACTCTCGCACTATCGCACTAAAATTTATTTTAAATTCTCATTGAACAACTATCCTGGTTACAACACGTGTAACTACCCTGTTTCCAGCTTTAGTTCTTTGAT
Organism: Rhagium mordax; assembly: GCA_963680705.1. Classification (NCBI taxonomy): domain Eukaryota; kingdom Metazoa; phylum Arthropoda; class Insecta; order Coleoptera; family Cerambycidae; genus Rhagium; species Rhagium mordax. The sequence goes on from OY796657.1 coordinate 69,008,440, forward strand.
CAATTTAGCTCACAAACAGATGATAAATATGATAAAGCGTCAGAAGAATGATTTGCTTTAATACATTTATTATGCATGCTGATGATCATGATATTTCCATTTGTTATTTGTTGAGGAGTGTTTAATACAATCATTTTAGTTATTTAGTAAAAAATTTTAATTGAAATTGAAAACCATATTGTAGATTGAACAATTGCATAAACATGAGTAAATAGAGTGGTAAATCATTTAACTATTTTGCACTTTAATTAACAAATCTGATAAATAATTCTGAGATGACAGGATATGGTACAAAAACATTACTTCTCTCTAGGTAACTTGTTTGTTTCTCTTATAATTATTTAAGAAAAACATAATTCTTACCGAAAATGCTCAATCGAAGTATACTATTACGTTAATTATGAAGAAATTAAGTAAAAATAAAGCAAATTTGTGCCTCTGTATATTGTGGTGTATACGGGAAATTTTATATAATATTTTTATTTTTATTTATCATTATAATTAATTCAATACTTTTTCCCACTAAACACCACAATATTTATTGGCGCCCAACGTGGGCGCCAATAAATATTGTTTTTCTTAACTGAATTTTGGTGAAAAAAATTAAAACTATTATTTTTAAGAGATAATTATTGGCCGGTTTATATACATATAGGATCACTTTGATAGAGGATAAGAAGGTTTATTTTATTCCCTTCTCATGGATGAGAATTGTTAGAATTTGCAATGTTTAGGAAGTTAAAATTTCAAAATAATAGACTAGTAAAATAATGTATACAGGGTGTTTAAAAAAAATCATGCCTTTAATTCTTGCGCTAATTCTCTGAGATTAAATATAAAAAGTGGTTCCTATGAACATGGATCCATAAAAGCTAGGGCCCTTTGAGGAGGGCACCCACAATGTGGTTTTTATTTTTGTTTTGTAAACTCGTTGGGCTACAACAATGAGATATGGTACGTCAGTTAATATTTATAAGGATACTTATTGTTGGTATTAGCTACCAAGAATTTAAACCAGGGGTGTACTGAACGAGGGCTGCCTCGTAGTTTTAAGGTACATATTTTTGTTTTCAGCTTTTTGTCATTTTGTTACTTTACTGTGATTGCTTAGTCAGAAATAAACAAAAATAATGCTTATCTTAGAATGGTCTATACTGAACCGTGTTCGGGCAAAATCGGTCTGAATCAAATTCCGCAGCACTTCAATTTGAAATTGATGTAAAGTATTAAATAATAATGAATTATTGTAAGAACCAGCTATCACATAAGATATTAAAGAGGTGCTGCTTTCTTTGGAATTTCAAGCGGTTTTGGTTAAATCTCAATTGCGACCGTTTTCCTATTACATTATTAACGAAAGTCAAATTCATAATTTATTATTGAGATTTACTGAGGTTAGTGGTGGAAATAATGAACCTAATATGACAAACACATATTCTGCAAATTTATACCTTGTTTTCACATTTGCACTCTACATAGGAAGCAGTAATCGTTCACACTCATAAATTCGAATAAGGGAGAGAGTATGTACGCATGTCTGCATCTGTAGTCTGTGGCGGTCTCGTTGTGCATAGATTCGACTGATGACATGTAGTCGCATCTCACGAGCTTGACCGAATACTTCCCTATTTAGTGTTTTGAAATGAAACGGTATGATTACACGTGCATTGTGCATGGTCAAAAACAAAATTTAGCTACGATAAGCTTTCTTAAAGATTTGACTTCAAATAGATAAATCACTATTATGTTAATGAAACAATTTTATAATAATTCGAAATTAACAACTATAACAACAATAGCGACAATAACGACGATAACGACGATAACGACGATAACGACGATAACGACGATAACGACGATAACGACGATAACGACGATAACGGCGATAACGACGACAACGACGATAACGACAATAATGACAATAGCGACAATAACGACAATAATTGAATTTGATTGATTTAAATAGATTTTTCTTTAAAATTTTAAGTTTAAAACTTCCCATCAAGACTACCATTTTTAGGTATTTCTGATTAGGCAATCAAAGTACGTGACAAAATGATTAAAAAAGAACGGTAAATGAAAATGGGCACAAAAATTAGGAGGCCTTTCTAGCTCAGTGCGTCCCTGATTTAAATTCATGGTATAAATAGTAGCTAAGTCACCAAATCTCGTCAGCACTGTACTAAAGAGTTTGCACGATATAAAATAAAGATCTTATTTTGTGCGCCCTTCAAAGAGTTGTAGCTCCCATAAGAAGCATTTTCGGAGTTCTAGCTTAATATAGAAAATAACGACAGAGTGTTGTATATTTTTGTAAAGCCTATATATGATGCTGAATCCAACTAGTAAAAACATACCGGGTGTCCCATTTAAAATAACAAGCCTATCTAGAAAATAATCGCCTATAGAAAAAATTGAGTATTACGTAATAATATATATAAGATGTAGTTTTTCCCTTTCCAATATCTCCAACCATTCGCAAAATACGAGGTAGGTATGCCGTAAAAGTGCAACTTTTCAATTTCGTCCTGTAGACGAAAGGGGATATGAAAAACCCGTTTACGGTATCTTTCGTTTCACAAAAAAGTAGCAACGTGACGCCAAAACCGCATCTCAATATCTTCACTAATAATTGAGATACCCAGCAAACGCAACGAAACACCCTGTACATGTATATTCGTGAACTTTGTGCTTAATATAAATTACGCTTTTTTAAATTATTTTATCTTCTATAAAAGGCAGTCAATTTTTACTATCAATAACTGCATTTCTGCATAGAAGGAAATTTTACCTCAATTCGTCTCTGGTGGATTCTATTAGATTTTATACAACGGTGTAATGTTTTTGTTGCATGGTTATAAATTCATCCATTTCACATACCATTAATTCCAGGCAGCCTGGTGACAGTAATATAAAAGTAAATGTAGTGCATGGTAAACTGCTAAACACCGTTCCAAATGGCTTTTACACCGACCGTTAGCATTAGACGCAAAACATTATTCTTAATGTATAAACATATTATTATTGATATTTTCTACACAAGGCAATAGATAAAGGAAAGAGAACAACATGCACTTTACATAATTTTACTCTTAAATCAATCCATTTTTTTAATTATTGAATTCTTCATATTTTTTATGTTTTTTTTATAAATTATATTTCGATAATTTAAAGCTAAATCGGTTTCGTAATATATCTGTTATCCATTTTTGACACATTTCTTTTTGATTATTTTTACTGCCATACAGATAGCAAATAAGATTAAATACATCAATATATATTATTTCCACGGTAATTATGCTCACTGGAGTTTAACCCACTCATTGTTTTTGCAGCTCAATTCATAACATTTCGAAATTAAAAAAAAATCGGTGTGTACAAATAATTCCGCTGAAAAGTAAGGGTAAAAAAAAAGTGAAAAAAAAGTAAAAAAAGTAAGCCAACCGTTAAAGCAACCGCTAGATTTGACTGACAAAGGCCGACTCGGTTTTACACATTTTACAACAGATAGGTAAGTCTGAACGCATAAACGCTAAACGTACGAAAAATACGAATTAATGGCGAGCTGGCTTGACTGTCAACTGTCTTATTCGCTTTTGTGACATTTCTTAATAATTTATGTCATCTGTGCTGTATTAAGTAAGGTAAAGTCTGTGTCATATCTACAGGGTGACCCATTAAGAATGGAAACACTCGCGTACCAAACTTGTTTGTGGACCGAATTGAACGGGATTTTTTTTAAAAGATAGATCTTGTAAAGCTCTATCTTGGTGCAAAATTTGAAGACGAAATTTTGATGTTCAAGGCCTACTATGAATTTATTTTTAAGTGAAAAATAGCAAAATTTTGTTAGCGACTTTTTTATAAAAAATCTGACTACACCACTGGATTTAGGAGCCCCTCAAATGCATCTGTCCCAATTTTTGCAAAAAAATCGTCACCCCTAAAAAAGTTATAACAATATCAGCATTATCAGCGTTTGCCGTTGTCGGTAAACTTATTCCTTCATAAAAACCGGATAGAACCCAAACAGAAACAAAATTAATTAACTTAAACACTGGTGTAATTATTAACAAGAACCATTGGGTTCTATCCGGTTTTTATGAAGGAATAAGTTTACCGACAACGGCAAACGCTGATAATGCTGATATTGTTATAACTTTTTTAGGGATGACAATTTTTTTGCAAAAATTGGGACAGATGCATTTGAGGGGCTCCTAAATCCAGTGGTGTAGTCAGATTTTTTATAAAAAAATCACTAACAAAATTTTGCTATTTTTCACTTAAAAAAAAAATTCATAGTAGGCCTTGAACATCACAATTTCGTCTTCAAATTTTGCACCAAGATAGAGCTTTACAAGATCTATCTTTTAAAAAAAATCCCGTTCAATTCGGTCCACAAACAAGTTTGGTACGCGAGTGTTTCCATTCTTAATGGGTCACCCTGTATATAGCACATAAAAAGAGCCGGCTTGTTTGAAGTTTTCATGGACATCAAACAAGCCGCCGGTTTTTTATGTGTCTTACAAAACTGAAGTCGACCATACCACGTAATGCAAACGATTAATATTGAATCTTATTTTGAAAAGAAATGAACCACCAACTACAAACAAAATTTAGCAGCAGTGCATGAAGATGATTATTTACCTAATCTTAAACGGAGTAGTTTAAGGATATTAATAAGAGAAATTGGCTTTCGGTGAGTAAACGGACTTTCTATTTGTTCGTATTGTAATGTAATTGTGTTTGGCATTATAGGTTCTGAAAAAAGTTTTTTTCTGTGGAGAAATAGGAACCGCTCGCCGGTTCTAACAGTTCAGTCTAGATAATAAAAGTGATACCATACATTTTTTCCAATTATATTTTATACCTACGTTTATCTTATTACTTATAGTTGTTTTAATACTATTTACAAATTTATGTTATATATGCAACACGTAGGCGGGCTTTTAAAGTCTATTTTTTTCTACCAAATGTATTGAAATGATGAATAAAGCATTTTAATTTAATTAATATATTACGAGTATATTCATATCTCTCATAACTTTCTTATACGAGTTGTAATAGAACTTTGTGAAAATAAAGAAAAAATAGGTGTATGTGTTGTTTTATTTATTTGGACATGTTAAAACTTATAGCTTACAGTTAAGTTCTCGCCTTCTAACAAATGATAGGGTTTTTAAAGATTTTTATCAATAAAAATAAAACAAGATATAGGTATATAGTTGGTATAGTTTTTAGTGCTTGAACATTCCACGACTATTCGTAAAAAGAACCGAAAGTATTCTTACGATAGATATTAAAAAATAAACATGGACATTTAAATCATCGTGTAAAACTGACTATTGCGTACACCGTTCTGCGCTACTATAAAATTAATGGGGCGGAGTTTATTTATATCTGTTGGTGAGACAGATAAGAATTTAATTCCAAACATTTTTCTTCAGTCCATAATTGTTTTTTCTAATTTCCTTACCGGTTTTAGTTATTTACAGAACAATAAAATTTGGAAATAGTTTTAAATATTCGGAAAATCAGACGACTCCTCTTTGTTTACTTGAAAGTACGAAAATGTAGTTTGCATGGAGCATTACGACTGTATGTCTTAATTTTGTTTTTATGTCTCAATCAATCCAAAAGTTGGGATATCGAAGGATAAATCAAACATTATAAAATAAAAACTGTGTTACAAATTTTTTGCCCAACTCGTTTTAGCATAACTAAAGTTAATCTCACACCATTAATTGTAGATACCAAAAATAAAGTTAGAATTTGAGATCGTTCTTGATCGGTTCAAAGGACTTTTTTAATATCAAGTGTGAACAGATTAACAAAAAAACTGTTTCCCTGAAGTAACTGTTCCATAAAATATAAAACAACATATTATTAAGAAAAGTTGAACAGGAAGAAAGTTATGACATTTCGTAACATTTCACGAAGATCGACCTACTTCCGTAAAACTCTTAAAGTGCCATTTCAGTACAATATATCAAAAAAGTTGTAATAAAAAGTGGTTTAGAATTAAAAGTTATGTGTCTGCACAAAATTTAGGACCATTAGTCTACATAAGGTTGTGACAAAGCAGTTTTATTCTCATATATGTCATCTTTAGGCTCTTGAAAGCAAAAATTACTGGATTAATTAAAATTATTTATTCAATTATTTGAATTAATTATATACTATATAAAACAGTGCAATAAATATTAAAAATATACGCAGAACTATTAATTCTCCTTAGTGATTTAATTAATATACTCGAGTAAACTTTAACTTGGCCTGTGGATGAGTTGATATTGTGCGTATTATTGTATTTTCTCTTGCACACAAAATTGAAGCAATGGCCCAAAACCATTGTTAACGTATAAACATACGTGAACAATGTTTTTGGGTTATTGCTTTAACTTTGTGTACAAGAGAAAATTAAATAGTATGCACAATATCAACTCATCCACACGCCAAGTTAAAGTTTACTCGACTATACAAAAAGTGTAACAAGAGTGAAATACAGAAATTTCGACCAATTGCAATTTTAAATATATCTAAAATTTTAGAAAAATTAATTGCAAACAGATTAATAAGTTCCTTTCACAAATACCGAGACAAATACAATATATTTTCTTTTTTTTATCAAAATGCTTATTTGAAAGAACGTTCTACAGAACGGGCAATGTATCAGGTTATTAGATGATGTTCTGAGAGCTTTGAACGGAAAATACAAAACCGAAGGAATTTTCTTAGATTTATCGAAAGCTTTCGATGCTGTTAATCATGACAGACTATTGGTTGAATTAGAAAAGCTTGGAATAAGAGCTGGAGCACACAATCTTATAAAGTCATATCTAAATAACAAACTGCAAAAGCTTGAAATCATTCATAATTCAGGGATAAGAGCAAGATCTAACTGGGGATCAGTGCAGCGAAGGATAACTCAGGGCTCCATACTGGAGCCGCTGTTATTCATAATCTACATGAATGACTTATCTGATATCCTTCCAGAAAATGTAATAGCATTCGCTTATGATTACTCTGTAATACTCTTTGCAGTGACAACTGAACAACTAAAGAAGAAAGTAATAATTTCAGTAAATATCTTAAGTAATTGGTATGAACAGAATTCGCTCTCACTAAATCTGGAAAAACTGAAATTACGCCTTTTCACTCATCTTATAAGCCAGAGGAAGAAATCAATATTCAAATTGCCGAAGTAAATCTAAAAGAGGTTAAAACAATGAAATTCCTGGGTGTGTATCTGGATACAAGATTTACGTGGAATAAGCACATTGAAATAATTGCGTCAAAGTTAGGTTCTCTCTGCTACCAACTTAGGACCCTCCAAAACAATGTTAGTGTTAAAACATGCCTGTCTGTCTATCATTCATATTTTCACTATATTATAAAATATGGCATTATATTTTGGGGAACTCAACTGAGATAAACACAATCAAAGTTCTCCAAAAAAATGTATCAGATACATTTTTAAGTAATGAATCAGATAAATTTTTCACTTAAAACAAAGAGAGTCTTGTAAATCATATTTCATTGGAAACAATATAGGTACCTACTTACCCTTACATAGGTAAGTGTTCATCTTAGAGTGTGCAATTTTCTACAAAAAGAAATCTGTATTTTTTAACAATATAAGTTAACCCATTGTTATGAAACACGTCATAAAGATACTTTAGTACCATATAAAACTATTTTAAAACAAGTACAGAAAGGTATAACTACTTCAATTTTATTATAAAGATATATCGGGTGGTCCAAAAAAAAAACGGAATTTTCATTTTACCTTATAACTTTTTTATTTTTTCAGCGATTTTCAACTTTTTGGATTCGTTCGACAGCTAAAGCTTTCAGCTAAACGATTCTCTGTCAGAAGCTGATATTATGATCATAAATGTCAAGGCAGACGTATTTAAACTTGGGCAATTTTTAATAACCGCTGGAATTTTGTTGAAATGCCGAATTTACAAACGGCTTGTTTCATCATCATGAGTGGCCTTGTGGCAATACTCTGATGGGTTGTTTTAAAAAATCGGTCAAAGAACTACGGAGCTGTACCAAAAAATGTAGAGGCGTGTTATCAACGTCTCGGCAGCAATGGTAAAAACAGAAATTTTTATTTTCCTTTTAACTTTTTTGATTCCTTACCGATTTTAATTTTTTTTTGATCATTTAAAACCCAAAGCCTTCCACTACAATATTGAATGTCAGAAATTGACATGAATCATAAATCCAATATGGCGGAAGTTGTCAAATTTACCTAATATTCAAAAGCCGCCGGGATTTTTTTTAAATGGAAAATTAAATGGCTTTTCTTTTAATCTGGAAGCCTTATCTTCTAAAAACATTTTCACTCATAGATCACGAAAATCGGTTAAGAACTTACAAAGATGTAGTTGATAACGTAATCATATGCCCCATAACAACAGTATTAAATTAATTCTTAACAGATTACCTATACACTGATCGTCATGGTTACAAAACAAATGAACATTGATACTTAACTGTCACTTCGGCTGTTTTTAAAAAGTGTTTTGTGGTACCTAGTTTTGTTAAAATGGTGTTGTCAAATGAAGACAAGATTTTCATTAAGAATTTATTGATTCGCGGCTATAAAGTTTCTGAAATAATACAACAATTTCCAGGCAATAACTTTAAAAAAAGTACTATTTACGCCTTTGCACGAAAGTTTCAAGGAACTGGAACGATTGAAAGACGTCGAGGAAGTGGTAGGCCGAGAGCAGTAAAAGAAGAAGTAAGTATTTATTGTAACATTGTGTAATTAGTGTCAACGTAAAGAAAATATAGAGTACCTTAATTCTAATATTTTTGAATATTATTTAGAAGAACATTGAACAGGTCGCCAATTTCGCAATTAGCCGTGTAAAGGACACCGCAATCCAGTTTTAGTGTGAGTCAAATTGTTCAACTAACTGGAACGTCTAGACGCGAATCAATAAATTCTTAATGAAAATATTGTCTTCATTTGGCAACACCATTTTAACAAAACTAGGTACCACAAAACACTTTTTAAAAACAGCCGAAGTAACAGTTAAGTATCAATGTTCATTTGTTTTGTAACCATGACGATCAGTGTATAGGTAACTCTGTTAATAATTAATTTAATACTGTTCTTATGGGGCACATGATTACGTTATCAACTAGGTACATCTTTGTAAGTTCTTAACCGATGTTCGTGATCTATGCGTGAAAATGTTTTTAGAAGATAAGGCTTCCAGATTAAAAGAAAAGTCATTTAATTTTCCATTTAAAAAAAAATCCCAGCGGTTTTTGAATATTAGGTAAATGTGACCACTTCCGCCATATTGGATTTATGATTCATGTCAATTTCTGACATTATTGTAGTGGAAGGCTTTGGGTTTTAAATGATCCAAAAAAAATTAAAATCGGTAAGGAATCAAAAAAGTTATAAAGGAAAATAAAAATTTCTGTTTTTACCATTGCTGTCGAGACGTTGATAACACGCCTCTACATTTTTCGGTACAGCTCCGTAGTTCTTTGACCGATTTTTTAAAACTACCCATCAAAATATTGCCACAAGACCACTCATGATGATGAAATAAGCCGTTTGTAAATTCGGCATTTCAATAAAATTCCAGCAGTTATTAAAAATTGCTCAAGTTTAAATACGTCTGCCTTGACATTTATGATCGTAATATTAGCTTCTGACAGAGAATCGTTTAGCTGAAAGCTTTAGCTGTCGAACGAATCCAAAAAGTTGAAAATCGCTGGAAAAATAAAAAAGTTATAAGGTAAAATGAAAATTCCGGTTTTTTTTGGACCACCCGATACATATAATAATATACCTACCTAAGAGGTTAAAAATATTGCCATGAAGTATGTTTAAAAAGCAATTGAAACACTTTTTTGAATAGAATGCTATGTATATCAGTTCCTTTTTTTGAAGCCTCTTTCTAGGCTCTATTCATTTCTAGATTCGGATTGAATATCTCCCAACCACTTGGATGTAATGAATTTTTTTTGTTGACATAATGCAAACTGCAGATGGATATTAAAAAAATCACCACAGTCACAATTATGGGTTTTAAGAAAAACTTATGTGAATGCCAGTTACGAGACATCTAATTAATGTTCTTGAATCATTTTCATTTCCTAAAACTGTACAGGGTGGCCAAAAATTATTTTTCAATTAAGAACTTTTTAAATCGAATTTTCTCAATTTTTTCAAATGGAACACCCTGTATATTTTTCAAGAATGTTATGTAGAAATGAAAAACGAACATCTTTTGTAAGTACATGCCTATGGCTAATTGCAACCAATTTCGTTTTATTGAGCAATAATTACAAAATTCAAAAATAAACTTAAAAAAAGAGGTTTCTTCAAATAACTCATTAAAAAAATTATAATAAATGTTCCACATGTTGCCCATTTTCATTGACACACATCTCTATGCGCTTTTGAAATGAGGTTCCCACTGTTCTTAAAACTGCCGGTGTGATAGATCTAAGGGCAGTTATTATTCTTTCCTTCATATTTTGTACTGTTGTTGGCGTGTCTCTATAAACAATTTCCTTCACGTATCCCCATAAAAATAAATCCATTTTTGTAAGATCTGGGGATCTAGCAGGCCATTAAGTGGGTTCATTTCTTCCAATCCATTGATGAGGTGAGGTATCATTTAAATGGTCTCTAATTAATGGTCTCTAATTGCATTTAAATAATGTGGTGGAGCACCATCTTGCTGAAACCACATCCTATTTCGATTTCTTTCAGGGAGATTTACCAATAATTGTGGCAGATAGTTTTCCAAAAAATGAAGCTCCAGTCAATGTAGCATCAAAGAAATGGGGCTCTATTACATGTTCTCCAATAATTCCTCCCCAAACGTTTATAGACCATCTGTTTTGGTTATCAACTTGCATAAAAAAGTGAGAGCTTTCCGAAGCATAAGAATGGAAATTGTGCCTATTAACAAATCCATTTTTATGAAAAGTTGCCTCATCAGTGAATAAAACATTATTGAAGAAGTTGACATCATCTTGCATTTTACCTCTGGCCCAATTACAAAATTGTAGGCGCTTTTGAAAATCGTCATCAGATAATTCCTGGTGCATTTGAATATGATATGCATGCAACTTATTTGTTTTTAAGATTCGACCCACAGACCGTCTACTTATTCCTACTAATGAGCTCAGTTCTCTTTGACTAATATGGGGGTTCTCAACCGTTGCGAGCACCACAGAAAACTCATATTCTTCGTTCACAACACGTTTTATTTTTTCACTTTTTATATTCGACATTTCCAGTTTCCAGAAATCTATCGAGAAGGTTGTGGAAGCTCCATCAGGAATCCTTCTTTGAGGATAACGTTGGTGATAAATTCTATTGGCAAGTAAACAATTTCTGTCTGACTCGCCCAAAACAAAAGCCATGTCTACAATTCCTCTTTATTAAAATTCATATTGTAAAATTCCAAATATTTTAAATTCAATACAAATTGTAACTAACGTCAGATAAGTATGATAAATGCTCCGTTGTACACGACAATTTATACCAAACTGAGGTTTTATTGCTTGTCGAATAACGAAAACAGCAAAAAAATTTACGAAAAAACGTTACAGTAAAGGACCTGTTAAATACTATTTACTCATTTCAATGGATTGGAAGAAATGGTCCCACTAAATGGCCTCATTTTAAAATTGCATAAAGACGTGTGTCAATCAAAATGAGCAACACGTCGAACACCTATTATAAATTTTTCTAATGAATTATTTGAGGGAACCTCTTTTTTTTATTTATTCTTGAATTTGACACTTATTTATTTATAAAACGAAATTGGTTACAATTAGCCCTACGGAAGTACTTACAAAAAATGTTCGTTTTTGAGTTCCACATCACATCGTTGAAAAATATACAGGGTGTTCCATTTGAAAAATTGAGAAAATCAATTTAAAAAATTCTGAATTGAAAAATAATTTTTGGCCACTCTGTACAGTTTTAGGAAATGAAAATGATTCAAAAACATTAATTAGATGTCTCCTAACTGGTACTCACATAAGTTTTTCTTAAAACACATAATTGTGACTGTGGTGGTATTTTTAATATCCAACTGCAGATTGCATTATTTCAACAAAAAAATTCATTACATCCAAGTGGTTGGGAGATATTCATCAATGCTAATATAGGAATGAATAGAGCCTAGAAAGAGGCTTCAAAAAATGTACTGATAGCATTCCATTTAAAAAAAAGGTCCTGTAATTTCGTCTTGGCTCGCCTTGTATGTTCGAAAGTAATATCCAGTTATAGACTTTTTTATCTACTTTATTTGCAATTTTTTTGAAAATTTCTAGCTATCGTAGAACTCGATATATCGAGGTCCGACGCACTATTGCCCCACCCTGTATAGTAAATATGTCGTTTGAAACTGGAACACTTAGGGGTAATTTTCAAGAATTATGATCAAACTTGGTATAAAATTATAGACCTATTACATTACATCAGAACAGATTCCATAGTGGAATATCAGTAACTAAGCTGTCCTGTAGGGATTTATGACCCCAGTGGGATATTTGATACGCCAATAATGTATAATTAGCTCCCAATTTGAATGGTTACGCGGCATGGCGTAAGATGTAGCAATAAATTGAGTTGATACATTTCTTGAAAATGGAAATAATTTGTGAATATAAAATATAATGAATGAGATATAGGTAGTTTAGAAGTTAGTACCTTCGAATACTCACGTTTAGCAATAAGAGTGCCACAGGATTTAGTTTTAGGGCATATTATGCTGTCTTTGTTTTATACAATCAAATTAGATTATTTTGCATCTGATACACATTTTATCACGTATGCTGATGGCACTTCGTTAATTATTTAAAATGAAGAACACGGAATTCTGAAACTGAATTGTAATAATTTATTAAACAATCTAACCGACTATTATTTTTTTTTTAATTATGCTATATGTTAATGCCAAGAAGACTCAAATTTCCAAATTTCATACCAATAAAACATACTGCAAATTATTTGCATATAATGATATAATGTCATAATTGTATTTTTTGAATAATTATTGAAGCAAAATAAAACATTTTTTGGAGTCAGCCGTCTGGATGAAAATATAAATTGCTCATAAAAATGTCAGTCATTAACATGTTTATCTCAATATGCTATAACTATATGCAAAATGATCTCCTGAATCCTAAAATGTAAAATCATACAGATGTTCCGTTTAAAAATCCAAAGATAGCATCATTTTCGGTGAGACCGGAAGCGACAGAAAATGATAAATCGGTCATATTAATGCATATTTAACGGTTATTTGACGTGCCCGAATTTGAAAAACATATGTTGTAAAACCAAAAAGTTTTAGGAGCCAGCGTGATCTCTTGGTCACCCGGTACATATTTGAAATGTGCATAAACCTTTAATCAGAAATTTTTAATGGTCTATGGTAACTCATGATCATGATATTAATTCAAGGAAAATCACAATTTTCATGTTTCTATATACAAAATTAAAGTAACTTTGGAATCTCCTAATTGAGTTAAAAAATGTTGACCTACAAAAATAATGTTATTATTCTGTATCTAAATAATTATCTTAGTTTTACGTTTTGAGTATTGTTATTATCCCTGTATTGTCTAAAGTCTAAAGTAAAAATCATGATTAATATTACTATCATTAGGTATTATTATTTAATTAGTTTCTTGAAATACTTTTAGGGATTTTGAATTTCATGCAATTGCCAAAGTTATAACTCAGTTTTCTTCGTTATAATATTATTACGAAAATTCGAATTGTTCCAGTTAACTTATGAAATTACGGACTAATTAGGAAATTGTGTCCCTAATTCCCGCGATGTGTTACTAATATATTAAAACCGAATCTTAGCATTCTTGGCATACAATGTTTCACTGATATGTTGTGTTGTAGTATTATAGCGCCTACTTATCTGAATATTGTACCATTTTTAATATTTTTATAGAATGCACAAACAGTTGGTAGTGTTATATGAAATGTTTTTAATTTTAAAATTTCTTTAGTTCCAATAAACAATTGCTGATGTAGCGAAATAGTTGAGTCAGATTGAAATATAGAGACCTATGGGCTGGTCATGTTGGAAGTAGCGCATGTCTGGCTGATGTAACGCAAACTTTAAATCCCAGAGTATGATTTTACGTTTATGGAACGGATACCACGACTATACTGATGTGGATGAACACTATGAACAGTTCAGGACGGATCTATGGTCAACGGTTATTGCTTCAAAGATTAAATCGAATCGGAAAAGCTTATGCCATTGAAATATCAAGTACTGTAAGAAAGAAGCAGACTACATTATAAAGTCAGCTTAGGAAGAAAATGCCTCCTGAGATCACAACTTCCCACAAGACAGTCATGATGAACACCAAAGAACTCCAAAATTGGGCTAATATAAAATGTGACCCAGTTAAATTTATAGATGAACCACGGTTTGGAATATATTCCAATTCAAGAATGGTTAATAGTGTGGAAATAACCTGCAGTACGAAGGTCCTTGGAGAATGTACAAGAATTGGCGAAAGAGCTGATCTCATTTTGCTAAAAAAATGTCTTGACAGTAGCTCATTATGAAGCTGAGATTCGACTTGTCTTTCGCAGGAAATTGTTGTTAGAGTAGACTTTCTTTTTATGGACGACAATTTGAGTTCTCTTATGGCTATCACGGTCACAGAATATCTGAAAGTCAATCAATTTTATTGTTACCATGACCTTCTGCTCAGTATATCGACCTTTATACTTGCAATTATACAAGCCTTGTTTCCAGCTTAACTGTTACAAAAATGGTGGAAAGTCATTTTCAGAATTTTCCATCCAAACTTTAAATTTAGACATAAATACGATTTTAATTATCTTTTTCCTTTAACTTTTTTTGTTTCACAGTTGCCAACATGATTTTACTCTTGTAGTAAAATAATGTTTCAGCCTGTCACGAGCACCCTGTGTATTTTTTTGGAAGAAAGGTCAGATGATGCGCAATCAGAAGCAAAATAATCTTGAAGAATAATTTTATCTGTCCGAGGACTATTAACAACGATTTTGCCATGTTTTCAGCTTAAGTGTTACACACTGTATACAGAAGGGTTGTACCAAAGTTCATGTAAGCATGAATGGAACAATTATTGTAATGAAAAAAACTTTATAATGGTATCATATTTTTACTTATAAAAATAAACAATGAAGTGATTTCAGTTTTTTTTTTTTTTCAAATAAAGTACTATCTCTAGGCCATTGTGTTGTGCGTATTTACGATAATAGAAACAAATTTAAAGTGTCCTTTGTGTTTCTGCTCGATATGGCAAGTTGACATTTTTGTGTTGAACAATTAAGTAGACCTAAAATTGGACAACTTTGTTATAAAAGGACAATAAAATGATGACAGCACAAAATATTAGGGCATGGAGGAAGAAAATAACTTCAATATCAGGATTAAAATATGGTCACATAAATTTGAATGCAATTTGTCATAGAATACTTAGGAATAATCCTAATATAATTAATTTAATTTTATTGAGCTTTGTTTCTATTAATCATTATTTAACAATAAAGTTCTTTCTTGGAAAATAATTTGCGTTTATACTTAATGAATTTTCGAGTCTATTATATAAAAATATTATGTGGAAAATATTACTACGGTTCGTTCTTAAATGCATTCATATCACTACTATTATGTTAATTTATTTTTAAGTTTTAAGTTAAGTTTAAGTTTTACTTGGTAAGTTAGATAATCCAATAGTGTCTCGTTTTCTAATTAAGAGTTTTAATTCCAAGTCTGCACCGATTTCGTTAATTTTAATTTCAATCAATAAGCCAGTGAAATCACAAAGCAATAAAAAGGGAATGGACTCACTTTGATGTACGCCACTACGGCTCTGTATGCTGTTACTCTACTGCTCCCGGTCTCTCAAGTCCTTGATTTGACGTCCTGGATTTGCTGCAAATCAATGGTGCAATGATTTGGAACTTTTCTTATCGAAGCTCGAACGATGACGACTTTAGCGTTCTATTGCGCTTTCGTTCTTCATTTGTTTTAATTTTGTCGTATTTTAGACGTCAAACATTAATTAGGTACGTACAGGGTTATCCAACGAAAAGAACCACATCTAACAACTTTTATTTTTGATGTTATTCAAAAAGTTTTCTGTTGCAGGATTTTTAGAAAGTATTTTCAAAATTCAGAAATCAAACGAAATTCATTTGGAGGAGATATGAATATAATTTGAATTTTTTCAAATAGAACTTCTGTATTTTCTTGATATGGGATTTCAAAGATGGTTTACTATTTTCTCCAGCATCTTCTTAAATATGAGATACCAATTTGAAACTTGATATATTTTCTAACTATACGAGGCTGAATATATTATTTGTGTGAAATTTGATTGATTTATTTAACAAAAATTGATTGTTTATTAGTAGCCCACGAGTATAACACAAGATCCATTGCAAATATCACATTACAAGTTCCACTGCAACATAAATCGCATACACAGAGATTTATCACATATTTTGCACCTAAATTTTTTAACATACTTCCTTTAAACATAAAACCACTACAGAAAAACATGAAAAAATTTAAAATTGAAACTAGAAATTTTATTTCTGCAAATTATAATCTTTTCGAAAGAATATTAAACTGTTAATTACATACCTACTAAAACATATTATCTTCTCCTTTATTCCTATACTTATTACCATCTTTGAGTAATAGTGTGGTGAAGACGCGCGGCATGTCGCTCCTAAAAATTTTCAAAATAATGTGGTGAAAACTTTAATAAAAGTGATAAAATTTATGTGAATTGAAGGTAAAGAAATTCCGCGTCGATCAGCATAAACGAAAAGTTATTTAAAGCGAGCATATGTAAGCAGTAATTGGTAAACAGTGATTGAATATTAAATAATTAGTCTTAAAAACTTTCTTTTGCATGGTAAAGTGGCCAACACGTGTTGGAAAGAGCAGGGCAAGGGTAGTTTCAACATAAACCTTTATACCTCCGTTCTCAAGTAAACAAGACCATCTGGCACGTAATAAGTGCCATAAATTCTGTAAAATAGGAAGAATCAAGTTACACTTAGGATAAAAAACATACGGCATTGGCAGGGTAATGACAAATTTAGTTATATACCACAATACCACTAAATAAACAATGGCGCGTAGCACACGAGCTAAACTGGAAACTCCAATACCGTGTGAGTGTACAGGACTTACGGAAGGTATTAAAGAGATTAACTCGAAGTTAGATGCATGTTATAAAATTATATTGGAGCAAAATTCTAAAATTGATAGATTAGAAAATGAAATTAAGGAATTAAAAGATAAACCAGCAGTATCTGAATGTATACAGCCTACATATGCAGAGATTCTTAGAAAGCAGGAACATGTTTTGGTCGTTAAACCAAGACATGAAAAAGAAGTCAGTAAAGTAAAAGAAGATATAAGAAGTAATATTAACCCAGCAGATTTACAAGTTGGCTTGAATATAGATAGAAACACGCGCAATGGAGGAGTAATCTTGAAATGTTCAGATGCTGAAGCATTGGATACTATCAAGAATGATATCAAAACTAGAATGGGGGAGGACTATGAAATTCAAGTCCCAAAAAAACTAAATCCTAGGCTTATTATCATGGGTATTGCAGAGGATGAATTAAAAAACGATGAAGATGATAAAGAGCTAACACAGAAAATTATTAGACAAAATAGAATGCCCCAAGAAGATAACTTTAAATTTCAAAGTATTCATAAGACCAAGATACGAAAAGGGAGATTTAATCTCATAGTAGAAGTTGATCCAGCAACATTTCGGTATGTAATAAACAAGGAGGACCAAGTACTACATGTGGGATGGAATAACTGCAAAATCTATGAACATTTTAGCATCAGAAGGTGTTTCAAGTGTGGAGGATATAACCACGAGGTAAAAGACTGTAAAGAAAAAACTGCTTGTGTACTATGTGCTGAAGAACATACTAGTAATGTCTGCAGAAATGAAAATAAGAAGTGTGTTAATTGTGTACGTGTAAATCAAAAGTTGAATCTTAACTTGGATGTGCATCACGCTGCTGTTGATAGAGAATGTGAGTGCTATCAAAAAATTGTGAAATCAATTAAAAGTAAAATAGCTTATAAGGAATAGCAACTACAGAGTGACGGTGAACTACTTTTGTCATGTATGAATGCTGCAAGCTATTATAGAAATAAGGACCAAATTGCAGAGTATGTAGTTAAGTATCAACCTCTAATATTGTGTCTTACAGAAACTTGTATTACTGACAATTTTACCGATAGGGAATTAGATTTAGAAGGATATAATACAATCCGCTGTGATTCAACCAGTCGCCACACAGGGGGAGTGTTAATATTCACAAAAAAATGTATAAAATTTGATAATGTAAAAGTGTTGGTTTCAGATGTAAATTTTTGGCTGTTATCTGTAGATATAAAAATAAATAAAACCTCCTACAGTGTGGCTGCTGTGTATAGATCGCCAAATGCCAACGTGACACACTTTCTTGATAGATTTTTACAATGGTTAGATGTTTATATTGATAACAATAATAATCACAGTATAATTTTGACAGGTGATTTCAATATAGATTTTTCCAAAAATGACTATGCTAAAAAGCGACTACAAGAAGGCATTGAGAATCATGGCATGAAACAGTTTATACAAAATTTTACTAGAGTGCGAAACGATTCTCGCACCATAATTGATCTTATTATCAGTAATGATTACACTATAAATGCTTATGTTGAACAAAATTATATAATCACAGATCATTCAATAATTCAAGTAAAAATAAATAAGAGCAGAGAATTAATAAAATATCAAACAAAGCAAATTAGAACCCCAATTAATTTTAATGAAATGACGAATTTGTTAATTGAAAAGGAATGGGCATATTCATGCACAAATGTGAATGTAGTAGGTCAGACTTTTGTAGCTAATATATTAGATGCATTAGATGTTGTAGCCCCCAAAAAAATTGTAAAAGTAAGGGTATCGGAAAACAGGTGGCTAAACAGGAACTGTAGGGAAGCAATTGACAATAGAAATAGAGCATATCAAAGATTTGTATTTACAAATGAGGAGGAAGATTGGAATAATTATAAATATGCGAGAAATAATACTGTAAGAGTCATTAACGAAGAGAAGACAATATTTTATGAAAGAAACATTGACAGAAATAAATCGAATCCGAAATTAATGTGGAAAAATTTAAAAGAAATAGTTGGAAATAAGAAAGGTGAACATATTTTTCAAAGTTTAAATTGTAATGGCGTAATATATAATAACAATATGGCGGACGTACTAAATCAGTATTACGTAGGTAGTATTGAAAGTATAGTAATTAGTATAGGAACAGATGATATAAATATTGATAGAATCAGTGATATTATACCGGTTGTAAACTCTAACATGACATCATTTCGGGCAGTAACTTTGGAAGAGCTGAGAACACTAGTTAATAATCAAATAAAGAAATACAGCACTGATGAAATAGGTCTTGATGTTATTAAAAATCTGTTTCACATACTAGGTTATCCGCTTCTAAATTTAATTAATCTAAGTTTAGAAAAGGGTGTTATGCCTGAATGTTATAAAAATTCTATAGTGGTACCAATACCAAAAATACCTAATACGAATTTGGCTGAGCAATTGAGACCTGTAAATATGTTGCCATTTTGCGAAAAAATTTTAGAACTAGCAGTGTACAATCAAGTGATTAATTATATAAACTCAAACAATATTCTATGTACATATCAATCAGGCTTTCGTGGCAAACACTCGTGTGAAACAGCGCTACAACTAGTTACTTCTGAATGGAAACAGCTGTTGGATAAAACAGGGGTAGGAATTTGCGCAATCTTCGTTGACCTTAAACGAGCTTTTGAAACAATTGACCGTAAAATATTACTATTAAAGCTAAAAAAATATGGTTTTGATCAAACCGTTTTAAGTTGGATTGAAAGTTATATAACTAATAGGTACCAAATAACGAAATTGAACGGGAAATTATCTGAGCCTATACTAAATAATTTTGGAGTACCACAAGGCAGTGTTCTTGGCCCCTTATTGTTTATTCTCTATATAAACGACCTTGGAAATGTATTAAGTAAATGTAAAATTCATCTTTTTGCAGACGATACCCTCATATATTATGACAATACAAATTTTGAAGAAATGATAGGTACTGTAAACTTAGAATTAAAGCTTCTAACAGAAAAATTTAAAAGCAATAAACTTAAAGTAAATGAATTAAAATCTAAATGCATGTTTGTGGGTAATAATTATTTGTACAACAAATTTGTCAATTTGAATCTTGACATTGTAATGAACGACGAAAAAGTGGAGCTTGTTCAGGAAATAAAATACTTGGGACTAGTTATTGACCGTGAACTAAAATTTAATAAACACATTGAGTATATATCAAAAAAAATTGGCAAAAAGATAGGATTTTTCCGCAGAGTCTCTCCTTTTATATCTACGTCCACAAAGTTAACAGTTTATAATACGCTAATATTGCCCCATTTTCTCTATTGTAGCTCAGTATTATATGTCAGTTGTACCAATTTCAGTAGACTACAGATTCTCCAAAATAAGGCAATGCGGGTAATTTTAAAATGTAACAGATTCTCAAGTAGTAAACTAATGCTAAGTACATTAAACTGGCTTAACATTGAACAATTTCTGTATTTTCAAACTATGATTTTTATCTTTAAAATGAATAATAATATCCTACCCGATTATCTTGGGCAACAGTTATTGCCTGTTACTGATGTACACCTGCGTAATACACGGACAGCTAATACAAATAGCTTTTATGTAAAAAGAACAATTAAGAGTAGTACAATGAAAAATTTGTTTCACAAAGGAGTTGTGCAATTCAATCTTCTTCCTCAAGAAATTAAAATCTCTAAAACCATTCAACGGTTTAAATCTCAACTGTTATGTTTTATTAAAAATACTCCAATTATGTAGTTGTTTTCTATGCTATGTGTACTTTATTTTTAATTTTATTTTTATTTTTATTATGTTTATTATTAGATATTTATATTTTTTTGTATCAATTTAACCTATATTTTGTTGAAACCTTACTATAGTACGATGTAATCTGTAAACTGTATCTCATTATCTTTGGATAAATAAAGATTATTATTATTATATATTATTATTATATTATATATTATTATTATAATGATTTGGGGGGTGGTACACACAACACAAATTTTAATTTAGCGTGGTATCTCCCCTTATAATAATATACGCATTATTGAATTTATACTTATAAATTAGGAACTTAATTGTAATAAAATGCTTGTATATATTATTATCGTCAAAATAATTTGTAAATGAAAGCTATTGAAATAAAGATTTTATTTGATTTGATTGATCTTATGCATATGTTTTCCTGTGAATTGGCATAGCAACTACATTTTGTTATTATGGTGATTGTAGAGTTGCCAAAAATGAATGAAATAAAAACATCATACAAAATCAAGATTTGTCTATCCATTCAAACAGTTACACTATACTCAACCGCAACATAAGTCCAAATCTTGTAGGTACTGAGCTATCACCTTCATAACAAAAGTTATTCAGGGAGTCTACTTTTGGTTGGGACACCCTGTATAAGCTGTTTTATTCGACTTAACAAATTAAATCAATACCCATTCAAAACAGAATACTCCATGTAACTAGAATAATTTTAAGGAATGCAGTATTGCGTAGTGATATAATAATTATGAGTATTTAAAGTGGTAGAGCAGAGGGTGTCTTACACTCAACTGAACTTCGCCCTTTTGTTATTGTATTCAATAATAAATAAAGGCAATTTATTATTATTATTATTTTTTTTTTTCGGTTTCCCGAACCTAATGCTGGACAGTCTCCCTGTGGCCTCCGACACCACACAGAGAGAGCGCCAGCGAATAATCTACAGCAACTCCCCACATCCCGCAGGGTTAGTCACTGTAGATTCCAGACTCGTGTGCCCTAAGTAGACAAAGGGATCCCAGGATGACCGCTCTCTGCATTTGACCAGCCAACCATTCTGCCGATGTTTGGCAGGCAGGCATGGTCTTCAATGCGGAGAGCATCGTGGGCTTCATACCTCCGAGTACACCGATTATTATTATTATTATTATTATTATTATTTATTTTCAATCTATGTACAACTAGTTATGGAACAGATATGTATAGTGGACAACTTGTATATACATATAAACGAATAATAAACGAATGTATAACGAAAATCTAAATAAATAATTTGAGTCGTAATTGGAAGAATATACCGTAACGATGAAAAAATGTAAGCTAACCATAATTCTTCCTGTTTAAATTAAAATCCATTAAGTTAAACAAACCGTAAACATAATTTTATTTTAGGTATTCGCCACTTTCCAGACACTTTTTATGATATAATAATTATATTTTTTTGTCCACAGACGCAGTGGCCTGTACCAATCGAATTACCACGTTGAGCCTCAGCAAAGCACAAGTGATAAACTAATTAATAAACTAATTAAAGACCGAGAGATAGAAATCCAAATGAAAATAAAGACCGTCTTTGACATGACCCAGTGTATAACCGGGGCAGACTGTGGAAATTATTTACTCCGTCGTGATTTAAATAAGGGCTAGCTGAAGTATACGTCGCCATGGGAGTAGAAAAATGGCTCTTTCTCTTGGTTATTTTGGCCTCGTGCTTTCTCAACTTGTTCGTCGTTGCTCAAGGTAGGTAATTAGTACACTTTAGTTCTAGTTTTTTTCTGACATATGTATGTATTTGTTTTTCATAATGTAACTAAAGCCTTCTCTGAAAAAAAGGTTTATGTTGCAAATACGAATTATGGCCGATTTTCTGATTTCCTAAAAAGGTTTGCAACATGCTTATCAGATTAAATTTAATTTAACATCCATTGATGAAACGATTAAATGAAATACCAACGAACTGTTAAAGTTAGGCAGGAAATAGGAATGATTTGCAGTAGAAATCAAACAGTAGATACACTTTACGCTGAATAAATACTTAACCAATATAAGAGGGTGGAATGGTGAAATGGAATGTGTAGGATGTTTGGTAAAGAAGAGGAAATTCCTCACCACATCTTATGTGCATGCCCAGTTCTAATTAAGACCATTTTGGAAGTTCATTTTTGATACCGGAAGAAATTGTCGAGGCGATAGTTACCAGAGTTTTCGAGATAAACAGGTATAACAGAATAGTAGACTATAGCGTACTAGAAGTTTAAGCTTCCATCTGTGCAGTGGGACTTCACCACCGCAACTTGTAAAGAAAATAAAATTTTAAAATTAATAAGTTTGTTTAGATGTTTTAACATACATTTTTTTGGAAATTTTTTTAGGTTTATTCTCTCCGTGTCTAAATATTATGTTTCCCTTTTTCTCGTTTTTAACCCTTTGAGTCTTCAATTATTTTATTTTTAAAATAAAACTGGAAACCTATGAAATATTGTTGAAAGGGTTCAGAAAATATAAGTTAGGCAAAAAATTTTTTTTTTAAATTTTGGTTGAGGAGAGGGGCCGTGGTTTTGCTATGTAGGTAACTACTAGGACTGGAAACAGTCTATTAAAAACACATTTCAGAAAAAAAAATACTTAATTACACCTTGAAAATTATTTTATATTTACAATATTTCTTTATATTCACTTTTTATGAAAATTTAAAAAACATTTTTTTTATTGTGCAGTGATCGGACGACTGACTTGACACACTTCGTATCGATATGAAAAGTTAGGCGACAGTTTCCGCGGTCAGTACGTGGATGGGTGACTATCCACAGAAAGGCGCGGTCTCATTTCCCTACTTCTAGCGGCTTGTATATAAATGTAAATCAGTCGGTCCCTTGTCTATTAAATGTTAGGCAAGTAAAAAACCCCTACTCTTAGTAAGAGGTTCAGCAAAATTTCCAGGTTGGGGGTTGCTCGTCTCCTGACGTCGGTGATTGGCCCTGGTAGCGGAAATTGGCCGACGTTAAACAAGTGATTAAAAAAGAAAAAAATTTTTATCGTAAAGACAGAGTCCAACATCACACCTACAACAAAATTTAATAATTATTATATCACATAAATAGAGAAACAACCAAATTGTACCATACCTTGTGCATGCCCATTTTGATCGATGAGATTGGGATCGTGTGCTACAGTAGGCACACCTCCTGGAACTTCCATAAATCGGCATATGGCTACATGAATCAAATCTGACTTCTTGAGGGATAGTTGCTTTTGAAATGACAGGGAGTACTAGATGTACGTCCTCTTTTTCCGCTACTGAGCTCTGCACCAATGAGTCCTAGAGCTGCAGAAATTTTTAACTTTTTAGGATCATCCTATTCTTTAAAATTATGAACGAATTGACAAGAGATACATTAACAAAATTTTATTTCACTGACTTCCTATCAATTTCATAAATCGATTTCAGCATGTTCATTTTGTCTACATAACACATCTGCTGATTTTAATTTTTTGTTAGTTCTGGATATTTTATTTCTTGTAGAGAGAGTGGTAGTGCTATAGATAGATGCATCTATGTAGTTGCTCAAAATGAGTACAGATTTCCCGTCTTTCCATTTCAGAAAAGCAATTCCATTCTTGCTCACCCGCCAATCTGACTCATCTCTTTGAAGTTGATTGTCTTCTTTCATGTCTTCCGGTAAATCCTTCCTTCCCTTTCTCACAGTTCCACATGCATATATAAATTCAGTTTGAAGCTGCTCTTGTAATGGAACAGAATTAAAATAAATGTCAAAATACACGTTATGCCTTTTGCCAACCAAATCTTTCTCAGTACTATCAGTCAAGAAAGAATAATTGTCATCAACGTCCTTGTGGGTTACATCGTAAAACCACATATTTTTCTTATCAAAATTATGAAAAAATTTTCAAATTAAACTAACAAAAAACGATATTACCATATTATTTACAAAAAACTAAATATTAAACTTACTAGACATCTTGAAAAATACTTATTATATCACAAATACTATCACTATACACGAGACCCTGTACTTCTATGTAAACAAAGCAAATAGAAGAATAAAAATATATTGGCGCGTTTTAGGCGGTTTCGATATGGTGGGGATTGATTTAATACGTGTAACTGCGCATGTGGTAGTTTACTGAAACTGCAGGGTCGCAAAAAATAACATTTTCTGTTTTTATAATTATGTATTGATACATTAAGAACGTAAATACGTTTTCTTATGATATAGTAGTAAAAAACACCAAAATGAAAACTTATTACGCCCACTACCATACCAATAACTTGTAAGAGTATTCACTCGAGGACCTTGATTCTTTACTTTTCCTAAATAAACTTCAAAATTGCAACAGTAGTAATTCTCTGCGTTGTACAGAGCCCATACCTTCATGCCATATTTTTCTGGTTTACTAGATATACAGGGTGTCCCGATTTTAAACCGACAAACTGCGGGTACAGAAACTTCACATGAAATTATGACATACCCCTTCTAACATTTCTTCTCTATCGAGCCTCCTAACAGATACAGGGTGTTTAAAATTCAATTTATTTTTTGTTTTTCTTTAATAACTTCCACAATATTAAAGATACTAAAACCAAACTTGGTACACATAGTTAGGTTGTGAGGGTCCATCTTTGCTATGGTTCAGAGTTGAACTGAGGCGCGCCAGTGGCGTGCGGTGAGGTCACGTCGACATAATTTTAAGGAAAAAGGTATGTGCACTAATTTTTTTCGCAATTATGATCAGATTTTCATAATTTATGGTTAATTTTCTAAAAAAACTTGCTCATATAAAATTTTGAATGAGGCGTTAGTTTTCGAGATATTTGCGTCTGAACAAAACGTTGCACCAAAAACACAATTAATTAATTAAGATAGCCCTTTCAAAATTATTTTCAATCTGATTTTCGAAGGGATATACTGAACTAAACTGTCAATTTAATGTTTTTAATGTTTTTTTTCTTTTGCAATGAGGCGTTTTTAAGGCCTTTTGCAAGTCAATATTATTTCTGTCAAAAGAAAAATTTGTTTGTTACGAAATTGCATAAAAAAATTATCAACATCCAAATATCAAAAAAATCAATTCCGTTCAGTATTTCCGTTAGGAATGGCTATAGAGAAATTTTAGAAGGGATATATCGTGATTTCATCAGAACTATTCCCGACATGATAATTGTGTTTTTGGTGCATCGTTTTGTTCAGACGCAAATATCTCGAAAACTTATGCCTCAGTCAAAATTTTACATGAGCAAGTTCTTTTAGATAATTAACAGTAAATTATGAAAATTTGATCAGAATTGCGAAAAAAATTAGTGCACATACTTTTTTCCTTAAAATTATGTCGACGTGACCACACCGCACGCCACTGGCGAGCCTCAGTTTAACTCTGAACCATAGCAAAGATGGACCCTCATAACCTAACTATGTGTACCAAGTTTGGTTTCCCTATCTTTAATATTGTGGAAGTTATTAAAAAAAAACAAAAAATAAATTGAATTTTCAACACCCTGTATCTCCGTTAGGAGGCTCGATAGAGAAGAAATGTTAGAAGGGGTATGTCATAATTTCATGTAAACTTTCTGTACCTGAAGTTTGTCGGTTTAAAATCGGGACACCCTGTATAAAGGGCACCGTCCTCTAAAGATAATCAACTGCTCGTCAATATTCTCACAAATTGAAGACCAGTAAGACTCTCCGAAGTTCTTAGAGAGAATGTCGGTGATCTCGTGGATTGGAGCAAGCTTATCTTCTTGCTTTTTCTCACCTTTTGAGGATAGACTATTAAAACGAAAGTGACGAAGAATATCAAAGAATCTGTTTCTGGGCATAGTCGCTTGATAAATGGGCGTGATGAAAGAACTGTTTTTGGTTGACCATAAATCTCGTGCAGATTTTCTCCACTCATGAAATCTAACACTGGATTGTCAAAATTCCTAAAAACGTCACCATTTCTGTTGAGTCCACCTCAACCCAATGGTCCATTATTTCTTCATGGCTTTCATTGTGAGCTCTTATTAGGTCATTTATTTTGCTTTTTTATTGGTGTATTTTATAATGATCTCCAATAAATCCTTAGAAGAAAAAGTTTAAAACAATCGATAATTGAAGTTACATCTTTACTTTTATTAGTTAAACTTTTGGCCTGTTGTACAATGTTACTTCATTGGGGTTTACCACTTTTTGGAGCTATGGTATACCAAATGCGATTTCCAGCTTCATAGAACTTTCCACTGTCTGATATGTCATCATCAGATAGGTCAACTTGCTCTTCTTCCAATTCCTGAAATGACAGATTACCATTGTGACCTTCAGCTTCAGCTTTATTGCCTTAGTCACTAAAAGCTTCTTCCAATGGTGTATGATTTTCAGATTCATCTAAAGATCTCTTCTCAACATATCATACAGCTCCTGGTCGGACAATCCTTTTTTTAGAAAATTTTCGAAAACCAGTAATTTTTTTGCGACGTTTACACTAGGAATATCATTCTTATCCTAAATTAGGGGAAATCATAGACAATCACTATTAAAAAACCACGGAGTGCAAAAATATTTACTAAAATGTAAGTTTCGGGTCATTGCTGCCCTCTTTTATATAAGTGAGGGATACGTTTTTACTTTTCATATGTATTTATTATGAATAATAAGTTCTATCTATTACAGTTAGTTGAAATAGTTGGCCAGACAGTAGCAATTTCTTGTAACAGTTTGAGATATTTTATATAGATTGCAGCTAATCAAGGCATTAAAAATATGGACAATGGTGATCCAGCGTTAAATGAAAAAATATGTTTTAAAGTAAGTGGTGATGTCCCAAAGATTCAGATGTGTTGTAATTAAGTGGTAGAATAGCGACAGACGTTAGTACAAAGTCTATGCAGTTTTTTTATAAAAGGTCTTGGTTTATGAATGTGTCTTAATATAATGAAATGTTTATCTTTTTTAAGATCCACATTTTTAAATTAGATTTCAGGTGGGTAGCAACATTTTCCGTACATTACTTTCCTTAATTTTCGTTTGAAAATCTCATAAAGATATTGTTTCTTGGGAGTTATATAAATTCGTTATACTTTTAAAATTGTATTATTTCGTTCCAGGTATCAAAATTCAAAAGTAATACGCGAGCCAGGAATAAAAAGTATTTTACAGTTTCCTTATATTCTCAAGTCGTAAAATTTATATATCGCATTCTTTCATATCAGAATATACTGTTCTCCCTTTTCATATACCTATCCCTAAATAAAGGAATTTGTAATAAATTTTCTTATATCAAATATGTATACCTACATGATTTTGCACTCGTCTAATTCTGGTAAAATACGAATTAGGTATTTTAATGCTAAGTAACTTTGCTTTGGTATTTTGTATACCTAAGAGAATGAAAAATATTTATATTACTAAAATGCGAAGATTGATGTTTAAGTTATCAATGAAGAAATGTTATGACTTAATACACCCCAACAAGACTTCCTCAATGTCATGTTTCCTGATTATTAAATTTCGGCATTAGCATAAAGATATCTTATATTTTTAAATGTTTATTCAAGATTTTCTTACTAATTATTTTTATTTAAATTTAGTTATAGTATATTGAAATTAGCAAAAATATGGGAAATAAATCCAATAAACTTGCCCTTTTGGGATCCAACTCGGAAAGTGGTGGGTTTCAATATTTTATGGGCTTCCCCAATTTTCCTAACCTGCATGTTCGCGGTGTTTCGCATTTTATTGCAAAGTGGTCACGATTTTGCAATATTAGCTTCTGCACAAAAAAGTTATATACTACATTTTCTTTCTCAGGCTACAAGCACCCCAATATAAGGGTAGTTTTTCTGCTAATTTAAGCCCATTATGCGGAAATAAGTTCGTGATTTTTCGAAAAGACGCGGACATTAAGGGTTGCCTTTAGGCTCCGGAACATGAACCCGGTGTACCCACCCCCACTCTTCTGGGTTTTTACATTTCCTAACCAAGTTTGTACTTGGTGATGAGAAGACCGTAGTGAATGTTGGCGCGCAGCATCTTTTGTGTTAGTGATAGCCTGGAGAGGTTAAATTTGTTCTTTGTTGCAAACTTCGTAAATAGCTAGTGTCAGTGTTAATTTCATGACCTTACAATGCCAAAAGAAACTTTTCTCCTACAGAGCCTAGTTCTTTACTGGTGGCATCTGGCTCCTTAAACACTTCAACAACTTTAATTACAAGATAGAAGAGAAGAACAGCTGCCTCATTCCAACTCTGTCTATCCGTGTTCACTTTTTCGTATATAATATATTCTTTCATATATAATTTCATTTCTGTCAGTTAGTATGTATAATATTCAGGGTGTCCCGAAATAACGTGAAAACCTCTTAATGGTAAATTCTTCATTAAAAAATGTGATTAGTCTTTTATGTACAGTAAGGTCGAGCACGGCCTCCTTGAGTCGCTAGACCTTCTCAAAGGGAGGCACTAAAAAGTGATTTAATTTATTTTTCTCGAATTAAAGTTAGCGGAATGAAATTTGGGCAGTACTTTGTACTTTTGGAAGGTCTTCTATTCAATGTATTTTTATTTTTCTACTTACTTTTCAATTAAGTTAAATAAACAACCCCTATTGAATTTTTAGTCAGAACTTTTAATCATATGACATGTTTTTATTTATTTAAAATTGTTTTAAAAAGTTACATGTATTCTACTACTTTCATCTCTCTTGAAAACTTATCTTAAATCTCATTAGTTTCAAATAAAAATATATTTTCTGACTCCTTGCATAATAGCCTTTTCTGATAAATTGAAAACTGAGTTTGATAAAAGAAAAATAAGTAAGCGTGTGTCAATATTTGTTTGACAACTAAGTTGTAACCATAGGTTTTAACAAATATTATTTAATTTATTAATAAGCGTTTAAAAATAAAAAATGGCTAATTATTGGTTCTTGCTTTCACATCTCAAGAATTCATTTAATTTGTGGAGAATCCAAATATAATGCCTTAGCTGCTCGAAGGTTGTACCTTCAAAGATATCTAAATAGGGGACATCCAAGTGTTAATTTTATCTTATTTCTATCTAAATAATTCTCTTTTAGTAATAGCCTCGAATAATTTTACATATAGTGCATCCCCTAGGGTGGAAAACTCTGCCCTAATATGTGCAGAGAGTTTGACTTCAGAACCTAGTTTGGGATCATATAGGGATCAGGAAAACATGAGGTGGACATCCCGGTTCGTGGGCGGAAGTCCACCATATTGGATTTTATGTCAAATTGATAGGTCGCTGTATCTCCGTAATGCCTAGTCTAATTTGAATGATTTTTGTTTTAGTTAGATTGCGAATTTTGTTTAGAACTAAAAAGGTTACATTCATTTTTTACGCAACTGTAAGTAATACCCCCCAAAATTACAAAAAAGGGAATTAAAATTATAATTTCCCGTTCATTGTCGTTTCCACCCATTTTCTTGCACCTTAACAAAAAAAAAACTAGAAACAATAATTGTAGGCTATTGCTTTAGCTACAAATCTGTGTTTAGAAAATTAAATTATCTTAAATAATAAAAAAGATACGGCCACTTTAGTCCCGAGCCGACACTCCTGCTAGGCGGCTATAATTTGAATGTAGTTGCTACCCCTGAGCGTCACTGCGCCAGACAACCTGCGGTGTTTACAAAATATAATGATATCAACTCTTTATTTAAACAATTTTGCAAGATTTGTTGGATAAACATTTGCAAAATTTAGAGCATTAAATTTAATTTTTTTTACAAGTGCAATTTTTTTTACTCACGACGTTTTGCATGCATTATTAAAATTATCAGGAATAGCACGTAAAATGTTTGTAAGCTCTAAAAATTCCTCCTCATCATCTAATTTATACCCAAAATGAGCGGCATTTAATGAAGCATTGATTGAAACAATTTAGATATTAATGAGTGTTATAATATGCCTTTTTAATATGTTCCAAACAAGAAAACGATGTTGGTGGCAAATTTTCAGGGATACAATTTTCGTATTAAAATAAATTCAGGACCTTAATTCATCAGAAGATTTACATGAAGATCCAGGTTTTGTAGTGTGCACTAAAAACTCCTCTGCGCGTATTATACAGAATTCTAAGCTGTCCACACCAAAATTTTTTAGAAATTTTTTAGGATCAATTTTTAGTATTTGCTTTTTAGAACCAATTTTACAAGACGTGTAATCACATCCAGTTAGAATGTGAGGAGCTGGAAAAACATCGCACATTCAAAAATATTATAAATATCTTAGATTGTCCCTTACCCCAATCCGAAACCATATTTCCAGTTTTAGTGGAAATGAGGAAAAATAAAACAAAAGGAGAATAAAAGCGTCAGTGTCGGAGGATAAAATTACCGCACGATTTTCATTAGAATTCACAATATGTGGAATAATTTTGTGGTCAGCTTCTTCCAATTTTATTAGGTTCAAATTTGTCTCCAAATTATTCTTAACCATTTCCGATTCACTCTTGCGTATGTATAAACAAGGAAATACCACATTCGCACAATTAACAAAAGAACTAAGATGCATATTAAAATTAATATTGCAAGCTATAAATTTATTTCTAAAAGTTGAATTTATTTTTTGAAGATAACCAAAAAGACTAATAAAACAGGTACTGGAGTTGTTTCATCTGTAATATATCCCAGCTCTATTGGATTTTGTGGCATATATCTTCTGTTGCGTTTATTACTTTTAATTGAATTTGATAAATAACTGTCAAAAATAATATCAATACGTGAAGCATTTTTGCAAATATTTGTAATGTAAGAGATAAAATTTTGAAATGAAGAACCAAAGGTTTAAATTTCTTTTATATTCATATTGCGAATGGTCGCCATAATATCAATAACAAAAATACTTGGTATTGATGTCCAAAAAAAGGAGAAATATAATTATTTTTATCTAGCATATTTTCCAGCTCATGAAGTAAATCTGATTTAGTAGCTTTTTCCATTTTACCATATTCTCGCAGGCGCTGAGTAGTAGGTATATCAACTACATTGTTCAAATTGTAACCGCTTGGAGTGCCACCGCGGTACTAAGGTAGCTATAACTTTCTTATTCTTTAAGATAATTTAATTTTTCAAAAGCGAGTTTATAGCTAAGGCAATAGGCTACAAACATTATTTAAATTTTTTTTTGTTACGGTGCAAGAAAATGGGTGGAAATGACAATGAACGGGGAAGAATAATTTTAATTCCCTTTTTTGTATTTTTGGGGGGTATTACTTACAGTTGCGTAAAAAATGAATGTAACCTTTTTAGTTCTAAACAAAATCTAACTAAAAAAAAAACATTCAAATTAGACTAGGCGTTACAGAGATACAGTGACCTATCAATTTGACATAAAATCCAATATGGCGGACTTCCTCCCACGAACCGGGATGTCCACCTCATGTTTTCCTGATCCCTATATGATAACAAACTAGGTTCTGAAGTCAAACTCTCTGCACATATTAGGGCAGAGTTTTCCACCCTAGGGGAAGTACTAATATTAGGGATTGTCTCATTTTCCTGCTTGTAGAAGTAGATCAATAATGCAATTTTTATTAAAGAAAATAAATCTATAAATAAAATAGAAATCAGCAATGTTTATCGTTTTACATCTCAAAAGCGATTCTCGATTGATTTTATAAAAATACATTCTCAACGCTTCACAGATCGTTTTTACTTTTACAGTTTTCTAACATTTTATACAAATGCACGCAGTAATTAGAGCTAATACTGTTGAATTCTAATAAGAAGTCAGAGTGGGTGGATATTTTTTTCTCCCACATTTATTTGTTACTTTAAAAATTCACAGTCCTTCGCAAAGATGCAACCGGAGGAGACATTGGAAATGACGAAGTAGAACGCAAATCTTGTGATATTTTGGATGTGATAAAAATGAAAATTTGTTGCAAAGTAGTAAATAGTTATTTCATTAACGCAAAGCATTTTCAAATAGTAAAATCTTAT
The DNA here is from genome assembly GCA_963680705.1 of Rhagium mordax. Taxonomy (NCBI): domain Eukaryota; kingdom Metazoa; phylum Arthropoda; class Insecta; order Coleoptera; family Cerambycidae; genus Rhagium; species Rhagium mordax. Next base: position 69,041,428 of record OY796657.1, read on the forward strand.
TATCAGTAGTTTTATTTAGAAATTAAAATAAAAACTTATTTTATTAACAAAAACATTCTCATAATGAAAACTAAAATGGTAGGTATTATACAAAGTTTTTTCACTAACAAACATTTTTAATGTTAAAACTGAAATAATTTAATATAGTTTCGGGAAGTTGAAAAGTGATTCCTAACAATTACAAATACCGATATCGATTAATCGCAAACTATATTAAACGCAGCTAATAGTACAGGAAAAGTGTCCAAACTGAACAAGAACATAGTGAATTCGTTGAAACTTGACATATACGTTTAAAAATATATAGGTACCTATGTTTCAAGAGTCCCGAACCGTAAGTGGTGTGTCGGAGCTGCCTACTTGAAAAATCGTGGGATGAACTAGGTTTTTCACATGCATAATAAAAATTGGCAATTGAACAATAAGATAGAGAAATATTAATTTTTGACTTTTTTATTAAATTTTTTTACCAATTTTACGTTTGTTTCCTTCACTTTCTGCTTGTTTATCTGTGAGTATATTCTTCAAAATGAAAAAGTACATAATGATTGTACAAGTGAGGATTATCGAGTTGTTTAAAATTTTATATATATTGAATGAAACCCACTTTGTAGCTAAAGAAGATCGGAATCGATAGCATCTAAATCTTCTGCGTCGTTTAGATCCTCGATAATTTTATCCATGTATGAATTTAGACATCGCACTCCCTGACAATTTCCGTAAATCTGTGAGCATCTTCAACCTGCTTTTCTGTTGCGGTTGCAGGAGATACGCTGCAATATTGATTCTACTGTTGGCACAAAAAGTGTTGTCACAGTTTGTAAGGACTGAATAAGGAGCCGTTAATTTTCTTCTATCCCCACTGTTGTGGATTTTTTTCATTGCCAAGCCATTTCTGAATTTTGTAGAATACTCGTAAAGAATATTAAGCGACTGCCTCTGAAGTTGGTGGTAATATTTCCAACTTTGATTTTTGTTCGTGCAGCGATTTTTTGAATTGATTAAATCTGCTTGAGTTGAGTGAGACATTTTTCCTTGCACCGTATACAAGTAGGAAAAGAGTTTCACCAGCCTATTTTACTTGTGAGGGGGTTCAATTCTTGCCATTAAAAGTTCTTACTACATTAACCAACTGCATTTCTTTCTGAAGAAGTTTGATGACTTAATTTTTCTTTCTGAAATATTCTAGGCGTGGTATCATATCCACTGAAGGCATGATTCAGTAAAATTGTATTTTTGTACTACCGAATATACAAATGAACTTTGTAACCCTAGCAACACGCGCGATAACGAAAGTGAAACTTGTGCGGCCAGGACAGAAAAGTAGAAAAATAAATTTTAAACGAAATTAATTCGTTCTGTTTGAACAAATTAACACAACTAAACAATTTTGTATTAATAAAGAAAGGTCTTTCTAGGAAGTATGCCAACATTTTTGTCGGCACGTAATACCTACCTACTCCATTTTAAAAACTCTTCATAAGTTTGCATATCCCTTGCTTTGGATTTCTTGGGGTAAAACAAGGCACAAGCAATATTCCCACTTATATCGCCACAAAACATATGTATTTGTTTATTTTAGTTTAAAACCACCAGAAATTAAAATGTGTAATATTTCGTTACCATGGAAACAATTTTCATAGGCAGCCTCCTAAACTATAAAATTTATTAAAAACGTCAATTAATTTCATGAAATAATTAGTTTTAAATTAGTAAAACCCACAATTTTTTTCGGTATGGTAGAAAAAATATAATACATTTCACGATGCGAAAACCCTTTAAGTATTCGGTGTTTTCTGAAAGGTCTCGGCTTCGCCTCGACCATTCAAAAATCACCTCACACCTTAACACGTTAAACGCCACAATACAAAATATTGATAAAGTTTGCCTGGCCATTTCATATTTTTTGTTTATTTTACTCTTGGTTTGTTTTAAAGTAGGCCCGTATATTATATAAATATTTTAAAAGTCAAAAAGTCCTTAAATTTGGTGAGATGCCCATTGACATCACGCGGCCTGATTGACAAATTTAATGGTTTAGGCCGTGAGTAGCCGTATGTTTGAATTATTACCGTATGTTTGAATTATTACCGAAATAAAGTCTATAGCATTGTAATTTCTATTTTATTTGGTAATAATTATTTATAATTACCTCGCCAAATAAATTATAATGATTAGATCACATTTTTCATATAGTTATGCAGTATAGGCAACCAAACCTGCATGTTGGTATTGAAATTTTGCAGGCCGAAGTCACTATTGGGTTCATCAGGCCGTAAATAATGATATTCCTATAGAACACCGTATAGCTGTGAAGTCAGCGGGCACCACAGTGCCGCGAAAGCAAACATGACTGAGATGCCATAGGGCATCACACGGCTTGGTAAATTTATTTTGTGAGATGCCCGCAGGCATCTCATGGCGATTAACGTGTTTAAAGTAACTTTTCGCATCTAGTAATGTAAATAACTATTTTTATACGTTCTTGTCATTTCGGATTTCTGACGAAGAAAGAATTTTCCATATAATTTTTCCTGTCCCTGGCCTTATGAAAAGTATATCTTTTTCTTCTGGAGTTAAAGGGATTAATAAAACAAGGAGATCAACGCCTTCATCAACTAAGTACAAATTTCAATTGCTATTTTAACAATAGGTGAATCCACATCATCTACAACTTGTTTTACAAACAATCCTTTGTTTTAAAGAATTTTTGGCAACATTGAAATTAATCGGATTTCATTTATATCATTTAACAAAAACTTTTCTTGAGGGAGGGCTACGATTACCGAATTTTGCCTAAATTTGCTTTTCACGTAGTTAACATACGTCGTACAAATGTGGATGCAATAAAAATCCACCTTCAATTTACATAAATAATAAGTATAGAGTTACAAAAATTTCGCAATTTTCTTGCTTATTTGATTAATTTCGGTACATTTTGCCTGTACTGTAACCGTGTGACATATCATTGGATCATGGCATTGAGAGAGGAGTTGAACATATATTTTATTTTGCTTCAAATCACCGCTATCTTTGTAAATTGCGAAAAACGAAAAAATTTTAAGTTACATATGATTTTCGGCTATACGTATTTCGACGAGACAAAAGGAAATAAGCTGTTCGACGTGCTTCTCGATGTTAAGTTGTCTTGGAAAATTGTTGGGCGTGACTTTTCTAACTCAGCGATAAATTCCCATGTAATAATTTTTTGTTAATTTTGATTAATCTACCTCATGTTAAAGTAATGGCATGGCACTCAAACCTCTAACACTCCGTAATACGTACAAATCAGGTATCGGCAACCTGCCAGAGCAACCCCGATCCTAAATCCACCCCTATGATTTATCAAATTGCAAGTCATTGACAAAATTGAAAAAATTGCAAAAACACGAAAACTTCAAATACTATTTCCAAACGAGTTTCCGAGAGACTGTTTTGGTAAGAAATCCAAGGTAACGGGTCGAACTTAGAACTACATCGTGAATTGCACGGGCTCGCTCTGATTTTAGGCTCAATAGGAGTGAACGAAGAAGTGTAATTTCGACGTCTATCGTTCTGAAACCACTGAAATCTCACGCGTTACGTCATTCTGCCATGAAACTGATTTTCGACCCCCTATTAGGAAACTAAAAACATTTGTTTAATCCTGCTCTTGAAACATGCAGTTTCTTACTTGGATACAATACTCGATACAATGTCAAAAATGTCAAAAAATGTCAAAATGAAAAGCACTATCGAGAAACAGAAAATTGTTTTGGGGTCCTGAAATCGTCCCGAGTCCGAAACTGTACTCGGTTCCTTCTTAGGACCGATATTAAGAAATCATTAAATTTCGCTGGATCGACTATAAGGTGTAATCTATCGGACGCACTATGGATTTTTTGGCGAATTTTGCGAAAACACGAAAAATTTAAACCTTATTTCCAAACTAAAACGGGCCGCCGGACGAAAACGGGCCGCCGGGCCGCCGTTCTGGCAATAAATCCAAGCTCGAAAGTCCAACTTGAAAGTACATCGTGAATTGTGCGGTCCAGCTGCGATTTTGAGGTCAGCAGATCGTAACTAAAAAGTGACATTTGTGACGTTAACGAAAAATTTTAAAGTTTTGGCAAGACCTGCGCGCGCATTAAATTTGGAGGATCTGCGCGCGCATCCGGCCTTTTTAATTTCGCAAATTTTACAAAACTCTTCGATATGGGGGTATTGAAACGCTAATAACTTTTTAAATATTCAAAGAATCGCAACGAGATATAGCCGTTGTTATTTTCTCGACAAGAAGACGCCAATAAAAAAATAATAACATAACTGCCGGTACCACGTGATTTAGACAACCAATCAAGAATTGGTCACTCTGTTGTCGCCACTGTTTCTATAAGTCATGCTTCATATTATGCAACATGAAACTGATTTTCAACCCCCTATACGAAAACAAAAACATTTCCAATGTTAAAATAAGTTTACTGTTTATGGAAATTTCTTTCTAAAACATATTGTTATTTAACAAATATTTTGCGTTTGTTAATTTTGGGTTAGGCAAATTTAAACCCCAGAGCATGAACATTCAGTTAAAATATTTTTGGATATTTATATTCATGCGTACATCCGTGCACTTATATATTAGTCGACAAAGTCTCAGATCAACAATTTACATTAAATTTTCTAGTATTGAATATCTCTCTATCTCTTGTTTGTGCCTTATTTTACAAATTTATGTTTGTATCAGTTGGAAGCAATCTGCATTTATATTTGCTTCATCGAGTAATGCTCAACTAGAATGCCGATATATGAATTAGGTGCTGAGATATGAAGTTACTTAATTAACCCAATTTAATACGGTCTCAATTCCGCATAGAATAAACTCTTTATGTTTTCGAATGAACACCGTGTGCTGATAGAAACAAAATGATTGAAACTGAAGTCTGCAACATACTGTGCATGCCACAGAGACGCCCATGTCTTAGGTAAATTGTTTTATTTTCGGTTTGTTGCAGTCTAGTGAGTTTTCATCTAATACAATAAACCTTTGAAATTCAGCGCTCAGCCTAGTATCTGGTATATTCCGAACTCTTCGAATGTTCATCTTTATTTGTCTGCTCATTCGCGTATTCGTGAACATTTTAGTCTGTTAATTTTTTACTTCTTTATAGGGAAATTACATAGAAAGGGATTGTACAATACTTCGTTTCTCCTAAAATATATCAGCATCGAGCTTTTAACGGAATCATGTGTTTTCGACTTTGCTGAATCCAAAAAGCGTTTTTTAAAAAATGTCTTTAAATTGAATAACTTGACAATCTTTTGAGAAGCTTTTTAAAATTTCAAAACCATATAACTCCGAGCTTTCTCAGACAAAGTTAGTAGTTGAACAATCAGTCAATGAGGGTGGCGAAGATGAAAGAAAAACGAAAAATCAATTTCCAATGAAGTTATTTCCAATAATATAATACTATAACGATAAAGTATTAAATTTTGGATCAATATTACGAAATGGCATTCCAGTTTACTTATAGACATATCAATTCGTGTATTAAGTCTAGGTTAAGCCTATGGTATTGTGTTCCTGTAGGATATATTTGAAAACATTAAGATACTTTACAATTAATATTGGCACGTTTACATTGTTCTGTTGTATTTTAATTATTTTTAATACGTTGCTCTTCAAATGGATCATATACATATAGCTAAGTATACATACCGGGTGACCACGAGATGAGGGGTCACTCTATAACTTCTTTGTTATTAAACCGATTAATTTGAAATTTACAGGTGAGGCATAACATCTAAATGCGCAACTTTTGACACTTGGTGGCTTTATTTCTTACTTCCGATTTAGCCGGAAGTGATATTAACTTTCTTATTTTAAATACAACTCTACCTGTTTTTGTAATGTATCTTATTCGTTATAAAATTTACAATACAATGATATGTCACACAATGACATTTCATTTCAAAATGGCCGAAAAATTAAATTTTTTCAAAAATATTAAAATGTCAATTAAAAAATATTGAAAAATAATTTTTTTCCAAAGTTGGCCGTGAAATCAAAAGAGTAATGAATTTGACATGTTTAATTTTTAATTTGTACAAAAATTTCGTTTTGGCAGAAAGATATTAGGAAAATAAGATAAATATTTTTCTGCAATTTTTAACACGTTAGCTGCCACCCATATATAATCATATTGATTACTGGGAGGCCGCGTGGTCCGCCGATGACCTAATACAATAGATGATTTCCAGGCCACGTGGATCGCTGTTGACCCACGTTTCTATGTATTTCTAATGGAACATAACTTCCAATGGCGCTACGGTAATGTAACTGTCTTAGCACTGTTGGCTTAATGTGAATTTAAATTTTTTTTTCGCGTTTTTTATTTTTTTAAATCCGTTGAGAATGGCGTGGTAATCATGCAATGACGTGGGTCAACGGCGAATCACGTGGCAGCTAACGTGTTTTAAATACTCAAAACTATTTTTTTTTTAATACACCTACCTGACTTTTTTTTTAATTTTGCAATTGCCTGTTTCTTCTCTTTGATTTAATGCCATTAACGTACCGATTTATTCACAAAATATAAAAATTAAATAAAAATTTCTCCTAACATTTATTTTATTTTTCTAATATATATCTTGCCGCCAAAACGAAATTTTGATGCAAATAAAAAATTAAACATGTCAAATTCATTACTCTTTTGATTTCACGGCCAACTTAGAAAAATTAATTTTGAAAATCTTTTAATTGACATGTTAATATTTTTGAAAAAATTTAATTTTTCGGCCATTTTGAAATGAAATGTCATTGTGTGACATATCATTTGTATTGTAAATTTTATAACGAATAAGATACATTACAAAAACAGGTAGAGTTGTTATTAAAATAAGAAAGTTGACATCACTTCCGGCTAAATCGGAAGTAAAAAATAAGGCCACCAAGTATCAAAAGTTGCGCATTTAGATGTTATGCCTCACCTAATAAATCTAAAATTAATCGGTTTAATAACAAATAAGTTACAGGGTGTAACCTCATCTCGTGGTCACCCGGTATAGCTAAAGTTTAATACTTTATATCTTTTAAATTATTTAGTGCAGCTAAATAGTTCTTGTTTTGTTTTGTTAGCAATTTCTTGTAGGTACTTTTAAAAATGTTATTCATTAACTCAATATATGCACAGGTTTTATATACGAAATCAAACTTAGTGAAGTGTTTTTTGACAGTATTTAAACTTCATTGAGAAGAAGTTCTATTATTAGTTAACATGCCTCACTTGACGGACTGAATTTCTTCTTCTTTTTTTATAATATACCTAAATGTTTATTTTCGTAGTTATTCAGATGAAATTTTTTATTGAAGCTTTTATTTGTTTAAAACAATTAAAGGCGAACAAGAAACAAACAACATAAACAGAATTTTATTTACAAAGCAGGGCTAATATTATGTCATGCAGCTTTTTGCTTAAATGACTTACCTACCATCTTCAAGGAGTTCTTCTCACAACATAGTTGGTATAGTATTCTGTGGAAATCGGTTAATTCCTTTTTAACAAGTATCACCATTGCCACTATTATTTCCACACGAACTGGCCTCATTGATATGCCTTTGCGATGTGTCCAATGGGGTTGCTGTCCGACGAATTATTGTAAAACTACAATCATCAAACAAATTATTCACAATTCTTGCTCTTTGTAGCTTGGTGGTGTCGTTAACATAAGTAATCCACGTCCAATTTACTCTGAAAACTGAGGCACGTAGGGGTCTACAATCCTTAAGTACCATTTTGTGTTTAATAAATTCATTAAAGAAAATTTCCAAATCACTTTAGATTCCTATACAAATTCCTGCCCAAACTGTGACCACCATTGAAAGGCACTCTTGACAGCTTACTGTTGTCAGTGTGACTTCTGATCATCTGTAAAATAACATTTTGCCCAATTTCTATACGTTAATCGTAGATCACCACCTTCACTAACTTATTACAGTACTAGAGGATACAACAACATTCTAAGTTCCACACAGCGATTCTTTGAGTTTCGTGCACTTATGAATGGATACTATATCTTCTAAAATGTATCCTATCTTGGAAATATAACCATAAACCGCGAGTTATTTATGAGTGTCATGAGACTTACTATTCAAAATTCTTACTGTCTCCAGACAACAGAATTAGAGTATGGCTAGAAAGAGATAAAAGTTGAATAGTAAAACTGCAGGGTATTAAGAACCTTTATTTATCCCATAATATATCTCATGACTTTAATTCCTGCCGAATGCAATATAGAATTAAACACTAAAACCACAGTTGCTTTAACTGTATCAGATACGCTAAAATTATTTGTAATATTTTCAAATCTACGGCGTGTAGTTACGTATCAAATCATAAGGAATTAGACAATTTAATTAAAATCGTCCAATCAAACATGTCTCTGAAGTCGAAGATATTATCCATAAAAACTCAGTTCATTTAAAAGGTGAGTTATTACAACTAAATCTGTTGATTGATGACACCGAGATTCTTAGAGTTGGTGGAAGAATATGTAAATTAAATTTAAAATGTTGTAAAAAGCATCCATCAATTATTTCTACCAAGCATTCATTTTCTAAATTATTAGTTGTGTATGAACACATGCGACAATATTTATTCTGACAGTGACACAAATTTCGTGGGAGCCAACGCTGAGCTTCAAAGATTCCTCAAGTCAGTCAAGGGTGAGGTTCTAACCGAAATAGGCCAGCAAGACATTTATTGGCATTTTATTTCTCCCCGATAAACCACATTTCGGTAGGTTGTGGGAAGCTGGAGTAAAATCAACGTAGTACTACATAAAACTTGAGATTGCTGAAGCAATGCTTACATGTGGAGGATTCAACAGTTTTTATTTAATTTGAGGTATGCCTTAATTCACGTCCCTTATTATTTAACCGTGGATCCAATTGATCTAAACCGATCCAAAGAATGGTGCAATATTTTTGGACAAGATGGCTAAAGGAATACGTAAATGAATTGCAAATCCGAACAGAATAGAAAAAAATTTAATCTAATCTGCTCAACCTTGATAATTTGACAATATTAAAAATAAATAATTTAATTATTGTTACATACCCCGAAAAAGAAACATGACACAGCTATAAATATGTGTTTCAGAGTTATTGCTCCAGCGTAGCGTAGCTTAAATAAAGGATCTGTGTCATTTAGAGTTATTTAATCTCGTATTTAATCCTACTAAAAATAATGTTTTTACTTACAGTTGTCTAGATATAAATATCACATATTATTATAAGAATCTATTTGTTCACTGCTATCATTTGAGGCCACAATATTGGCATATGATTTCATGAAAATAATAAAATTGAGTACTTTGTGCTGTACCTACTTTATAAACTCTAATAGTTATTGTTTCTGATCTAATTCACAAAGATCAATATTAAAGCTAGGCTACGCAGATAAGCTATAACTCCAAATCACGTGCCTGCAGCTATGCTTTTTTTAGGGGCCAGTGACGCTAATTAAATTCTTTCTATTATTAACCCCACTAAACAGGAGTTTTTTTAAAATTACTATTAAAAATACAAATATTCTACAGATCAAATATATTCAAATAACAATTTGTTGAAAAATTATGTTATTAATGTTTGTTTTCGCAACTGTTTATATATTTGTCTCCCTAGGGATACCTAGTATATACAGCAAAATATGTTTCTGTCCGTGATATATGTATATATTTATGATGCCTAGTTTATTACATTATATGGCTGTAAAAGCTAATTTAAATTATTGTATGGTAGTTGACAGTTTTAAAATTCCATTCACTGCGGATGGTATTGTCATTACACGAGAATAGCAATTTATTGATCAAACAGTCGAAAAGAATAAGCAAAGAGAAAAAAAAGGGATTTTGTACAAAGCGGAGCAAACTAACTAAAAATTAAATTTTTCCCACCGTTATTTCGTATGTCATACTTCCTTCATAGATAAATATGCCACCCTTACGACAAATATTGCAGTGTTTATTTCTTGGCAAAATGAGGAGATTATCTCTCAGTAGTTTCTGAGTGACAAAAAGTACGATCCGTGATTTTGTCCTTTGATGTGTAATCCTAAATAATCCCCGTTATTGCAACTTCAGTTTGAATCATAAAGGTCGTCTCTAAAGATCCCTCTAGAACTCAGGAAACTTTATAATGTGTTTTAACGATCCATTTGCATATGGTTTTTTAATTTATAATCACTTTCGAATCAGTCGTTATTTTCCTTCTTCATATGGTTGATTATTATTTTTCCAAAAAGGTTATGATTTACCCGAAACAAAAATTATTTTAATTTTTAACAGTACAAATTGGAAATCCGTGTTCGCGATAAGTAGTACATTAACTAATATTTGTAATTAAATTGACATCATTTTGAATGAATTGACTCATGGTACTTCATGGTAATAACACATGTTTAGGATTTATCTGCGAATAACATCTGATATAAAATATGTGAGCCTTTACATAGCACAAAAATTTTGTATTTTTAGTTTTCATGGAAGGAAATTTTGCGGCCGAGTAAAAATAATTGAGATTCTTCGGATGAAAAACAATAACTGGAACCAATAACTTCGATTTAGTGGAATCCTTTAACTTTATTTAAGTTGACTTTCCATAGCATTAATGTGATTTTAAATAGCTAGAATATAATAATAATTTCTGAAAACTTGTCGAAGGTTTAATTATCTCGAATAGCAAACATTAATTTTACATAGTTTTTTCAAATATAATAATTAAAATTATTCAAAATTTTGAGCTATAAAATACGTACCATAATCTGATACCAAAATACCTAAGAGTACATAGTAGTAAGAGAAGAGAATAGTAAAGCGACTATATTATGGTAGGAAATCAGTAAAGCGATAGGTTCGTATTTTTTATTTTTAAATTTGTAACTAAGTGACACGTATTTTTTCTTTTATACTTTTTAATTAATGACGAAAAATTTTCGTGGGTGGTATCGGTGGCTACGTATGTGTGTAAAAGTTCAGATGCTCTTAGTAATACATTGTATTTGAGATTTGAGTGTTGTAATTTAGATATAATAATATATCTCGTCAGTTTGATTTGCAAGGGCATTCTTACCTGAATATAAAGTATTTATTAAAACAAACGTAAGAGTGTGTAAAGAGGTTATCTTAAGACTCATTATTGCTTGAACCTAATCATCTCTTATTAATAATTTCTTGTTGATGCATATTAAAGGTAAAATTACACCTTGTTAAGTTTGATATACGCCAGCTTAATATATGATAGGAAATAATGTACGAATTTGGAAAACACGGAGTAAAATTTAAAAGAAATAAAATATCTATATCATGTTCAGAATATTGAAAAAGTATAAGTAGAATTTATTCATATAAACCGAAATTCTTACAGAGGTTGGAAGACGGTGATGATACCAGAAGGCTATTGCAGATTTTGGATTAGATATAACCCACATTTCATGATTTGCAATAAAAGACAGTATTTTAGAAAAGCAAACGTTTGGTGTGCTGTATCGTATTTTATTGAGGCCAAGGTGAACCAGCCAAAGTATCTGAATATTAAAAATTGGTTCCTTGGACAAATTCCACCTGTAAAACAAAATCAGTTGTAATTTCAGCAAGACGGATACCAGCGCATGCCAGAATTTTAATAAAGGATTGGTTGGTACTGTTTTTTATTGCATAATTCAGCGGCAACTTTTACTCAACTTAACGTTTCCTCCTCAAGCAGATGAGCACATCCCCAAAAACACATTTTACTACCACCAAATAGTATAAAAAATAAGATATTGTTAAAAGTAGCAATAAAGTCAAAGTCGGTCTATTTGTCTGAAATGTGTAATCGGGGATACTTTTTCTTCCTACCAAATTTTTCTAATGAAATTTTAACGTATTTTTGAAAAAGGAATAGTTTACTGTTAGGTACTAATTTTAAGAAATTTATTTCCTGACTCCTCCGTATAATGTCGATTTGACTCATTATAACCCACTCCTTAGTTTGAGATCATGCAGGAGGCATTTCCAAAGTATGAACATTCAATTCCAAAATTTTTGGTCATTTGCACCTATCCCAACATCATTCCGTGGAACACTGCTTATCTATTAGTTAGTATAACTTGGTATTTTGTATCAAACTAAGAGAATATAAGGCTAAATAATATTGAAATAAGTAAGACTTGTTATTTCAACTTTAAAATATGCCTTAATGATAACATACTCCGTAATATTTCGTTAGAGTCAAATTGACCTAACAATTACATCCATAGCAAGCGAGAGCCAAAATATTTCATAACATATTAAACTGATTTGCAAAACATATTCAGCAGTTGTGAAGGGAAAGGTAAGGTAAAAAAAGTAAGTTTAATTAAACAAATTAAAGAAAATATTAATTTTGAGGACGGTAATATTTATATCATCAGTGAGACAATTAAATGGTTATTCTCAAAGGTGAGGTGTTTCTTTCATATAATCGGCGGCATATAGTATATAGTACAATAATGAAGAAAAATAATAATTTTTCACACATTGCTACTGACACAGGAAATGTTACGGATATTTTTATGAAATTTTAAATGATAAATGCGATAGTGAGAATATGAAAATCTCAAATATATTCTGACACCACCGTACGACTCCTAACCATTACTTAGGATTATATTACACATATAAAATATGCAGTCCTAATATGTGTGGCGGTGCCGGTGGTATAATTTGAACACGATTCTGGATTTTTATACTTGAATAATGGAGTTTGCAGCACAAAATCAATAGTGACTAATAAATAAAAGGCTGCTTTAGGTACCTATATAAAATATTACTTAAAATATTATTGATTTATATTCGATAACCAGAGAAATTGGGAGAGGGCCAATTTAGGCTAGCTAAATGCCTTTTAAAATTATTAGACAAAGGATTATTATAAATCTGGAATACAATAGCTTGTGTGGGATCATAGTATATTAATTAGCAAACCTTTATTAATTTTAGGCATGTGACATATTGAGTAGTACGTGTTAATATGTATAGGGTGAGTTAGTTTTTAATAATTCAAATTAATTTAGGATACGAACCCACGATAAAGAGTGTCTATAAGCATACATAGGAAGACATTTTTAATATAATTTATAACTTTACTATTTATAATCTGGCCACCCATCAGTTCACCAACTACTGGTAGCATTAGTTAGAAGTTGACTCTGCAGTGTTCACGTCTATAATCATCACCCATTTCGATTAATACTGCACAGATAATCTCCAATTAATTCTTTGGAGTGTCCATACTAAAACAGAAAAGTTTATTCTTGCCAATGGCTTGTTGAATTATGCGGTAAAAAATAGGAAAACCATTATACAGTAATACTCGGAAACTGGCCATATTCAAATGGAGTGTGACGTTATCCATAGTTTAATAGAACATAAACTCAATAATAGAACAATACTTTTGCCATATGATTACGTCAATATAACCGAATAGGCAAGAACAATACGACGCCTAATATTTAGATCATATTTTTCTTTAAGAACTATGATGATCAAAACATCATTAAGTATAAAAGTATCCAACCTAACCACATATCACATGAGCCAACGGTAAATAACATCTGCATCTTGGCCTATCATGGGGCTACAAGACAAATAAGATACATGATAAACTTTGATGATGCGCTTAAACAGTTGGTCCAAAGACCCGGATTCTAAACCTGACAATAGAACCTAAACCGCTTTACAAAGGAAGGATCAAAATATCAAAAGTAAAATATGAATATCCAAGGCATAATCACCAAAAGAAACATGATATACCTATGATAATGTTCCTCACTAATAAATTACTTTTTTTCATTACTGTATTATTAATTTTTTTAAAAGTTAATAATTTTTTATTTTGAATTTATTATTTGTATTGGGTTGTAAGGATTCCAAAGTAAAGTACAATTTAACTTATCAGTACTAGTTCACTACAGTATTATGTATCAATATTTCTTGTAATCGGGCAGCAGGAATAGAAAAAATTTCTTAAAGATTCGAATAAAAATGCTCCCTAGATGTCATACAATATGGTAAAATAACCGAAATAATTTAAATGTTTAAATTTTTAACAGTTCTTACATTTTCCTGAAAGTCAAAACGTTGATATGCAGTATTCGGCCACCGAAATGCAAAATAAAAATAAATTTAAATGATTGCACAAATACAAAGAAATTGATCTTTGACATCCATAGCCTTCTAATGAAAATTTTTAGTGCATATTAGTACTAATTTTAATTCTAAATATCCATATACATCAAGCTCTCAGAATAGTAAATACCATATCCAAAACTCTAGAAGGAAGGAAATACTGCAATGGGATTTTCTTAGACATCTCTCAAGCGCTTGATAAAGTACGGCACACAGGATTGCTTTATAAAATTAAAAACCTATTGAACAGTAACTACTATCCTCTCATAAAATCATACCTAAAAGACAGATACTACTCAGTTAAGTACAACGGTGCACTCTCAGGATACTACCCCATTAAAGCGTGTTAGGACCATTTCTATACCTACTTTATACCTATGATCTACCCGAAACAGACTCTACTAACATCGCCGCTTTTGCAGATGACGTTGCCATTCTATCCACGAATGACGACCCTGCTATAACGACGACGAATATGCAAATCCACTCAAACTTACTCAATAACTGGTACAAGAAATGGAGAATAGCAATAAATCAATCCAAAACGGTTCAAGTGACCTTCACCTCACGACCCAACTTCTGCTTTCCTGTGACAATAGATGGAGTTCCAGTGCCGGTAAGAACAGAAGTCAAATACTTAGGATTACACCTTGATCAAAGACTAACATGGAAAAAACATATCCAATTCAAAAGAAGACAACTCGATCTCAAATTTAGACAAATATATTGGTTGTTGGGCCGAAATTCTATACTATCCACGGATAACAAATTACTACTATATAAAGCCATACTAAAGCCTATCTGGTCCTACGGAATCTACAGATGTTTCAATCCAAAACGCTTCGTTAAATCGTTAACGCCCCATGGTACGTCAGTAACTACACCCTACATCAAGATTTGAGAACTCCTTACGTCACAGAGGTAATCAGAACTACCGCAACTAATTATCAAATGCCCTGGCCATCCGAGTAACTTAATAGAAAACCTATTCGAAGACGGACCGAACAACCGAAGACTAAGAAAATCCTGGCCTGAAGATCTTCTACAACAGCACTAACTCATATAATATTAGTGATATAGTAGGAGAAATGTCGATGGACATTTCCCTTTCAAGCCGAAAACATCCAACTCATTTACTTAATACTTGTTTCGAAAATAGATTGTAAATTTGCAATAGCCAAAAAAAAATATCCTACAGCTTGTTTAGTAAATTATTAATTCAAAATTTCTTCACAATTATATTTCTACTAAATAAAAAATGTTTGTCTACTGTAATATAGACAACATGCGCTGAATTTGAGATAATTTTTAATGCACTTAATATATTCACAGTATTTTCTAAATAACTTATATAAATAACTAATTGGTTTACCAGTCACTGCAAATTAACATATTTCCTGATTATGGGAGAATGATTAAATTTATCTGACCCCTAAATAAAACACAAAATTATTGATCTATTTCACTTCTTGTAAATTATTATTTTTTATTTATGTAAGATTGTATAAATGTATATTGTTTTATGTAACACTTTATTTACAATTCCACTGTAGTATACGTATTAATCAACATAGTTTTATCACACAATGTTCAACGACTACAAACTTACTTTGCATAACGCAATGCTGAACTTACAATATGAATGATGTTGATGTCATCCCGAAACTCTAAGGCATTTATCAAATTAGATCATAGCGTTCTATTAACAAAATTACAATCCTTGGGATTTAATTCACGATTCAATAAATTTATCGAATTTTTGGATACCCTAATAATATTTCTTATAAAATACCAGGATCGAATTTTCTAAAGGGGTCTCCATTGCGCAGCCTGTTTATTGTATTTATAAATGACATTATAATTGATCTCTATCGTCCAATTTTTGAAAAACTGACCCTTCGAGGATATACAATTTTATTAAGCAATGATTTGAGTATGACGAGCAGCATATATTATTTTATATAGTTGACGGAACAAATATAGATTGTTTTATATTGAATTTAAGCAAATGCAACATTTACCACTTTACATAATACATAACACTTGATTATACTATTAATGGAATAAATTTATCTTGCTTCTTTTATATACTATACCAATGATATTGGTTCCTTATTAATAAGGAATATTCATATTGTTTCCTCTTTTGATTTGACAATTTTATTATTGGCACGATTTTTGTGAATGGACCTCTTTCAATTTTTACTTTACAACCATTATTAATTATTAAAAAAAATATTCTTTATAACATGCAGTCGAACGATATTATTGTTTTCATAAAGTCAAAACAGTTGATACACTGGGTCCTATACTTTTATTACCGACTTATCAAACATATTGAAACGCGTTTATTGTACACACAACACAGTAAACAATAAACTGACGAGTACTTGTGTAAGTTCGTATAGGAATAATAAAATAGAGATAACAACTTTAATATTGCAAAACAATGCAAAATTTTATTTATTATTGAAAAAGTGCCTCTTTGATTTTGATGAAACTTTTTGTGGCAAATGTAACATACTGTGAGCAATATTGTGATTTTTTTCGGGGAGATTGTACACATAAACAAAAACTTCAATTTCACGTACTTTATGGATATAGAGATGTTTTGACAAGTAACTAAAATAACGAAATTGACAATGAAACTGTTTTAGGTAGAGCATGTAATATAAAAATAATTATTGAGAAAACAAAATACTTCATTCAAAATGCAAATTATTCACTTCAAGGGTTGAGTCAGTTTTTTTGAGGTTAAGGAAGAAATGCGATCTGACCGAGTCAAACCAACTTCGGATTCTAATTCAACGACTTCAAAAACGCCTGGTGAACAAGACCTTTTTTTCGTGCGTCTGTGATTAGTTACTAATTAATGGAACTACTATATAACAAATTTTGTTATAAACAAATCTAAATTACTAACTTTAAGGAAATTACATTGTGAATCATTTTTTACCAATTTAAACAGTTAAATAATGTAACTCATCCCTTCTGAATAACTACAACACCAGAAATAAAGAAAAATGAAAACTGCCAGTTCTCATGCGTAAAGAACAATTCCTTTGCAGGAATATTTCTCATGGCATTCTGCTACGTAATGAATGCCATGAAGTAATGAATGAACAGAACTAAAAAAGAAACATACTGGTCGGTCGTCAGTTAAAAATACTCACTTTCTCATAACTAATTTTTTCTGACGTTATTAAGATCTACTATAAAATATTATATGTGCACATATTATTATAATAAAAATAAATAGGATTTTTCTGATAGAAATAGACATTTTGTTTCATATCTTACAATCCTAAATTTCTATACTGATAAGCCAACTTAAAATGTTCGTATAAATGATTTCATAAAATTATTGTCGCTATCTGGAATTTTTTTTGGTTCTCAATAACAACCTTAAATAACTTTTTTTATTAACTAGAACATAATGATTTTCTTTACGTAGATTAGTATGTTTATAAAAAAATTGATACTAATACGATGTAAAACGCAATTTGAAAAATTATTATAAGCACAAAAATTGTTGTTAAATTATTTGGCAAAACATAGCTAAGATATTGAGATAACCCAGCAAACGCAGAGTGTGACTGTTTCGTAACGTTAAGTCACAAATAAGTAACTCTAGAAGCATATTTCAAAGTGTGAAACAGATTCGTAATTATGGCAATATATCTGTACCTGAAAGATTTGTTTTGAAATTGTTTAATATAATACAAAACATCTTTGGTGGGTTTGGAAAAATTCGAAACTGTTACCTAACAAATGTTATTCTTAATTCCACAAACGTAAATATTTCGTAACTTACAAAACGCCATACTTTCAAGTGTTAAAATTTGAGAATATTACGCAATTGTTGATGCGGTATTCCTTCAGTAACTATAAACAGAAACAATTACGGAATTATTGAAACAATTCATTTTCAGTTGTGAAGCGTTGAAAAATTTACATAATTAGTAATACGTTACATTTTCGCTATACATGTTCAAACAAATGCGTCGTTTCTATAGGCTAGAATTATTTCTGAGAGAGAGATAAAATTCAAACGACCAATAGAATCTTGGGAAGCTGCGCCGCGCCAGCGCGAAGAACTGTTTCCGGCTTCAACACAAGTTAGTCTGAATGTGTAGTAATGTGTACTTACACGTGTGGTGTAAACAAGTGTCTGGTATTTGTGCCAAAAATACTATTGTGAAAAACAATTGCACAATATATACACGTTTAGAGTATTAGGTAAGTAATAAGTACTAATAGATTTAAAATTACATAAGTTTTAATTGTATGTATTGTAAAAAGCGTTAATTTCCTGGACAATACCTAACATGGCGTGGGCACATTAACAGCGTGGGTAGCGGATCTTTTTACTATTACCTATAAATCGAATAAAACAAACGCTTTTCTTAAAATTTCGTGCTTATTTAAATGGATAACTATAAATAATAATAAAGAATATGTACAAAACTTTGCTACTAACTATAATAATCTACACTTAGATTATTATATCTACTTTACTTGCACAGTACGTATTTATTTGCAAAATTGAATCGTTGAGTGTTCTTTTCTTTTGCTTAGGAATATATTATTTTGTATTTCTTTTTGAAGTGATTCTCCGATGAGCAAGAAACGCATGTTTTTCTTTTAAATTGTTTCAATCAAAAGGGAATGAAGTTCAGGGATTAACATAGCAATTTTAACGTTAAAGTGACTAAAAACATGATTCTTAATTTCTTTATAAACTACTGGTTTGCCGTAATGAATAAAATAGTTTTGATATACAGGATGCTTCCTAAATAACAAAATATTTAAAGAAGTAATTCTTCAGGTGATTTGAAGTGAAGAAAAGTTTATATGAACATATTATGTTCTAAAGATTTTTGTTTCTGAGATAGTGGGCGTTGAATATTTTATTTCACTTCTGATTTTATCTGATTTTCCACAATTTGTAACATATGAAACTGAATTTTATGGATCGTCTTGCTCTTCAAGTAGCCATTTATCTTACCGATTGTCTTTTTCAATATTTCACTTCGGTTTGTAATTGGACAAAATGTTTTCGTTTTTTATTAAATAATACCTATCTTTAAAAATTTAAATATTTTAACAAAATTTGGTGATTCAAATCGAGGGATTCAAATCTCAGTAATTATAGTTTTGCTGTTATTTGTAGGGGGCACCTCTGCGTATCGTTCATACGTTATGTTTTTGGGGGATTTTTTATTATTTTTTTTTAATAAAAATTCCTGCTTTCCCGTTATTTTTATGTCAAAAAGATATACCTTCTAAATGTCGCTACGAGTAACCGTTTTCAGGGTAATTGATTTTAAAGTAAGCAATTTAACCACTTTTAAAGTATAATTAAATTTTAGGTTTATTTATTTAAAAGTCATTGTCATTCGTACTTTATTTGCTAGTGTTGCTTTGTAATAAATTTTAAAAATCTGAAAAAGAGAATTTAAAGAAATTATTAAAATTAAATCGAAACAAAAATTTTACTTTGACACCCTATATCTCTGCTAATATCAACTTTTGGACTCACTAAGGTAAGTTTGTTTAAATCGTAATATTTTTACATAAGGAATCTGCCATTGCTCTGTGTACCATTACCTATGAGACACCATGTATTTATAGATTTTAAAACGTCCAATATTTTCATTTTATAAAAATATCTAAAAGGAGGTAAAAGGCAACATTGCTCCTGGGGAACTTTTTTAAGTTTCGCAACATTCAACACTTCCGATATAAACGTATAGGTCACAGCTGTGAGCGCTAATAGATCAAAGACATTCCGTCGGCCGTCCACTATTTTCTTCCTCTGTGCCAAAGATATAAAAAAACACCAGATAGTTAAATTACCGACAAAGTATATTGTCTGTCTGTTTCTTATGTACTTCGAAGGATAAATTATCCAAAAAAACTTCACAAAAAGGCCGCTAATAAAGTTGACGCGTTTAAAATGTGTAAACACTGGTATAAAAAATATGACTTCACAGCATTTATAGTGGTCCGGTAAAAGCGGGTAAAAGCTAATGAACGAATGTAAAAAACAAAATCAACCTGACCTATCCTATTTTCCCTTGAAATGAGATAGGTCAGTTAAATTCAAAATGTTGACGTATTTTATTTCTTTTTCTCAAAAACTACCGCGTGTATTTCTTTCATTTTTTTTATATGGATTTACCATCCCTTTGCAACAAGCTTCTTTCTCTCAGGAATAATAATATATGTAATTGTTTAACTTCATTTATTTTATTGAGTGGCCTAGAGTTACATATACACAGGTTTCATAATTGAAATGTTTTTCTCATTTCATGACAAAAATAAACCCGTGTCAAATTCTTGGCAATCCCCCGCCTCCTCTTCTTATTTTTATTTTAAACTAGATATAGAGTGGGGTTAGCGTACTCACCTTAAGGAAATAAATAAATTGGGGTTCACTCTGTACATTGCTAGTTTGATTAAGAACTGATTTTTATTTGTAGATTCATGCAGGAAATGCTTTCCATTTATGACAGTTGATGCCAATTTTGAAGGTGCCTGTGAGGACTGGTTTAGAGCGGCCAGCCAGAGATTGAAGAAAACAGAGAAAATGAATTAATTATTTTATTGTACAATGGACAATAAATTGTTTTGAACATCTATTTGTCAATATTTTATCTTTTTCCTATATTTTAAAGGATTCCTCCAAATACAATAACAGTGAATATTAAGGATCAAGGATTAATTTCACCTAGATATAACAAGAGTTTGTCTTAAATGGATTTATGGTCTGTAAAGATGAGATATTGAGAAAGTGAATTTTGTTAAATATTGCAA
Organism: Rhagium mordax; assembly: GCA_963680705.1. Lineage (NCBI taxonomy): Eukaryota > Metazoa > Arthropoda > Insecta > Coleoptera > Cerambycidae > Rhagium > Rhagium mordax. The sequence goes on from OY796657.1 coordinate 69,062,431, forward strand.
AAAGTGATTTTAAAGATGGGTCCTGAAAAAGTAACGAGCCCCACTACTGGCAAAATGTGACTGCTGTCTTCGGAAAAAAAAAATTACTCGTCCAATAACAAACGAAGCCAGGTTTGCTATACGTACATATATCCACCCCCAGCCCCCGATCGCTCACCTGCGCACTCGATCATTGAGTCTTTTTTGTTTTTAAATGTATTTAGTATAGCATTTTACAGTCGCTTCAAAAATATAACTGGCTCTATACTATCAGTACATGTCCATCTTTGCCGAACAAATTATTTATTCACTGTTAATCAACTCGCGAGAACCAAAAAAACACTTTTTGGTTTTCGAGTTATTCAACAGTGAATAGGTAATAAGTGGTTCGGCAAAGATGGACAGCATGTATTGATAGGGTCTGTCATATTTTTTAGCGTCTGTAAAATGCTGCTATATGCATTTAAAAAACAAAAAGACTCCAATGATCGGGAATGGGTAGGTGAGGGATCAGGGTGGGAGGTGGATTTGTGCACATATATCAAACCTGACTTTATTTGGACTATTTGCATAATAAGTATAAAACAAAAAAGAAACTGATTTGAAAGTAAATCGTAATATTTATATTGCTTATGATAAGCAACTTTTCTGAAATTAATGAGCAACCTTAAGGTTTCTAATAACGTGCAACTGTTGTGTATCTGTACTTAAACTAAATTTGCATAACGGTTGCGAAGTATTTATATAAGTTTTGTATTTACAAATAACTTGGTGAATGAAACTGTAAAAGCCTAAATGTTTCAAGATATTTTCGGAGTTAGATTTTGGTAAAAACGAATTTACTACAAATGTAAATTGGCATTTGTTACGAATATTTTGTTTCGCAATTGTGTAAAGTAATAGTTGCAGTTTATTAACGATGCAATGTTGCGGACAAATAAGCAATTTGTCACCAAAAACACGCATTTTTGTGACTGAAACAAAAGTGTAACACGAAATATAAGTAGCGTTAATGTTCCTTAATAGTTTCGAAGCGGTGTTTGCTGGGAAATATATGAAAATTTAAACACGCTGTATATAACAACACATTATTTGACATAAACAATCAGTTTCATTAAATTTACTTAAATTAAAAGTTAAAAATTTTTGCCTAATCTCATTTTTCACAAATTTTTACGCAACCCGAGTCTGGTTATAATTATAACCCAAGGCTGAAACATATTATATCCCGGAAGACTTGATGTTTAAACTTGTTTTTCAATTACGAAATATTTTTTATTTATTAAAAAATTCACAAAATTGTATTAAAACATTGTCATGGGAAATCGTTTAATATTGCGTCTTTCTTGGTAGGTTTTCATTGAACGAATCCTCGGATAAATTGTATTTCTAAACGAAAACTCCAAAACCATGTTCCGAGGGGAAAGAAGAGCAAGAAAAATCTTTATATGACTTGTATATCCCAATATTATATAAAGGGATAATCCTAAATATCCAGATACGACTATCGTAAAATAAACTGGCCACATAATTTGCTGTCTATGTTAAGTCATTCAATAAGAATAAGATCTCGCAAAGTTTTAGTTAAAGTAATTCGTAAATTATCATGGACACAATATGCTTTGCAAATATTTAAAATTCTAGATTTATTTCATTAGTTAGGGTAGAAAAAAATCTCATAATGGGATAAATTTAGTCAAAAATATACTGGGTATTTAAAAAAACACGGAAAATTTTTCTAGCAAAGTAATAACTATTATTTTTGATATTTGATATTTTTGAATAAGTTTAATAATGTTTAATTTTTACTTATAAAGCGCAAAACAAGTCTTGCGGCTTAGGCGCTAAATATTAATAAATATTATGTAATTGATATGTAAATGTAATTGATTTGATTAAACGAATAAACGAATAAACGAATTATTAAAAATGTTTTACCTTAAAGTACACAAAATAAAAAATTTCTTTATGTGTCCTTAAGACCCAAAAAAATACATATGTATTGACTTTGGCATAACAGAGAAATATCAAAAAGTAGGTATATTGTATTTTTAGTTCAGCAAAAAGAAGAAATTAGGTATTAAATATTAGCACCATGACATATGTATATTTTTCACTTCAAATAAATACAAGAAAATGTGAGTTGAGTTGAATTGTCAAAGTTTTTAGTGATCTGTTTTGAAATATCTTTGTACGTTCATGGCTATATATCGACTTAAAAGGGAATATTATTCCTAACCTTATTATTTCCTATAACGCAACTTTAACCTTAGGTACTTTTAGTTTTTTATTTAATTTGGTTATGGTATTATTTTGGTATTATTCTTCGACAAATCTATTATTGATTCTTCAAGACATTTATTTATAGTTTAATATGTTAAGGGCCCGTTTTTTCACCTCCAGTTAACCTTATTCGGCAGTTATTTACCTAGGATATGTTATGTTTACCAATAATATATAAATCTCAACGAATTATAAGTATTTATTGATTCTATTTCAAGATACAATTATCAACATATATTAATAATAATCATTGCCTAGTTGCCATAATGGCCAACTATTTAAATATAATATTACATCCAAAGCGTATAGTGTATCTAATACAAAGTACTAAGTACTACTTATTACATCTCCTTCCTTTCAGGGAATAATAAAGATTAGGTTATGATCAGTCTCTACCGTAAACATTTTTCCAAACAAGAATTGATAAAATCTTTGACATCCGAAGGCAATAGCTAACATTTCCTTTTCAATCTGTGCATAGTTTTGTTGCGTTTCCGTTAAAGACTTTGAAGCATAAACTACTGGAGCCCCTTCTTGCAAAATAACTGCACCCATGCCATTCTTAGAACTATCTACTGATAAAGTTAAAGGCATTCTTTCATCAAAATAACGTAGTACTGGACTATTCATCAACATTGATTTTAATTCTAAAAATTCATTCCTATGTCTATCTGTCCATTCCCATAAGTTATTCTTTTTTGTCAGCTGTCTCAAATTAGCTGTTAGCGTCGATAAATTAGGTATAAATTTACCTACATAAGTCAACATACCTAAAAATCTACTCACTCTTTAACATTCTGTGGTTCTGGAATTTGCTTTATAGCTTCAATTTTATTATCATCAACTCTAATTCCTTCCTTTGTTAACACATGCCCTATGTATTTAACTTCAGTCATTTTAAAATTACATTTTTCTTTATTAAACCGGACTCCCCTTTCTCGAGCTCTATTTAGAACATTTAAAAGAATTTTATCGTGTTGTTCAGAAGTTTTTGCATAGATAATTATATCGTCTATATAAATTTTTATTCCCTCTATTCCTTCAAAAATTTCTAAAAATGTTCTATGAAATATTTCAGGAGCTACCGTTAAACCGAATGGTAATCTTAAAAACCGAAACCTGCCAAAAGGAGTAGCAAATGTTGTTAACCTTGAAGAGGTTTCCGATAACTTTATCTGCCAAAAACCTTTATTAGCATCTAAAGTTGTAAAAAATTTAGATCCTGAAATATCCCTAGTAATTTCTTCAAAAGTAGGCATTTCAAAGTGTTCTCTCAATAGAGCTTTATTTAAATTTTGTGGGTCAAGACAAATACGAATACCATTAGTTTGTTTTTTTACTAAGACTATAGGATTAACGAATTCTGTAGGTTCAACAATTTTACAAATAACTTTATCTTTTATCATCCTATCTAGCTCATCTTTTAGGCTATCCATCAGTCTAAAAGGAACTCTTCTACAAGGTACTACAACCGCGTCATAATCATCTTTCAATTTAAATTTGCAAGGTTCATTGTTTATTTTTCCTATACCTTTAAATAAATCTGAGTACTGCTCAAAAATATCATCTCTACTTTTAATTTCATTTATCGAATTATTTCTAAGAAGCAAGTTTAACTTGTTTATACTCTTTATACCCAAAATAGGTGTAGACTTGTCATTTGTTTTAATAATGATAAAATTTAATGAATATTTTTTCTTTTTTAGAAATACATCTAAATCACATGCACCCAACACTTTTAGTTTTTGTCCCCCATAATTGGATATATTTAATTGAACAGAATATAATTTATTGTTTAAATTTAAGGTTTTAAAAATATATTCAGGTATGACATTTACATGAGCCCCAGTATCTAATTTAAATTGTAAACATTTATTACAATCTATTATTTCCAAAACTTGAAACCAATTATTTTCGACTTCGTTTCCGACAGTGTTAATTGAAATAATAGTACCCAAAGAATAATCATCAAACCCTATATTTGAGTCATCATCTGAAGAATTTATCCTACCTTCATGATTAACTAAATGTACATTAAAATTTTTATTTCTACATACTCTGACAAAATGATTATATTCTTTACAATAATTACATTGCTTACCCACTGCGGGGCACCTAAAACCATGTACTAAACCGCATTTATAACATTTTTTATTCTGTCCTTGACCTCCTCGTTTTGTTCGATCACTATTCCAACCTTGATTTGTACTCGGTGTCCTTTGCGATTCCTGATAATTCATTCTTCCTTCACTTCTTTGACTGCCCAATCTCTCCATGTTCCTCAACTCGTTCCTCATATAACGTACTTCTTCATTCTTGTTTTTTCTTTTATTAGTTACTTCATTTAATTCCAAAGATCCAGCTTTGTCGCTTATTTCTCTTAAATTATTATCAGCCTGCTCTGCTGCTCTACAAATTGCAATAGTTTTATTTAAGTCCAGTTCAGTTTCACGTAGAAGTCTATCTTTCACTTTTTTTCTCTAATTCCAGCAATTATTCTATCTTGTATTAATCTATCTTTGTATGTGCCAAAATCACATCCAGATGCTAATTTTCTCAATTCACTTAAAAATGCGTCAAAAGTTTCTCCACATAACTGATTTCTGTTATTAAATTTATGACTTTCAACACTAGGGTTAATTTGTGGTGTAAAATATTCATCAAATTGTTCAATAATCCTTAACCACATCCTTTTTATCTGATTCTTTCATTTCAAAAGTGTTGAAAATTTCAACTGCTTGTTCCCCAATACAATATAACAGAGTTGCAGCTTGAGTCTCCTTTGACCTTACATTACAACCTGTGGCTATCAAAAATATTTCAAAATTGCTTTTAAATTTCTTCCAATTAATACCCAAATCTCTCTCCATTACCATTGGCTTAGGTTGTTTTAAAAATTCCATTTTTTTTTTTTTATAACTTACTTATTTGGTGGTTATATATTTTCTGAAGTAGGTATACTTATTTTTCTTAAGGTCCATTCGACTGCGCCATGTTATGTTTACCAATAATATATAAATCTCAACGAATTATAAGTATTTATTGATTCTATTTCAAGATACAATATGGCCAACTATTTAAATATAATATTACATCCAAAGCGTATAGTGTATCTAATACAAAGTACTAAGTACTACTTATTACAGGATACAATTGCTCGAACCGTTTGTGTTATTCCGAACAGATATGTTGCAACTTAGTTTAATTTTCGATCACACGAATTGCTGGGCATTTAATTTGTTTAATAGAGTTTTGTAATCGATAGTGTTAAATGCTTTGATAAATTATAATATATTCCTACAGACTTTAAACAGTATTTTTTTATATTCTTAACAACTTTTTTTAAAAGAGTCAATATCTTCTTGTGTTAGATATCATTTTCGGACTGCTGCGTGGGGGTCAATAGGTTTATTAAGAAATTTAACTAACCTTGCTTTAGATACTAGAAAACCGATAATAGTGCTATAGATCTCTAATTATGCATACTGCTCCAACTGCTTTTTTTGTTAAGCAGTAGTTCCTTACAGTTCCTTAAGTCATAATAATTACTTTATTGTTAATACTTTGTTTAAATGCATTTTAAGAAGATCCCTTAGAATAAATATGTTTTACTAATTTTTTAGGTAAATATTTAATTATTATACAACATTTATTTTTTCTATTTTTTCTTGGCCACCTGATGCTGCACAGTACCTTCTGTACGATATGACTGATGGTCGAGATGGTAGCGTACCTGCCTTTCACCCAAAAGTACCGGGTTCGATTCCCGGTCGTGGCAATGGAAAATACCGTGAGAGGGATTTTTCCATTATACACGGATATTTGGATGAGTGTCCCTTGTCTTTAAACATGTAGCCCTCTCCCGCACAAGGCTCTTTTAGAGCCTTCTGGGATAAAGGGGGTCGTAATATTACATGTGGTAGCCTCAAAAAACTCACAGAGAGTGGGGGCGACTGAAACTTATCTACAACTCTTTTACATTCTCCACAAGGATGGTGACTGCTGATTCTCTGGAATCCTATTCCATAGCTAACGGAGTGACCCCAGTATGACTGTTTTCTGTATCCGACCTGGTCTTTTGAATTTGATATGGCAATATGGTCTTTAGTGATAAGCGCGGTATTTGCTACATGCCTAAGAATGATCATAGAGTTCATGCGGGAGATCATAATACTGCAATTTCTTCTCTTTCTTCAAGGTGATGGTCTCACAAACTAGACTGACTTATTGATAGGAACGAATAATTATAATAAATTTGGAATTTCTCGTCTGGGGGCCGCGGATTCAATATATCTGCCTTATTATGCAATACATTTATTTTATTACTTAACTAATTCTAAATTAACTCGAAGTTGAACACTAAGAGGACTATTTATTTTAACAAAATTAAAGTAATATATATTCTCATTATGTAAGTTGATTTGAGTTGTATTTAAATAAAGTGTCATAAAGAGCACTCTTAAAATGTTTCGTAAGTACATATTATGTATATGACAATATTTCAGTAAATTTCCTCTGTGTTAAAAAACTAACAAAAAAACTATAGTTTTGTGGATTATAAAATGTCAGAACATAGAAAGAGAAATAGCACTGTAATTTAAGAAGGTTTTTCGGGCTGCACTTTAAGCAGAAAGGGGTAATTCTGTTTTAGTATCTCTGAGACACATTTAAAATTTCAGAAGAGTAACGTAATAATACGAAAGTTTTAATTTATTATAAAAGGAACCATTTAGTTTGCGAATACTTACTACACTGATCCAGTAGATTGGAAATATAAATAGCTAATAATCGGGTAACACCCTGTCGTATTTCTTAAAGATATTGTATTATAATATGATTTTTTGGAATCATTAAAAATGTTCCACTACTACTAGATTTGACTGATATTTATTAAGTGTTCAAATATTTTTAACCCCTATTAGATCTGATTTTTTTGCATACAAAATTTTTTTTTCTGGTTTAAAAAGAGTCACTTGGAGCCAGAAAAATGCATTTGTTTCATTTTTTCAGCATAATCTGGACAACGATTCTTCAATTATTTCTGAATTTCTTTTTGAGGTTTTCGTTATGAATATATCCGTGTACTACTAAATGTTGGAGAACTATTAATTCTCTCCACTTAGACGACCAGGTACTCCGTACAGGATTACCCATAATAATTAAGGCTTCAGCAATCGTTCATTTTAAAATTAAGCCAATCAAGAATATCTTTAGAAGGATACTTCTTTACTTACATACCAGTTTTATATTAAAACCAACTGTTAACGCCAGCAAGATCAAATGCGTGAAAAATTATTCTTAGTGTCCACTTCGTGAATTTTATGAAGACTCTATAGGCCGATAAAATTTGGTCTAATAAATCTACCCCTGCCATAGATTGAGTGTAGAGTTTGATACCCAAAATTCCAAAATTTATAAAATTTTTGTTGGTCTTGTCCCATCTTTTTACTGCAGCTTCGGTGCCTTTTCCCATAAAAATTGAGCCTGTTACTGTGCTGTCATTTGCATAACACTACAGATCCTTTCTCACTAAATCCTCTCTCATATTTACAATATTGTTTGTCTGGGGTACCTACTGAATATATAAGTTTTTTTTGTCAGTTCTTCCAAAAGTAAGTAGCTGGCAAAATCATTATCGAAATACAAATATATAATAGTTTTCAGTTACATCTTTGGTAAGGTGTAATAAAACTGAAGGACCTAGACCAAATTTTAGAAGTAGTTCCTTTGGCAATTCCGTTGTGGAGCTTTGGGAAATCAAAATGGTTAGCCCAGTCCACTAGCTCCAGATAAAATAAAAACATTACACCCCAGGGCTATGGCTTATTCTTTAAATATTGTTGGATATCTAAATTTTCCAGTAATTTACTAATCTGTTCGTCAACACTCAAGCAATCTACTTTTGTGAGTCAGAGATATCTCTTCCGGATGCTATCAAAAAAAGGTCTAACTTTGAATATAATAATTATTATCAGTTGAATCTGGGGGGTTTTCCAAGTTGCAAACAATAGGTAATTTTTTTTCTTAATTGGAAAAGCCTATCCCGGCTCGTTGGTTTTATGAATAATCCAAAATTGAAAATAGTTTCCCAATACATCCTAACTCGAGAAAATGATAAACAACCCATAATGAAGTGAAGCACTACTAAACTGATCATTACTCCCTTAGTTGAAAGTTTGAATGTTTGGTCAATTTGTGAAACGTGGATGTCAATGATTTCAAATAAAGAAATAGAGAAATGCTTGAAAACGGCTGTGCAGGAGCTTTTTCTTCAAATAGGTTGGATGTATTTTGGTGCACATGGTTAAACTTTTGTTGGGGAATTTCTCTTGTTATGTAGGTACTTCCTTTTACGATATTTTGTTGTTGTTTTGTTCGGCTCTTTTGTTTGTCCCTTTTTCAATCTCTAGCCAATAGAAGGATTTTTCAAGTTTATCTAAATGCATAAAAGAATATTATTCATAATTATACGCCGTCAAGTATTACTTATTTTTACCGACACCATTTGATTTATTGCACGATGTGGTGACTGAACGGTTTAAAGTTCGATTTCATGTTCCTCATAATTAGAAATGATATCTATGTATATCTGAATGATCTTTCACATGCTGAAACATATTCTCGCATTCCAGTTCTAGCTGATCATTCTAAGAGTGTCATTAACAGTTCTTGATCTTTCAGATCTTCTGCATTAAAACCGGAAACAATAATAGAATTAAGACTTTATGCCCATTACAATGCGTCACCTTAGTCGATAAGTGTTCTACCTCCTTTTATGACATGTTTGGGAAAATGCCTTTAAAGTTGACCTGTTTTAGAAAACTAATATTTTATACATGGTGCATGGATAAAATTTCATCTAAACTGGTAATATTGTTCTATGCACTTTTATGACAAAGAATTCTGCTTTTTATTTATATATATTCTGAATTTAAAAAATAATATATTGGAGGTGGATCAAAAGGGTAAGTTTCTATAAAAAACTTCAAATAGCTCTGGATAATATGTCACAATTGTAGGGGTTAAAACCCATTGGTATTATGCGATATAATAAGCCATTAATATTATATCTGATACAATCGTCTATTGAGTCTAGTAATGCGATAAATAAAAATATAAAACAAATCTAATGGAACATAATACGGACTTTAATGACCATGGAACAATTATTTTATTATGAAGAATAGTGGACGTGTTACATCTGCACGTCGTAATGGATATGGAACATCGAAATTATAAATTTTTGTATTTCAATGGTAGGATATGTCACAAACTATATATTAATGAGTGTACGTGGAACAAAACACTTTAAGAATCGTAAGATATTTTGGAGATGGTACAAAATTTCCGAAAAAAAATCAAATTTGCCGCCAGAAAAATATGATTTTTTTTGTTTTAAATGAAAAAAGAGCTGTATAATTGTAAGGAACTAGATTTAACTCAAAACCGCTAAAAATGGAGGTGGACCACTTAACGACCAAGGTGACGAATGGTCTAAAACAATTAATTACATCTAATTTTTCAAAAAAGCATATAAAATTGCATATATTTTTGAACCGATCTATTGATTTCAACTTTTTCCGACGCAATAATTTATTACATTATCTATTGTTAAATTTTTTAATCAGTATGGTTGCAGTTATGTTTAGTCTACGACCTACTTTATTCCTTCCCCGATATCCGTTGGGGCTGCAACCACCTCTTCAAGGGGATGTGGACTGCATTGTAAATAAAAATAGGGCACACACAAATAGGTGATAATAAGCGAGAGTTAATTATTTTTATTTGTTTCTGAAGCACACACACACACGGGTCTAGCGAGCAACGAGAGTGTAATCCCTTCTTCCTTTTTTCGCAGTCAGCCGTAAGATTCTTTTTTCCCAGAATCATACGGGCTAAGGATGCTATACGGGGGGAATCACAATTAATACTTGAAGAAACAATAGTATACTATACACATATACGAGTATAATTGACGCCGCCATCTTTCATAACTTTCAAAACACCACAACTCGTTACAATAGAGAACATTAAAAATATATGTGATTCAACTTTTAGACAACTTGTAATACCTAATTTAGAAAATATTGTTGTATAAATTTAATTTCCGTTACAATGGCATGATCTGAAGGGGTTATGCAACCTTTAGTATTCCATTTATTCATTTATATTTTACACAATAGGAAGAGTGTGAATCTTCATCTTCAATCAGTACAACTTTCAGTATGGCAACCATTTTCTAAGATGGCTAAGTTTAAGATTGGAAAACTCATAAAATTTAAATCGGAAGGAGAGTCTACATTTTCTCTCGTGTGACTGGTAGTAGATAACATCTCAAAACACACTGACATAGATACGGCCGGAAAAGACACTACTTCACTACTATCGTCTTCTTCGATTTTTTCCCTGTAATTAAAAAGTACCTGGTGAAAAGTGGAATAATCAATGGCAAGATTATGGAAAACAAATCCAAACATATTATCATAAAATTCACCAAAATATTCCGAGATATCAATGATACCAAACGACCACTTGAATAGAAAAAGGGTATTAAATATCAGTAGACTTAAACCCAACCAATTCGCTGCCCATCTGTTTAAAATTGGAATATGCAAAGATCCATATTGTCCGTGTGGCGCAGCTGGTGGCGTTAATCATTATATTACTCGGTGGCGCAGTGGGCTAAGGCGTGAGTGACATACATGGCTCAGGCTACACCGCCTATCGAGTCCCGGTTCGAGACCGGGCACCGGCAAATGGCAATGTCGGTGGGTATGGATGTTTGTCTGCGTTTTTTCAAATGTGTAGCCCCCTTCCGGACAGCCTTTGGCTTTGGATTTGGGGGTTGTCTAATTTCTGTGGTGTGTTTTATGTTTTTTTTTTTTATTATCAACTGGTCCTAATCGAACAGAACTCAAAAATATTTCTTAATTTTCTTTACGAGAACGGCATCTCTCCACTCATATGGTTACCATGCCTTTTAAGTCTCCCAAACCCTAAATTTATGAAGAATCATTCTTTTTTCCACCTCAAATTTAATATATCTAGCTGTAATTGTTTATAATAAACTACCCAATAGCGTTGAGTGAAAAATTATAAAGAGACGCAACCGCCTAATATTGCTGTCAGTTGCCAACAGATGGCGCTTCCACAATATCGGTTAAAATTGTCACACTCGTACGATATTACCTTCATAATGTTTTAAACCACACTGTTGTCTTTACGATTGTGGCAATTTTAATCACGCTAACAGTCTCTGAACAGATGCTGCGAGAACGCCATCTATTGCTCGCTGTCACCATTATTAGGCAGTTGCATCTCTTTGTAATTCTTCACTCAACGCTAATAGTTACGAAATTCAAAATAGAAATAAGTATGAAGTGATGATAAAACACTTATTGCTATAAAAATCATATTTTTCTTTAGTTAAGTGACTTCTCACATGTACACACTACGTATTAAAAAATGGTCAATAAATTATTATTATTCGGTTTCCCGATGCTGGACAGTCTCTTTCTGGCCTCCTACACCTCACGAAGAGAGCGCCAGCGAATAATCTACAGCCACTCACATCCCGCAGGGTTAGTGACTGTAGATACCAAACTCGTGTGGCTTAAGCAGACATAGGGATCCCAGGATTACCGCTTTCATCATTTGACCAGCCAACCATTCTGAGAGACCCCTGGGCAAGAAGTGTATCCTCCCCTTTAAAGTGTTCTTTTCCCATTCACAAATATAATGATAATCCTTATAATTTACAACTTAATTTCCCAATTTATAATATTAAATATGAGCCATAATATATTCGTGGCCACAACACCTAGGTTGTAAAGCCAATAATAAAACTAAAATAGATCTGTAAATCGTTTACCTAGCTAAAACTCCAAAAACACAAATTTTCGAAGGATAATTTTAAATAAACCATAATTTATATGTAAAATAATATTTAGCGTTGATAGAAACATACAGGGTGGAACAAAAGTATCAAATAATGACTTTAACTTTGTTATTTGCAAACTTACAAAAAAATGTTCAATATAAAAGTTGTTTGGTTCTTTACCATGAATGTTTTGGGTTTTTTAGTTTGTTGATATCATCTTCTGAGCTGTTCCTATGGTAACCAACTTTTTCTTTTTAAATGGCACTCATAATTTTTTTTTGTCAATTTGAAACAAGCATATTTTTCTTTATTCAGTCATAAAATTTTGTAATTTTTGTAAAAAAAATAAGCTTAAAAAAAAATTACACAGAGCTACTACAGTAAAATTTAAATACTGATTAGGTCATTACGTGACAGTCAACGGAGCTCAGTATGAACATTTAGTATTGCTGGTTTTTTTGTATTTAGTCTACCTTTGTTACTCTTTAAATATTTAATTTTTTCTAAATCTTAGTATTGTGAAATTAATTAATTTAGTTGTGATTGAGTCGTAATGAATTTTTTTTTTCTCGCTAATTTTTTTTCCAAAAATTGCAAAATTTTATGACTGAATAGAGAAAAATATGCTTGTTTCAAAATGATAAAAAAAAATTATGGGTGCCATTTAAAAAGAAAAAGTTGGTTGCCATAGGAAAAAACCAGAAGAAAATATCAACAAACTAAAAAACTCGAAGCATGCATGGTAAAGAACCAAACTACTTTTATATTGAACATTTTTTTGTAACTTTACAAATAACAAAGTTAAAGCCATTATTTGATACTTTTGTTCCACCCTGTATAATGGGTTTAGAGTTTCGGTGAACCACACAAGGAAAATACCTACATTAAATCGCTATGACTTTAGCAATATGCCGTTACTTTGTGATATTCAGTTAAAATACACCTTGTGCGATGTCACTTACAAAATTCTTTTGAGGGATTACTATGTAGAAAGCCTCATATATTCTAAATACTTGGTGTCAAACTTCAGGAGCGACAGTAGAGTAGTAATGGCGGAGCTGGGTCTCCCCCCACCCTTTTTTTTTTGTGGTGGGGGGTAACTAGGGTAATTCGAGTAATGTAGGTAATTAGACTGATGTAATTGCAATAGAGGTAATTAGAGTATTGCAGGTAATTAGCCTGATGTAGTTGCAATAGAGGTAAGTAGAGTAATGTGCAGTAATTAGACTGATGTAATTGCAATAGAGGTAATTGGAGTGGTGCAATGCAATTGTAGTTGTAATTAGTGTATGTACTGATATGTGTATGAGTATTTCAAGTAGAGGTGGTGGGGCAGCTTCACTCCGTGTATATAAATGAGGATGAGGAGCACACAGCCATTTGTGGTGCTAGTCTCCCAGAGTAAAGACATAAAATGTATATTTGTACTTCTTGTGGTGTAAGTTTTACACGTGGTGACAATTTGCGAAGACATCAGAGGCAATCTTGTAAGAAGATACATGATAGTGGTCCGCAAGCAAAATATCCTAAACTGGAATGTAATCCTTCAACATCTACAAATATGGAAACTTGTAATTGCTGTAATGTGACTCTAAGCACAACCCAAATGAATTCCCATAGAAGGACATTGCAGCATAGGACAAATTCATGTGTTCCGTTTATAGAAGGTGTAGAAATTGTGCAGAGCGCTTTCAAATACAGGATTGTAACCTATCGAGTATATAGCGAAAATAATCACCAAGACTATGTAATGTTCTTCAATGAAATTAGATCAAAAATATTAAATCTCTTCGAGGAAGTGTTACGTATTCATAATACAGTAAAAGTAAATATGGAAACGTTTGCTACGTACGTATTACAGACACAGGAACTATCTGAAATGAAATCATTTAACACTTCCAACAAAATCTTGGATCAAGCTATGGATTTGAACAATACTTTGGACACCTTTGTGGATGCTATGATTACACAAACTACGGAGTTCCTGGAACGTGATTCAGGTATTTAAACATACATTAAGGTGGAAAGAAAATGACTAATTATAATTTAATTTTAGGATGGGCCCTCGAACGAATTGCTTTTGTTGAAATCAATGTGAATAAATATAGTCCTCTGGGTGGTTCATCATATGTCAAGTTGCCAAAATCCATAGAAAACAAGAAGGCAGTGGTAAATGTAAAAAACCAGGATCAGTATTGTTTTGCTTGGGCTGTAACTTCAGCGTTGTATCCTGCAAATGGCTGCACATCTGAGACCTCATCATATCCACATTTTTCAAGAGTTTTAAATTTATCAGGTATGAATTTTCCAGTAAAATTGCGGGATATTTCAAAATTTGAGGAGATGAATAATATTTCAATTAACGTGTACGGGTTAGAAGAAAAATTTGAGAATAATAGAATAAAGTATGAAGTTGTTGGGCCTTTACGTTATTCTGAAAAAAAACTATTTATGCATGTAAATTTGTTACTACTTTCCGGTGAATGTGGTGTAAATCATCACTGTAAGAAAGATTGCGCTAATAATCACTATTGTTGGATAAAAAACTTGTCTAAGCTAGTTTCCGCTCAAATTTCAGCTCATGATCATAAAAAGTACTTTTGTGATGGTTGCTTACTATATTTTAATAATGAGCGTCAGTTATTCCAGCATCAGAGAAATGACTGTAATCATGTTTATACAACAACACCATCGACACAATTTCGGATTGATAAATATGGTAAACAAGTACCTGAAAATATATTAAAATTTGAAAACTTTGAAAGACAAATGCAAGTACCATTTGTAGTGTATGCAGACTTTGAATCAATTCTGAAACCTATTCATACTTGTGAACCGAACCCCGAACGTTCTTATACAAATAAAACTTTTATACACGAACCTTACTCCTTCGCATATTTCATAAAATGTTCTTTTGACAATTCTTTATCAAAATTTGAACTCTATCGAGGATCTGATGTAGCCAAAGTTTTTGTATCGCGTATTGAAGCCGATGTAAGGGAAATCTATAACAGATATATGAAAGATATAGTCCCAATGGCTAAACTCACAGCACAAGAAAGACAAGACTTCCTGAATGCGACCGTATGCGGTATATGTGAGAAACCATTTAAAGTAGAGGATGTAAAAGTTAGAGATCATTGTCATATAACTGGTAAAGTAAGATTTGGTGCCGCACACTCTGTATGTAACTTAAATTACAAATTACCAAATTTTGTACCTATCATATTTCACAATATGAGTGGCTACGACAGTCACCTATTTATAAAACAGCTCTGTGCACATAAGGACAGAGTTGATGTTATAGCACAAAATAAAGAAAAATATATATCTTTCACGAAACACCTTTATATGCATGATTACGTCAATAAGAAAGGGGAGAAAAAACGGAAATTTATACAACTACGATTCATCGATAGTTTTAAGTTCTTATCAACATCGTTGCAAAATTTAGGGGGCAACTTAACTGATAACCAATTGTTTGTTACGGGAAGTTTCTATACAGATAAGGAAAAATTTAATTTAATGAGGCAAAAGGGTGTATTTCCATATAGTTTTATGGATAGTTTAGAGAAACTAAATAATGTAGAGTTACCCTCGAAAGATGAATTTTACGATAACCTAAATGAAGAACATATAACAGATAAAGATTATCAGAGGGCTAACGATGTGTGGAACTTGTTTGATTGTCAGAATTTGGGCGATTACTCAGATCTTTATTTAAAATCAGACGTACTCCTTTTGTGTGACGTATTTGAAAATTTTCGTAAAATTTGTTTGGAAAAATATAAACTTGATCCTGCTCAGTATTACACTTGTCCGGGTCTCTCGTGGGACGCTATGTTAAAACTAACCAAAGTGGAGTTGGAATTATTAACGGACATTGATATGATCCATTTTTTTAAAAAGGGAATACGTGGTGGAGTAAGCCAGTGTACGGAAAGGAAACATATTGCGAATAACAAATTTCTCCCTAACTACGACCCCAAAGAACCTTCTTCATTCATCACATATCTAGATGCCACGAACCTATATGGGCATAGTATGTCGCAACAATTGCCGACAGGTGGATTCGTGTGGCTGTCCGAAGAAGAAATCATGAATTTAGATATTACGAGCATTTCAGATGAAAGCACCCATGGGTATGTTCTCGAAGTAGACATACATTATCCACAAGATTTACACGACTTACACTCAGACCTACCCTTTTTAGTAGAAAATATTATTCCACCAAAATCAAAATCGAAATTGACAAAACTGATACCAAATTTAAACGATAAGAGGAGATATATTGTGCATTATATAAATTTGAAACAAGCGCTAGATAACGGGTTAATGGTTATAAAAACACATAGAATACTTAAATTCAAACAATCACCTTGGCTTAAAAAATATATTGACCTAAACACCGATATGAGAAATAAGGCTAAGAATAAATTTGAAAAAGATCAGTATAAATTATTAAATAACGCAGTATTCGGTAAGACAATGGAAAATGTTGATAATAGAATGGATATAAAATTAGTTACCCACTGGGAGAGCGTTAGGCGGAGTATGGGTGCAAATGCATTAATAACACGCCCTAACTTTAAATCATGCTCAATATTTACTGATGATTTTGTAGCCATCCATATGGGTAAACTAAAGGTAGTCTACAACAAACCAATTTACGTTGGTTTTTGTATCTTGGAGTTGTCTAAGACAGTATTATACAACTTTTTCTACGACGTTATCAAAAAACATTTCGGCGATAATGCTTCTTTGCTGTATACAGATACGGATTCGTTGATTATAAAAACATTTACAGATAACTTTTATAATTTCATAATACAGAATCCAGACAAATTCGATACATCTAACTACGAAGAAATAAATAAATTTAATATTCATAAGGGCTTGTCGGTGTTAGGTAAAATGAAAGACGAGTTCCCCTCTGATCCCATTATTAGTTTTTATGGTACGGGTGCGAAAGCTTATTATATACAATCGGTGGATAATGAACTCAAAAAAGCTAAAGGTGTGAAGAAATCTGTTATTAGAAAGCAGCTGTCAATAGATGACTATAAGAAAATCGTTGAGCGGGGAGGTTTAATATTTAGAAAAATGAATACGTTTCGGAGTTGCTTGCATGACATTTACACAGAAATAAAGAACAAAGTGGCCTTGTCCCAACACGATGACAAACGTTTTGTTATTCCTAATACTACTAAAACATTACCGTGGGGGCACCGTGACATATCATTTTTTCAGAGCGAACAAGAACAAAATATAGAACGACTGATAGTTGCCATAAATAATATGGAGAAAAAAAATGAAAACTTGGACGCTTTACTTGCAGCAATAGCTGATTTAAGCCAATAATTAATTTAAAATTTTTATTTCATCTTCTAACGTAAAGGTCGAAAATTCGAATACATGAACTACTAAACTGGAAAATTCAAACTACAAAATTTCACCAATATTTAATTGTAACATTATAATACAAAATTATTGTGATAATTTTAAGTACTTTCAAATAATAGAATAAAAATATCTAAATAAAAATCACAGTGTTGTTATTAGTAAACCTTTCTCCCAAAATAAGTTAAATATCGATTAGGTTAAATCGTAAATTATAAATAATGTAGGTAGTGACTTGAAGAGGTGTGTGTAATGATACAGTTTTACAATGTAAGAGTAGGTGACGTTGCTAAAACTAAAATGTCGTTTTATGCTGCAGTCAGGAATGTGATGTCATTTCAAATAGAAAGTTGTTGCGTCAGTTATTCGATGTGCGCATGACATTTAGAAAAGTTTGACGTCACTTTGTAGCGGGATTCTGTTGAGACAAAGAAAATCAACAGTGGGGTGAAAGCTTGGCTTGCATAAATCACGTGATGTCGTCCAACCAATGAGAGACGAGAGTGGTCACCCACTCCCTACCGTTGGAGGGGGAAGTTAGCTTGGCTTGGGTTTGAGGACGCTTACAAGATTCTTTCCGTCTTCGCCTGTGCTAGTGTGTGCAAGTGTGCTCTCGTGAATTTCATTGCTCAGTTTTTGTGAACAAAATGGTAAGAACCGTTAAAAATGTATCATCTGCTGGTGGGCGTAAAAGGCGCTCGTCGACACCGCCACCAACTTTACCGCCCTTGACTTTAATGACGTATTTGGCTACGTTTAAACCATCACCTGACGCATCTACGGCGTCAGGTTCCGCCATTAATGGCGGTGCTGTGAAGTCAGCAATAAAAAATCCATCCTCTGGCAGGGTTAATGTTTTAAACAACATTATTGTTAAAGATGGTATTGCTGCTGACGTTGGGGGCGCTTCGTGTTCTAACGAAGGCGGTAGTCAGCTAGCGTATCATGGGCACCATCAGCAGATGCACGGCAATATACATCCTGGCGCAGATTTACCTGTTTTGCACCTTGAAGATGGTGACCTCGGCAATACCGTCAATGTCACCGTATCCAGGAGTAATGCAGGTAAAGCCGTTCATACCCCGAAATTACATGGTTTGGCTTTAAACAAAAAATTTAAAGTCACACCATCTACTTCAGGGTGTCAGGATGTACGCGCATCTCATCCGCGCAAATCATCTATGTCTCTGGTGGCACATGACTCCGATGACGACTTTTTGCCTAGTAATGTAAACAACAATAAAAACACAAAGTCGTCGTCGGCGCCATCAAAAGGTAAAGGTAGACGTACAGAAACACAATCCATAGACTGTGACGCGACTTTATGGGACGAGATAATGGATTTCGCGCAGACAGTTGTACCTGCCCCTCTAAGTCCGCTACCTGCTTCACCAAAAAAAAATAAGGTTTCGGCAGGTAAAGGGCAGGTAAAACCGTCTGCGTCGTTTGTGGCTGTACCTCTACCTGGCAATAGCGCATTACAACAGCCAAGCTGTTCTAATGCGGTGTTGCCACCACCACGCAATGACGCATTAGAACAACCGGGTTGCTCTAATGCGGTGTTGCCACCGCCGCCAGAGGTAGCTCCGATTGTTAATGAGAATCCGCTCCCAGCACAAGCGGACTCTGATTCTGAATCGGAGGTGTTCTCGCAAGTTGACACCAAAACATCTGTTAAACAATTTTTTAAAATATACGGTCAACTTAAGAGAACACATGATTTAAATTTGAGGCTTTGTCGGGATCATCCGAAAATCTTGCGTCGTGCTGCTGATATGCGGGAAAGAGCCGCAAAATTAGAGGCCGACGTAAAGAGACAAAGGGAGGCTCTCGACAAAACTGCAAAGCAGATGAGGTTTATTTCGGATCAAATGGGTGGCTGAGCACTTGCGCACACGCGGCGGAAAGTTATTTTAAGTTAGATTTTAAGTTAGTTAAGAATATTGTTAGTTAGATAAGATTATTGTTAATTAGGTTTAAAATATAGTATTAATAAAAAAACATTAAAAAAATAAATGCCAAAAAAAATTTAAAATGTTTGTCAAAAAAAATAAATGACAAAAATAATTAAAAAAATAAATGCCCCAAAAAAAAATAAAAATTTGTCAAAAAAAATAAATGACAAAAATAATTAAAAGAGCATACAAATAAAGGCAAATTAATTAAGTTAGATTTTTAAGTTATTTAAGAATATTGTTAGTCAGATAAGATTGTTAATTAGGTTTAAAATATATTATTAATAAAAAAATATTAAAAAAAATTAAAAAGTTTGTCAAAAAAATAAATGACAAATAATTACAAAAAAATGATACAAATAAAAGACAAAAAATGATAAAAAATAAATTACTGTGTATTATTATGTAAGAATATATTGTTAAAAATAAATATAAAAAAGTTTAAAACAAATTTTAAAAAGTGAATAAAAAATGATAAAAAAATTAATTAGTTAATAAAATAAATACACCACATGTAATTAATTAATTGTGCATATTATGAGTACATGTTTGACATGAATAAACACATAATGTAAAGGTTAATTAATTTAAATAAATAAAGAGTTTAATAGGTTAATAACAACATAAAAAAAAAAAAAAAAAAAAAAAAAAAAAAAAAAAAAAAAAAAAAAAATTAAAAAAATCGAATTTTAAACACATGAAAATCAAAATTAATGGTTAATTAGGAAAGGTCAAAGGTCAAATTTAAAAAAAAAACCGGAGAACCACCACCTCCTTTCTCCGGGGGGCGTCCGAGGATTCGATCCTGTGGTCTTCTGAGTGACCTCAAGATCGACGCGTATTTGCCCGCTCGGCTACTCGAACGCCCCACAAGAGTTAGGTCTATTTCCTAATTTCAACAAAAAACTACCTGCTCATCGATCCGTATTTACCAGGCAGGGTCGCATGGCCTTAGGCTATAAAATCAACCCAAGCTATCGGCTTTATACATTTACAACTGTATTATTTTGAATCAGTTTATATCTTGAGATATTTTAATTTAATTTAAATAATAATAAATAAAAGATAACCATTTTTTTTCAAAATACTTTTTAATAAAATCATTCATATGTTCATTTGTTTTAATATTTATATGATTTACTAATTTTCACAACTTGTAATATACAGGGTGGCACAAATATTTTTATTAATTAAAAAATATATACAATTAAACTTAAAAATAAAATGAAATATAAATTTACATTAATAAATACTACTTATAACGAATCAAATTTAGTAAAACACGTTGTATCGTTCACGCAATTGTTTTATTTACATTATTACATGTATGACATACTTCAATTCGATGCAATTGCACCAAGTTTGTGCTGCAACATTTACATTTCGTTATCATTGCACCATCCAACGTCGTCGTTTTGTGAATATTTACATGCTGGTGACGTCCGGACACTATCCGTGTATAGGATATATAACATAGCCCACACAGGAAGTGTTTGGTTGCATCCGGCCTGGTTCTGATTATGACAAAAGACGCTGACGTGCAATATAGTCTCCGCCGATCATCATAATTGTTTAATATTTTTCCGGAGAAGGCTAACTCTCCCGCTTCGTCTTCCACATCATCCCCAAGACCTTCATCTACACTGACGGGAACCAGGTTGCCATCTCCCCAGTCGGCACCCTCTTGGTCGACATTGATATTTTCCACGATGATGGGACCCCCCCTGTGGACAGCATCTTGATTCAAGTCCTGAAGCTCTTGATTTACACCATCTCGGTGTAACACCATTGCACCCATATCATTTTCTGCCAGTTCAGTGAGGAATCGTCTATAAGCCATCTTTAAATGTTGGAACTCAACTGATTTGATGTTAAACCTCCTCCGTTTTATATTCTATAATTCGTGACGGTGACGCCCTTCCTATTGCGTCAAGTTTACTATTAGCTATTTAAACCAAGAGTGACCACAAGAGGAACGCATTCAAACTTCTTACGTAACACAATCGTGTCTTAAAACAGAAGTGCATACAATGGTCCTACCAAGAGAGTGGAAATTAAAACCAATAATAGCAGTACAACCGTATAGTTACAATAATTCAAGAATTTGCCATAATTGCTATACTGCATGGAGGAAGCAAATTATCAACCCATGCACTGGACTGTGCAAAAAGTGTGTAATTCAGAACCCAGTGCAGAAAAAAGAATTTCGAGACAATTGTCCAAATGAAACACAATGTCGCAATTGTCTTACCATACTCAAAAGAACGAATTTTGGTATATATCGAGACGTATGTGAAGCTTGCAAAGCAGACCAACCACAATTAAGACAACGATGCGTGTACTGTAGTAAGTACGAGGACAATTGTTGGAACAACATTTGCATAAAATGTATGTCAGGGGCACTCATCTTGTGTGATCGCATTGGTGTGTTTTATAGTAGTTGGACTCACCATAATAGGGACTGTTGGTGTCTTAATTATAAATAAATTATATTATTTGTATATATGTATGTGTGTATGTAATATATATTATAACCATAAACTGTAAATATATTTTTAGTATTGTAATAACATATTATTTTGTAGGAAACTTTTAAAATTATACAAAAAAAAAAATGATTATTTTTAATTTTTTTACAATTTAAAATGAAGGAAATAAATTAAATAAATATTTAAGAGTTTATTAAGTAAATAAATGTATTAAATGACTTACAATTAATTTATTTACTAAAACTATTTATTAAATTATTTACAATGTTTAATTTATATGGATGCCTAATCTGTTCCCTCGCAGACATTATCGCACTCTATCAAGAGCTGATAATCTGACCAGTGGCTCTGGTCAGGTGATGGCTGGCCGTCTGGATCGTAGAACACCGTTTCCATAGACCATGCTGATGGTGATGTTGCCCTATCAGTGCTGCTGTCCGGGGGGTTATCTTGGTCCTCGCCTAGATTCTCACCTATCCAATAAGATGAAGGTGATATTGGTCTGTCGTCAATGCTATCTGGGGTAGCTTGGTCATCCTGGTCCTCTTCGTCTTCCTGGTCCTCTTCGTCTATCGAATACGATGGAGGTGACCGTTCCCACCAATCACTGCTGTCTGGGCCGTATTCACTAGGCATTGACCAGGTCGATGACGTTGATTTTGAGTCGGTGCTGGAGGAGACGCAATTTACTTGAGAAGTGTCCATGATGTTAATAATTTTAAATCTGACAAACAAGAGCGTTGCTGTGTGTTATATAAAGCAAACTAATCTCCACCCCCAGCAGTGGCGCCTCCTACAAACATTACTTTACAGGCACCTCTATTATTGATGATGGAGAGGGGGTAAACATTTAATGTATAGTGTTTTACTGAATCAATGAATAAGTCAGGTTGGCCGAGTGGTTAAGGTGTCAAACTTCACTAATTAAAATTCATAATAACACGTATCCTATGATTGGATATGAATACCCCCTCTATTATTTTAGAGTGACTCCCTCCCCACACTACTATATATATGGGAGTAATATTAAACCAAACTTAGTTGCATTTACTATTTCTATCTATATACCACGTATCGAAATGGCAAATCCATCTATTATATCTATTCTAAGACGGTTGGCGCAAGAAGATTCCAATAATTGGATGCTGTTTAATCATGAGGCTGCGGAGATGGGGGTACCTGCTGAGGCTGTGGAGATTGGAGCACCTGCTGATGTTGATGCCAATGGTGCCAACATCGATATCCAGGAAGTCATCGAAGGCGGCGAAAATGGTATAGTGGACGATGGAGTCGACGAAATGGTGGACGATGGTATAGAAGTCGATGTTGCGGACCTCATCGAGGAAGACCAGCACGAGATGGCTTTCCAGATAAAAGATATGGTGGCTGGTACAATGGACAAGGTGTGTGCTACAGCGGCCTTCGTTGTGGTATGCAGCATTGACCAGGGAAAATACTTTATGTGCACTAGGTGCTACGTATCGTATTCTCGCATGGTCGTAGAGGGGGCTGTTCACCAACACGCAAGTCTGCACAACACGGTTGAGTGGTGGGACGTACCTACCATAAAGTGCAAAGCTTGTGGCGATGACACAGTGACAGTCGGTGCCATCGAAGGTTGTTTTGTGTGCAATAATACTGGAAAAAGAACAGTACCCATATAATAATATTAGATTTTCTAGTTTGTACTTTTTATATTATTTTTTATGTTTGTTTAATGTTTAATTATAATTTTTAATTATATTTAATTAATTTTATGTTTTATGTTATATGTATATTTGTATCATTCTTATAATATAGATTGTAGGAAAATAAAAAGGAATTAAAACATTTATGTGTATGTTTATTATCTTTCAAGTGTTAAAAAAAAAAAAAAAAAAAAAAATGATTATTTTTAATTTTTTTACAATTTAAAATGAAGGAAATAAATTAAATAAATATTAATAAAGTATATTCATTTTATTATTCATTTGTGACACATATTAAAATATTTCAATCGACATAACTATATAATGATACATTAATATATTTTTCTAGTTAATGACAATTTTAAACAATAGAAGCTATATCAACCCACGAATTGTGTTCTACAGATAGCCCCAACCACTTTACCAGCACTTTATTTCCTTTCTTCTTTAATACATTTTCAACTAGATACACATCGGGGTATTTTGCTTTTAGTAGCTCCATTTCATAAAAACATCCCTTGATTGGGTGTCCAAACAAGTCTTCTATCAGGTAAGTTGTGGGATTTGTTATGTTTATTTTGGTAATTTTAAAAAGTTCTGTTGAAAAGTTCGGTGTAAACCCTTTATCAAATACACCTTTATACTTGCTAATACGAACTATATCACCGAGATGAAATTTCGGTTTCAGAGCAATCTTAATATAATTATATACGTTTAAATGTGTAGTTGGTTTGACATCAATGGGCTTTCTGCCAGTTGTACGATGGACTTTGTCATTGTAACTTTTTGTAACGTTTGGTAGGATATCGAGCCATTTATATTTACCCATAGCTGAGAATTCTTTATACAACCAATTTTTTAATGTGCGGATTACTCGCTCAACAATTGCTGCTTTTTTTGTGCTATACGTAGAATAATGATTAATTTCGTGCCGCTTCATTAATGCGGAGAACTTTCTGTTATAGAATTCAGTACCATTATCGGTCTGTAAATTTCTCGGTGAATAATTTGCTTCTTGAATAATAGTCTGCATAGCCTTGGTAACTTCTACAGCTGCTTTATTTTTAATAGGTTTGGTCCATACGTACTTGGAATAGCAGTCAATCACTACAAGAATATAACGATACCCTCTATTTTTATCAGCGTATGGCTGCATTTCAGCTAGGTCTGCTTGCCACAAATCACCAAACCCCTTAATTATGGTTCGCCTTCTACGAAAATTTCGTCGAGCATTTCTATGTAACTCGTTAACAACTTGTAATTTTTCGCTGCTAACCTCCATTATAAAATTGTCTTCAGCTATATATCAACTTCAGGCATTAGTTCTGGTGGAAATGCTAGGCCTCCGGATTGCACCTTCTTTGGTTGGAGTTCGGTGGCAATATGCTCTAATTTAGAGATTCTAGTGATTAAAGTATTGCGATTGTTTATGGCCGAACGTTTAACTTCAGAAATTGCTTTATCAACATATTTCCTCATTTCTATTTTCATTTTCTGCATCATCTCATTATTTTGTTTATTGAAAATAGCGCGATTTTCTTCTCCACTTCTTATAAGTCCCACATCAACATATTTTTTCATTTCCCCAATAATTACATCGGTTGTATCAAAAATAGCTTTGGCAGCATTTTCATCATTTGTTTGTAGACGCTTGTTAACGTAATTACATGTTGCACCATCTTGATCATCGACAGGTTCCCCTAAATTTTTTAAACGCTTATTTTCAATATCATAGTGATTATCTCTGGTAAGTTTAAAACCCACGCCAGGTAATCCACGATGGGCTATTAACTTACTCGCACTAATTCTTTTGCTGCGTCCAAATTTGTCGATAGTGTTTACAGTAGACATTTCTGACTGCATCTGATGCGGTTTATAAATTGCAGACTATATAATACTTATTAAGTATAATGATACTATGTTTTATTTCATCTTTAATACACTATTTTTTCTTCCCTAAGTTCTGATATTATTTCTATTATTTCATTGTCGTGGTTGTTATTTCCCGCTATTTTCGAACTCCATAGTAGACGTAGACGATCCACGAGTTCGCTGGGTTTATTCCAAAAAATATATTCTTTATCTTTATTTCTGTACAATTTGTGGGTAGGTACACGTTTTAAGCCGTGACCACTTGTTGACGATCGTGTCGCAATTGTAGAAGATGTTAATGGTTTGATAATTTTGTGAAATTTTCCACGCTTAGTAGTGTTATAGCCATTCGCTACATCGAATTTTTTGTAAGGTGCCTTTGTTTTTCTTAGTATTTCTCCATATATCTTACTCCATTCATCATCGAGAACACCCTCTCTATTATCATCTAAAATTGTTGGGCGTTTTAGAAATATTAGATCGTACAATTTAGGACTACCTAGATACACGCCAAGTTTCTTATTGCCATACCATAGCGTAATATTTCCATGGGAAAAACGTATTTCGGCATTGCCCATCAGCAGTTTGCCTGTCTTGGGATCTACACGCACTCCATATAAACTATCATACTTGGAATCACCAGATTTTAAATTTTGTATATGTCTTTTTACAACCTCATGTCTTTTTTCTAGTTTACTAGCTGGAGAAGTTTCGGATACAGGGGTTGTTCTTATTGACGATGGTGGTGTTTCCATAATGGGGATATAATGTGGAACATCATCACCACCTACATACTTATCGGATCCTTCTTCAGAAGCACTCTCCCATGATACAGCCCTCTGGGTGGACACCCTTGATGATGATGGTTTTGAATGTAATTGTTGGATATGAGATTTGTTCTCTGCTGCTGAAGATATAACATTTAAAGGTTCAGTTATCGGTTGGTAGATCTTTTCAAGTGTTACGTGCATCTCCATATCTTTGTTCTTGATATAGTTAAACTTCTTCCGCACAGCATCTGTTGCCTCAATCAGCTGTCGCTTGAGTGTTATTTCGCTACTGGGATGTGCAAGATTGTTATATTTTTTATTATCTTTGGTAACCTTCATCTTAGCGCATACGTAAACGAAGTAATCCTAACGACGTATGTAATTCAAGTGAAGTTTTTAATAAAATGCATTATGGATATATGAAGCTATCAAACCCTTTTCTATATCGCCCACCTTGTACTTCTCTATCCTTATCAATCACTAGAAATCCATATTTGTCATTCCAGCACTTTGCACACATATTTTGAAATACTGTAAACGTTACATCAGGTGACACATGATCGGAAAAGATGTGATGCAGATTCATGTCGTCCTGTTTAAAGACAACAATTAAATTACTATTGTCTCTTATTAGCTGCTTCGGGATTCGAGAGTATGTCTGGCCAAGATAAAAACAATCCACATTTCTATGTCGGCCCATACTGAAATATCCCCTTATAACATCTTGTTTCTCACATATTACATCGTCAAATATAAACACAGACTCTGGCTTTGCCTCGGATGGTTCCACTATTTGCGTACCATTACTAAATGTATAAAATCCTAACCCCTCAATCGGCGCTAATACATTACGTAGATACTCATACTTGGGTTGATTTATAGACTTTGAGTATAGGTAAATATTTAAAAAACGTAAACCTAAACGATGCGTGATCAAAGATATTAAGACATTTGTTTTCCCACAATTCGAGGGTCCTATTATGAGGGCACGTACAGTTGAAGGTAGTAGTGGTCCATGGCGATTATCAGCACTTAACCCACGCCCAACTTTTTCATCCAAATTATCTATAGAAAGCGTTTGTTTCTGTTTCACAATGTGCATTGTACCGCGGCTAAATGTTATATAAGTAGATGTGTGATTTACAACTCTTATTTAAATGGTTTCTACGATACGATACACACGTGAAAAACGTACGAAGCGCGGTGGAGGATTAGTTAATTCCCTGATTAATAAGCTCCCCGTCGAGTTGCATTTGCCAGGTTATCAATTTTGTGGTCCAGGCACAGATTTAAATAAAAGGTTAGCACGAGGTGATTCTGGCATAAATCAGCTCGATAAAGCGTGTAAGCAACACGATATTGCATACGACAAAAATAGCAGTAATCAAGCAGCCCGCCATAAAGCAGACTATCAGCTTGAACAGGCTGCGTGGAAACGGGTGAAATCCAAAGACGCAGGACGTGGAGAAAAGGCAGCTGCTTGGTTAGTCACAACTATAATGAAGGGAAAACAACGTCTTGGTATGGGATGTAATTCAACAATATCTCGCAATCCAATAAGGAAACGAATCATCAAGAAAACAAAGAAAGGTAAGAAGAATGTTAAAAAGACAGCGTTTGGATCTGGGATAGTACGAAAAGTGCGTGACACACTGCGAAATGCTGGAGGCAAAAAAGTAAAAGACCAAAAGAAGGTGGTTGAAATTGCTCTAAAAGCTGCACGTCGATATATAAAACAGGCCGGTGGAAAACGCAATATTCAAACACCTCGAATTATACCAATTCCAAAAGTTGGTGGTATTTTACCTCTAATACCCATTTTTGCTGGATTATCTGCATTGGGTAGTTTGGCTGGTACGGCTGCTGGTATTGCTAAAGCTGTAAATGATGTGAAAAAGGGTAGAGAAGAATTAGCTGAAGCAAATCGGCACAACAGAAGTATGGAAGCAATAGCTATGAAAAGTGGTAAGGGGATGTATATGAAGCCATACCGAAAGGGGATGGGTCTTTATCTAAAACAGAATTCAAAAAACTAATAGACTCCCTACCTCGGAGACCTCTTACCGACATTGATCTTAAATATTATGCTAATAAAATGAAGGTAGCATACTTTCGAGGTGTATTTATGCGTGACTCACTACCAAGACATGGGCCACATTACAATGAATCCGCAATAATCAATTTGGATAGTATATATGGTCCTGGGACACATTGGGTGGCATATAAAAAACGAGGTAGTTTAGTAAATTATTTTGATAGTTTTGGCGACTTACCCCCACCTATAGAATTAGTTACATATTTCAATAACGATTCAAGGAGGGCCAACCAAATATTCTATAACTACAAACGTGTACAGAATTTTAACACAGTGTTGTGTGGACATTTGTGTTTAAAGTTTCTCTCTACGAAACAAATATAAAACGCCATGGAACTGAAATCTATGACCCCAGCAATAGATCGAGAAGGTATCAAGCGAATGGGTCACTCACTAATTGCATTCTCCCGTTTGCGTAGTCTGTTGAAGATGAGCAAACAACAACTAGCAGATATGCCCAAAGAGGTGATGATTGGGTTGGCTTCACATGAAATTGCATTAGTATGGGATAAGCTACCTACACATCTTCAGAACGATGTCGATATATTAAAATATCAATATTGTACAGAACATTACCTTAATGATTATGAAAGCAATGTTGACGTAAATGATGGTCCAACACCTAGAAAAATGTTTTGCTGCTATTGTAAGGTAAACGATGTAAATGTGGCATCCAATAACAATGTAAATATATTACCATCAACTTCTAAGAAGAGGAAATTATACCATTATTGCTGTAATCCACAATAAATTGGGTAACACAATTTAATTATATCAGTCATGTCGTACACGTTCACACTAACGAGCCGCTTAAGTGAGCTAAGTGTCAACTTTGATCCACCCATTGAACTGGATAGGAGCAGTCGTCATGGGTTAGGTTTAATTGGATTCTACTCTTACAACTCCATATACAATGTGGATGAAACAAATAACATCTTCCAATATAGGGTTAGTGCTAAAGATACATTCACTACTGTTCACATACCTCTGGGGGCTTATGAAATTGATGAAATCTATGCTGCAATGTTGAAAGCTATGAATATTGATGGAAAGGATTACACGCAAATATTCACTTTAAGGGCAAACAACAATACCTTAAAGTGCGAGATTTTGTCAAAGTATGAAGTAGATTTTAGACAACCAAATTCAATAGGAAGTCTGTTGGGATTTGGACAAATATATTTACAACCAAATAAAAATTACGAATCAACACAGCCTGTTGATATTATGAAAGTAAGGATGATACGCGTAGATTGCAATATTATTTCTGGAGCTTATCTGAATGCAGAAGAGTCACACACTCTCTTTGAATTTGACATAGACGTTGAGCCTGGCTACAAACTTACTAGAGAACCCAAAAATATCATATATTTACCTGTTAGACCTAAAGGGTGTCAGTTAATAGACAACATCACACTACGCATACTGGACGACAACGGTGATTTGATCGATTTTCGAGGTGAGAAAATTATTGTAAGGCTAGAATTGAAGAAAGTCGGATATCACCAACCAAATGGGTTTTAGATATAAACAGCGACAGCAAGTACATCACCATCAGTATGATACTGTAGCGAACAACAGTATGGATAAAAAGAAAGGGAGATGTGGAAAGCAATTCATTCAAAGTCTATACCTTAAACAGTTAAGACATAGATTGTCAGCTGAGGATCAAGCCTTTTTAAAATCTATTGGATTAAAACTGCGAAAAATTGGTCATAATAATGGTGGCTACTGCAACTAGTGACAAACTTGAGGTGTTTGATGAACCTGTGTTAGATCATTCCCTAGTTAGCCTACATGAGCATACATATAAACCATATGGATCCCCATATTACAGAAACTCTGATGAAATACGTATTCCCATCAATTTTCAAGATGTTATACTCGACATTTCAGAAAGTTATATATACATAGAGGGAAAATTTACTCCTAGCGACACCACAAAGCGTTGTTATTTATCCAATAATGCACTAGCATTTCTCTTTGAAGAGATACGACTGGAAATGGGTGGTGAACAAGTAGCAGTAGTCAGAAGACCTGGTATTACTACCACAATGAAAACTATGGTGTCGTATGGGCAAACGCATGCACGCTCATTAATAACAACAGGTTGGGGTCTCACTGAAAAGAGACAAGATATTTTAGATACCGCCAGTCACGTGTTCAGTGGCAAACTACCCCTTAAGTTCCTTATGGGTTTTGCAGAAGATTATACCAAAGGCATTCTGAATGTGAAGCAAGAATTAATTATGATAATTGCACGCTCATTTAAAGACTCCTATATCGGTGAGGTTGATGCAGAGTTGGAAATCAGCAAAATTGAGTGGAAGATAAGGCACATTGTACCTGAAGATCGACAAAAGTTAAAATTATTGAATCGAATTAATAAAAGTGGTAATAATACCAAAGTTAAGATGGTCTACCGTGCGTGGGATTTTTATGAGCTTCCCTGTCTACGCGATACTACCTATGACATATGGGCTCTTAAACTCTCCACCCGTCTTGAAAGCCCACTTTTCATCCTTCTTGGCTTTCAAGGCACTGATCAGGCCAATGATAGAACAAAGGATGTTACACAGTTCAAACACGCAGACATAAATAATATTCGACTATTTCTAAACTCTGAAGTATATCCATATGAACGTTGGAATTTAGATTTCGATAAGAAGCTCGATTCTGCAGCATATTATGCTTATGAGAACTTCCAACGTAGTTACTATGATAAAGATATGAGCGAACCCATGATGGATCTTGGGGAATTCAGGAAGAATCCTTTGTTTGTCATTGATTGTTCACACCAACCTGTTGCAGTGAAATCATCTACTGTCGACATAAAAATAGAATTTGAAACACGAAAAGCGAAATTTCCGGAACAAACTCGAGTGTATGCACTTATACTTCATGATACATATTTAAGTTATAACGCATTAGATGGCTCGGTTCAGAATGGTTTTCTCGATGTCAAGTAAAAAAAGAAAATATTTATTATTGTGGAATTAAGTAGTGCAACCTATTTCTATCAAGATATCTGGATAATTTTATCAACAATAATCATGATGTACTTGCAACTGTTTATTTTCTCAGAATGTAATTGTAGAATTAAATATAAAATTAAAATAAAAACTGTTCTAATTATACTATGATTGTATTTTTTGTTGTGTAATAAGAAATATGAAATAAAATGAATGTAATCTTTTAATGTGTATTTTATTTATTCAGTTTTATAATATAATATAAAATACAGAATATTGTTTACTACAGATACATACAATATTTGGTGTAATAAATATGACAATAGAAGATGAATATTATTTATGTATCTACATTGTTATCTTCTACATCAGACTGGTCGAGTTGATATTTTTCAATAATATTCTTAGGTAGGTACTCCATTATCTCGTATAGAAAATGTTTTAGTTCCACTCTGTCCATATGCTCACAAAACTCATCCAAATTTAAGAAGCCACGGGAATATCTACCACATAGATTTACACCAATGCTATACGCTTTAGAAGCTTCTTTAACCCGTCGAACTTCTTCAGCGTCGAAGCAGATATTCATATCATAATTTAATGAAACCAATGCATCCCTTATTAAGTCATCTAGTTTACAAGACAATCTCTCAATGGCAGATTTAATGTCTTCTGCAGGGGTCCATGTTTGGGTTGAATATTGCATCCACATCTTTGCTGCGTACCTACAAATAAAAAATGAAATGTAAAAAAATACATAAAAAACAGCACTAAATGGACTTACGTTTGAGCTATTGGTGTACACGAAGTAAAAATATGTTGTACAAATGTCAATTTAGATATATCAGAATCTTTATAGGCTAACAAGTGATACTATTCTATAATACTCCTAGCATTCTTCCACAATATTCCATTTCTACTTAATACTTAAACTTAGCTAACTTAAATACTTTACGATTATTTTTGTTTGAGAATTAAACACCGAAACTTATTAATGGACTAGATTTTGCTCCAGGATAAGCTGGAGAACTTTGTCCTAAATATGTCAATGTAACTTTACCATTTGACGAATTTATTTTATCGATAGTGTTCTCACATATAATTTCCACAAACCGTTTCGGTAAAAATGATTTAAAAGTCGTAATTGAACTTTCCTCAAACAAAGTTACTATGATTGATTTTCCAAATCTTGTATTAACCAAAGATATTTTTTTTATGATATAAGGTTTATTTAAAATTAACGCTGAAATGGATCTTTGCTCTAAAACCTGCATATCTTGATTTATTAGCTCATTAAGTGCTAATAAGTCAACTTCGGAAATTGCCATATTTAAAATGAATATAATGAAAGAATTATAAAGAGTAATATAAGATATTGCTCACTTGAAATAACTGAAGTCACTGACTGCACTAGGCTGATTTGTTAGCTGTAGATGGTTCACGATAGAACACGATAGAAATGATTTTGTGTTGCGACTACATCTTCTTTATAGCAGTCTAGCTGAGCTACCCCACCACCACTACTTGGAGTACTCATACACATATTGGTACATACACTAATTACAACTACAATTGCATTGCACCACTCCAATTACCTCTATTGCAATTACATCAGTCTAATTACTGCACATTACTCTACTTACCTCTATTGCAACTACATCAGGCTAATTACCTGCAATACTCTAATTACCTCTATTGCAATTACATCAGTCTAATTACCTACATTACTCGAATTACCCTAGTTACCCCCCACCACAAAAAAAAAAGGGTGGGGGGAGACCCAGCTCCGCCATTACTACTCTACTAGCGACATAATACATAGTCGCGTGGATATTATAGCTATTCATAATATTTGATGCTAAAACCAACAACGTAATAATTAAGTCACCTTCTGGAAAAATATTGTAACGCGCTCGTGGTACATTTTAAAATTACATAGGTACTTAATATTTAAGTAAGAAAATTAAAAAAAATCAACATAGCCTAAGTTAATTAATATTTTAATTGACATTTTTGGGTATTCATTTTTTCTCAAATTTATAACAAAATATAAATTTCCACATTATAAATATATTATGCTTAAAATTGCTTTTAATTGTAAATTGACTTTTTCTCCTCTGCAATGCTTTGAGACTTAATTAACACTGTTCTCAGTATATTTCGATAATGCTTGATTGGCGAAAGGATTATTGAGTTGAATACCCAGCGTGCTGATACCAAATGGAAGCCACTCGGGAAGCCATGTCAGTATAAATAAAAGTGATATACTTGAGTAGTAGGTGATAGTTGGTCCTCAAAAAGTTTCATTGTAATACGACACCTGAAGCAAGCAACAAACTATATTACATTGTATAGGTATATTATTTACATGACTGATGGTTGAGAGGCATTTGGCACTCACCAAAAAGGTCCCGATTCGATTTCTGTTGGTGGAAGTGGAATTAACTCTAAGAGGGTTATTTCCAATATACACGGATATTGTGTGGCAGTTCATTATCCGTAAATATGTACACCATCCCGTATACTCGTAATGTTAGTTGCTATTATTATATTTTTATCATTTTAATTTCATTTGATATGAATGATATGATTACTATTTAATACAGTGAGTTTCTTGATTTTTTACAGATATGCATGTTTGTAAAATTTAGTTTCGTCGCTCCCTCTAGCAAACAAGTTAACAAAAAACAGCGGAATATAAAATATATCTTGAAAAGCATGACGTATTGATAAATCCATTTAGATTCATAAATCTTACACAGACGCTTGGAGGCATCTGTAGCAGATTTCACTATTGTGTTTAGAAAAAACAAACGCATAAAAACACGATGTTTTATGCATTTTTTTATATTTTGATGCGGTAAACCAGATAATTTGAGCTGTTCATATTTTGTGTCACAAGCATATTATGTAGGTTCTCTTTCAATGGGATGAGCAGGCAGAATAAGATAGCGTATGCGAAAGTCGATTAAATTCAAAACGAGTTCATGATATAAACTAGATAAAATTTTGAATGCGTACTATAATTTGTGGAATTTCACATTGTCAGTGTTAATATTTTGACCCTCGGTTATATTTTTATTTAGCAAACGTTATATTTTATGTACCCATTCATTAAAAAATCATTATTATGTAAATCAAACAAAATTAAATATAAATACATCATCTTACCATGTTCTAACAATATTTTTAATTTATAATTTTTCAGAGTGCATTTATTTCACTTTATTGATAACACTAAGGCCAAGTCATTCCATCTCTTGTTATTTTTAATAATTATTAGATAAATCACATAATTTTGTAAGTCAGGAAAATCCTCTCGTTCTTGTTTAGAAAATGTCAAGAACTAGTCCTATTGAAATAAAAAAAATAATGACATCATATTATGCATAAATGTATCTAATTTATATGTATACACCTTCCATATATGTTTGCCTTTTTGCTTCGAATTTCATACTGGTTTATACATTTACCGCACATTGTATTGTAAAGTGTTTCATTTCAAAGACATGCAATATTCTTATTGTGATATTTATTAAATTATTCTTAAACATCTCATATTTATATTCAATATTAGGACCATATTTTTTAATATAATATCATATTTAAAGTAGAGCTAGTATTGACATAGTTAGAAAGAAACAGAATTATCCGAAAATATGAAAGTATGCAAATTTGTTTTATAATATGTATATAAAGTTTATCTTTAAGTGACTTTGGGGTAATCGTTAGCACGAAACCATCTGCTAATTTAAATAAGTTTGAATTTAGTAACATAGTGCCAGAAAATCTGTCATTTATAATTAAATAATATACCTACGTTCTTAATTAATAAATGTTTATTGGTTAATGAGAAAATTTCTTTGATTTTGGCTTATAAATCGCATTTTCTTCGTGACGCATATCTGTTGACACTCAGTGCTTTGAACTGAAATTTCTCATAGAACTTTTAATAAGCTTCAGTTTTCTGACGGTCCTTATTCCCTACTTTATTAATTAATTATTTACTAAATAAATCGGGCAAATATGTTTTAATCAAAGTTAAACTTAATTTCATTTTGCTAATTGATACTCCATTTATTAGAATGACAAGGCATACAGCTCCCTTGATAAATAAATATATAAATAAAATTGTATTAAGCTAATTTTAATTTCCATTTTGTGTAGTGGCTCGGATGTTTTGTAAAATATTAAAAATGCTAGCAACTTTAATAAACAAAATACTGATCGTTACAAAATCAACTGGCAAACAAAAACTCTAACTATTACATATTACAAAATACATGCTTTGAAATCACCAAATTTCTGAAGAGGATCAGTACAACTGGTGCCCAAAGTGGGGTTAAGGAAGGAATTGGTAATATAAATATCATATCAGATGATTAGAAATTAGACGTGAATAAAGTAACGTTCCCAGCATATCTTTACACGATTTACTCTTGGCATAAACAATAATGCTCAGCAAAAATATTAGAAAACAATCAAATCGACATACCATATGAGATTTCTTAACATATTATCTTTTAATTTATGGTTATAGCTAACGAAACAGAGAATTACAAGTAAGTCACTAAATCATAGCTTTATCTGATTTAATGAAGAAAACGTCATGCTGCGAGACAAGTAGATAAAATCAGTATTATTGAAGAACAAAAAGAATTTACTTTATTTATCATCTGAAAATTAAACTACCATATATATTTATTGGATCTTGACATCTTATACATTATAAGTTTCCTAGTAGTCTATAAATAAGACGACGAATATCCAACCAATAAAATACTCAACTTTAATTTAGGACATTAAAAACATATAAAAGTGATATTTTCTATATTTGATATTTTGGTTCTGAAACTATTGCGGAGCTGATGATTTGTAGAAAAGTTCTTTTACGATTTTAATATTTTTAACTTTTGACCATCTTGTAGTGGTTTTCTTCTGAGCTATGTTCATGAAATATTAAAATTTACCAAAGATACATACCTATTATTGTATTTATTAATTTATTTTCAAACTTATGTCTATGTTTATATTATGATTTTAATTTGAACATAATTGGCATTCTTTCATTATATTCAAAGTAAATCAAGCGTTGAAAACATAGTCGATAAAAAAATTACACAGTTGTCTGAAATATAGAAATCTGCAATTTTTAGTATACCTATAAAGCCTACTAGTAGGAGAATCCTCGACCAAAATTTCCGAGTTATCACGACACGGGTAATTTCATGAAAAATTTTTTCGAGTGAAAAGAAACCAGTTTCATTTATGAAGGAAAGTCCCAGAATGTTGCGGAAAGGGCGAAAATAAGTTTTCAGTCGGTAAAAAAAAAATTACGGTGATCAGGCAGACTCGCTCTAATTTCGTATGAGTTTTTTTTGTATTTTGCCGCTTTAAAGGGTTTTTTCCAGGCGAGTGTCGACGCGTGGCGTAGTATTTTATAAACGTCTTCGTGACGGGAAAATCTTTTGGTCTATATTTCGTAGCGATATTTAGAGTATTAAGAAAGTTATTAACGTTTCAATACCCCCATGTCGGAGGATTGTGTAAAATTTTTGACATTAGAAAGAGATGCGAGAACAATGACCGCTTCAGGGCAAATTTTAACCCAACCTCAAAATTTTCGTCAAAACGTCTACATTTCACTTTTTCGTTCGCTCCTACTGCCTCGAAAATCACAGCGAGACCGTGCGATTTACGATGTAGTTCTAAGTTGGGCCTTCTACCTTTTATTTCTTACCAGAACGGTGGCCCGGTGGCGATTTTTCGTTTAGAAATAACGTTTAGAGGGGCGTAATTGTTTTCCACGATTTTACCTCCAAAGAAAGTGAAAAATTTTTGAAAAGAAGCAATTTTGTCGGATTTTAGTGATTTTTCAAACATGCCACAGCCTTTCCCTTTGGATCTAGAGGACGGCAGGCAAGAAGAAAGAAAAATAAAGAATTCTTTTTTTTAGGTCCATCTCCGATATTATCCGAGATATGGATTTTTTTAAAAGGTCGATTTTGCCGAAAACGGGGGTCCTTGCTCCTCTCCCAGGAGGATTTTTTCGACCGAACTTTCAGGAGAGCTAGAACAAACCTTAATTCCTCTCGAATCCCTGAAAATTTCGTTGCTTAATATCCATCCGCAGCCGGGCTTGAATAATTTAATAACTAGGTATTATGACCAATGTTTTTCTTCATCTTCGATAATTTTTTTCCCCCTTTAGCAACGAGATAGACGTCAGTCGCTATAGAATTTTTTTTCATATTGACGTGATCTGTTGTTTAGTAGCTTTAGTAATTCTAGGCATATGCTAATTTCAAAAAGTTTAATATTATGAGCAACATAGACCATGTGATCTGTCATTTGTTAATATTCATTAAAAAGAGCAATTAAACAATTAAGTTCTTAATTAATAATTTGATTAGTGATTAGTGGTAAGAAAGAATTTGTTTGATTTTGGTCCATTTCAGAAAACAAGCAGATATGATTGCAAGTGCAAAAATAATTTATTTTATTTATTGTCTGAAAATGAAACTGCCATAATATATATTTATTGGATCAAGGCACCTTATACATTATAAGTTTCCTAATAGTCTGTAAATCAGATGCCACATATTTATTTAATAATTTTATTAGTATTAGGGATGTGTGTGTGTATTTATAAATAAATAAATATCTCATACGAGTTGAATATTTAGGATTCTTAACGTTTCGACCATTTTATCATAGTATTTTCTTGAAGCAAAGTGTGCACTGTTGTCCCAGCTCCTCCATTTATGCGTTGGTCAGGAAGCGAGTCATGTCTATTACTGATTTCTAATTCGAAAGAAGAAATGTATCAAAGAAAGCGAAAATATATAGGGTGTTACATTTTAAAAAATATAAATTTAGTCTATAACATCTATCTAAGATGTTCAATAATACTTTATGATCCATATTGACAAAAACGAAACCACTAAATCCTGAACAAAATTAAAAAAACTGTATTTACAGTATCCCGTGCGAGTGTAATAAACATTATGTGGGTGAATCATCTAGACCACTTTTAATGTACGATTGGGCGAACACAAAAGTTATATTAGAAAAGGTGATATAGAAAAGTCTAAAATTTGTGAACATGCTTGGGAAAACGATCACAGGATAAAATTGGATTCAGTAAAAATTTTGACCAAAGAAGCAGGCAGCAAAAAAAGAAAAATCAAAGAATCTGCAATAATTTTACTTCATGAAGATAAATGCGTATCAAATTGTTCGGTAGAATTTTGTTTAACTTGGTTACCAATGTTGAGAGAAGAACTCAATAAAATTAATATTATTTAGTATATTTTTCAACATTTCTATGGTAAGTATCTATGGAAATGATATAAACAATTTTTATTTTATGCCGTGTTATTCTACACGTTACATAAAAAATGTAAAGCCTAAACTTTGGAAAAGGAAACAGATATATTTTCCGAAACGTAAGCGCAGTATTTTTGTATTAATTTAATTCCTATTAGTTTGCAAAAAACACCCTCTTACTGTTCCTCTGACATTACGTCAAGGGCGTATTTCCCAGTTTTAAACTGGTTAATTTGAAAATTTTTGAGATAAATCAACTTTTTTTTTTATAGGAATCTCAAGAAGTGTGGTAATAAATCCCAAAAAAGGAAAATGGAGAGATATAACATATTTAAAATTTTCAGAACAACAACATGCAAAAGTTTTTTGTAGAATTAAAAACAATTAAAGGAGTTAAGGTGTGGTTCAATATATACATGAACACCCTGTACATAGAAATATGTATATCATTCTAGATACCTGAAAAATTTACAAATAAAAAAATAACGTGATAAATACTCAGTATGAATAGTTTTCGTTGAAAATTTCTGTACTCAAGAATGAGCGGATATTTTCGAAAATAAATAGCTCTGTTAAAAATGTATATCATCCTTATATACAGGTTGGCAAACGATTGATTAACTATCTCAATTAAACACTGGGAGTGAGTGAATATTGTGTCATATAGTGAATTCAAATCGGTCAAGTTTGGACAATAAACACAAGTTTGTTATCACCGACACGATGCGATGGTTCGTTTACTATGTTAAAACTTTTCGGGCATTCAGAGTATTAGCTAAAGTTGAGAACTTCTCAGTAATTACACATTTAATGTTGCCACAAATGAAATGACTATCAGTAAGATATCCAAATCAAAAGATTTGTATATTTCATTATCAAAAAATTTTCGTTCACAAAATTTCAGTTAATTAATTATTATCAAAAGTAGCTACTAAATTTTGATAAATGTACATTTCATTTGGGCGTATTTCTGTCCCAACCATATCTTTTTTTTTGGCACAATCACTAAGTGATTAATATTATATCCAGTTTAACCTATTTGTGTGTTTTTCGTAATTTAGATTGACTCAATATAACGACTACCTATCTTTCAGAAACAGAAACGTTAATTATCTACGAGCATTTGATTCTATATCCAATTTGATCTTATTCGCCTACCTTGGATTTATATTTAAAATATTATTTTTTATATGTCAAGTTTGTAAATTATAATTAAACAGTAAGGTTTTTTTTTTAAATTTATTTCGTAATATCAAATTAAACATTTGCTTTGATGATTAAGAAACATGGATAAAAATAAGTCTTGAGGAAACATTTTACCAAAATTTATGGTAGGACTAA
Source organism: Rhagium mordax (assembly GCA_963680705.1). Lineage (NCBI taxonomy): Eukaryota > Metazoa > Arthropoda > Insecta > Coleoptera > Cerambycidae > Rhagium > Rhagium mordax. The sequence goes on from OY796657.1 coordinate 69,102,484, forward strand.
AAGGCACAAGAAAACTTCTCTCCATTAATCAAACCTAATAATTTTAAAACTTTTATATTCAACGCATGTTTAATGTGCTATGCAATTATGGCGGTACGGCATAAATTATAATTACACTTTACATTTTCCTCAGAGTTTATGCATCGGTTGTAAACAAAATATTTAATTAACTCTAACGCTAATTTGCCCTGTCTACCAACAACTAGGACCCTTAAATTGTTTCGAATTAATTAAGTTTAAACAACACGTTCCATAATAATTTAGTTCATCCGAAGTAATTGGAAGAGTACTTGTTGCAACTTTTGCTAGATTCGTTACTTAAAGGACTTTTGTAATGTTTAACCAAGATGTTTACTTTTGCATCAAGAGGATGCTTTATTTATGACTCAAAGTGATATCACAAATTTGTATTATCTCCTATACAAAGTTGGGCATACTTTTTAAGTTTTTGCAGAATTTTCCAGTTCCACATGTTTAAAAAAAATTACGTACTGAAGTACGTTAGAGGTTGGTTTATTTGACATAATATAAGATAAGTTAAATAAAAATAAAAATATTATTTCGCAGACGTTTCGGAAACTCAATCTGTTTCCTATCTAATGCTAAGCTTTTTTATTTGTGTAAATTGTGTAAAATAAAAGTAGTAAAAAGCATTCAGATATAATTATTATACAAAAAATTAAAGAACTGAAATTAATTAGAGACATCCGTCAAGTATCAACTTTTTCAAGGTTACAATTAATTTCATTTATGGTTTTTATCTTTCTAATATCGTACGGCAATTGAAAAATATCATAGTGTAATACAGGAAGACTAGTAGGTAATAATGGTATTGTTATGATATCTGGAGTATTAAAATTTACTCTTGTTCAATAAACAATACAATAAGTACTTGCTCAACTTAACGTGTTCAAGTTTCAAATTGATATAGAAAAGTTATTTGAGAAAGCAAAACAGATAATTAGGAATAAATTATTTCAAAGTTTTTCAGGATGTCCTGAAACTAATGTCACATCGCTCAATATTAGATTCTCGAAATGTGAAAGGTATAACATTTTTCTGTAATAATGATTAAAAAATCAAATTTTAAAGTCAAACTTTTAATAGCGCTAACGGATTCAAAACTATTTATTGATATACTTAACTTAAACCGAAAACGCGCCGCTCCTAAACAGTTTTTTCAAAAATAAATGTTGGACGCAGTTGAGAACCTAAATAAAAAGTAGCATATGTACCTATCTTTTTTGAATTCTGAGTTACATCATAAGAAAATTTGATTCTCCTCATCTTTGGAAGGTTATAACTCCTCTAATATGCAGTATTGACCATATATTTATACATAATTTTCGTTTTGTTTTGAGCCCCTCAACTTGTTTAAATGGTAATTGTGGCATTTCATAAATTTTTTCTCTTCCTTTTCTTTTTTGGGATTTATTACCACATTTCTTGAAATTCCTATTCCATAATTCTGGAACACCCTGTATAATTTTGTGTTGAAGAAAGAAAACACTTTCAAAATAATACTGTGTGTTTCATTTAAAAAACGCAAGTTTCTTTTATCATTTATACACAATTATTTATAATGGTTTTTAATAGAATCTTAATTTGCAATTTATGTAACCAAAAGAATGATGTTTAGCAGGGTTAAATACAAAAATAATTTTGATAGTGCCACGTACCCTAAAAAAGAATCTAATCTTATTCACACAGATTCATTATTTAAGGGTACGCTACGCTTATGAAGAGCAGTAACTCCGAAACACGTGTCCGTAGCTGCATCATGTTTCTTCTTCGGGTCCTATTAAAATTCTTTAATTTATATAACGTGTTATTATGCGCTCGTATTACTAATAAAGCAACGCTCACCTATATATTTAAGTGTTTTGTATATACAGGATGTCCCAAAAATACAGGTCTCTTAATTGTGTATTCTAGAAGCAAAATTATGGTATTTGAGTCGTACATGCCTATATAACAAAATGCACTGTATATAAAGGTATAAAGTTCTTTTATATCTTCAGTACTGTTTTGGTTGACACTGATACACTGGATGTTTAAATTTTCGTTTTTTTAAATTCTTTTAAATAAATTATTCTGCTATTATCTCTTTAATTTCAAAACTCAAATTTTAACATCCCAAGACCATAAATTAAAAATTAAATAATTAGTCGAGAATAACATACACAGTAAATAAAAACGAATTAAACGAATTACAAATTATTAATAATACATACAGTGCAGCTACATTTTGTCAAATTGTCCTTAAACCGCTAAAGATATCGGAAAATTAGAGAAGTAAAAAGTAATCAAAAAGCACATATAATTTCCTCTGAGAATACATTGGATGGTCATAGGCGTCTTAAAAAAAAATTTACGTGTGTTAAAGAATAACTGACCAGGAAAATTTAAACATCCAGTGTATCAATGTCAACCAAATTAGTACTAAAGATGTAATTCAACTTTATATTATAGTGTATTAAAATTGGAAGAGATTACGCAAACTGTTCCGAAGATATTTAAAAAATTATGCTCCTCACCAGTGACATTTAGCGCCCTGTATATCAAACACGGTGCACTTTGGTATAGGTATGTATGACTCAAATGCCATAATTTTGCTTCTACAATACACCCTTAAGAGATTGATCTGTATTTTCGGGACACCCTATATATTAAATAAATACATAAGTGAATAAAAATTATATTGAGCCAATATCTCTTAAGTTTTTATTAATTTTAATATACATAAGTAGCTGCTCAGTGCTCATATCAGAGTTTGAAATGTTTCTTGGTATTTTCTGTGTTGCTTTACATGGTTGTGGCAGCAATAATCTAAATGCTCATTCTAACTTTTCGTAATCGAACAACTGTGTCCTAATTCTTATATGTCAACCCCAGAACGCAAATAAATCAAATGTTGTCACTAACTGCAAATATACCTATAAATATGAACATTGTTGCCAATCTAAAATGGATGTGATAGGAGGTGTAATAAATACACATTAAATTTTAACGGTATTAAATAGGAATTACAAATGTAATTAATATCAGTATCTGCTGAAACTCTTAATTTTTATGAGTTATTTTTACGTTTCTCTAAAAATCTACTTGATAATCTGGTAATAAAATACAACTTGGCATTTGTTAGGATTTATTGATATGCAATTTTTATCGATAAATTCAGAAATCCAACTTTACTTTTAAACCTATTCATACAAAATCCTTTCAGATGGTAATTTTGATAAAACTAAAATTCGTTTGAATTAAAAGTAGTAGTTCGTTTGAATTAAAACTCTGAAATAAATTTATTGGCTGGCAAAATTCTGTAGTGTACCTATATAAACATATATCATGATGGGTGTATTTCATGTTTAAACACGGGTACAGGTAAAACTCATAATTCTTTTCACGTGTATATTGTCTAATAATTTATTAACATTAGAGATAAATAAAATGCAGCAACCATATTATATGCAAATAATTGTAAAAATTAAAGTATCTATATTATGCAGATTAAATTTTGTATTAACAAACACTTTTCTAGAAGTAATATAAAACATAAATACACCATAGAAATTAGACAACCCCCAAATCCAGAGCCAAGCGCCTATCCGGAAGGAGATTACACATGTGATAAACGCAGACAAACATTCATTCCCACTGACATTGCCACTGCCGGTGCTGGGATTCGAACTCAGTCACGAGAGGGCAGCGTGTCCAGAAACATGCATGTCACTCAAGCTGTATCCCGCTGCGCTACCGAGTCGGTTAAATTGTCATAAGTATCTATGCTAATAGTTTAAATAAATAATCATATTACCGTGTCAAAATATATACAGGGTGGGGCAATAGTGTGTCGGATTTCGATAGTTTGAGTTCTAAGAGAAAATACGAATAAACTAAATAAAAATGTCTATAACCGGAAATTATCTTCCAATATACAGGGCGAGCCAAGACAATATTACAGAATCAAGTGCATTTTTTAAATGGAATGCTATGTAGGTATATCTATACATTTTTTGAGCCTCTTTCTAGACTCCTTTTACTCCTATATTATCAATGACTATCTTCCATTCACTTAGATGTAATGAATTTTTTTGTTGAAATAATGCCATGTGCAAATTCATATTGAAAAACTTACTACAGTCAGAATTATGATATTATAAGAAAAATATATGTGTAGACTAGTTACGAGACATGTTTTTGAAACATTTTCATTTCCGAAAAATATACAGGGTGGCCAAAAATGATTTTTGAACTTAGAACTTTTTGAAATGAATTTTCTGAAATTCTTCAAATGAAACACCGAGTGAAACACCTTGTATATTTTTCGACGATGTGATGTGAAAAAATTAAAAACGAAAAGTTTTTGTATGTACATCCCTACGTGTTTTGGAGTTATTGCTCCTCATCAGCGTAACGTCACTTAAATAATACATCTGTGTGGAATGGAGCAGAAACAATAACTCTTGAAGGTTTGAAAGGGCAGCGAGCGGAGGTCCGACTTGACACACTCGTATCGAATACGGTAGGCGAGATTAGTATTCAGATGGGGGACAATCGAAGAAGGATGCGTTCGAAAAAAAAAGTACAGAACACAATACCTATTCAATTCGTACAATCGTACTTTCTTCAATAATTATTATTCAATATTATCAATCTGTTTCGTACGACTCTAAAACTTCGTCTAAATCTGTTTTCCCTATTCATTAGGGAATAGATTTATTCAGAACGTACGTTTTATTTATATTAAAAATGGAAATTCTAGTGGGGCCTTCATATTCGTTTCAGTTTATTTATTATTGCGGAGTTAAACTTTAATAATTAAAATTATTTTTGATTGCTTGTGTGTAAAACGATCAGGTGAAGTTAATTGATAAAACCACATTATCATAACATGTTTAAATTAAAATAATTTTAAAACGTCGACAAATCTGCTGTTAATTTATTCATGGAAGGTGTACATTTTATATTCGATTTACTCATATTGTGGAATATTTGAAATACGCCTAGTGAAAATATAATTGTAAATGCACTAAATTAAAAAATGATATTCGTGAACATATTATTATTTTAGGTAACAATTGTCAAAATTAATACAAGTTGAAGAGTAACCATATAATTGTAGTATTATTATCCTTTATATATTATACATACAGCATGGGGTATATTCTCTTGCGGATATTAAAACACACGGCATTAAAAAAAAAAGGTTGTACATAAGTATTTTCATATACTGAGAAATAACTAATTCCTCTGATTGAATATCTAAAAAGGGGGAATTAATATTAACAACTTTTTCAAACCCCACGTCATGCTGAGGTACTTGCACGTTATATAATTTCCTTCCTTTTAACACTTGTGTATACAATTTATAAATTTAAAGTTTCTTTCCTACTTGTCTAGCTCAGTACTCCTTTACATAGTCAATAGTCGATTCTGGTGAATTAAAGGTATCTGTTTGGATAATGATTTGATTTCGTTTGTAATTTTTCACAAAAATTTGGCTGATGTTTTCAAATTTAGACTTGATTCGAATGAACATTACATTAATTTATTTTATTATAGTCTTTCTACTCTCATTTTAACCTTAGATACCCACATATTTTTAGAAAAGTTTGTCGCTGTTTTTATCTTGATTGGTTAAATAGTAATTTCCCGAACAAAAATAATTTTATCACATATCTCAAAAGATATTGAGTCATTTATACGAGTATTTATATTTCAATAACAACGGGTAGTTTTTAGTAAAAAAAAGATGAGGTAAGTGTTTTCTATCAGCTAGTTGAATATTTATGTAAAATATTTCATACCTTTTGCTACAAAGTAACTTATACGTACTAGTCAGATGTTATTGTCATCAAAAACTTGTGAATATCTATTTGCACATTTCGAATATCAGAAGTATATCTTTCATAATGACCAAGTCATTTCGTAGGCAATCCTTTCGTGGCAACTGAGTTAGGTGTGCAATTTTTTTTTCAGTTGATCGGTCATGTCTGAATCCATATTGTGTATCTGATAAAATTTTATAATTATATAGTTATAGTTATAGTAATCTAATGATTACGCATTCATAACATCATGCTGATAAAAAAGATAGTCACGTATCTTCTTCTAAAAAAAAGATACTGAGGCGTATTATGAAATAGAAAACCATATGCGACCACCAGAAACATTGCATTGACTAATGATAGTGAAGTGTCCATTAATTGGATTTTGTAAAGCTAAAAGCCGCAAACGAAAATGTAACAACGGAAAGAACCTATTCTCCAAGATAGCTATGAACGAAGAAAGAACCGACGAGCCCCCACCCTCATTTTTTTTGTAATTCATCCAATGATGTATTATGCTGCATTTCAAAATTATAGAGTTGTGAGTATAAAAATCTGGAGAGGCACTACCATGGGGTCATCTTCTGCCTTCAATTCTTTGACTTTTGGGTCAAGAAATTTCCAACTTTTTGGCCTTGTTTGACAGCTAAAGCTTCCAGCTAAATGATTCTCTATCAGAAACTGATATTAAGCTCATATATTATGTCAAGCAATTTTTGTTAACTGCAGGAATTTTATTGAAATGCCGTATTTATTAACGGTTTATTCTATCGTCGTAAGTGGTCTTGTGACAATATTTTGAGAGGTAGTCTTTAAAAAATCAGTCATGAATTACGGAGCTGTACCAAAAAATCTAGAGGTGTGTGTAATAAATGCCTCAACAGCAATGGAAATTGATTTTTAATAGAGTTAGCTGTGGATCCCTGAGATATGTAAAAATATTTATTAGTTTTTATCTAGACTAGATAAATTAATTTTGCCAATAAATTCTCTGTTTGATATTTAAGACGCATAGGACTTCGGTGTATTGTACTGCAAGACAAAGCAGACCTTCGAATATAATATATAAGATTACGCGTTCAGTAGAAAATAAAAGATGAGCAATTTCGAATTCCGCCAAATAGGAATAACCTCCATATGCCTCGGGAGTTATGTAACGTAGAGCAAACGTGGAATCATAATTCCAAATGGTCAATTTTCTTTTGTAAAATATCCTCCCAGATAACTTGGACGTTAAGTCGAAGTTGGTATAAATTCCTGATGAATGGAAGTTAATTTGATATCATAATGTATTATTCTAAAATGTAGGTTATTTGAGGCAATTTTATTTTACCGTGTTTTTTAACCAGTAGAAGTTTTTAATTTAATAAAATTTCTTCAAATACCATTAATTTCAGTAAAACAAACATAAATCGTAATATTTTAATATTTGTATTTGGTTGATAAGTTGTAATATTTGTTTAATTTTAAATGTTTATATCTTCCAACATTCCTATTTATTTTTGTATTCTATAGGTTTCATTAATAATGTAGTTTCATAACGTCTGATACAGTGCTATATTATTATTTTTTTGAATCACTTATTTAACGTCGGCCTATTTCCACTACCAGGGCCAATCATCGACAGTAGGAGACGAGCAAGGAGTAGAACAACAATTTTTATTGGTATTGGTATTCAATTTTGAACTAATAATTTTTAGAAAAAGCACTTAAATTTAAAGATCACAATAACGTGGTTGTTTGCTCACTTTAATTAAAATTAACAGATATACAAGTACATATACAGTGACCACGTAAAGGTTGGAATAAATTCCGTAAAATCGTTACAAAGCAAGTGACAAAAATTCGCTCAGACACGTCGACTTTTAAATTCATTTCTCAATTTGTTCATTAAAAAAAATGTTTACAAACTTTTTTAAAAAGTTATGACGTCATCGGCAATTTTTTTAAATGGCAACCCCCAATTTTAAAAATGTCATTTGAAAGAGTACATTTTTCTGCATACAATACGTTAATTTCTATGGCATGTTGCATGACGAATTCTATAATTAATTGTCGAAAAAAATAGAAATGTGAATCAATTTGTAAATTGTAAACAGAGAAAGAACGAATTTATTTTCGAATATCTCTGCAAATACCCATTATTTGCCTCATCCTATTATTCAGGTGATACCACTTAATTATTTGTCTTTTTTGTTACAAATTATAGAATTAATTTTCTTTTGGAAATGATTTGCCTCTATTAAATTCAACCGTATTATATTTCAGAGGAAAATGAATAATAGCCACTGGCTCTACGCTTTCCCCATTACACGTTGCCCAGCGAATCGTCGTATTTTGATCCGATTCATATTCGTAAAGAACTATTGGGACGAATCGCTCTATTGTGTAGTGCTCTCTCTTATACTATGTAGGTTTCACACAAATATTAGTCTATTTGGAAAGTAGACTTCTATAGGTACCTTAAAACTGATAATAAAATTTTATGTTTTATGGTATCAAAGCCCCTTGAATAACCAAGTATTATCAACAAAGTTAAAGTATCTTTATCAGTTGTCTCAAAAATACTTTCCGAGATTTTTAAAATTTTTAAATGTACAACTTTACTGTGACCAAACCTATAGCTCGATTATTATCTCGATAGCTCTTTTCAAAATGTTCGAAAATGCTCAGAGAATATATGTAAATTCGGAGGATCGTATACTTTAGGTAAAGATATCACTTGAATTTTTCTTCAATTGATTCTCCGGAGCTAGATTGCAGCTTAAACATTTTGTCAAAAGAGCTAGACAATAAATAGAGAAAAATTAGATAATCGGCAATAATATATATCTATTACTAAATGAAGATAAATGTGTATCAAACTATTCTGTAGGTGTACATGCTAAAAGAAGAACTTAGCAACATGAACAACTAATCTGATCAACATTTCTGTGAACGTAGTATCTATGTTTCTGAATTAAACATTCAAATAGTGTAATTTCACGAATTATACAAATCAAAAGGACTCTTAGCACTGAAAAAGGAAACAGATTAAGCTTCAGAAACGTCTGCTAAATATCATTAATTTTATATTATTTATATTTTATGCCAAAAAATCAACCTTTTACTGTTCCTCGACTTAAATTCACAGGCGTAACAGTTATTAAGGCATCAAGGGCATAAGGATAATAATTCACTTAGTCGGCAGTGTACTTTACTAAAATTTAAGAAACAAACATAATTTATATTTGCATGTTCAGAAATGGAACATCAATAATTATACTAGATATTTTTGTTATTATTGGGCCAGTATAAGGCTTAAATAAGGTTGTTTATAGACAACAATTCTCGAATAAAGAGAGGTTGAGGCAGAGTTTATAAGAAAGCATAAAAATGTAGGGCGGCATTATAAAAATGAAATTTGTTTGATATGGTTACATGATAGTTTATATTGTATATTGTAAATTGACAGCTTAATTGCAAAATGTAAGTTCAAATAAATAACTTTATTGGCGAGACTTCTTGTCCTCCTGATGAGCTGGTAATAGCGAAAGACTATGTAAGTGCATCTTCTTGGGGACATAGTTTTTTAATTGGTGACCACAATGAATGAATTTTGTGATGAGTTAAAAAAAAAGTTTACAATAATTTATTAATAGACGTTTTGAATTTTGTAATTTTTAATCCAATTTTTATCATCTATTAAAGAAAGTCTTATAAATTTAATAATTGTATGTTTAGAGATGAAACATCAATATAAGTATATCAAATTGGCTATGTTTGTTATTATTATGCTTGTATAAAACCTAAATAAAATCATTTATAAACAATGCATCTCAAGCAAAGAAAGAGAATTATTGTAAAAAACGTGAATTATATTGTGTTCGATTTTAATTTCATTAAGTATAATTTATTTCATTATACGTTATACAAAAGTATTATTTTTACTTACATATTATCTTCTAATACATAGTTCGTCATTATGTATGTACTTTCATTACTAGAATGTATATTTTCATCAGACATAAATTTAAATTGTCGATATTGCTCCAGATTGCTGCATCTGTAACGAGCATCTCACTGCAATACAATTATTAAGTGTAGTACGCCAAATAAGCTTCATTACTTCGTAATTTACTCGAATGAGATATAAATCAAGGACTCACAATGGCTGTTGTTCTTCAAGACATTTATAAGACAATTACTGAGTGGGAGGTGAGGTGAAATATATTCTCTCATGACAAATTTCGTTGTGATATTATACAGTAAATCATTTTCAGTTGCTGGTTGACGCATCGTGTTTTGTTCCGAAATACTGATTTATTACTGCTGTATAATTTTAAAGGTACATATACGAGAACTTACACATCTAAACAATTTATACAGTGATCTATATGTATACACTGTGTTTCCAATTTGCAGTCGAGAAATTCAATAACTACCTATTTTTTTATGAAAAATAGTTCACATTGTCTGGCGAAAAATTACACCAAATACAAACTTCTACAATCGTAGTTTTACGAAGATTTTTCTTGGCACCATTTTGTACCACAACTAATTACCTTGAGAGCGTTACTACTCTATACTCTAAATATGTACGTCTAAATATGTACGTCTTTATACAATCTTTTTTCTTTCTGTATTGACTTATTCTATCCAATTTGTAACTATTGGCCTTAAGAATGAATAAATTTATTATTATTATTATTATTATTATTACTAGATAGTTTCAGTGCCAAAAACATCAGTTTTTTTTTGTTATTAAAGTAAAAAATAATAATGAAAATTATTAGCTAAAAGTCAACAAGTAAGTCAGAACGCCAAGCCACCTCGAAAGTGTGAAAACAAATATTTTTCATGTTTATCCTTGAATATCTCAACCTATTTTGATATAAACTCAAGGGAATTATATATTTTTGAAATCAGCTCAAAGTGTACTACAAACCTGTCAAGAAATATACAGGGTATTTTCCATTAAAAAAAACAACTTTTTTTTCACCACTCTGTATGTATTGGCCCTAGGTAATATCGAATATAATATTTGAAAAACTCGGAAAATTTCTGATAAGGCTACATTTTAAAATTTTAAAATATCTTTACAAATAAGGAAATTAGACTTTTAACATGCACCCTGTACATAAAATATGCAATAAATTCATTATTTCTGAGTACGAAAATGTCTTGGAAATATCCTTAGTTCCTCTACTTTGATTTAAAATTAATCGTCAATTGACGCCAGCCCTGACCCATTTTCGATATCTCTCCTGGGCGGAGCGCGGCATCTTTAAAGTTTTTTTTGTGTGATTTTTTCAACCAACAATTATTATATCGTTAAGTATACATGATTGTAACAAATTTAAGAATTGATTGCAGTTTTTGCACAGGCTATTCTGAATCTAGAAAATAGTTTCCAGTTGCGTACTCCAAACTCGGAAATGAGTAACAAACATAGTTAAAAAACCTACTTTTATCTCGGGACTCAAATACCTACTATGAATAATATAATTATTTATTTCCTTTTTGTTGTCAATTAAGGTAAATTCTATTATGTTTTTACTTCTGTAGACTAGTGTACAAGTCACGTAATAATAATATGCATCTATTGCTGAGTTGAAACAATATTTTGCGACTATAGTTGATGTGTGTGAAATTTTAAAACAAAATAACCGAAAACCATCTGACTCGTAGAAACGTTGTATGTGAAACCAGTCCACATTGCAAATAAATGGAAGCTTGCCAGGTTTAGTTATTTTGCTATGAGACAAAATAGTCACTTTGTTATTCTAGTCGCTGTTCTAGTAACGCATATACCAAAAATTTTAAAATTTATTATTCCAAAGACGAACAAATTTAAGTACGATATTACGTTAATTGAACTCGTTGAGAGAAAACATTGTTTGTGAAATAACGCTGTAGACTACTTCAAAGACAAAACTGAAAAACAAAAGGTATGAAAAGAAATCTATGCAATAAAATACAACACAATAATATAAGTATCTGCATCGCAGTGTTTTTAAAACTAGACAGTCAATAACAGCGTATTTGTGAAACCATGTATTAAACTTGGGTTGCTAAAATATGATTTCTTATTTTTTAATAAATTAACAAAAAATATGATTTTCTTACGACATTCATTTAAAACAAACTTGCTCTTACACTAATGGATACATCATTTCACGAGTGCTGTGCAAATTTGTTAAAACTTCTTATTAACTTTTAACTAGAATCTAACAGATTTTATAAATGAATTTATTCGTAGTATTTTCCTTGGTATATTCACGAAGAGAAATTTCTAATGTATTAAATTCTTAAAGTTAATAAATAGACTTACAAATAAAACTTTGAGAGGAAAATTCTCGGGGAAATAGTACTTTATTTAATGGATCTCTTAATTATGTAAATCATAATAAATCGAAAAGAACATTCTACGAAATACACTATATAATACTTCACTACTTCCTATCTTAATTGTACTAATTCCAAGTATAAATATACTTGATATAAGGTAGTGGCGGTAGATATGGCCCGGACGGTCATATGGCCCAATGCCTTTAAATTTTAAACTAACCGCCTCAAACCCAACTTTTTGACGTTCACAGTTTCTTTCAATACGTTTAAGCGTCCTCTGTAAATAACAAGCCAAACTTCCGGCAATATCGGCAATACCGGCTAGTTTACATTATGGTGTCACAACATGTGTTCGAATAATAAAGTTTAATGAAAGTGTTTTGGTGAAATCATCGGGAAACATTGAAAAGCAAACCTAAATTTTGGAGCATCGACACTCTAAGTTACGTGTTACATAGTGACATATTTATTTTACTTTACACAAATTTTGTGGAAGATGTTTTTCTTGTTGCTCATAATGTGCACTACTCAACTGGTCATATGGCCCATGTATTTATTTCGTAACATTGTTTAAGTATTTTATCTTGATAGAAAATCTACTTACTTTACATTAGTGGAAAAAATTATTTTGCATTTTTTTAGAGCTCAGATTTATGTTAATTCTGTAAGTGCCATATTTTCAGATGGGTTTGATGATATGGCCCATTGACTTTTTCTACAATTTTATTTTTTATTTTTAAATTTGCAATCTTTTTTTTTTTTTTTTTAGTTGTCAGTCTATTTGTCTATTATGTCTAAGCTCAATTTTCTTAATGAACTGTTCAATTAAAATTAATTTTTCTAGGGCCTACACTCCAACCCTGGTTGCATTTAAAAAAAAATTTTTTTGTTTGTTTTACGTTTAATTTTTACAAAGTTTATTTTTTTTCCTGAAAGCGAATGTGTTTAAGCTTAAGTTCCTGTAAGCATTGTTATATTTTTAAATAAAGTTTTCGAGAAAAATAATATTTTCTTTAAGTGGGCCATATATGCCGCCACTACCTTATATTTCAACGGAACTTAAAAAATTAAATAACTATCCTGTCAGGGGACAGCAGCTTAGCGAATTCACGTCGCATTATACCAAATTTTTCATTATATATTATTCCCAAGAAGTTATTCAGACTCCACTATAAAATGTAGGACCGGTTTCCCTTACTCAAACTAATTTAGATTCCGTAGATTTCAAAGGGGTTGATTCGGTAAGTTGGAAAGCCGTTAATTTATAATCACGTATAATCATTATTTATATATGTATATTTTAAGACCATGCTTTCAAAGAAAATCAATTACAACTTCTGAGTGTATCATTATGGACCAGCGCTAAATTGTAAAACATAATTTACATGAATATTTCGGAAATACAATATTGGTAGATACGGTGTTAAAATACCTTAGTTCTTAAATAAATTAATTTGTGTTCTGGTAATATCTATTTATATAGGTAATATGTTTATTGCTTATGCTACCCGAAAATCAGTCAGTCCTAGATCTGCCAAGTTACCTTGGTGGAAAATTATCTTAGGCCATATACCTTGGCCTCGCAAATAACAATTACTATCTATGCGTCTAATATAACTTAATCAAACCTAATTACGATGCAAATTCATCTAAAACTATTTCTCTATAACATCTGCATTCGCAACTTGAAATGGAAAACACCCATTCTCAATACAAATTCTTTTAATTTCACATCATGTCAAAACTAAGCTAAGGGCTCAGATGTATATAGCTATTGTCATGTATTTTGAATAAATAAAATAAATTAAATACTTTTTAAAAATTAAATGAATATAAAAATTTGTCAAAATAAAACTTTCCTATGAATTCAAAATCAGCGAAAGACTTACGTAAGGAAACTGAATAACTATCTTTAGAGGATACCAGTTTTGGGAAACATATCTTCTTATTGCAAACACCTGTAACTGGACAGCAATGAGATAACTCACATAAATGAGGCTCGTCCAATCTAAAATAAAGAAAAAACCACAAAATTCATTAATAAAATAATTTTAACTAAAGCAAATGTATTCTTTTATAGTTTAATAAGTAATCAGTAACAAACTAGTAGTGATTCATAAACAGTGAACAAAGCTCTAATTTTATCTAGCGAGAAATCAATCATAGGGACACGTAGTTTAGGTAGATGTAACCTAATTAGCATAATGTTTCATGCAAAACCAATAGTCTAATGTCAGATGGCTAGACACATTGTAAATTCAGACTCTAAGAAATAACATTGAAGTGAATTTTAAAACGCAGTGCACAATTTTATTGTTGAAATTTACGTATGAGGAATCAGTTCTAACGAAATATATCGAGGTTATGTGTCCATGATGCTAAAAATAAGAACATTTCTACAAAATAATTTTGAATAAGGCAAATATTTGGGCAAATACACACCAAGATGACATATTCCTATCTAGAGTCCTTTGACGAAGGAGATTTTCTGGCAGTACCTTGGAAACATAAATAAAAAAGAGTTGTTATTGGGTAAGCCACGTCGCTCCTAAAAAAGGAATAAAAATTTAAAGGAAATCGTGCAGAATATATAAAACAACAATTCATAAGCCGAGGTATGTTCATACCATTTATATTGAACGAGATAATGTGCCGATATTCCCAGGACTTATTAAAATAAACAATGAAAATATCAGGTACCCACATAGTTTGTAATTTCGAATGAGTATCCACAGCTGACTGGTTTCTTTGTAGTATAGTTGGACACTCTAGAACAATCCACTTCCAGCAGCCATTTTAGTTTCAATGTCACTGAGCTGATAAATTCAAACCTGTGCGAATACTATTACAAAGCACGGATTATATCAAAGATAGAAACTCATTTCTCTTCCTTTTCTTTTTTGGGATTTATTACCCCATTCCTTGAGATTCCTATCCAAAAAAATTCGATTTATCTAAAAAATATTCAAATTAACCAGTTTAAAACTGGGAAATAACCTCTACGCCTTTGACGGAATGTCAGAGGATCAGTTAGAGGGTGTTTTTTGACAACTAATATTCATAAACTCATATTTATAAAAATTACTAAAAATATTTGACTTTTATGTTTAATTAAAATGATAACACCATTTGTGAAAGAGATTAAATGTAGTCTTAAGTTATCGTAGGTTCTTAGTTTATTTATTAATCAATTTAATTTGTCTTTGTCGATAATTCATTGAATAAACGCTGTTAAGTTAAGAGACATCTATGTTTGATCAGTAGTATTCAAGTTTTATGCATCACTACTTTATATCTATAGTATTATTTCACTGACAAAGGTGACATCTGTGTTCCAAAGACCACAGGTGTACATGATCGCTGTTTTAACCATTCAGGCAGAAATAATACAGGCCACTGCACATTTGGCAGGACCTATATTTGAAAACAAACAACAGTAAAGTCAATGAACATAATTTGAATTAAATAAATCTTTATTGAATCAAAATTTAACAAAATATCGAATAAGGTAACTTTCCTCTACTAGAAGATCCCTGGAACGCCCTAGAAATAAAAAAGTAGGAATTTGCAGCAAACCCAACAGTAAGTCGTTCGCCTGAAGTACACACGGTCGTTTATAGAAATAGCAGTTGGAGATTTCACCAGGGGCGAACAAATTCGTAGGACTGTAAATGTAATGTGGGTGGATAATTAAAGGCAATAAGTAAAACAAATAAAAGAAATTTGATTCTAAAATTAACTTAAATTAGAATATCTCCTAAATTAAATAATAAAAATAAATATATATAAATTAATTTAAAATTCCAATAATAATTATATACATAAAACTCAATATAAATCTCATCTGCCCCTATTACATTACAACTAATTGGCGCTCAACGTGGGGCGAGAAAAATAAAGGATTAAATTAAATAATTAAAATAAATTAAATAGAAATAGCACCTATTACATTACACTATCGACCTATCTTAATATTACACACATTGGAATGTCTCATGAATTAACTACCTTAGTTATGTTATTCAAATTACCTTGTAGATACGTACACTCAGATATGATTCTTGTGGATGCTTTACTCGCGTATTCAATTAACTCACTATTCGCGATAGATTGGTCCTTCATGTTATTTTCTAATAAAACCATTGAAACTAAATTATCC
The DNA here is from genome assembly GCA_963680705.1 of Rhagium mordax. Classification (NCBI taxonomy): domain Eukaryota; kingdom Metazoa; phylum Arthropoda; class Insecta; order Coleoptera; family Cerambycidae; genus Rhagium; species Rhagium mordax. The sequence continues at coordinate 69,118,804 of OY796657.1, forward strand.
CTGTTTAGTTAGATCGTCTATACTATAAAGCCTCCACGATTTATTTCAAGGTTCTACCATGTGGTACCGATTTATGTTCTAGGGTCACGGTATTTTATTAACTACACTAGAGATTTTTAACTACAAGAAACCATACCGAGTATTATCCCCATCTGGTTTACATGCGATGTACATTTGTTATAATTTTGATATGAGTTTTCCAATGACAGTGCGAAATTAATATTATTGTTCAAGTTTGAAAGGCACTTATTGTATGTATACGACACTTATCTAAAGTTATAAAACTAAACCTATAATGAAAGTTAGCAGTCAGTGGTCAAGCAACACCATAAATTCATACAATAGTAATGCGAATTTATGGGCACGTTGTCAGAAAAATCTGTTAATGATTTCTATATAGTGCTTTTCTTTTCTTGACCGTTGGTATCAATTAATTTGATGTGTATTTTCCTAGGTTTTCGGTCATGTGGTAAAATAAAAAACTATTTTCTGACGTTTCGGTTTTATTAAACCATCTTCAGAGAACTAGATAGAGAACTTACTTTAAAAAATTATTTATAATGAATTCACAGAATATACTTACAATTTAGGTGGTAAAAATTATATAATAATTAATATTAGATACATTTTTATGTCTGTTATGGTTGAGATCGTAAAAGGAACTAAATGCTAAACTATTTTGTGCCTGGTGTTTTGAGATGTTTATGCTATCCTTGATAAGGTGTAATTTATGAGATTATTGGTACTTAACTAGAGTGAGTGACATGAATTTAATGTTTGGGCTATTTACAATTAATTTGTTTTGTTGATGGAAAGATGTAAACATTTTTTTTTTATATTTATTATTAATTTTTATTTGTCAATTATTATTATTACCCCTTTTTAGTTTATTTTAATAAATTAAAATAAGTTTCGCTTAAATTTTCTATGTCAGTGCGGTTGTTTATTCTGCCCTACTAAGAAAGACCCCCGTATCTCCATAAATTTCGTAAATGGGGATATTTGCACCAGACAACTAATCGTGATTTATACAGTATATTTACATAGAAAAAAACCTGCATTTTACATTTTTAAATATTTTATGAAGGAAAATAGTTTCCCCGTAAACGCCAAAAATAGCCTTTTCGCTTAGTATAAACCCCGTATATTATGTTTTTTTAGCAAAAACCTGGTATGTAGTGAGCAGATATGGGCTTTTAACGAAGGAAAATTAACATGCCAGGTTTTGTCCAAGGAATACGGCAAGACCGCAATCGGCACTGTCGATGCCAGGTTGTTAGGTACATAAAGTTTTTTTAAAGGTAAATAAAAAAAAATGTGTTTTTTTATGCATTATATTCCTAAGAAACAATATTAAAATATATAAAATGTTAATCTCTAGGCCCAGGCTATAAAATTCATAATAATTACATAGTAAAAACCAAGCTTAAGCCAAATTTTTATTATACGGGGTTTTAACTAATTAATTTTAGTATAATGCTTTGCTTCCTTACCCCGTATGTAGCATAACTAATAGCCATGGCCTAGTTTTGCAGTTTTTTTTCTTAAATAAGTTTGCTATGGCCTTACAAATCATATCTTGAATGATTTTTTTTTTGTTAGTCAAGCAAAAACATAACGGCACAAACAGAAATCTTTAAACGCGGTTTTCTCAAAACTTGTTCTATTGCGTTGTTATGTCTTTTAATTTGTAACATTTCATGTATAGTTCGTCGGTGGTAGTTTGGTTCTTTATTTAAAATTTGTATATTGTTAAAGTTAAAGTTATGGTTTTGTTCTAGAGCGTGTTTTGTTAGTGCTGTCGAATTTTGGTTGAGTGTTTTTATATTATATTTGTGGGTGTATATTCTTTTAATAATTTTTTAAAGTAAGTTCTCTATCTAGGTTCTCTGAAGATGGTTTAATAAAACCGAAACGTCAGAAAATAGTTTTTTATTTTACCACATGACCGAAAACCTAGGAAAATACACATCAAATTAGTTAATGATTTCAGCAACATGCTGTCAATTAGTCAACGATTAGTACCAATACAATGAATTCCATTGTGATTGTATTGACAAAAGCATTGACTTCGACGTGCAACAAAAGTTCGTAATTCTTCAACAAACGAGTGTCAGCCTAAAGATCTAAAGTAAGACACGATGAAACATACAAATAATATTATAGATAGGCCTTCTGAATTTTTTTGTCTACTATAACACCAAATCCAATCCAGCACAAAGTAACAGTTTAACTCCAGGGATTCGAAAATGTTGAAAACAATGCTAGTAACAAATGTAAATTAGTCCCATGGTCAGGCAGCAATATCTAAAATTGCTTAGCCAATAAAAATAAAAAGCGGTTGCACCAGGTGATTGTGATTAATAAGAATCGCAGTTAGTGGGCGATCTCATGGCAACAAATCTGGATATTTTCCTTCAAAGAATTTCTGAGGCGAAGCCTTCTACCGACCCATTGAATTACGTAACTTCAAATTTACTAAGCGACCGTGAACTAAATTAAAGTTGTTCATCAAATAGCTGGTAAACCAAATAAACTAAGTTATACTTTTCTTTGAACCTGTCGCAAGGAGAATAATTGCGATAACAAATTAATTATTAAATTATGTTATTCATTGAGAACTGCTCTTTAAATCTACCTACCGGAAAACAAAGTCAAGGATCTAAATTCAGGTAAAGAGCTCTATCACTTGAGATCCTACCACCATACGAAACATTTCAAAAGGTCATAATGAAGAAGATTTTGCGACAATTTTGCGATCAGCAGGATTTTATTATTATAATACGAATTACACAGTTATCAATAAACGTCTTCCAGTGATGCGACCAATCATTGATTTTGTTAAGTACAATTCTGGTATGCCTGAATATAATTAATTAAATCTGATAGTAAAAGAGCATCACAAGAAGTGGAACTGTACATACGCTTAAGGAAAGTACGCTTAAATTTATAACATCTATATGCACATAGATAGAGCCAATGTATGTATCGTAAATATGCCACGCTTGTATTTTATTATCAACTCAAAATTCATAAAGATCAGATGTTTGACAATGGACTGTTATATTACAGAAGAACTATTACTATTAGCGTTAAGTGACAATTAATTCGCTAAAAAACTGGTGTGTAGATTCTAATAAGATAGAATCATTACTAAAACATTCCTTCAAATTTAATTAGAAATTGATGTCGTTACGTGATAATTTTTTTAGCAGAAAAAAAAAGGTCCATATAAATTTTGATAAATGTCGCATTTACACCATAAGGGTCATTAGGTTTTTATTTCATATTATTTATTATTGCGAATAGCAAGATACAGAGCAAATGCAGATTCATAATATATACCGGTGTTAATTCAAATTATTGAATAGAAGTGAACCAAGAACACAACTGGAGGAAGTGGTATATTCGTCATGTTGATATGAAGTAAATAATAAAGTTCTAAGATTCGTGATTCAGATGATTATCAATTTCCTCTGGACCTCTTCTGAGATGCAATCGAACAGACCGTCATCAACACACAGTTATACAAGGTAAAACAAATATGTAAGGCGGAATATCTTTAAGTATCTACGCTCTAATACCAAGTTCTAAAGACATCTCTACAGAAGAATGACCTAGAGACATAAACAACACCATCACCAAGAGTCTATAGTATTCCTTATTCAGTGGACACTGGACAGGCTTACTTCGGGGATATTAAGATGAATATTAACACCAGGCTTAAACAACATATCTGTCACACAAAAAACGAAAACAACACGAAATCTGCGGTTGTGAAACCCTCAAAGGAAACCGGAAGCTGAATAATATTCGACGAAACTAAGAGATTAGGGAGAAACCATAGAAATGTACAAAACTAAATAATATCAACAGTGATATAGGCCTACGAGTACAACTTCTACCGATGACGTGAAAATCACTCTCTAAGTCCATCAGGGTAATCATATTATTTTATTGGTCGGTTATATTTTTTGTAATTAGGCATTAGCACCAAGCAAATTATATAACTTTGTGTGGCAATGTGACCGGATGGAAAATCATTGCACATGATTGGCAAAACCATTCATTGAATAAAACTGAAATGATGTCTAAATAGCACAGTGGCTTTACAAACAGTCATGTTTGCTATTGGCTATTGTTAATTAAATCATCACATGAAAATTTCCAATAGGGCATGAATTTGGAATTATAGATACAAAAATAAGACAGTAGATAATAGAACTGTAACTGGATAAGAGCACTAGCAACAACTTGAAGAATGTCAGGCGTCGACGATAGTATTTGTAGAATTTGAAGTAAAGTTTGTAGTTGCGTCAAGGTGAAATTATAGTATCGTATAATGGCATTCTTGACACACATAATATAATACGTAGACTTGGTAAACTATGTGTTCAAAAACAATTTACATAATGTTCTCTTTCAATAAAATCAAATTAGGTAAACATAATTGACAAAAAAATCACATCTAACTAGAAAATACAAAGAAAAAAGTATGTTTGGTAAAATTTTGTGATATAATTTCTAAATCAATACTGTTTTGAGGATAATTTTGTTTCAACCACAAGAGGTTGTTTTTTTCATTTTGAGGGAGACATTGGACGTACCTATATTGTGTATGAGTAAATGGGGCGAAAACCATTTAGTAGGTATTGAAGTTTATTTAGACACTGAAAATTACTAGAGGAAATTTTTATCGGCCAATGATTATTTACATCTTCGTATGTGAGTATTTCTGATTTCAAAAATGCAAAAAAAAACTTTTATAGAAACAAATTTTTTATAGCATCAAAAATAAAGAAGTTATTAGGGGTGGTCATTTTCGTTGGATATCCCTGTACGTCACATCATCCACTACCTACCCCAGTAAATGAATAATCGGACAAAGCAGTCATTTTTTAAATAAATTATTCTCAAACTTATTATGTAAATATTGATAGGCTTATTAATAAAATGATATTCACTGCATGCACAAAAAGAACAGTGCAAATAATTGCAATGGCATAAAATAAATTGATAAGAAATTGGGTATGTCCAAATATTATTCAGTAAATAAATTAGCAACTTTTACGGAAAAATACACAATTAGAGGAAAGTACTAAATTAAATTAAGAAATAATAATATGAGTTTGTCATATTTGACTTGCCAGCTTTTCTATCATTTTTTAACCATTTGTTAGCTTTAATTTGGACTATTCTACGATTCGTCAAAATCTGCATCAGCGCCTCGTATAAAGTCCAATGTGAGACCGAGTTCATCTGCGACTCTTCATATTACCGTAAACTGAGACACCTCTCGAGAAGAACGCAAGAAAATTATCTAGAGCCACTCCCATATCCCGCAGGTTAATCAATGTAGATTTCAGAGTCGTGTGACAGCCAACAACTTTTATTACCATTATTATAATTTTTCGGATAAACCGATGCTAGACTGTTACCCTCCGAAGTTTATTATTATTATTTCGATACATGCTGCATCGTCACAAATGCATTTTTTCAAATTTCTATCTTCAAACTAAATAAAGTTTAAAGGACGAGTAGTAAAATTTTAAAATATTTTAAGAATGCACAAAGTTTCGTGTTGATTAAGCTTTTCTACGAGAAGTTCTTGTAACAATTTTATAAAGATTTATGACAGCCACTTTGTGACTGTATAGTGCATTGGCTCTAACAAAAAGAAAATGAAGCACTTGATATAGTCCGTTTTATATGTTAATTCTGTTACTATGCATAACACACAAAAAGGAACTTTTAAAATTCACTGCTCACTGCAGTGATTTATAAGTAAAAGTAGCTGAATAATGGTAAGTCGTTCTTCAAGAAGAAGGCCCATGGCATTTCATTTTCATTAAATCAAACAATATTTTATAAACCTTTTCTTTGGACGGCTGTGGAAGACGTCTAAGACAAATTCGGTCACTTTCGGGTACGCTCTGAATACATTTGGAAGTTAGAGATCACATTTATAAAAGACTTTACCCTCTGTCAAAGAATTCGTACCATTTAGATAGAGAAGTTTGTGTGGTAGGCCTGGATATTATGCAATTAATATCATTCGGGATTGCGGTTTTATAGGCGTATAAATAATATTTATTAATGGAGAATTATCTGTTCTTCTTGGAACATTCCGCAAGCACTTTTTGAGTTTATTTTTCTCAATTATAATAATTTTCATCCTCTTATTATCGATTTGTTTTGATCACAATTATTTCAACTTATTCAAATAACACGTTTAGAAAAACTTCGTGGATTGAAGAATAATAACAAAATCAATAATAACTTCACATATTATGTCAATACTAAAATATTAGACAAGACAATCAAGATATCAATAAAATTTCTAAGCTACTCACAATTTGGTTTTCGTCAAAAACGTTCTACTACGCATGCAGCTTTTAAAGTTGTGAGCGACATAGTCGAGGGTCTTGAGCAGGGTATTAGTCGGAGAGCAGCCAATCTGTAGGAAGCATTTTAAAAGTAGTCTATACAACTCGCGAACACCCACCTAAAAAAACAGACGATATCATGTAAAATGACCTACTACATTTGATTTTTGAGTTCGCCCGTTAATTTGAGATTGCCAAATCGGTCAATTCGCAAATTAAAAAAAAAAAAATTAAAATTAGGTGTTAATTTTTATTTTGCACATAACACATCATATCTTTTTTATTTGAATTCCGATTTAGACCAATATTTTACACATTATACCTCCAATATTCTTGAACAGGCCGCCGGCAAAAAAAATAGTGTAGGTAATTATGTAGTGGCTAAAAAAAATATAATTCCCTTCTATTGTCGCGGATTTTTAAAATTTGCAATGAAAAATACTCGATCTTGGTAACTTTTTTATTTTCAAAGATGGAGTTATAGTATAATCGAGAAAAATGTTTTTTATAAAAAGTTTTTTTTGAAATTTGGCTCATGTAACGAGATAATACTTATCAAACAATGGCGCTGTTGAATTCTGCCGCGCAACTTGTCCACATAGCATAATATCTTCTGTTAACGTCGCCCAGCTGTCGTGTCTGTTAAGCGATCAAGAGAGTCTAAAGATTATTTATTTGCAATCAAATATTAGAAAACTATGTAGATTTCGAAATATTCACATTAAAAAATATATTTTTATTAATCATAACAACAAGTGGGTAATAATAATAATAATAATAATAATAATAATAATAATAATAATAATAAGTTGATTGGGTCGGGAAAGCTAAGCGGCGCGTACAGAAGATCGAAGCTAAAATTCGATCAGCAAGGCAACACGCTTCTCGAATCCAGAGTGTGGTGGATTATATAGTCGCAGGTAGACCATTTACACCGAAGGTCCGGCGAGTGGCAGCCGGACTGAGACGCCAACACCACACTCTAAATCGCACAGTGCTGCAGACCATCAAGCAGCACTGTCTAGATAGGATTCGAGCGCTTATGGCTATTAAGAAAACTTTGGTCAGGCGAATGCGGAGTTTGGAACAAAACAAATTGTTTCAAACAAACCCGTCTCGCCTGTTCCAAGAGCCACAGCGTGTTGTCGAAAATCCGCCAACTGTTGATAATGTCGAAGCCTTCTGGAAAGGAATCTACGAAGTCGCGAGTCCATTCGATAATGACACTCCAGCTATAGCACACTTCGAGGCTCTCTGTCGTAGAGTCTTAGAAGAGCCAGACGAAGTGTGCCCGGCAATCAGTACGGAAGAGGTTCAACAAGCACTTGTTGGAACCAAGAACTTCGCTGCCCCGGGTCCAGATGGTATAAACAACTGGTGGTGGAAGAAGTTTCCTTCCACCCACCGCCATCTGGCCCGAGTTTTCAACTCATGGTTGAACGAGGGGCAGCAAATTCCGGACTGGTTTGTCGAGGGGCGAACTGTGCTAATCCCCAAAAAGGGGGATCTGTCTGACCCAAAAAATTATAGGCCGATTACCTGCCTCAACGCCTGCTACAAGTTATTTACTCGTATCTTGTATACCAGGATGTTGAGGTCTGTTGATCCGGTCTACCAACAGATAAACGAACAGCGTGGTGCCAAGAAGGGCCTGGCAGGTTGCAAGGAAAACCTGCTGATAGACCGCTGTATTACACAGGATTCTGTGCAGTACAAGCGGAATCTGTCAATGGCCTGGATTGATTATCGCAAGGCATTTGATACAACATCCCACGAGCTTTTGTTACACTTGCTCGGATGTCTTGCGGTACCAGCACCACTAGTGAGATGCATTGAACAACTGTTGCCGCTTTGGAGAACTCGCTTCACCATAACATCCGGTGCCGAGCGAGTTTCGACAGAGTTGGTGACATTTAAGAGAGGAGTGTTTCAGGGTGACTCTTTGAGTCCGCTCCTCTTCTGCATCTCACTGCTGCCGCTATCTGTTGGACTCCGCCAAACCCGCGGGTATCAGTGTGGGCCACCCAGCAACCGGAGGCATAAGGTCACCCATCTATTCTATATGGATGACCTTAAACTCTATACCTCCGGAGAGCGAGAACTTCAAAATGCTCTCAGGGTGGTCGAGGAATACACGCGGGCAATTGGAATGAATGGAGTTTGGGTTGGACAAATGCGCAGTCGTTCACCTCAAGAGAGGACGATGCGGGGATTTCCACGAAGATGCGCAGCTCGCAGACGGAAGCATCCTACGACATTTGGATGCCGGAGAGACCTACACATACCTGGGTGTGGAACAATGTCACATCCAGGATGTGAACCAAATAAAGGATTCTCTCCGTGGCAAGTACAGACACCGACTCCGAAAGATTTGGTCTTCTGAACTTTCGGGGAAGAACAAGGTGTCTGCCACTAATATGCTTGCCGTTCCGATTCTGCTCTACTCCTTTGGAGTAGTTAAATGGCGAGTAGATGAGCTGCGCCAATTGGACAGGGATACCCGCAAAATGATGAATATCCATAGGAGTATTCATCCTAGATCGTCCGTTCCTCGTGTGTACCTCCCACGTCAACGGGGGGGCCGAGGACTCTTGAGTCTGGAGTGTATGCATGGCAGAGTAGCACTAAGTATGGCATGTAATATCCTAAGGAGCTCGGATCCGCTCCTACGGTTAGTGAGAGATCATGAAACCGTGGGAGTTGGCGCTTTATTGTTTAAGGCAGCACAGAGGGCCGCAGATGAACTCGGTCTCGTGTTCGACTACAGGCGAGGAGGCAGGCGAGGTGCTGATGCAGAATCAGTTACTGAGCTTCCGCCGAATCGTCTGACAGCCCAAATAAAGGCTGCCGAACAGAGGAATCTGTTCAGGCAGCACGTCGATAAGCCCCTGCACGGTGTTTTCTTTAACAACATAGAAGCACTGGGTTTATCGACAGAGCTGACCTTCGCATTCTTAAGGTCAGCGGGGTTGAAGTCGGAGACCGAGGGATTCATTGTGGCCTGCCAAGATGGTGTTATTAATACATTGGTCTATCGGAGTCGCGTGATGGGTGTAGAGGTTCCTGATATCAACTGCAGGACCTGCCGTCAGGCGCCGGAGTCGCTCATGCATCTATTATCTGCATGTCCGATTTATGCGACTTCGGCCTACATCCAACGACATAACGCGGCTTTACGAGTGCTATACTACCATCTTCGGCACTCGTACAAGATAGACCAAACACCAGTGCTGCCTTATATCCCCGGAGATATCGAGTCCGTTGTCGAGAACGAGAAATGCCGGATTTACTGGAACTACTCGTTCCCGACCGTCAGGCGAATTCAAGCCAATAAGCCTGACATAGTCCTCCTCGCCCATCAGACCAAGGTGATGTATGTCATCGAGTTCTCAGCACCTGCTGAGACAAACATCGCCTTGAAGGAGGAGGAGAAACGGACTAAATACAGAGATCTCCGGTACGAGCTCCAAGTGCTATACCCAGGCTACTCTGTCAAGATGGTCGTCCTGATAATCGGTGTACTCGGAGGTATGAAGCCCACGCTGCTCTCCGCATTAAAGACCATGCCTGCCTGCCAAACATCGGCAGAATGGTTGGCTGGTCAAATGCAGAAAGCGGTCATCCTGGGATCCCTCCGTCTACTTAGGGCACACGAGTCTGGAATCTACAGTGACTAACCCTGCGGGATGTGGGGAGTTGCTGTAGATTATTCGCTGGCGCTCTCTCTGTGTGGTGTCGGAGGCCACAGGGAGATTGTCCAGCATTAGGTTCGGGAAACCGAAAAAAAAAAAAAAAAAAAAAAAAAATAAGGGGTGCGAAATGCGGACCGGCAACCTCCTCGCGGTGCACCCTGGACAGGGAGGGGCAACCCTCCTTGACAAATGTCGGACGTGGGTCCTCAGGGCTAACCATCCTAGGGACTCTTTTCCTCTGGTATTCGACCGAGACAGAGGACAGGCCCCTCACAATCGACCCCAGTCGGATGGGGGTCAGAGACAGGTGGGAGGGGCCTTACCGGACGGTCTCAATGATGACGACATACGCAATGGAAATGGACGCTTTAGGTGGACGGAGGGATTGAGGGATGACCTGCTTAACTGCTATGAGAGCAGCGAACCTGGGCGCAGGGGATACATGGCGCGATTACACCGGTTGTGGTGCGATATGCACCCGGAGTATCGCGCCTTCTCTCAGCAACATCTGAGAGACCAAGTATCCTTTTTGCGCCGAACAGGTTACGTAAGGGCACCTCGTCGGCGTGAGGAAGTACCAGCCGCACTTCCACCGCGGCAAATTCCAGCTGACGAGGAACTTCCGCTTGAGTACACCGACGTCGCTTTAAGGACGAGGGTTAACCTTAACACCAGGGTTAACCCAAAGCCACAAGACCTGGCACGAATGGATTCGTTGATCAGTGAGGAGCTTCCAGAAGATGCCAACATCTGGCAGATCAACAGCACGGTGTACGCTGCCGCAAAGCAACTCGTCCCACAACAGCGCCTGGCAAGCGCAGTTGATAGGGTCGAGAAAGCTAAGCGGCGCGTACAGAAGATCGAAGTTAAAATTCGATCAGCAAGGCAACACGCTTCTCGAATCCAGAGTGTGGTGGATTATATAGTCGCAGGTAGACCATTTACACCGAAGGTCCGGCGAGTGGCAGCCGGACTGAGACGCCAACACCACACTCTAAATCGCACAGTGCTGCAGACCATCAAGCAGCACTGTCTAGATAGGATTCGAGCGCTTATGATTAAGAAAACTTTGGTCAGGCGAATGCGGAGTTTGGAACAAAACAAATTGTTTCAAACAAACCCGTCTCGCCTGTTCCAAGAGCCACAGCGTGTTGTCGAAAATCCGCCAACTGTTGATAATGTCGAAGCCTTCTGGAAAGGAATCTACGAAGTCGCGAGTCCATTCGACAATGACACTCCAGCTATAGCACACTTCGAGGCTCTCTGTCGTAGAGTCTTAGAAGAGCCAGACGAAGTGTGTCCGGCAATCAGTACGGAAGAGGTTCAACAAGCACTTGTTGGAACCAAGAACTTCGCTGCCCCGGGTCCAGATGGTATAAACAACTGGTGGTGGAAGAAGTTTCCTTCCACCCACCGCCATCTGGCCCGAGTTTTCAACACATGGTTGAACGAGGGGCAGCAAATTCCGGACTGGCTTGTCGAGGGGCGAACTGTGCTAATCCCCAAAAAGGGGGATCTGTCTGACCCAAAAAATTATAGGCCGATTACCTGCCTCAACTCCTGCTACAAGTTATTTACTTGTATCTTGTATACCAGGATGTTGAGGTCTGTTGATCCGGTCTACCAACAGATAAACGAACAGCGTGGGGCCAAGAAGGGCCTGGCAGGTTGCAAGGAAAACCTGCTGATAGACCGCTGTATTACACAGGATTCTGTGCAGTACAAGCGGAATCTGTCAATGGCCTGGATTGATTATCGCAAGGCATTTGATACAACATCCCATGAGCTTTTGTTACACTTGCTCGGATGTCTTGCGGTGCCAGCACCACTAGTGAGATGCATCGAACAACTGTTGCCGCTTTGGAGAACTCGCTTCACGATAACATCTGGTGCCGAGCGAGTTTCGACAGAGTTGGTGACATTTAAGAGAGGAGTGTTTCAGGGTGACTCTTTGAGTCCGCTCCTCTTCTGCATCTCACTGCTGCCGCTATCTGTTGGACTCCGCCAAACCCGCGGGTATCACTGTGGGCCACCCAGCAACCGGAGGCATAAGGTCACCCATTTATTTTATATGGATGACCTTAAACTCTATACCTCCGGAGAGCGAGAACTTCAAAATGCTCTCAGGGTGGTCGAGGAATACACGAGGGCAATTGGAATGGAGTTTGGGTTGGACAAATGCGCAGTCGTCCACCTCAAGAGAGGACGATGCGGGGAATTCCACGAAGATGCGCAGCTCGCAGACGGAAGCATCCTACGACATTTGGATGCCGGAGAGACCTACACATACCTGGGTGTGGAACAGCGCCACATCCAGGATGTGAACCAAATAAAGGATTCTCTCCGAGGCAAGTACAGACACCGACTCCGAAAGATCTGGTCATCAGAACTTTCGGGGAAGAACAAGGTGTCTGCCACTAATATGCTTGCCGTTCCGATTCTGCTCTACTCCTTTGGCGTAGTCAAATGGGGAGTAAATGAGCTGCGTCAATTGGACAGGAATACCCGCAAGATGATGAATATTCATAGGAGTATTCATCCTAGATCGTCCGTTCCTCGTGTGTACCTCCCACGTCAACGGGGGGGCCGAGGACTCTTGAGTCTGGAGTGCATGCATGGCAGAGTGGCACTGAGTATGGCATGTAATGTCATCAGGAGCTCGGACCCACTCCTACAGTTAGTGAGAGATCATGAAGCTGTGGGAGTTGGCGCTTTATTGTTTAGGGCAGCACAGAGGGCCGCAGATGAACTCAGTCTCGTGTTCGACTACAGGCGAGAAGGCCGGCGAGGTGACTCAGTCACTGAGCTTCCGCCTAATCGTCTGACAGCCCACATCAAAGCTGCCGAACAGAGAAATCTGTTCAGGCAGCACGTCGATAAACCCCTGCACGGTGTTTTCTATAACAACATAGAAGCACTGGGTTTATCGACAGAACTGACCTTCGCATTTTTAAGGTCAGCGGGGCTGAAGTCGGAGACCGAGGGATACATTGTGGCCTGCCAAGATGGTGTTATTAACACTTTGGTCTATCGCAGTCGCATGATGGGTGTAGAGGTACCTGATATCAACTGCAGGACCTGCCGTCAGGCGCCGGAGTCGCTCATGCACTTATTATCTGCATGCCCGATTTATGCGACTTCGGTCTACATCCAACGACATAACGCGGCTTTACGAGTGCTATACTACCATCTACGGCACTCGTACCAGATAGACCAAACACCAGTGCTGCCTTACGTCCCCGGAGATATCGAGTCCGTTGTCGAGAACGAGAAATGCCGGATTTACTGGAACTACTCGTTCCCGACCGTCAGGCGAATTCACGCCAATAAGCCTGACATAGTCCTCCTCGACCATCAGACCAAGGTGATGTATGTCATCGAGTTCTCAGCACCTGCTGAGACAAACATCGCCTTGAAGGAGGAGGAGAAACGGACTAAATACAGAGATCTCCGGTACGAGCTCCAAGTGCTATACCCAGGCTACTCTGTCAAAATGGTCGTCCTGATAATCGGTGTACTCGGAGGTATGAAGCCCACGCTGCTCTCCGCATTGAAGACCATGCCTGTCTGCCAAACATCGGCAGAATGGTTGGCTGGTCAAATGCAGAAAGCGGTCATCCTGGGATCCCTTCGTCTACTTAGAGCACACGAGTCTGGAATCTACAGTGACTAACCCTGCGGGATGTGGGGAGTTGCTGTAGATTAAAAAAAAATATTAATAATAATAATGTTTATTTGCATAAGTAGTAAATGCATACAGAAAATAAAAAATAAAAACAGCAAATGTAGGTAACATACAGTACAATATAATTCAGTGTATAAACGTAATAGTTATAAAATCTGTAGGGGTAAATATAGAACAATAGTCATAAAAATATGAGATTAATAAATGGAAATATAGAAACAGTAATATGAGTATAAAACAGATAAATTAGAGACTAACTATAAAATGAACAGTAAACATAAAGAAAGGGTAACATTCATGACACTGACAGGTAATAGGTCGGTACAGTGATAATATACATCTGCAAATAAGGGTGAAAGATTACATTTTCCTTCGCATAAACAACTTATGTTACATTGCACGTTTGCTTTGCTGCACTTGCAGTTTATACTATAGGTATAAAATTTACATTTACAAAATGGAGTTAACTCAATAAAATTTGGTTTTGGGGTTTTTGAAATCATCTTTGGAAATAAGATTTCTTCCTTTAGGTATCATCCAAAATCTAAAATATTTGGAATTCTAGGCTTAATTTGGTAGGCTTTCTTGTAAATAGCACATTGCAGAAATGCCCTTTTTACAAAATACTTAACACGCTTTTATTAGCTTCACCTGTATGTTTGTTTGTATGTAACGGAATCTTTCAACGAGATTTTCACCCACTTCAAAACGTCAGCTTAAACTGAAACTTTGCACATTTATCAAGGATCGATGACAATACAATAATTTTATAACTTTGTCCTAATGTCCTTACCAGGACCATCAAGATAAAATAAAAATAATTTTACAGCTTAGGCATATGCCATCTACAAAATGACGGTAAATGTTATCCTTCTTTATCGACACTTAACTAAAAAAACACGCTTTAAAGGGAAACCGAGCTAAAAAGTAAAAAATAATGTTTATCTATTAAGATTTTGTCCATAACAATGATAAATATTCCACTAACTCAATATAATTAAATGCTTTTTACTAAGTTTAAATTAAGAATAAAGTGATTGACAAAAAATAATTTTATTGTAAAAAAGCGTGGGGTGCTAACTCTACTTTAATCAATAGCTACCAATGAAATATCTATAACAATTATTGATATCATGCACCCAACGCTTTTTTACAATAAAATTATTTTTTGTCAACCACTTTATTCTTATTTTAAACTTAGTAAAAAGCATTTAATTATATTGAGTTAGTGGAATATTTATCGTTGTTGAACAAAATCTTAAGGGGATAATAGTAGGAACCCAACATATTTTTGAAAATTCGTATTTTCGCTACTATTCATCGGAATCGTTTCAAATTTTTATGATATACAATTATATAATCTAGGGCTGTGTGCACGCATATTTGAATAGGCCGGAAAAATTTAAAAAAAGAATCGAAAAAATGTGAAATTTTCCAAACCCATGCACATGCATCTAGAAAATGTAATTCTAAATAAGGTGCTAAAATTCAAATCGTTTACCTGCTGTCGTTTGCGTATAATAAATTTCCAAAACTCATGGCATTTTGTACCTGGAAAACAAAATGCCATGTTTTTTTTTTAAATTTGCGAATTGACCGATTTGGCAATCTCAAATTAACGGGCGAACTCAAAAATCAAATGTAGTAGATCATTTTACATGATATAATCTGTTTTTTAGGTGGGTGTTCGCGAGTTGTATAGAGGGTGTCGAATTCAGAGGGTCTGGTCTTTAACTATATGCACACAACCTTGACGTTGTGTGACTTGTCCAAGGCTTTCGACTGTGTCTCTCACGAAATTCTTTTAGAAAAATTATATCATTACGGCATAAGAGGAATAGCTCTCTCTCTTTTCCGCTCATATTTAACGAATAGAAAACACTGCGTCGGCGTAAATAATATTTCCTCCGACTTTAAAGTTATTAAGCATGGTGTACCCCAGGGCTCTGTCCTTGGGCCGCTATTGTTTATCATTTATATAAATGATATTTATACTGGTTCACGAGTAATAAACGAAGACAAATCTCAAAAAATACGTGTCTCTTCTAATAATAACCTTATAAATGGAGATAGTGTAAATTTACTAGGGATAGTTATTGATGACAAACTAAATTGGAGGTCTCATATAAATAAATTAAGTCGTAAACTGTCTAGTGTAACATTTTTATTGCGACAATTGAAGGATACTCTTTATATTAATACTTTAAAAACTACATATTTTTCCTTATTTCATTCTCAATTAAGTTACGGTATCCTGTTATGGGGTAATTCCAGCTTTGCTCACGAAATTTTCATTAAACAAAAAAAAGTCATTAGAATAATAGCTAAAGTAGGATACAGAGAACACTGTCAACCTATCTTTATCAGGCTTGGAATAATGCCCTTACCATCTTTATATATTTTTCATGTAATATTAGAGGTACATAAAAATGTTAATGATTACGCTATACAGTCAGACTTCCATAACTACAACACTAGGAATGCAACGCTTTTAAGAACTCCTAGCTATAGGCTGGTTAAATCACAAAAGAATTCATTAAACTTAAATTTATGTAATATTTGCCATCACATATTAAATCTCTAAATTATAATACATTTAAAAAACGGTTAAAATGTTACAATCAATAATTAATGAAATACGGATTAATGAAACTTATATAGGTATTTATGTTTTTGGGGTTGCTGACCACGAATGTGAAGTCAGAAATTGAAAATTTTATTTTGCACCCTCAATATAGCCGGTATAAAAGAGGTAAAATAGACGAATTAATTATTTTTTGCTTATTTTGAGAAGTTAGGACTTTCTTAGCAGATTATTACATTTTGAGACATAAAACTCACCCCCAAATAAGGAAAATAATTACCCTTACTGATAAGAAGCTAAAATCCACCCCTAAAATGTCAAAAAATAATAATTAACGAAGTACTGAGAATAAATTACCGCCAAACGAGCAATATTACAATTTACTAAAACGATGCGCGCTTCTCATTTCGGTCATATCTCCTTTGCAATGAACGTTAAAAATAATCAAAAAAATCATTTTGAAGGTCTTTTATTCCTCTTTAAGGTCAGGTAGGTCAAAACAGTACAGAGGTTGTCAGTTTTTCTATATTCATATTAAATGCATCAATTAAAAAAAGGAAAATGTTAACTTCAAATATTTCTATCTCTATATTATTATATTTTTTATCAAGAAAAAAAGCAATATTTTCTTTAGTTTATAGTCACCATTATTTGTCTCTAGTAATATTCAGCTTCCCTGCTAAGTTATTAAACCTGAAAGCCATAAAAATTAATTTTTTAAAATTCATTGATTGTAAATTTTTTCAGATAATGCATCCATCACGGCCAAATAAATTTGAGAATATTCATAACAGTTAGGAATAATCAAATACACGATTAGGAATTTTCTTTTTTTTAATTTGTAATTTACAGGAACCAAGAAAGCGGGCACTATTTTGTATAAAAAATCAAAATTTTGGCTTTATGTATCATTTTTGATTTAGCAGATATCAAAATTTACCAATTTTAAGCTACTGTAATAAGCTTTAATTTGGTTCAAGTTACATGTCAAAAGGTGGCTACCTGTATCTCGACAACGATAAGCCTAAACAAATTTTTATTTGATGGATTATTTTTGTTATTTCGTAAGATAACTTTTTTGTAATTTTTATACCCCCAACGAACAAGCACTCTGATTCCTTTTTAATATTTGACCCATTTTGAATCAAACTATCCAAAAATATTTTAATTTAAAACTGCTATCCGAATTGAGATCACCAAGTAAGTTACCTACTGTACTATATAGAGATGTGAAGATTTAACACTGTATAAATGAATAAAGCGATTTATTTTTGAAAAATTGCCAATAAAATTTCTCAAAATAAAAAAAATATGAAACATTACCAAATACATATATGTATTAAATTCCGAATCCACGAGACTGAAGGAAGCCTTTATAGTTTTGAGATTTGTTGTATTTGAGACGAGCTACTTTGAATGAAACTGATTTTCGACCCATAATCCTCTAAAATATAAAAGGGTTGAAGGGCTGAGTGGAGCTCGACAACTTGTAAAGCCTTTATTTGATGCCATAATAAAGATTTCAGATATAAATCAATTGGCTTAAATGTATAATTGTTTATTATGCACCGTATAAGTCCCCAAAGCAACTCATTGGAATTTTCTAAGAATATTTGTTTTATTTCATTATTCATAGCATGCAGTATACGTAATATAAAAATTAATTAATTCCATTGAAGTTACCATCAACTACTTTAATAAGTAAGTATTCTTCTAATATTCAAGATTGAGTAGAGTGTAATCCAATACATTTATAAAAAATGCGAAATTCCCTTTCCTTTGAAAGATGAAGTTGTTAAATACCAATATGAATACATTTCAAAATATTATCTATCGGAAAATTGTTTTAGAAGCGTAGAAGCGCAATAATATATTCATGTAGGTACCGATTGTAACTGAATTTTTTAACACAACCATCGAATAATTCTATCATTTTAGAATTTTTGCTAATCCTTTACGTTGTCATATTCAACCTAAACCTTTAAATACTTCAACGAAATCGGAATCAACCCGTAGTATATTTTAAAACTTAAGAAACTTTGTGCTTAATAATAATAAAAATAATTGAGGCTTACCTCAAACTAGTTGGAGGAAGCCATATAATTTTGACGTTTACAGTCACTATCATGGAACAAAATGAACCTATTTGTTTGTATTAAATGCTGACGCGTGCATCACGTTTTCAGCTCTGTTCCTGTAAATCAGTAGACAGCAAATAGTAATTTTCGTTACAAGTCCGGTAGGTGACATTCGAGTAGATATTATTATCCAGAATATCTAAACGAGACTGGAACAACACCTAACGGACATGTATTGAATAATATTTTATTTCATCACGTCATTGTTTATTCGTATACTTTGAAACTTGTTTATTTTCTTAGATCATTTGACATATTTGAAAGTTTTGATACAATTTTATAATTTAAGGTTAATTTTTATGTCAAATAACTGTCAAAAGATATAATAACGGTTTGTGATTGGTTCTTAAAGAATTTTCGGTGGCTTCCGGTACACTTCCCGGCCGCAAATGAGTAGTGTAATATTGTACTTTCCGGACGGGATGAAATAAAATATTGTATCTTCTTTTTTATCGTTTGTGAGCAACGACTTATTAGTGGCATGATTTAATTGCTGCTGTACTGTACAATATTATAACATAATGACGGATACTAAAAAAATAGGCTATTATCGTCATCTTACGTAAAATGTAAAATACGCTGAATGTCGTTTCAATGCACCATAGAAGTACCTCGATCCCCATCATAAAGGAACCACCCGTATCATGTTTCACAAATGACGTCGACTGGTTAATTTAATTTGCAAAATTCCATACATTGGACTGTTGGGAAATGTTAACAATTTTAATCTATATTTTCCAATGTTTTCCACAATATTGATTCTTTCTTATTGCCGCGGCTTGTGTTTGATGGTACCCAAAGTAATAAATTTGCATTTTGCCTCTGTTAAACGTATATTTTATAGTTGATTGTAATCGATTTGGTAGTGCAGTGAGCTAAAGCAAGTTGAGGCGATCATGTTTGGTCATACTTATGCTGCCTAGGGACTGGGTTTGATTCGCAACTTTGATTTTGGATTCACCGGTGGATAATGGATGTGGTATGACTCCCTCTCGAACAACCTTGGCATTGGACCAACTAATTTGCATGGTATGCTCTCTGTGTTATGCTGTTATGCTTAAAATTAACGCTATTAATAACATATTGATTTATTTATTTTTGATGCAATACAGATAAAACTGACGAAATTTACAAATCATTACTTTAATATCAGAAAATAAACTTCCTCAAATATTTTTGCAACCGCAGATAAAACAGATATGGGTCTGTACTATTGGCACAAAAACTAGTAAAAAAGGGTATGTTCATTGCACAAAGCATGAATTTTGCAGTTCAAGACGAAGTCGGGAGCCGGCGAGGGAGCCGGGAGCTGCAATCACGCGAAATGCAATAAATTAATTTTTTGCCAACGCCACAAATTTTTTTCTGGAATCGTGCAGAAAGTTAGTATTTTTAATTAGTACTATTTGCAGTACCAAAAGTTTTACTTTTCCACTTGCTTAAAGAGTAAAACATGCAATAGGATATAATTTTTTGAATAAAGTAATTAACATTCTAATTCATCTAATTTGAGTAACAATAGTTCATGGACAAGATGGTCAAAACTTTAAAGTAAAGAAATCAATATACATAGACAATACTTATATTTAATTTCATTTAATTTAACCTGATTCCCCTTATCACTTCACACTTTAGAAATGTATTAAGTCGCATACAGGCCAAATTCCAATGCAAACCAGCCTACAACGGGCATTTTGCGTTGGCCTGTGCAGTTGGAAAGGATTGTCCACACCAAAAGCGAGGTATGTATTGTATACTATTTTATTCACAATTAGTGTATAATAACATAATCTTAGCATACATTTTTTTTATTTAACTGAATAGATAGTGATAAATGCTGAGTGATAAAAGTTGAGCGTTGCTAGGTAATGGACATTAAGGTTCTTCTGTCAAATAAATTAGGTTATTTCCATAAGTATTTATTATCAATAATTTCTGTTAAATTCGCTCAAAATTCTACAACAAAATGTTTGATTCTGATCATTGTGACTTAGTGAGTTTACTCAATCAGATTTGAAAGCTGCTGCACAAAAGACAATCAGAAGATTTGCTTCCGTAAAGTGACCTTTAACTTGCCAGGGTGACGTTTAACTAGCCGGTAAAGTTTTTTTACCGGCTATCTGGCTAGCTGGAAAAGAAGAGTTAATAAATGCCTGCCTCCCAACTTTTTATAAGCTGGCAATTGAAGCATTACATATATGATTGTGAATGAAAATATTTCTAAAGAAATAGCTATTTGTATCACTAGGGAGGAAAGTGCCACTTTTCCTCCCGTGGGTGAAGTTCACTGCCCGACGCGAAGCGGAGGGCAGTGATCACCAAGGGAGGAAAAAGCACTTTAATCCCGTGTAATACATATGATTTTTTCTCCTACCTGTATAATTAACTTATATATGTAAATAGATTAATTATTTGATTTTATTGAAACTATTTATTGAGTAAAGAAATAAAAACAAATCCTTAAATATATCTTAAATACATTATTTTTAGATGTTAGAATTATTGGTTATATTTATATTCAATGTGCAATACACTTTCCTCCCTCATATGGGGGAAGAAAATACTTTCCTCCCTAGGGAGGAAAAGTGGCATTTTCCTCCCTCATATGAGGGAGGAAAGTGTGTACTTTCCATTATGGTAGGAGGAAAACAGATTTAATAATTGGTTTGGTTACGATGCGGCCAAGGCTTCAAATCGGCTGCTCCACACACGCATGACCGTAAATTCACTTTTTTGTCTGGTTAAACAACAAATATTGGCCCGTGAATGTGTTGAAATTATACTAGTAAGTGAATTTGTTTTTATTATAAACGTACGTTCAGATTACTATTTTTATAGATAGTTTATATACGTGATAGTCGGTACTCTATTCCCGTAAGCTGTAAAATTTTACCTTGGGGGATTGTTAATAAAACTCTGTATCCACTTTCAAGCTCTAGAAAATCGAAATCTACTTTTGATGGCAACATTAAAAATTTAAAATTGGCCTTAGTAAAACTTAAAATCAGGATATTACCATAGTATTAGGGATCATAATAGTGCAAAGTTCGATTTACTTGTGAGTATGTTTCGACGTAATATCGGAAGAAACTTAGAACATGCAACTTATTTTAGATAATATTTAAACCCAAAGTTAAAGTTGTTCTGTATAGTGTGCCAGGGTGAATACAGGGCTGAAAAATGAAAATTAGTTTTTAATTACTCCGGATTTAAAAAAGAAATTCTCTATCCGCTCTTCTCGAGATGCATCTAGCTACCAATATTTGGAAGAAAGGGATCGTGTTGACTCGTTGAATTCGCATTTAAGTTAAGGAAACAAATTGCAAACCTATAAATATCATTACAAAGTTGATTGATTTGGAATTTAGTGTAACCGATAAAATTGAATACACGGACTTTATAGAACAAGTAGAAACATTATAAAAAAGGTAAATAGAATATTAAGTAAAATATCACATAGATTAGACAAACAAAAATGTGTTTAATATTTTGTTCAGACCTGCAACCATTTTTTAAATTTTAAGAAAGTTCCAAAGTTGCTTTTTCCTTTTAATATTAAACATGAAACCAATAGTTCAAACGGACGATTATTCATTTTAGATAGTAACATATAGGATAAATTGAAACAAAAATCCAGTTTATAAAAACATATTTAGCTGTTTTTATTTAATTCAAAATCGAGTTTATAAAAACATATTTAGCTGGTTTTATTCAAGGCATAATTAAAATGGATTATTTCAACATTTAGAGCAGCCAAGAGAGGATTTAGTATTTTTCACTATTATGTTATCCGTATGCACAAGGCTTAAATAGGGACTTTAATTACGTAACGTTTTATAAATAAACGAGATATAATTAATTCTGTTACCAATTTTGGTTTAACAATGGGATTTAACCGTCCCCGTTTTAGTACACAAATACTATTTTTGAACGATGACGCTGGCTACTAGCACCGTAGTGGTTGGAATCTCCTTTTGCTATCGCATAATGAATTGTATTTAAATAATTAATTTACATCCCATCATTATTTATACGGCAAAGGGTAAAAGTAAAAATATGTTATTAACCTAATAATAACCGTTCAAAATTTTTTAATATACTTACCTACCTCAAAAAAAGAATTTCGCACACAGTACTAGACAGAAGCTGCTACCAGCCACCCAAATTCAGTTGATGGGAAATGTTTCCAAGATTTGGGATCATGCGAAAACTGTTTACAAGGTATTACTTAAGGTAAGGAAAAAAATTTTACGTATAAAAATTCATAGTCAAATACATCTAATGATGAATTTATTCTAATAGAAAATTATTTATAATATAGAGATCTCATCATTTAAGTTTTTTAAATAAAATCACAAAAAAATGTTTAATAGTCACTGGAATTAATAGAGCAACGACCGAGAAATGTAGCGTAGTGTAGCGACACCTTGTGACAATAATTGAAGTAACGTACGTAAAAGGTAAACAGACTAATATTACAGCTGCTGTGCTAATAATCTACTAACCTAATTTCAGTATTGTATTCAGAACTCTTGAAGGGTGGTGGGCCACCTTACTGGCCCCAAAACTTCTTGCTTAGAAAAAACAAATATTATACTGGTGAGAAATAAGTAAGCAAATTTTAAAATAAGTCTTTTGTCGGTAGTACCCATATTAAGTATTATTAGAAATTATCAAAATCGGGCTAGGGCTTCGCGAGAAAAGCGCATAAAAGTGCATTTTTGATGCATTTTGAGTGCATCGCTACACTATTTTTTAAATATCTTCGGCTCTATTGGTCGTTGAAAAATTTTAAAAATAATTAAAATATTCGTAAATGAATAGCCTGTCAAATTGTTGGGATATAGTTACATTAAAAGTGCATCCTAACCTCAAAAATTCAAATTTCTCACTTTATTTATTTTTTTACTAATAATGCAATAAGTAGGGTAAAAATCTTCTAATCTTTACGAATATTGGAGAAAATATGTATTTTCATGCCGTAAATATGTGATTAAATTTACAAAAATATATATATATTTTTACGGGCACAATTGAACATTTTCGAAAAAATTAAAGCGCTTGCCATTTAATGCAAAATGGTCGTAGGGTACTTTTTTGTGAGCATATACCAGAATCTGATTAGCAAGTTAAAATGTAATTTTTTTTTTAATTAAAAAAATTAATTAATTAATTTCACTTTTTTGACATTATTTTCTAACTTTTATGCCAGATTTTCATATAAGTTTTGTATAAAACGAAATCCAAATAAATTATGAAGATTATGTGACAGTTAAAATAATTATTTGAAAAGGATAAATGTTTAAGGACAACTTTGTTTGACGCTATCGAAAGGACATTATATTTACTTTTGTTTTACTATACATATTATAAAATACAAAATATATAATTATGTATAATCCCACTAAACAACATATTATGTAATGTTAGACCGAGGTAATAATTTTAATGTTTTCATGAAATATGATAATTCTCTTATGATAACTAACATTATATCTGAGAAATATTAAAATGTAAAATATTTAATAAATGTTTATACAATATTAACTCGATGTTACTAAAAAATATTTCTATGATATCATACGATCCACCTTGCAAATACACATTCTCTTAAATGTATCTTTAACATCAACTTGTAATACTAAACTGAAATATTTCATATATGTAACATTAAATATGTTATAAATATCACTTTATACATTATAAATAACATCCATTTGATTGTAGATTAACACAATGCGTTTTTGGTGGTGAAATTCGAGATTTTTTAATCTCTATTTTGTATTTCTAATCGACGTTTGAAGAAAAAATTGCATGTTTTATTCGAAGTAAATGTTGTGCCTCATCTGTATTTGCCGAACTCACTTCGCTCGTCTGGTAAACCTACAGACTCGTCACAAAAGTATCACTTTTTCTGCTAATAGAACAATATTCTATTTTTTTAATTTTATTAAATAATGATTAAATATTTATTTGCATATTCGAAAAATTTACATTAAGGATTTAACTTCAAGAAAAAATTTCAACACTGTGCTTCTATACCTATACCTGTTTGCCACAAACGTTACAAGAAATTGATTCAAGTGAATCGTAACCACTTTGTGAAATAGAAGAGGATATTTATGATTCTAATATATGATACAAGTGGAAATAGTGATTTAAATGACTCAAGTTATGGCAAAAAAAAGAAAGACTAAATACTAAAGCTTATAATATATACCTATACTTTGTATTTTATATGTATGTATAGTAAAAAAAGTAGGTAAATATAATAATACACCTTAGGAAAGCTCTTTTAATGAATTGAATTTCGTTTTATACAAAACTTCTATGAAAATCTGGCATAAGAGATATGTCAAAAATGTGAAATAAATTGTTTTTTTTTAATTAAAAAAAAACGACATTTTTAACTTGATAAACAGATTCTGGTATATGTTCACAAAAAAATACATAAAAAGACCTACTCTTCAAAAAAAAAGTTTACCCTACGACCAATTTTGCATTAAATGGCAAGCGTTTTATTTTTTTTCGAAAATGTTCAATTGTGACAGTAAAAATAATATATAAATATTTTTAATTCAATAACGTATTTACAGCATGAAAATACATATTTTCTCTAATTTTCGTAAAGATCAGAAGATTTTTACCCCACTTATTGCATTATTAGTAAAAAAAAATAATTAACTGAGCAACTTGGATTATTTTAGGTTAGGATGTACTTTTAATGTAACTGTACCCCAACAGTTTGATAGGCTATTCATTTATGAGTATTTTGTTTTTTTTTTAAATTTTACGACCAATAGAGCCGGAGATATTTAAAAAATAGTGTAGCGATGCACTCGAAATGAATAAAAAATGCACTTTTATGCGCTTTTCTCGCGAAGCCCCAGCCCGATTTTGCTAATTTTTTCAATTTTCGACTCATTTGCATGTATAAAAAGAAAACAAAGAAAAAATTTAACTTCCCGATTACATCACTTTTCATCAATTATTTTGACTAATTTCCCTCCACTATTTGGTTTTAAACTTTTCAAAAAAAAAACATTTCTTTGAACATTCTCGAGAAACATTCATCATCAAAATTAAGAGAAGAACCTATTGAAAATGACATAATAAAATGCCTGTTGCAAATTCCAATACCTACATTTTAATAAATAAAACAAATATAGGTAATTAACATTGCTTTATTATTTTCTCCTGAACTGATTATTTCTTTAATTTTTTCAATGAAATAAAGGTCAAGTGACGTTAATGTTGCTTACCACCTTTAAAGAAGCCTTCGCGTTTTAATTTCATTTTCCGTATGTAGGTGAAATCATTAGGTAAAGGCGTAAGACAAAAAAGCAGAACAGAGCAGGTTTTTAAATTTTAATATTGTATTTTCGTTTTTGTTTTCAGAATTGTCATCAATTTTTGGTAATACAGAAATATATTTGTAATTTGGCTGCATAACCCTAAAAGTTGAACACAATTCTGAAACTACAGGCACAAATACAATACTAAAATCTCTAAATCCGGCCGGTTGCGCCTCTTTATACAATATACATATTGTTTGCTCAATGGTTAAATTATAATAATTCTTACCAGTACTTTGAATTTAGCACACCCTTATTTTATTGTTATTTTTTTTTCTTTTTTCAATTTAAATGTGATGTAACTCTTCTGGAACCAATGTTTCAAAAACAATAATTTTGATCCATCATCGTCATTTTTTATATATAATCACACCTCCTTAGGTAATCTAATTTGCACAAATTAATATTTTTACTTTTTATTTACTATATTTGTCACACAAAATCTACTAATATTAAAGGGGGTCTAGATCTTAGTTTTTAACTATTTACCTATTATTCTGTTTAAAATTCGAAGTGAAGAAATCCAATGATAAAGGAAATAATACGAGACATCGAAAATTCAAATAAATATGTTCACTGCCCTCTTATCTAGCCCATAATGGATCTAATATCTACCTGTCAAAAACGTTTATTCCAGTGGTGATAAACATTATCACAAACGCAGTAAGTAAAATAAAATCATTAATAAGCTCGTGGTGACGCAAATGCCACTCCGAGCTTCTTAAGTCACAAGTAAAACCCGTTTCTTGCAGATGTGCAGATGAATGTAAGTTACCAAAAACCGACGATTGATGTATTTGAATTGCCGATAAGAGCAGTTCTCTAAAATGAAAAATAAATCTCTAGCTGAAGGCTTGTTGCAGCCAACTAATTTTACGTATTACAATTTGTAATATTACTTTATAATCACCATTGGCAGGTGATTGCTTTTGATAGATATATTATTCTATTTCTGTAACAGAGAAAAAACTGTGACAGTACATATTTATTTATTTATTACTATTTTAAACATTTCACGTTTTTTAATTAGGGCAACGGCTAACCACGTTAGTGAAACGGCTCTCGGCCGATCACCGAGGTAAAGCAGCGTTGGGCGCGATTAGTACCGAGATGGGGTCACACCACTCGGGAAGACCGCGTGCCGTTGTCTCAAATAAATATTAAAAAAATACATGGCACTGTGCTAATGGTAACATCGTACCAAAGCCAAAAACCCCGAAATAAAAAAAAAAAAATAAAAAAAAACGTTTTTTAATTAATATTTTTATTTAAAAGAAGATACTTCTATAAAGTTTTAATTATTTCTGGTTGTCAGAATTTTCTTGAAAATAAAGTAAAATACTTTAAAACCAGAATCAGGGAATTGGGGACTGAGCATAAAAACAATCTACATAGTGCTTTTTATCGTTCGGTGGATACGAACATCGTCATATTGCTTGAGATTTTAAGATTGTTTTATTTTCACTTCTTTATGGAGATTAAAGAAAAATAATTCAGGTTTTAAAAATAAATAAAACACGTGAAAAAAAATCCATAAACGAAAATTACCAGAAAATATGACAAACATTTATTTAAGTATAATTAAATGCAGAAATTTTCCTTCGCGCTGTTTAATTTAAACCAGTCAAATTAGTAAATAACTAAACTTTCAATCCGTTCTAATGTTGAATGCAGACATCGGACGTCAGAGAAATAGTTTGCAAAAGTACAGTAATGTTTAATACATAAATTTTGTTTGTTCACTCATTACTTTAGATTAATTCAAGCGAATTCCCTAAAACTTTGTGCACATAGTATTACCTGAGTGTAGTTCCATTGTAGTTGGATAGGTTGATAAAAGTACATCTAGTGTAAAACGGGACAAATCGATAATTAAGTTTTCCATGTTCACCAGTCCATCAACCACATTTACGATAAATAAAATATTATTGAACTAATAATTATTATTTAATTGATTTTGATGTAATCTTTAGCATTTTAGAAAGGTTTTATTAATCAGGATAATAATCGTATTATCTTCTAAGACTTGGACAATTAAACATTTAGTACAATCCTAAAATATGAATAAAATTTTGTAATTATTACACTGGTACACAATGTAACGCGCCATGTCCGACAGCCTAAACCACTAATGTATTTTAACGTACTGAATTTGAAT
The DNA here is from genome assembly GCA_963680705.1 of Rhagium mordax. Taxonomy (NCBI): domain Eukaryota; kingdom Metazoa; phylum Arthropoda; class Insecta; order Coleoptera; family Cerambycidae; genus Rhagium; species Rhagium mordax. The sequence goes on from OY796657.1 coordinate 69,146,802, forward strand.
CTAACTTAGATTTGTTAAATCGGGTTATAGTTATTTCCTATATTCATAAAAATTCCACTATTTTAGGTATTACGGCCTTTTTACTGAAAGGGAACATGTTCATTTTATGTATGTTGAATTGCTAAAACCAATTGGATCATGTCACAGTTTTTTAACCTCAAAAAATTGCCAGTTAACTGAAAACGAATAAAACCATAATACTCTTGAGTATTTTGAGCTCCAACTACTCTAACAAGTCACAATTTTTTCCAACTTAAAAAAATTACTCGGAAACAAGACAAGTGACTGTAATCATGATTGATACCAATACTTGTGTATAATATGTTTATAATATTTATGTGCATACAAGAATTAATTAAATTGACTGTACTTTCTTACTTTAGAAAAATCTATGCAGTGCTTTTTCCTTAAAATATTTTTGTATCTATTCATTTTCAGTCAACTGGGATTTTGACCTATTTATGCTCTTTTTTGAAACAGAGGCATGTGATATGATAGAGTAACTGAGACAACCGATTTGATTTTACTGGCTCAAAATACTTTTATTTATTTTAACATTTTAATTTGGTGTTAGTGATTCAAACTACGTAAAAATAGTAATCTCAATTTCTTTCAGTGAGCAAGAGAATAATTCAAAGAAATTAAATTTTAAATGATTCTTAGCTATTTTTTGAAGTTAACATACTGTTACCCCATGAAGCATATCTGACGTCAGATTCGATTTCAGCAGTTCAAAATATATAATGATATGCTAGTCGAGTCTTCCGGAGTTCACTTTCTTTTTGTTTCCATGGCGTGTGTTATAAGTTTTCTTACAATATTGTTATTCACTAAATAAAAGATTACTAAACAGATTTAAAATAAAATTAAGCCGCTTCAAAAAATAAAGAAGTCTCTAAAAAGTAGGAAATAAAATTTTACCCAGTTTCCTATCATAAGATTACACATTTTTGCTAATAGTGAACTGCGTCATATGACATACTATAAAGATTCGCAACGATATGCCTTAAACTATAATTAAAGAACTGAAACTGGATCTCTCATTTAAAAAAATACCGACGATATCATACCTTCTTCGTGGTTCGCCTTGTTTGATTAAAAGTATTGTCCAAATTTGCGTATTTGAAATAAATCGACCTGGCTCAAATACATGCCATTAATAACTATAATGTCTGTTTAAAACTTGGATCTGGATACATAATGAAAGTTGTAAACAAGATGTAATGTTTATTTGAATGCGTTACAGCGATAAAGACATTAGGTAAGTTAATTATGTTGCCAATAAGGAAGCCCCGTAAATATCGGAATAATTAGTTTATCATTAATCTCATATCAATTTCATAAATTCTAGAGCACGAAGTGACCTTTATTTGCTTTATTCACAGCATGTATCATTACTTATGCTATGCAATAAAATTACACTACAAATAGGTCATTATGTTTATTATTACTTTGGACTAGTTGAATGCTAAATTTAAATTAAATAGTGTGTCCCAAATAAGAGATACATGTTGTATCTCGGTTGTTGGTGAAAATAGAAAAATTTCTAAATAGGGGAAGTTTGGAAGGATTTTATGATTTTTCGGCAACGTATTCACATTTATCTCTATAAGCATTAGTTTATCATACCTAACATTTCGCCCATTTCGTGTTCACTTATGGTTGATCTTGTCGAGTGTACAAAGGAAGTATTGTGTTCCACATTTATTTACAATCCAAATATTATCAACATTTTGTTGCTTGGTTTTAATAAAGCTTCTAAATATAATATAAAATATAAAAATATATAATTAGCTATTTTAACTGTTAATTACATACATTTTACGAGAGCTCTGATTTAATTCCTAAAATTCACTTTTTAAGTTAAAACAACATACCTACTTCGTTTATAAATTCATCAGCATTTGATGCCGACATCATTGCATATGATATGGAATGTAACATAAATAAACTATTTACATCTAATTAATGTAAACATAAATAATTCCAACATTTTAATGAATTTGTGAATTGCTGTCCTTTATGACCGCACTGCAATTTAATGTCAAGAGTCCTTGTCGAGGAGGGTTTTGCATTTCTTGAAATGCAATATATGCACTCTAATATCTATACCTTAATAGTGCTGCTCTTGTTTAATATTACACCGCAACGATTCCGTAGGTAAGGACGTAATATTGAAGTTCTAAATAAACAGAATGGACAGTCTTTATAAAATAAAATAATAATTAGGAATATAATTGAACAAATTTATTGTGATATAAGGTTCCTCTTATTATATTATATTAATTATTAAATAAATATTAAATAGCTCATTTTCCGTACTGAACGGAGTTTATAACCACGAAGGATGATGGCCTAGTAGCCTATTGCATTTATTATTTATTATTGCGTTATTATGTTAGCATTTTCTTTTGTACCTGCTCATATTTTGATCTGTGGATTACGGAAAATTCACATCAGATTTAAGAAACCCTAGACTCGTAATCAGTTAATGTATGGTATTGCATAGTGAATAATCACGTACGTTTTATATTTTAGAATGGAAATTTGAATAGTGTGCTATCTAAACTTTTCACAAAATGAAATAGACGAGCTAATTGACGAACTACCCGTAAATGAAGCAGTGCAAATAATTTGACATCAAAGTGGAGCTCGGCCCCGTAATCGCCGTGATATTGTGGATTATTTAAATTAAGTATAGATTTCTATTTCTGGGCCCATGTATAAAATTCAGTTTATAGAACACTTTTTTATATTATTGATGAGTTGCAAGGAAGGAAGGAAGAATATATAAATATTCTATTCAAGACATGACAACGACCAAATTAATGTTCTCAGAAAAGTAAGAAATCGCATATTAAAAAGATGTACAAATTTGTCAACAATTCTTGTGAGCATATATAATTTATATTGTTACTCGTTTAGTTAGATTATTAGTTAGTTAATTTATTAATATAACATTTGTTATTAGTTATTGTCTTTTAGTAATAAATTTAAAAAAATCTTTTTTATAAAACAATTGTTTTTAATATTTGCTATTAACTCACCAACTCAGATTAAATATATTAATAATTTAATTTAATTTAATAATTAATATTAAAACATTTCCTATTGTTTTCACATATGACCTTCTTTGGTGGATACCAATAATAATTGTTAAAACTACGAATCTTTACCTACAAAATTTTTTTTTTGACTAATCATTTAAAACTATTAAACTGTCAAGTATACAAATCATTATAATCAGAAATAATTGCAATTCTGACTAAAAATATACAGGGTGTTGTATTTAAATAATATAGTTTATACTCGAGTTTATATCAATATCAGGAAAAATCATCATTTAGTTGGGTTTTTTGTGCTAAATAAAACGTTGTTAATACGCTGCAATTCTCATATGAAACACATTCCCTTTTTACCCCAATAAACTAACAAACAAACTCAGATTGTAACCATACCCTAAGTAACCGTGTGTTCGTGCTTAGTAGACTTGACAGGGTAAACGTAAAAGCTCGCCTAACCTTGGTGTGAGTGGGGAGAACCCGCAAAAAGTTTTGACAGTATCCAGACAGAGTAGCAGAAGAGTGATACCTAACTTTTCACCTTCTAATAAACTATCTAATAACATTTATTTGTCAAATAAGCCTATTAAGGGCCGGTCTTTTCATCTCCAGTTAACTTTATCCGACATTTATTTACCTAGGATACAATTGTTACAACAATGAAAAACAACAACTTTAACTGCCGGATAAAGTTAACGGATAGATGAAAAGATCGGGCCTAAGCGTCTTTCCACCTCCAAATATCGTTATTTGGCAAATAAAGTGAGTTATTTGGTAAATAAGTTATTAGCCGGTCCCATTGGCAAATAGTAAGTAATCATCGAATAAGTAGAAACGGAATAAGCCGAATATAGACGACGTAGGAAGAACGGCGAACGTATGGTTGACAACTCAAGAGAAAATATGCGCCATAACCTCGAAAATCATTAATCTGTTGATTTATTTGTGAATTTTTTTTTAAATACTCTTTCATATTATAATTATTAAATTATGGATATATCTATTTGAGGATATTGATGGTATATTATTTAATAACGATTTGGAAGAATTAATTGAGGCTGTTTATCCTGATCCATGTAACAGTGTCGGTATGCTTATTTTCTATGACTTTGACTTATTTTACGATACTAATTTCACCGGCACTAAAACGCGGTCACGTTTCTGTTTCTTATCCATTAGTAATAATTGAATAATAGCATAGAACTTTAATAATAAAAATTTGAAAAACTGAGTACTTGATAACAGACAGAAACCAAATAATACAAGAAACTATTGACAGAAACAGTTTAACCATTGAGTAAAAAATAATAAAGAGGCGCAACTGTCAAGGTTTCGAGATTTTAGTATTGTATTTTTTTGCCGATACCTTCATGATTGTCATCAATTTTTAGTGCTATGGAAAGGTATTTGTAATGTGGTTGTATAGCCCTTAAAATTGAAGACAATCATGAAGCTATTGGTAAAAAAATACAACACTAAAATCTCGATACCTTGACAGTTGCGTCTCTTTATTATTTTTTACTCAATGGTTTAACCTTAACTTTTTTTGCCGACATCATGAAACATCTGGTCTACGTTTGTTTACGTTTACATCGTCCGCTTTTCGGTTTTTCCCTCCTGTTATTCATCTCTTTCTGTATTATGTTTAGATGCATACTTTTGTCTTTGTTGTACACAAAACCTTCTTGAATATAGATGCTAGCAACGGTACCAACGTTAAATTTTAAATTTTATTTTTCAAATAACTATTTGCCAAATAGCGGAAGGTCCAACTGGTTGAAAAGACGCACGGTCGCTATTCGACAAATAACATCTTCCTAATAAGTTATTTGCCAATTAGTGTAACAAATGTACAACTCGTTGCCAGTACGCAGGGTAGAGATCACCCAGTATGAAAGTTTTTTCATTTTTGAGCTGTAATTACCATTAAAGAAATAGCGGTCCTTTTGCTTTTCCCAGAAAAGACACCTTAGCCATAATTCGTATATTTTTGTAAAATTTAACAAGAGGGTCATGCGTTAAATAATAGACAAGTCAACTATAAGTGTTATTGCTTCCTTTAGAAACTTATAAATCAGAAACAAATCCAAACCCCTCTGTACAAATTGATTTATAACGTGCACTTTAACATTTTTCGATACGATATCTTAGAAACCCTTACTGGTCAGTAAATCGAAACCTCATGTTCTTGGGGTACATTGCGGCGTCCGAAAGACCACTAGTCCGGGACCTTCTGCTAAATGTCAAAGAAAGTTATCTTGGGTTACGCATACATAGTAACGGCCGGACAGGTAGTTATCGCGCGATCAGATTAATAGGGTAGGACAGTTGCACAATTAAGCGATCATACCTGAAGGTATATCTCTATCTACGGGGTAAATTGAATAACATAACTGGGGTAATTAATTCTTGAAACATTCCATTATCGATCATGTAAATAATATTAAGTTAGGTAGAGTCTATATACACCTGAACTAGGTTTTGTCCCAATAGCAAATGAATCGTAAGCATGGGTTTCCCTACGCTCGTAGTCGCAAATGCAGGTGCTATATAGAAATAGTTTATAAGAATTGTATTCATGATTAGGTTAACTAATTAATAGGAGGCGTATGGAAACTTATTTAATGGAGCCAAGGCACTTGCTAGTAATTTTCCACTACGTCGGCTTGGCAGAGTAAAACAGGTTCAACCCCTAAAGTAGGATACTCAGAGGCGGGGCGGGTTTCAATTGGTCAATTCTTTTAACTTAGCTAACCCCCGCAAGTCAACGGCCCCTCAGGCGATGGTCCGAACCCGATGTGCTAAATCCTGAAGCTTGTAAGACTCACTTTTTGTTCAATCTTTGTGCGATAAACATCTTTCGTTTGTGTGTCATTGGTAAGAAATAACAATAATCTTAACTAAGTGTTGACTCCCACTACAAGTTCTCTTTTGTGGGCTATCTTTTCTCCTTATTTATTTACAGTATCATTATTTCAAAAATTTTTTTTAAATAAGTATTTTTTGTTACATTTAAGTATAATACAATATACTTTCTTTTTCTTATTTAGTATTGTATCTAGGACCTAATTGTTTATTTTTATATAATGTACTACTTATATTAGACTACACATATATGTGTATATGTATGTATACTACGTAAATAAATATTATTATTATTATTATTATTATTATTATTATTCGGTAATTTCTGACTTGTTTTGTGTTGTGTTAAGTCTACATGACCATTTTCATATTGCCACTAGAGTCAGTTATTTGTTCTTTATTGTTTTTGTAAATTTTAGACTAGTGGACGTTTGTCTGTTTTCCACTAGCCGGGGATTCCAGAACGGCTGTCTATTTTCTGGAAATCCTAGCGATAGATAGCTTAACCGTGGTTTGCGGGATATTTTCGACCCATCTAAATGTTTTCCAGACGTTAAGCTATACATCCGATTTGTAACCACTGCCAACTAGTTAATAAGTCACTAATAAGTTGTACATATATTGTTTTATTGTACGAATTCCACATCTTGTTGGGAACAATTACCCATTATTATCTTTGTTTTATTCATTGTCAATTTCTTTATTCATTTATGTGTAAATAAATGGATATTAAGTGTTTTGAGAATCATTTTGTTTTATTAAAAGTATGGTTGGCTAAGTAAATTAAAATTAAGATCAGAATTGGTGAATAAGCATATTCGAAGTGCCCATTAATATTCGGGAAATACGTCGCGAGTGGGTCAGTGTCCAAAGGTGACAGCGGATCCAGTGCCAAAAGGAGGCCGCACACTGAGGTCTGATCAACTGTATTGTAAAGGAGTAAGATTTAGATAATAAGTAGTCATACGGAAAGTCCTCAGAACAATAAAGATTAGTGATCACCGGGTGAGTTACCGTCTCCCCATTTAGTCAACACCAGAAGATATTGTTCAGAGCGACTATTCGTAGAGACCTGTAGTTCTCGCGTCGATAACGAATCGCGGTTAAAATTTGGAGTAATGGCGTTGTCTAGAGACTAATTAATTATACACATCTTCATATATGTACTGAGAATTTGTCATAAAAGGTTGAAGGTAAAGATTTTTGGTATAAAGTATAAAAATGTTACTCGGTCAGTAAGAACTGTTATAATAGCTATTGGGAACTTTATTAGGAGATGAAAAGACCGGCCCTTAGTGTGTTTATTCAGCTTTTTGTTTTGTGCAAGTTTATATATTTCCTTTTGCATAATGTTATTTTGTTCCTAGTTATCAATAAAACTTATTTCTTAAAATATTAACGTATTCCCCGTTACAAGATCAAAATATGTACTAAACAAAATTAAAACAATATATATACTAATGCCAGAGAATGTTTCTTGTGTGTGGTGGGTACTGTATGTATGAAAAAGGAAGAGTAGTTGAGAAAGATCTAATATTCAGTGTATAGAAAGAACTTTCTGTATGCATTCTTTACTAACAAAGAATGTTTCATTAAAAGAATTTACCCTTTACAGAGGTTTAGGTTTATATATTAAAGTGAAAACGAGTTAGGTCGACTCTCTACGGTACACTAAACGAAAATAGGTGGTCACTGAGATAAATGACGTCTGACCTGACGCGTACTGAACTATAGTAAGCAACCAAGGACAGGTTTATACTTTATATTTATAAAGATACACCTATTACTCAAAATGTGCCGATTATAATTTTAATTTATTACATTAGTAATACGAAAATAATGTACATATTGTGCAGCATTGCCAAATTGAGAAAATTATAACAATGATGAGACAAACTCTTCAGCTACTCTGAAGAGGAAGAAAAAGTTAAATATTGACATCTTCGGTATCATTTCAGAGTGTACTCAACTGCTACGTTAAAACAGTAGTCTTGATAATGATGTACTAGGACGTCTATGCTGTTCTCAAAATCAGTGTAACAGTAACTTATACGTAATCTAGAGACGCATAAGAATTTAGTCTAATTTTTAGAGGCAAATTTTATAGATGAAAATTACTTTACCGTGAATAGTATTGGGAACTGCCGAATAATGTAAAAACTGGTGTGAAATAGATTTGAAGAGAAAAATAAAAGGCAGATGTTAATTTGTTTATAAATATGGAAGGTTTTTGTGAAATTTTGATTAGAGAAGATAAATTACTTAAGAATAAAATAACCAAAATATTTGCTCATTACTTAGAGTAGTCTTAATTGGTTTTTATAATTTTAGATTTTTGGGGCATTTAATATAGTTCTAAGCTAAATACATGTAAAATCATATAAAATTTCCTATTCGACAAATTATAAATTTGCGACAGTGTCCTTCTAAAAGTTCAGAAACTAAATGCTGTCGTCATCCGCTTTAAAGAGTGATTAAATTTGCATGATAGGTTCACATTGTGATTAGAGAAATATGACTCTACTGCGTATTCAACCCGCTTGCCATGTGAGAGTATTTATGTCCAATAAATATTTTTCACTTAATCAATGTTAGAATTTGATTCTAAGGCTTTCGCAAAGCTGATGGTTTGTAGTAGAGTTTTTGACTTCTTCACTCGTTGATTATTTAGAATCCGCAGAATTTTCTATAAATCGATATTAAATAATTCAATTTAGTCTCATAGGCAATAAAACGAGAACCAAACTAATACCACCCATATTTTTGGTTTATAGAATACTTGGGTCACTTTAGTTCACTTAATCCTTAATATATACACCATTTAATATTTTCTTAAATAAAAATGAATGTAAATAAAATAATTATGTCGCGTATAAACAAATATTTTGGCATAAAAGGAGTATTATTATAATTTGTAGAACGGTTTACGATATGTTTTTCTAGAGTGCTGTCCACACAAGTAAAGCATCTGTTATAACATTATTGATGACAGTGAGATGGATCCTGAAGCGTAATAGAGATTACAGCTTTCATCTACTGAAACAATAACGTGTTACTCAGATACAAATTCGTAAAATAAACGTTTATATCAAGTTCAAAAGTTGAAATTATATAGGATCTTTTTGACTAAAAATATCTAGAAGTGGGCATATTTATTAGAAAACTTTATATTTAAAATTAATTAGTAGATTAAATGTAAAAACACAAATATTTCAAATGGGGCAATAAAATAAAATTTAAGTTTTAATCTTTTAAATAGGTACTTATTACTAAAACAAATTATCATACTTCTTGCATACCTAAATAGTCCGATGATGTAAGTTTGAAAATTGGATATTCAATAAAATAAGTCTCAAAAAGATACGATTAAGAAAAAGCAAATCTGGGCTTCTTAAAACATTCAAATCAAAATGACGACCAAATAATGTACCATACGACCCTATTGAAAATGAGGCATAAACTCGAAAATTAGGCTACTATTAAGCCCTCCTAATTTTTCCCTTTGTAAAAGCACCTTCGGCACTATGTTATTTACTGTTAAACATAGAAAAGTAAGGAGTGTGCTGCAGATAGATTCAGATTCAAAAATTTGAGCGTCCTTATTACACGAAAATATTACCTACAGAATAACTCGGTATTTGTCAAAGATAAACTTGTTTTTCGCCACGAAATTCTCATTATAGCGACATGTCACAAGTTGGCACTTGCTTGAAAAATGACGTCAAAAATGTAAAATGAAATCGGAAGTAGGCACCTGCGAGGTTTTATTTTTGAATCTTGTAGAAAGTAGGCGTTGAATTTGACGCATGGGCGTGATTTTTGTCACTCCCTGTAAAATTCTTCTTAATTTAAAGAGTGTGTCTTCCAGTTGATTTTGCGTTTCTTAAAATTCATGGCAAAACAGTTGTTTGTGAACAAATTTTAAACGCAGGAACGTTTGCTTTTGCAAGATAAGAGAGAGAGATCAGAAGAATTAAATCTTGTGCAATACTTCGAGCTTTCATTTCATATGAATTATGTCTAAATTAGTTAAGTATCTTTGATAAAATCTATTTAAAATATCTCCATGTTGTGTTATTTATCAGTAGAATTAGATCTTGTGCAAAATTGTATAAGATCCTGGTTTTAGTAACCTTTTATACATGTACCAAGTTTCAGAAGTCTATCTTTCATAATAATCGAGTTACTCCGTAGGCAATACTTTCTGGGACATACTCGTATAAAAAATTATGAGACGAGTGGTTACTAAAGTGTAGTTATAATTTATGTAACGTGTATAATATGCGTGAATCACAGCTAATCTACAACAGTACACAATTACAAACAGCAATTCACATGTTGTATTGGCGTAGCAGGAAAATTAACAAGTAAAGAATAGCAACGTAACAAAATTTATTAATTTCAGTCATATTAAATGTATACATATTATCGTACACAACAAATGAATAAATTTATAGGGAGCTGTGAGTACAGTCAACCAAACTGTATAAACAGATATAATACTTTTTTGCGTTACACGTCATCTTTCAACTGGTCCACTTAAGGACCTGTCAATAATGACAAACACGTTTGTTGATATGGAGTATGAATTTCTGGAGTGTTTGATTTTTCTTTAAATACTGATTCATTAATAACTTCTTAAAGCTTTGTAATAATCTAGCAACAATACTTCATAACCCAGTGAAATTAGACAAATCGGTGGAAAAAATTCCTAGAGCGTTGGAATTTTTTTTAGACGCTTTCTTTACACTTGGGTAAACATATGTCAAAAGCCCCCGAGGGTGGGGGGTGAGCTTGAGGAGGGGGGGGGTTAAATGTACCATTTGTCAGTATTTCGCTTATGTCTCGGAAACGATCACTTCTATCGGTTTTTACCTCCTTATCACAATTAAAGCTGACAATTTCCTACAAAAACGGTCCTATGCATTTTTTTCGTAGGACTAACCGTAAGCGAGTTATAGGTCTGACAAAAGAAACATCATTTCAAGAAATGTGCTGTATCTGCATTTAAAACAGAATTATTATTGTGATTTGAAAAAACTGAGAGTAAATTGAATTTATTGGATCCAACACTTCATTAGAGGAGGGTGGTGGGTCACGGGGGTCCATGAAGTCTTCAGAGTCGTCCTCATATGCTGCATTTTCTCTTCAATCTAAACATTGAAAACCGAATTACAGTCTTGTTCAGTACAATATTAATAGATAGATGATTTAATAGAGATGATTTGAATAAAACTTACAGTAAATTGAATAAATAACACGACCCCCTTTATCCCTGAAGACTCTGAAAGTCTTGTGCGGGAGGGAATGTATTAGGTCCAACAGTTCATTGAAGGGCGTCAAGTCTTCCGGGTCATATTATCTGTGGTGTGTGTGTGTTATCCTCATATGCTGAATTGTCGTCTTCAACTGGAAGGCCGTTAGTGCACGCGCACTCATAGTTACCGCATATTGAAGAGCAATGGATACCTGCTTTGCGGCATCCACAACATGCACCACAACCTTTGGTGCAGCTGCAGAATATTGCTGAAAGGATGGCAGCTGGGGCAGGTTGATCTAAAGTTGTCAAGGGTTGAAGATCTCCATCTGCTCCTTTCATCCAAACCTAATCAGTAGGTTCCACTTTGTTGCCCAGCCAATCTTGAACTTGCAAATGGACTCTGTATAAGTGTTGCAGTGCAGAGCCTTCAGTTAGTGGTAGAGAGGGGAGGTCTGACTTCACCCTTGTGCTGGATTTTAGAAATGCTGCGTAACGCTGTTTGTCCAGGTCTGTTACTCTGGCGTTGTACATTGCTAGGAACATCTGTTTCCCGGCGTTTGCAACTTCCTTAGGTGTTGAAGTCTTTATGTAAAATACATTGGAGATTAAATTAGAATGCTGTCCCTCATGAGTAATTAAGCAATTATTGACTTACCTTATCGGAAAATTGCAGAAGTTGTACAGCAGCCGCTAAAACCGTGAATGAACTTGCTCTTCGCAAAGTCAAGTTCCTGCAATTCCTTGGAGGGGAATAACTTTTGCTTCCCTCATTCCACTTCCCAGGTTTGAAAAACTTTATCTCTCGTTCCTTTCTAGCTAAAACGATTAGCAGGACCAGCAGATCCATATCCTCGCCGATGACAAGCGGTGAACTACCACATTCTGATTTCTCCAAAGCGCACCCGTACAATAGTCGTATCTGCATCAGCATCAGCCTGTCTAACTTCTATCCTCTCTGCAATCATTTTCGGAGACAGCATACTGTTGAATCTGTCCTAATTTATTTCGTTACCTAAAATGTGTTGTTGCTGAGTCGTCACTACAATATCTTCGGTGAAATTAATGTCGACTGATGCGGTGGTGATGGTGGTGCGACTGTGCAGCATTCACCATAGTGTTTTTTTAAGTAAGTCAGATATTGATTGAATATCACTGAGGAGGTTGATCCTATACCCCACCTGACTCTATGTAACAGGAATCCACCATCAATCAAGTGTGAACATGAATTTTTACGCAAGTAGTGCTGCGTTGTCAAATTGTCGCCCTGTAGAGCAATATTCCTTCATCCGTATACTAATGAAATACATTTGGAAGGATTATTAATGCAGTTTATATAGAATCCAAAATTCAGAAGCCCGTAGCTCGCTTACTGTTAGTTCTACGACAAAAGTGCGTTGAACCATTTTTGTAGTAAATTTTATTAGCTTTGGTATAGGAGGTAAAAACCGATAGAAGTGATTGTTTTCGAGATATAAGCAAAAAACTAAAAAATGGTACCTTTAAACCCGCCCCGCTCCTAGAGCTCATCCCCCATCCTCGGGGACTTTTGATATATCTCTACTCAAGTGTAAAGGAAGTGTTTAAAAAAAATTCCAACTCTCTAGGAATTTTTTTCACCGATCGCCCTATTTTTGTCTAATTTGACTGGTGAATCTAGTTATTTCTACATTAGAAATAAACGACCCTAAGATGAACTTACTCGTCGTTGTTTTCTTTAAACAGAGAAATTTTTTTTTTTTTTTTAATCAATTATTTAACGACGGCCTATTTCCGCTACCAGGGCCAATCACCGACGCCAGGAGACGAGCTACCCCCAACCTGGAAATTTTGCCGAACCTCTTATCTTACTAAGAGTAGGGATTTTTTACTTGCCTAACATTGCAGCGACACTTCCAATTGCATTGGCCCAATTAAAAGTGCAACTTAACAATTAGCTCCAGCTAGCTACAGCGAGGAGTGAATTCGGTGAAGCCTTGTTTAAATACTGAGATTATATTAAAAGCCATAGATGGGCGCCAGAGTATTTTTAACTAAATCACAAAAGTTTAATTAAACACAATTAGGTATTTACTACACATAAATTAGAAAGAAAGAAAGTTTAAATTTAACAAGTTTAATATTACAAATTCTGTACAACTGAAAGTTGAACAAATACTTATAATAAAATATTGACAATGTGAAAACAAAGGGAATAACATGTATGATTTAATAAATTTCTCTGTCTGTCTGTTCTGTTCTAAAGGCTTACTCGACGGAATGAAGTGAGACGGAAGGGGTTCTCCAGGTATCGATGCGTCCTGCGAGTACTCGAGGTGATGTAGAGGTTGTAAGACCCTGTCTTCACACTCCTGCTCAATCCAGAGTGTCCAGGTTCCAACCAAATTAGTTACTTTTCGGGAACACCCAATATCTCCTTACTTCTGATGTTGTTAACTCGGTATAGATTTCCAGTGAGTCAAATTTCCAGAAAGCCAGATGTCATGAAATAAAGACAGAACAGTTGAGAAAAGGAACAGAGAAATAAAACTAGGTTGAAAATTATTTCAACTAGTGGTATATGAAAAAAATAACAAAGTTTCGGAAATATAGTTGAATTACTAGATATAATTCACAAAATTAATATTTCTGAATATTACAATAAAAATTGTCAAAATGACAACAAAATATTAGAATTTGTAAAAGGACTAAAATTACGTAAAAAGATGGTATCTGACACCAATTACTAAAAATGAATTATTAACAAAATAATGCTACCATTTGAATGCAAAAATTTAGTAAGGTGGCAAAATTTCACTATCAGTTCATTAACAAATAATCTAACTTGATTTAATTTATTTTATAGGTTAAAAAACCAGGAGGGGACTGTAATTTTTTTTCAAGGACTATAATTTAATGTCAGATTATCGAACAATAAAAATTTAGGAACGTTAATGAAATGATAACTTTAAAAATTCAGATATTTAATATTAACAACAAAATAATTAGTAACAATAATATTGAATTAAATTCGAAATTTTAACGCAAATAAAAGATTTCAAGTAAATCTTTTATTAATAATTGAACGGTAAAGATAGCAAAATTTAATATATGAAATAACGACAATTAAGAGAACAACGGTCTTTCGCTTTTCGACGAAAAAAATTTATGACTTATGCCTAATTCAAAATGGCAGAAAATGCTGAAAACCAAGGTAATTAATTATACACTCTTGTAACTTACACGATAATTACGGAATGAACTTATAATAATAATTTGTCAATAATAAACTGTATATGGCGTGAATATGATGAAAAAAAGGAAACCAGAAAATCGGACTTCTGTCACATCCGAAGCAAGTGATCAAATGTACTACAAATTGATTAATTCAAAGAGAATAAAAAATACTATAGATCACTTACCTCGTTTGCTTTGGAAGTTCCTAGACAGAAATCGGTAGCTCTGGACAGTAAATAAATTCGGCAAAACCCAAGTCTCAGATGGACTTTCTTACTATCCCAAAACCAGTTTAATTTCCTTTTTTCCAGCTCATATGGATCACAGTAGAAGAACCTAATAACAATAAAAATCCACACAGAAAATGTTCTATGCACGAAATACGATAATCTGCAAGTTTCACTTACAGCGATAATTTATACAATTTAAATATTGTATAACACGTGTCAATTAATAAAATTGAGCCACGAAAAAACGTCTACCTTAGACAAGATACGGTAAAACGGAAATGGGAATACCCATCCACGTTTTTTAAAAAACAGTGCTACTAGGTAATTATCTGAAATTAATCCAAAATATGGAAATAATAGTAAATACGGTAATTATTGTGAAAAATTATTATTATTATTATTGCACAATAAACTAAAGCAATAACTAATAAGCAAATTTATGAACAACGATATTTTAGCGACTCGGTACAAAAGTGCATAAACTTACCTCGATGAGATTCGGAAAGCGAAAGATGGTCTGCCTTCGCCCAAACAAGGTTCGTCCACCGCGGTGGCGTTTTTTGTTGCATTTTTTCTACCACATACCGATCATGTACGCATATACAGGGTTATCCAGTATTGAGGAATCGTATTTTAATACGCAAAATGGAAATTATAATCTGCTGTAACGAATTACAACTTAAATCGTTACAACATTTAATAGACAAGGGACCGACTGCTTTACATCCTCTCCGAAGGATGGTATATCCTTAATACACCTCTCGCCTACAGTTGTATTGCTTCTGCGATATAGCTGATATACAAGCCGCTAGAAGTAGGGAAACGAGACCGCGTCTTTCCGTGGATAGTCCCCATCCAAGTACTAAACGCGGTAGCTGTTGCTTAACTTCATATCGCTATGAAGTGAGTCAAGTCAGTCCTCCGCCCGCTGCCCTCTAAACAGATAAATTTAATTGGATTACTTTTATTTGCTCATGTAATATAATAATTATGTAAAGTACTGTGATTACGAAAAATAAGAGACACTGATACTTTAGCGAAAATAATGTTTTCTAACAATAAATGTTTATTAATATTGTATACTAAATGTCAAAAAAACACAGAACTAAACTGTAGTTTTGAATATTGTTGTGAATTATTTCTGAAATTAATAAACAAAATCTAAATCTTAAATGTTTAAAAATATATTACAAATACATGTTATTATTATAGCCAAATTCAATACAGATCATTTAATTTTCTTTGGAAAAAATTTTATGAAACAAGAATTCTTTTCATCATAGATAATGCTTTTTTTAAACGACCCCAAAAATCCCTACAATTTTTTTTTCGTAAAAATGCGTGCATGAGTTCATTTATGAAATTAATGAATTATTCAGATCATAAAGAAATAAATCACAATTTTCAAAATTAAAAATCAAAAATTTTATTCCGCTTGCCGGAAGGTTTCTGATTTCGAGTAATGTAGTAGGTATAAGAAATATTTCAAAGAAAGATTCGTTATAATTGGTACTGTTCCTGGGAATTCCAAAGTTTCGCCGATTTGTAGGCTTCACTGAGTGGACTATAGTATATTTAATAAAATCTGTTAAAAATAATCCCCATGTTGTGTTATGTATCAGAAGAATGAGATTTTATGAACACCCCGGCCCAACAGATCTAGACATAATTCTTAATTCATGGTGCAAAAAATATATACCGGGTGGCCACGAGTCAATGTACGCCCCCAATTTTTTGGCTGGTTTTTAATTAAAAAAATTAGTTTCTGATATACGTGAGTAAGACAAAAGTGGGCTATTTTTAGACTAACAGGAACGAAAATATCATTTTCGGTTGAACCGGAAGTGACATCAACTTTTTTTTCTTAAATAGAATGACCGTGTTTTTGTTTGTGGTGTTTCACAAAGCATGGAATTCTAACTGCAACAGTTTTTTCCAATTTCAAAAATTCCAAAAAATAAGTGATATATGAACGATTTTGTATTTATTACAAAAGCGAAGTTGAGCATTTGCAAGCAACTGACCGTGTAAAAATTAAAATATAAAGAACTTAATTGAGGTGCCACTATTCTTGGCTATATTTTAATGGTAGTAATAAGATCATGCACAATTTTATTTGATGTCGTTGAGTTCGTAAATTTTTTCATTTTGTAAAACAGTCAATATTTTTTATATCAGCAATAATATATGTTTTCTTTGAATAGAATACAAACATTACTATAGATATTGGTCTGATACAAATTCGTATTTTTATAGCAAAATCCATACCAAACACGCATAAAAAATCAAAAACTATTTTGGTAGAAGATTACGGCATTGAATCTTTCCATCTTGGCAGTAAGCGTCTTGAAATTACCGTACATAGGTGGCTGCACTGGCTTCCTCAAATAGGAAACTAAATCACTCCATTTGTCTATTAGATTCAAGCTATATGTAACCGAGTCGTCAAACATGAAGTTCAAGTTTTTGCAAATGATTTTCTCTCTTTTATATTTGTTTGTATTATTGTATAAAACTCGCCACAGCTTAATTCGAATAATTAATAAGTTTAATGAAACATTCATTTGTTATCTATCTAACGAAAAGTAAAGAATATACAAGTAGTTTTTCTCACAGGATCGTGTTAACTAAAACAATACCTTCTTTTGAAATTACCTCTTTAACCATGTTCGTATGCTTTGGTGCCTATTTGAACTTTTTGAAGTAATGAATATGGGAGAGAGTCCATGTGTAATTTTACGTAAAAATATGGCCCCATCGACCAAACGTTTTTGTATAAATATTATCTAAAATAATTAGTGTGGCTAATTCTCGACACACCATGCATAAAGTGTTATATTACAAAACACATTACAGTGAGTAGGTACTTTTTGAAAACTAAGTTCTTTGCTTTTTGCTCGTAATGAACATATACTCGTTTTTTCGCATTTTCCAATTTTTACTAATAAATACAATCAAAACGTCACAAGTCTGCTGATATAAGTAACGTATGAAAGAGTCAAGGTGCTATATAAATGTAAAAATATTAATGGCGTACTGAATATTAGTTGCCTTAAATAAAGGTTTTCTATCTGAGACCTATAAAGGTTCCTCTGGTAAAATATACGCCGATTGTAGTGCTTTCAAGATGAGTATACTCCCCAAGGACTCCATTATCATTCTAAATTGACTTAATTTAATTGTCAGATATTTCTCACAATTTACAATGTCCTTTGTCAAGAAATATATGATGCCTATTACTACTGGCCTGAATTCATAAAATTGAAATAAGTTTTAAAGAAATCCATTGAATTCTTGTAGTGATTTTCTACATAATAAAACAATGCTGTTGCTATATGAATAAAACCGTATTTATTTACAAGAAAACCAATCATGTCTTATAAATTAACAATTATTTTATTAGCGTTGTTATGGTAAAATTTCCAGTTTACTATATTATTTATCGTATGCACGGAAGTTAATTAGACTATCACTATTGTTACCGTTGTTGATTGTGTATACAGAAACAGAATTGTTTAGCTTTAGTTTCAATATGATTCGAGAGTATATCACCTTCATAGTCACGGAATTTTTTTTTCAAAGATGTACGTCTCTGCAACAATTGGGCCAGCCATTTGCTAGAGTGGGGTATTACATCGACGATTCGGCCTCACTCTCCTAACTAATAAAGTGCATTTTGTTGTTATCGCTCTCTAGGAGCATCTCAGAATCTACAGTGTGCCGCAAACATAATGAATAAATTTATTGACGCCGATATGCTTATGTGGCAAACATAGAAACAGGTCGATTTTTGTTTTAATTCTACGTACCTATGTAATTGAAAATGAAAATGTTTTAAAATTAATAAAAATCCTGGAGGAGCACACTCAAGCCTCCGATTGACAAGGAACTTGACGCATGTTAGAAAATAAGTCAACGTACAACATACACATAAATACTTGTATGAACGATTACCTCTGCTCGGCCAATGGACCTAACAATCAGACAGACAACAAACTATTCTATTCTTCTATTTAGTCTTACCTCTCCTATCCCTATTTCTCATCCTATTAATCTTTAGTAACAGCTAAACAAACTACAAAATCACAAATACATTCAAATTACTAAATTTAAAATATATAGTAAGTTTTTTGAAATTTTTCCTGCGTATTAACAAAACCAATGCATTGATAAACTTTTATTATTTATCAAAATCGAAGCTCTTAAACTCTGCTCTGCATTCTATGGTTGCCGTGCGATATACGGTAAGGGCTCAAAAATACTGAATGGCAATAAATGGTAGTCGTCAGTGACCTAACATCGTTCATAATACAATCAACCTAACACCACTTTTTCTTTCTTTATAACATGTAACATGATACAAACGAAATTATTTCAATCCGATAATCACGTATGATGTGAAATAAATATGATAAATAAAAAAAATTAAATGCAAATAATGTAAATGTTGAAGAGTTGCTGCGATTTTCTTTAACGAGTTACCTAGCTAAAAGACTACTTTCGCAAACAGGACTTGCTTTATATTGTAGATGGTTTATTTTTATATCAACGATTACTCGTGTAAAGTGGAAGAACAGGGATTGCTTTGCACTCATCTGAACTTCGCCCCGATAAATACCAATAAAGGCAATTTATTATTATTATTATTATTATTATTACTAATCAACTTAATAGAACGTAAATGTTTCATGTAGAAATCTTTCAATATTACGTGGTATTTTAAGTAGTTCCCAAAATAATTTCTTTGAGCGAATGTCGTAACGACGCTACTTTATTTAATTATATAGGTTTATCCACGAACAGATCAGCTACTGGAAGCTACATACCTTTCTGGTTTTATCATTTGCTATTTGTGTCTTTATAACCCGCAGATTCAGGGGTGTAGAAAGGATAAAGTTTGTAGTGAGATGGAAAACAAAATAGGGATTCGTAGGCGCCCTATTAACCTGAGAATATGAAAATTCAGAATTTCTTTGCTTACTAGTAGTGTTAATACTTCAAGGCAGGGCAAGTGTAACAATAGATCCTACGGTATTGCATGTAGTATAATCTACTATGTCTTTGTTAATACTTTTCAACGTACTACGTGTCCTGATATACAAGCTCAAATAAGTAACTCTTCTAATCACGTACCTAGATATATAAATACAACTATGTCTTAAACTAATCAATCCAGAATGGTCATTACAACCCTGGAAATACCGCACTGCGCTGTATGAATGAGCAACATTGCACTACTAAATTATTATCTACTTCCTCTGGAGTTGTCAGTGTAGTTTTTGTTAGTCGGATATGTTTATTTTAGCTCCACTAGCAGTTTATGTCTGTATCTTTTGAATTGTCTTTAAGGTAGAGTGAGAGTGTTATTTAAAACGGTTCAATCGTTTTGTAGACTACCTTCCAAAAGAATATGTTTTGCTGTATACTTCTGTTGCCTTCCGTTTGCATTCAAAAATGTACAAAGTATCTTGTTAATGTGGCTAAAGCACACCGATTGCAGGCTAAAAAAAAATAACTTGTTAACTTTCAACGTTTGTGATATCATTAATATTATACACAGAGTGATTGATTAAAAATAAAAATTACGTATTGAAATTTGCAGTTTCTTATAATATATAATATTAATGTCAAAGTTATTTTAAAGGAAAATTATAAATTATTATTTCAGAATAATCAGGAATACGAAAAAATATACAGGGTGATTCACGTTGACCGCCTATTAGAAGTATCTCGAGAAAGAAAAAATATATCGATTTGAAATTTTGGTTATGGTCCTAAGTGGGTAAGGTCTATATAATGAAAATATTTTCAAAATGGTGGCATTTCCGGTTATACCGGAAGTTGACCCTAACTTTGTTATTTTAAATGAGATGACCCCATTTTCAATTTTTATTTAGATTCCACGGAAAATTTAAAGGTAATTTCTTTAAAGATTCTCTATGTCTAAAATGAATATTTTCTGAGATATTAATTTTCTTCCCAAAATATTGACGGAATAGGTTGTATAATGTAAAAATCAATATCTCAGTAACAATTAGTGATAAGACGTTGAATTTTTTATTGAGGTAAGACAAGGTAAAGTTCATTACATTTCTGTTCCGCAGATAAAAAATTACCGACAAAGGAACACCTGCGGCGGCTTCAAAGAGGCCGCGTTTCTGCTTTATAAATGCGGAATTTTTTATCTGCGGAACAGTAATGAAATGAACTATATTGGAGCCATCCATCATGTAATAAAATTGTCAAAATCTCAACTGCAAAGTTTCTAAAATTAACGATATCTATCGACCTCATAGGAACAGCAATAAGTCATTTTTTTTAAATGGAACCATATCTAATTAAATACACCAATCGATAGCGAGAAAAAATGCGCATCTAAGCATGTATCACCAAAATGTATGATTCTTTAGATATTTGCGATTTTCTAATTTGATCGATGAAAATTGAAGAGTGCCGTATAATAATTGAAGAGTATGCTTTGACTTTGACTGTGGACGAAACAAAATACAACAAATTCAACAAATAGGCTTGTTCTGGTTTAAAATTTTCGCAGTCCTAAAACCGTTCCCGTCTTGCGCAATGTAAAAAATTACCAATTTTAATACGCAGCGCATGGCTGTTACTTCATTGCGCATGACGAGGACTAATCCAGAACTGTTCTAATGAGAACCAGAACAAGCCTAATGTGACAGCTAATATGTAACTCGTGTTATTGTTTTGGGTTTATTAATGGTAATTCAGCATACATTTTATTAAATGTTCTGCATGTTCTGCTAATTATTCTGTCACATTGTCCATGAATGTAAAATAAATGAAAAATATCTGAGTTTGAGTAATTATTTGTCATTTTCTCCACAATAAGACACAATACAGAATATTTATAATGAAAAACAATAACACAAGTTACGTATTATTAGCTGTCACATTTGTTGAATTTGTTGTATTTTGTTTCGTCCACAGTCAAAGTCAAAGCATACTCTGCAATTTTCATCGATCAAATAGAAAATCGCAAATATCTAAAGAATCATACATTTTGGGTATAGGAACATGATACATGTTTAGATGCGCATTTTTTCTTGCTATCGATTGGTGATTTAATCAGATATGGTTCCATTTAAAAAAAATGACTTATTGCTGTTTCTATGAGGTCGATAGATATCGTTAATTTTAGAAACTTTGCAGTTGAGATTTTGACAATTTTATTACATGATGGATAGCTCAAATACCTTGTCTTACCTCAATAAAAAATTCAACGTCTTATCATTAATTGTTACTGAGATATTGATTTTTACATTATACAACTATTCCGTCAATATTTTGGGAAAAAAATTAATATCTCAGAAAATATTCATTTTAGACATAGGGAACCTTTAATGAAGTGAACTTTAAATTTTCCGAGGAATCTAAAAAATTTTGAAAATGGGGGCATCTCATTTAAAATAACAAAGTTAGGGTCAACTTCCGGTATAACCGGAAATGCCACCGTTTTGAAAATATTTTCATTAAATAAATCCTACCCACTTATGACCATAGCCAAAATTTCAAATCAATATATTTTTTCTTTCTCGAGATACTTCTAATAGGCGGTCAACGTGAATCACCCTGTATAGAGTGGCTCATTCCAAAAAGTTAAATTTCCATTTACCCATACTTTAAAAGTATAGGTAAGTAATTTTTACACCAGAATCAAAATCTAAAAAATTTTTAAACATATTGAGATATACCGGGTGACCACGGATCATGGTAAACCCCAGCCATTTCCACAATTTTTGAGCTATCCAAATGAAATTTTGCAGCAAAACGTCCAAAAAGACTCATTTTAGCCCATCCGACTTTTTTTTTTCAACGTCCGGTTTCGACGGAAGTGACCTCAACTTTGGAATTTTGAATGAAACACCCTGTATATTATTGCATTTTTGGAATACTGAGAAAATTCTGAGTACGATAGAACTATTTTGGGGATTCTTTAAGCCCACTTGATTTCTTTAGAGCCAATTTCATTTATTAATCTAGAGTGCCATGCTGGTCTAATTTGGTTCAAATGTACTGGTATTCTCTCGGGTATACCTAACTCCCAAAAAATTAGATCGACAAAAAAAATATAAAAATGGCGTCTTGGCGTGCATTCAAATTTGACCAAATCACTTTTTGTCCATTTTGACCATTTTCCCAAAAGATATCGTAATGGTAAACCAATACCTTAAAATAATACATTCTGTATGGAATCCATTGATGTGCCCATCCTTCATAAATCTGCAATGTGCAAGTAATAAAAAAAAGGAAAAAATCATCGAACACAACACGTCATTTTAAACTATTTATCACACTAGCCATGGAAGAAACAATAATTAAAAGACGTAACTTTGACAGGTGAATGAGTTTTTTTGGACGTACAATACTGCTGCAAAATTTCATTTGGATAGCTCAAAAATTGTGGAAATGGCGGGGGTTTACCATGATCCGTGGTCACCCGGTATAACAATATAAGGGGAGTCAGTTTTATAGACCACTCTATGCAATATATAAAAGTCTAGACAGCTTCGATAAATACTCATGCTGTAACGGATATGACTACGTATTTATTTCAAGACCCTATAAAAAAACATATTTTGACTATAAGTAGACGATTTGCCAACTCGTGTGTATTTCTCTCTTAAAGGAATCACCTATTGAACGAATACAAATATAATAAAAGGTTTTCAATTTTCAGCTACTTCAAATGGATATTGAAATAAATGTTGCAGTGTATCCTTTTATTGAAATTGATACGGCAAAGAAATTGGATAAATAAAAAACGTATTATTACAGTTTATATAGAAAACTGATATTCATTCATATTAATTTTAATATTAGAAATTCATTCCATAATTTTGTGAAACATTTTAAGTTATTATATTCCTATATTGCATTACCAGCGGATTTCTAAAATTGTAAATATTGTTCGTAGGAAAATTGAATTGTATGCTCAAGATATCAGTCGGTCAATTTCTTTACACTAAACTCAAGAACAATACATCTGGTCTAAATTTGAACTGTAAATGTTTAGCTAGAGATCAAACTTCATTCGATCCAAGCTATTTAAAGTTAAGAAAATAAAAAATCACTAAATAATCAAATAAACATATATATGTTATTTAATTTTGACTACTTGTAAAGACTAAGAAGTATGAAATAATAATTTATTTATTTCATATTTCTAATAGTTAGTGTAAAAAAGTGAAAAATGTACCGTAATTGGAAATTAGAAATCGGTGTAAAATGGTAAAATGATACCAATCCAATCTAACAAACGTATTTTTGAAATCACTTCCAATTGATTACAGTAGAGAGTACTGTTCTCTCTCATTTTATACTACTACTTTATAAGAGGTTCGGCAAAAATTTCCAGGTTGGGGGTTGCTCGTCTACTGGCGTCGGTGATAGGCCCTGGTAGCGGAAATAGGCCAACGTTATATAAGTGAATAAAAAAAATAAAAAAAAAACCTTCATATATTGATAGTTAACAAATTATAGGTAACAAAATAATAATTTCTTTAATTTCTTTATATTCCTGTCACTCCTTGATATTTCTTATTTCGCTCGACCGCTACCGTTTCAGTTATCTTCATTTTCCCATAATACAGTAAGTTATGTCCTTGCTTCCTGAAATCGATTGGTAGCTTAGGTGAATTTAACGAAAATACAATTTTACCTTCGCAAGATTAATGATAGTTTTTGCGATTAGTAATAATTGAAGCTGGTTTACATTCTTTTTTAAAAATATGAAAATATAATATATGCATTTTATACACAAATCAGATTTTTAACATTTCAAAGGAAATAATATTTTAAATAAAAATATGATTAAACTACCACCGAACTGTCTTTTTAACAAATTACGTTTTTACAAAAATATATACTTTTTTGCCAACTACTTAGATTTCTTAAGGACAGCTTGGAATTTATACAAAGCAAATTATTTGTAGGTAAAAATAATTAAGTACCTTCTTTATGCTGAGAATTAATTTATGTAAGACATTTAATAAGAGCTCAGTGTTAATTAAGTTAGTACTTGTTTTGCAATTAAACATGTCTCTATTTGTATGCACTGATGTAGAGGACATACAATATATAACAGAAAACTAATAAAATGGTGCAAACAAAGAAAAAATGAATGCGAGTTATTCTCAAATTCATCAAATTTTAACATAAAAGACACTCTCTAGCTATACACTATATTGTCATTTTATTTCATATATTTAAATTTGCTATAATAATATGGGTTGAAAAAAAATTGTTAGTTGCTTTACTTAACCTACCATCGCATAACCACATATATATTTCTACAAAATAAATGGATATATGATGCGAAATAACCGCTTTATCGAAATAAACCGAGTTTTAGTCTTCGTTCTACTTGTTACTACTCTTGAAGCAAAAAGGATAATTCTCCTTTAATGAAGGGTTTTTGACCAACTTTAATCCTCTTCTCATTATTTCCTACGTTATACTTAATTACATTTTCTGCTGTCCCATTGGGATTAAAATTTCCCATCCCTTTTCATTGTGTTTTTAATCACAAAATTTTAAATAACCTAATTTATCTGCCTCTTTTAACTTCAGAGGAAAGCAAACTTAAAATAATGCACAATACTCGCCGTTGTAAATGCTATGAGTTGAATGGAGGCTGCAATAAAAGTTTTGTAAATATTTACTCTACCGGGTGTCTATATAAGATCATTATGTTCTTGCTGCCAATGCTTTATTTCTTAACGGATCGAGATGAAACTTTGCACGTATCACATGTTATGAAGGCGACATCTTTTATCTATCTGTCAATTTTTCACAATTTCCAGTTTAATCGGAAATGGCTCTAACATTTGTTTTTTAATTGAAACACCCTGTATATTTTTGTATTTATTGTATCTAGAGGTCAGTTTGCATACAGTTAATTTCATCACTGATAACACTATTTTTTTACAGCCTATTTTTATTTTAATTTTAATGTAGTTAATTAAAACTTTTAAATTCTAATGTAATTAATTAAAACTGTATTAAATTTGTCATGGCAGACATGCATAATGACCCCAAGATTCTAATAATGCAAAAATATACAAGGTTTCTATTAAAAATCAAAAGTTTTGTCATTTTGGTGAATTCAAAAGTCGTAGAAAAATGGATGGACATAAACATTATGACACCCTCTATACAGCGTGTGTAAAATGTATTGAAACATGACCATAAGTTTTAAAATATTGATTGTATAAAAAAACCCATGGATAGGTCGATTTTCATTTTCAATTACTCAACTTTTGGTGCGATTTATAACTTCTAGTTCTACACACCCCCTCCCCCAGCCACCCCAACTTTTTTTTTCAAAGGGCAACCTACCCTTTGCGATACCCCAAAAGAAAGGTATTTTAATAGACTATTCAACGCTGTAAAGAAATCCGAAATCTGTCGATGCAATTGGCTTCCCAAACGCATGAAATACATTTTTTTTAAGAAAAAGGAAGTGGCCAAAACGCTAAGCTCGTAAGGCCAAAAACCGGAAAAAAAAGAAAAAGGAAAGATTAGTAAAACTTTATTACTAAAAAAAATTAACAAACTATCTAGTAAGATGTTCAAACTGAGCTCCGTTAACAGCTAGGCACTGTACAATTGCATCGACGGATTTCGGATTTCTTTACGGAGTTGAATAGTCTATTAAAATACCTTTCTTTTGGGGTATCGCAAAGGGTAGGTTGCCATTTGAAAGAAAAAAGTTGGGGTGGCTGGGGGAGGGGGTGTGTAGAACTAGAAATTATATATCGCACCAAAAGTTGAGTAATTGAAAATAAAAATGACCTGTCCAAGGGTTGTTTTATACAATAAATATTTTAAAAGTTATGGTCATGTTTCAATACTTTTTACACACGCCGTATGTATCTCAATGTTTGAATTATTGAATTTTTTTAATATCGATGATTACAAATTGTTGAACAAAATGCAGATACATACATTCCATAATAAAATTTTGCAGTACAACAGTTTATTTTATAAAACGCTCAACAAATTGATAAGGATTAGCGGATACTGCATAAATATGCAAAATTTAATAAAAGAATAAACTTCACGATAAATAAATAAACAAAAGAAATAAAATAAAACATGATTTAAAAAATGGCATACAGGGATAACAAAGAGACAAATGAAATATTATGTAGTCCTTAAATATACATCAATATTGCAATGTTTAATATTAGATAGATTAATTTTAAAACTGCAATTTTAAATCTTATGAAATGCGAAATTTTTTGTGTGTCTTTGAGCATATGATTACAAAGATATACAATCAAATCTAAAATCTAAGTTCAGGATCTCAAAATAAGGAAAATATTTTCGAAGGTATGTCCGCAAAATCTTAGTTGAAAAGTTACCTCCTCCAAAAAGGAAGTCTAAAATTAGTTTTTTAATTTCTTGCACAATTTCTCATTTTTGTTAAGAAAAATGAATTTTGACATAGATCATATAATTTACTTGTATTCTATTTCTTTTAAAACTTTTTCTTTTAAATTTATTTAAATTCTTATTTCAAGAATGATGTAACATATAATATGTATAATATTAAGTGTATAATTTATGATTAGCACAAAACAGGCCTTTTGGCTTAGGTGCTACTTCTCTAATTGTAATATTATGATACATGCAAAAAAAAAAAAATTTGAATAAAATGAATACAAAATTTTCTATTAACAGAAATAACGTTTTGAGGCATACTTTTTCATTTATTCCTTTTTGGAAAAATTGGTGAAGGAATTAACCCTCATTTAAATTTTTTGTTCATATTTTTTACTGGACCTGAATTTTATCATATAAAATATACATGGAATAGCCCGATTTTTTTAAAACTATTTTGTCTAATTCTGAATCGATATTGACATATTCACTGTTAGAAACAATTCGACAAATGATACACTGTTGATGTTCGGTTTTCCATCCTGCAAGTTGATGTTTTTTGTGTAAACAGGTTAGCACCTCTGGACATAATAATTTTATTTAGAGTTGAGTATAAGTTTTGCAATTGCCATCGATGAATATGGTGTAAATATGACAATCAGTTACAAAATAAAATTTGTTAAAACATTAATTACCATCTGTTTATTACATATTTGGTGGGTGGTAAATTATTGTAAATGTGTCACTATTATTTGCATGTCCAAGTTCACTGACACAACTTACTTTTACGTCATTGTAATAATAAATGGTTGACTAGTTCATTATACAGTCAAATTCATAATTAGAAAAATTTTAAAAAATCTTCAGAAGATATGGGAAAATTATCGATCAAAGTATTGACAACGCAAAAAATTTGTATGTCACAGAACTTGTTTTCAAGTTCATCTTGTATAACATCACATAAGTATATTAATTATTTGGATACCTATATTCAACTCTGCGTGATATTTGCAATATAACCGAATAGAGTGCACGTAGTCATTTTACATTACATTTGATAAATTTGGTGTATAGTATCTTAGAAGAAAGAATAGGGACGATTTACGAGGATTCTATTAGATTTAAATAAAAGACAACAATACTTTTGCAATAGCTTCCATTTGAGATTTTTTTTTATTCATTTATTTAACTTCGGCCTATTTCCGTTACCAGAGCCAACCGGTGATTCATATAAGTTAAGATTAGTAAAAAACTTATTACCTATATTACATTATTTAATGATGAATTTAAATGTATAAAACTCTGTATTCATAGTCAGATTAAGAAAAGCCGTTGAAAGTCAAATTTCTTACTATATCTCGTAAATGTTTATTGATATTTCAGTAGCAAACTTATTACTAGGATTAACGTTTTGTCAAGAAATTAACAATAAAGAAATGTGTATATATTTGTAACCCCAAACGGGGGCACACTGTATTCCCTTATTATGTTTGCCCAAGCAATTGTTAATAATTTTTTGTGCAATATTAAATTTTGAATTTTTGCATATTATCCATTACACAAGAGTGAAATTTTTTCCTTTCATTTCTATGCTACTGTTTCGGAAAGTGAAAAAGCGCGTATATTATTATAAAAGCAAGGGAAACATTAAAAAGCTTTTTCCGTAAAATGAACTTAATAAGCTTTAGTTTCATACTAAAATAATGCCAGAAAAAGTATTCGAAAGATTGCAAAGTGCTTTGGAAGTCACCTATATTTACCTTATATTTTAGAGGTAAATTCTAATGTGAAAGTATGACAAAGTAGTCGCCCCTAAGTAACTACGTTATTTGTCATTAAGATAGTTATAATAATTAATTGGTATAAATGTGTATATAAGGAAAGATTCTTTGTGGTCATTATTTTTAATTTAAGGCACATATTATTATAATCAAAAAGTCATAATACATTGCAATATTATTTTCACAAAAGTGCTAAAAAGTAAGTTTAAGAAATTTTATTGATTTGTGTTACAAAAAAAAGTACATGTATGTAATATAGGTAAATCAACAGGATCTATTTAAAAATTGAGCAGTAGATAATAAAATCAACTACAGGAAAAATTGCCTTTTGTAAGAAATTAATTGTTTCATAAAACATTGTTTGTTGAAAGTCTTATGTATAGGGTGTCCAACTGTCCAACCGAGAATTCCCCTATCATAATACAGTAGCTAGAGATATATTTGAAAATTTTAAAAACTGTATAAAAGTATACCCCATTTTTATCTTCAGACGCTGGCTGAGGTCTTTTTGACTATTATGATAAAATAATTATGGCGGTGACTGATTTTTTTTTAAAGTGACACTTTGTACATAATGTAACATTCGGTTTATGCTAAGTTTTCTGTTTTCAAAAATGTAGGGTTCCATAGGTCTATTGCTCTTGGTTTTCATGTTATTGAGCGGAGAAAACTGAGATAGCATATAGATTCTTATACAGCATGATGCAAATGTATGGAATAAATTCATTATTTCAGAAATAAACGAGTTTTGAAAAAAATCTTAAAACACATTAATTTTAATTTTTGAAGGGCCATGTCATGATATACATGTAAGAGACGTCACGTCACCAATGTTGGCGGAATGATGTAATCGACGAATTTTTTAAATACAAACAGGGGTCATGAGACACCTCATTTGAAAGGTCTCCTAATCATCTATCCAATGGTGTAATTATTCGAATATTTATTTCCACAGGGTCAACCAAAATAATGGATTTTCTCAAGTAGAATGAAATTACAATAAATGCTCAATCATTGAACTAAATTATGCTACGGTCCCGCCTACCATTTTTATTGGTTCAGAAAAAATAATACATTGACTAACAAAAATTGTGAAAATCCAAATTGGATGGAGGAATATGGCACACAATATCCAGAAAAGGTGAATGTTTGGGCCGGAATTATAAACAACTAGATTATAGGGCCATACTTGTTTGAGGAAAACTTAACTGGTCCTCTACATCTATGATTTCTTTAGAGTTATCTGTTGCCTCAACTGAATCAACTATTTCCAAATAGAAATGATTTGTGGTTCCAGCAGAATGGAACGCCTCCACACTACGCCGTTGATGTACGAACCTACTTAAATAACGTTTTCCGAGATAGGTAGATAGAGAGGAGAGGATCGATCGAATGATCACCAAGGTCTCCAGATTTGGATTCTGTTAGACTTTTTTTATGGGAATACTTGAAGAGCCAAACTGTATCAAAGTCGACCAAATAATCTGGAAGAGTTGAAGGAACGCATCAGAACGGAGATTGCATAAATAACCCCTCAGGTTCTCGAAAACGTTAGAGAAAAATTTACTGCCCGACTTTCTCTCATTACATCATTGCTGGTGGTTATCAGTTTGATTATTTGTTATAATTTCACTGTATTTTACTAAATAAACAGTTTTGGTTAACCCTGTAGAAATAAATATTCGAATAATTATACCGTTGGAGAGACGATTAGGAGACCTTTCAAATGAGGTGTCTCATGACCCGTTTGTATTTAAAAAATTCGTCGATTACATCATTACACCAACACTGGTGACGTAACGTCTCTTACATGTATATCATGACATGGCCCTTCAAAAATTAAAATTGATGTGTTTTAGGATTTTTTTAAAAAGTCGTCTATTTCTGAAATAATGAATTTATTCCATACATTTGCATCATGCTGTTATGTTAAGCAACAACAAATTTAAATGACGTTTTGTATGTATTTTTTAGTTATGTCAAAGTCCTAGCCTACTAGAATTCCCGATGGTCCGGTTGGTTTTTAAACTTAATAAAGCGTAGCACGCAAATACTGATTTATTTTTCAAATAATTGTATTTAAATTTGCGATGCGACGAGATTTTAGTTCCTGCGGTGCAAAAAATAGCGTATATACCACAGGACTAAAGAACCTTTTAATCACTCGTGTGATTGTTGCCCTCGCTAGCGCTCAGTCAACAAACTTCACGCTCAGGATTAAAAGGCATACTTTAGTCCCTTGGTAGGTAAATAATATACTATTGTGGCATAGTTTCCTATAAAAGGTCAGTTTTTACACTGGAAGTGATGTAAAAAACTGTAACTTTTTACACGATTGTAGGTAAATTGTTATTTTTTAAACTTTAAATAAACAGTTTTCTTGTTCTAATAATTATTTTAAATCATATTTTTTAATCATATATTAATCTTCTGTTAATACACACCAGGTCGATTTTCTACTCGGGCAAATTTTTTTTAAGTGATTTAAACCTGTTTTCCATGAAAATTTTCCTCGAATTAAGAGACATAGTAAACTTCTCTTGTGTATTAACACCCCAAAAAATTTCACTTTGTACAGTTATGAAATTTTTGTTTGACTACTTTGAAAAATGAAATTCACGTCGTGTAGTTGATATTTCTTAAAAGCCTTTGAAAAACAATATTGGGCATAGTGAAGCAAGCGGCCTAAAAACGCGACGGAAAATTAAACATTTTTAATAGTTCTTAATCGTTTTTTTATTATTCATAACTAATTCGTGTACATACTATAAAACGAATATCTTAGTGTCAACCTGCTCCTCTCAGTATCTCCCTCTTTAAAATATTACGTTTTTGTTATAAATTATAGTATTATAACTTATCTAATAGTTACTACTTTTTACAAGCAGCAACACTTTTGTAAATGCCATTTAAAATAATTAATTGCAAAATGTTCATCCTACTAGAACATTTTAAATAATAATAATTAAAAATGTAGTTTAGTTCTCAATTCGATTAAGCATTTTTTTGCACTGGTATAATCTAATCTTTATTAATTATTAGAGAATTACATTACGTTTTAATTTTTTGTCCATGTTTGCCCTTTAAATTATAATTATTCATAGAATTGCTGATGTCCTGAAGGCGATCTAAACATCATAAAATAAATCATTTTAACTCATAATTTATGTGTTGGAGATAATTTAAATAAGATTTTTCGAAAAAAATCGTACCCTGGATTTTTCTATCTCCTTTATACGTTAAGTATTTGAATAAAATGCTGAGCAGAGCAAATAGCGGACTAACTTTTATTAACAATTATCTTTTTCTGTATTTAAAATGATTTGTGCTATTGTGACCAATAGGGTGAATGCTCTAAAATGCCTTATTCTATTTTGTTTAAAATTTATTCACTGTTATAGAAAAAAATAATTCATTCTAAAGGATTCTTGCACCACTGTGCGCTGTACACTTGTACAGTATTATAACAGCGTATTATAGAGCAAGGTTGAGAAAACTGCTATTATAGCCGAGCGCTAAAATTGTATCCCGAGGTGCGAAACACCAAGGGATACAAGCTGCGAGGGCTATAATAGTATTCTCTACCGTGGTGTATATATTATTATTTTCACCATTACCACCGTTTTTTATTTTATTTCATTAATAATATCCACGGAAACTAAGTATAGCATGAATTTCAAATTAAAGTTCCTTTGTTTTATGATTAACATTTATTAAAAGTAATTTAACATTTTATTTAAATTTTTCATTTAATAATAATTAAGTTTCTAAAAATGTGTACCGAAAGTGGAAAATGTGCATGTGATATGAGAGAAGTAGTACAAAATGTGCACAAAGTACTTTTCTTGCGTTTAATAGGTAACGTTTTAAATGCAGCTTGTTAAATAGCTTCGACAGCGTTCATTTTGACCTATCTAAGCAAGAAATTCAGAAAAACAATTCCTCATCTAAAAAAATAAGTCAATAATGGAGATTTTCAATCCCTCTTCAATAGTATATTAAGTAGTAAGTGTTATTTACTGGTTGAGGATGTCCTTGACTTTGTCTCGATCTCCAAAACATCCGAAATCAGTAAGACACTTAATAACCGCAGTGCTTATGACGTTTTTTGCACGTTCAAATATTGAATAAATTTAATTAAAACTAAAAAATTTAATATTTTGAAAATATATAAAACAAACAAGTCGTACATAAAAAAGTTTTCGCTTAGGTTACTATGAGACCGAATATTTATTATCAAGTGACATCTGCTGTCATTAGAAATTCCTCCAAGATAAAATTTTTGCCACAACTTAATCTTCTTGTAAGTTATGAATTCTATTGCTCCAATAAATTTTAATAATTGTTCAAATTGTAATTTTAATTTTGTCTTCAATAAAAATAGATTTTTAAATTTCTATATTTATCAGTTTACTTACCGTCTCCTGATCGGTAAGTAATTCACTTATCGATCGCTAATTTGTAAACGTCGCTTACAAATATCTCAAATAATACAGTAAAGGTGTCAAATTACCCGAGCGAGCAATAACATTTTTTTATTGCTCCCAGTTTTAAAAATTTTTCTTCGAATACTTTAGAAATTGATTTTTATGCTATGCAGTAGCAAGTAAAAATTTTTTTCAAATTCTTGTGTAGAAATATTTTAGAAGTTATATTTTTGGTCTAGTTAAAAATTTTCAAGGCGTAAATCAACTTTAGTGGCAAACCAAAAATTCATTTAACCTAATTTTGGAAAACATTTTGCATTCCTTTTCCCTGTTTTTATTTGATAACATGTTTGCAAAAGTTATCGAAGGTTTATCTAACATTTGAACACACGAAATTTTAAAACGTTTACTACACGAACAATGGGAATCTTAGAGGAACGCTAGAACAGAAGAAATACAAATTAGAATTTTCGATACGGATTTCATGAGATATGATTGATTAAAAATGAGAAACAAACAAAATTCCTGACGTTTTAAAAGTTAAATAAACGCCAAAATTACACAAAATGAATTTCTTCACGAACGGGCTGAATATGTGAATCAAAATCATGCTAAATCGGATTGGAAATTTCAAACAGCAGCTATTTAATAGGGAACTAAATAGCATTCCCATACTTGCAGGTTTTCCTCACGGAAACGGTTATTATTTGCAACTGTTTTGTCATTATTTATATACAGTACGTTGCTATTAACTACCTGAAGTAATAATTATTTACGTATTCACGAAGCAGGTGTGAAAAGATATACTCGAAACTAAGAAAAACTGAGTTATTTACATTAACAACAGATAGATTAACTCGAGGTTAACTCTTATGTCTTGTAATTAAATAAATGAATATTAATACACATTTAATGCTATTATTTACTTAAAATAGTATGGTAATAAAAAATAGTGCGGTAATGAAATTTTTAACTCACAGTTGTAAACAAAGTAATTTTATTTCACACTAAAACAGAAACGTCAGTGAACAACAATAAATAATATTAATGCAGTGTAGTGTATAGTCGGATTGGATAAAAATTGGAAAAAAACCTCAAATTCTCATTTAGTCGACGTTTCGACAATATTTATTGTCTTCCTCAGGACCAATGAGGTATTTGGTTTACAGTCAGCAAAATCATAATCGTCAAATAAATAAATAAAAATAACGTAACTTATAATAATAGAATTCTTAAGTCCAATAATGATTATTAGGTAATCTATGGTTAGAAACTAGTTATACTGCAGACCGACGTGATATGTGTAAAGGTAATCAAACATATCACGTCGGTCTGCAGTATAACTAGTTTCTAACCATAGATTACCTAATAATCATTATTACTTAAGGATTACTTTCACACGAAAATAACTGTTTCCAACAATTTTCGTGTATATTAAAATTGTGCACAGTGCAGTACTCAATATTAGAGAGATTATTTTATTTAATTAGAATATTAGCGTCGTCACAGTGTAATACTATGGTTCATGTCGCATGAATAATTTAACATAAATACGTACCTACGTACATATGGAAAATAATGGACAATGTTGGACCCAAAATAGATCCTTGGGAGACTTTTGTGTTATTGGCAACTGGCCTAGAAATTTTATTTTTAATTTTGTCTAATTTTCATTCGTGAGTTAGAATACAAGTATTACATAACATTCTAACTTGGTTAATAATAAAAAATGACGGATGCAATCGAAATAGTTAAATTAAACATTATTATTTATTTAAAAATATCACTACTCAGTAACATTCTAGAAGTGGTATTATTAAAGTGTTACTCAAAACGGTCTGCACAGCTACAAGGCACTGCCAGTGTAATTGGGATATGTGAAACTACCTACGCGGGAATATACCGGTAATAATTCGATTTAAAAAAAAAAAAAATTAAAAAACTTTGGTATTTATATGGTCTCTTCGATTTACCCGGCCGTCAGACGGTAACCTTTCATTGTCGAAATTGCGCGCCATTTCCTATACTATACAATATAGGCACAGGTGGTAATGATCTCGTTCAAGAAAATTGCGACATCGGTAGCTATAAAATAACTGTATATTTCTTATCATACATAGTTACTGATTGGCGATTTGAAATAAAATTTTCCAAGAAAAATAGTATTTACATTGTTCTTCTTATCTCTATTAATAAAATGCTACCTGAGACACAGTAGCTGAGTGGCTAAATGAGTTAACATCTCTTTACTTGGTTACGCAGACCGATGCGCGATGGTTCGAATCCAACCTGAAGAATAGTAAAAATTTATTTGTGATTTGCTTTGGACTTAGAAGAAAGTAACTGCCTATGCCCTAGATAAACTTTGCAGGAGTGCCGCCTCATTTACACAATATTCACAGTAATTCCCGAAGTTACTTCGGCAACTTAAAAGGCGGTTGAGACAGATTTTTTTTAAACGCAAATTATTTACTATTAACAAATAATAAATAAGCGGTATCTTAGTATTCACGATTAATCAGTAACTACAACAAATCCGAAATTCATGAAATATCTCCTGAAATAATGTACTTTCGCAAAAAATACTCGGTCTCGTCGATTTTAACATAAAAGTTGTCATCTTTCAAAATAATTAAATAATTTGTTTAGTGGCGAATTGCTGTGTTAGAAACTATGCTATACATTTGTTTTAGTCAAAGGTTATCCTGGACAACCACGTATTTCATTAACGGGGCAAGTGAAAGCTGTAGCAAAAATACCACTAAATCCCTGGTCGAGAATCGCTTTCTTAAGGAAACCTGTTTTAAATAAATTTAAATTAATGCCTGAGATATATAGATAAAAACTAAAAAAGAAGCTTTCAAAATATCGTCAACTTTGATACCTATTTTTATTTAAATAAACTGTAATTTAAATTTGTCTCAATAAATTACTAGTTCATAAAAAATACCTAGAGATGGTACTAAATCAAAACCTGGAGCATAGTAGAGTAGTCACTGTGTTTTTCAGTCCTGCATGCCTTTATAAGGAGTCCTTATACTAAAGGTAGTGACAACTCTGCTATGCTCCAGGTTTCGATGCAATTCTCCCAAACTGAACACCATGCACTTCCATTTAGGATAAGGGTTGAATACCACTAATAAAACAATACCATTCAGTTCATCGCAAATTCCAATTAAAGATATCCGAAATGATAAACAATTGAAGCCAATTTTATACTAAATATGTCGTGTTTAAGAAATCAACAGGTGGATTACATATACCACAATATTTCTATTTCTTCAAGATAAGCCATTTACAAAATCCTCTAAAACGAGCTAAGGCGATTTAACTAAAAAATGGAACAGGGATGACTATAGAAAAATTATATTTTCCTCTCGTAAAATAATGCCTATTGCAAACCTGTTAATTCATTTACCTTGACAAATGTCCTAACATACCCCATACGGTGCATAGACAAAGTAGGGAGCCATAAAATTGCCAGATTTCTCCAAATATGCGCCCTTAATTTTTCTTAAATTTGAACGACAAATACTCTAGCATAAAAATTTTAAAAGGTTCCATAAAATAAATTTCGAGGTAAGTGCAATTGAAATTTACAGGGTGATTCACTATAAATTCACCCCACTCTAGCTTGGCCATTTATGAACGAATTTGTAAATATCGAAAATCAAATTATAGGATTTTTTTCATAGAGTTTAACGTATCCTTTAAAAAATATCTCCGAAATTAGAAGCGCCACGAATATAAACTATTTTTTTTTTAATGGAACATAGGTACTAAATATGTTTCGAGGTATGTTTGGTTTAAAAATCAGACAAGTCGTTTTTTGTGATTTCAAAAATATATACACTTTCATATAATGTAAATTTGTCTTTTTTAGTTTTAAGGATATTGTCCAAATAATTATTTTATTTTATTACATAAAATCGCCACCATAACAATAATTGAACAGGGATGAAGCTAAAAAGAACCCTATATTCGGTTTTTAAAATTTTTAAATTCGTTCATAAATGGCCTAGTTAGAGGAGGGGTGAATTTATGGTGGATCACCCTGTACATATTGAGAAGAATACATTTAATAATTTAAACCATAAAATTAAAAAAACAGAAATATTTATGTAGGTGTTCAAATTGATGTCCATTTACTGTTTGGCAGTATTAACGTTGTTAACTATTTTGTATGGCAATATAAACTTTGTTTTAATTTAAATAACAAATTCACCAAGAAATACTAGTAGGTAATTAACAATGTTTGAAATTGATTTGTTTTGCATCTAGCCCATTGTAAAACAGTAAATAGATAACAATTTGTATACCTACGTTATCATTTCCATTTTATTTTCTAATTTAAATTAATAAATTTTTTTTTTCTATTACTGAAAGCTCGAAAAATCCTCTGTCAATAATTGTTTTTAAGATAACTGACACATTCGCCTACACCTAACTAAATAACCCCCACAAATGTATCCTTTGCCCGACATAGTCAATTTATTAACATTGATAAATTTAAAGAACATTAACTACAGTATAAATATTCAAAAATTATCAAACTCCTATATTACAAAAAATACTTTATTAAAAATTAATTTATATCAGTATTAATTCTACTTTAGCAGGTTTTAAAATGCTTGTTGCACTTAATACTTGTTTTCGCCAGCTTCTATATTAGAAAATCATTTTCTCCACATATCTAATTTAAATTTTACAGTTACAAGTTACAAGAGAAAATGTTCACCGATTACGGTGACAATTTGCACAGGTGCTATTTTTTTCTCATTTATATTTTATAGGTCCTATGTAATAACTGTTATATAATACACATAATTACGTCAATATTTTATGAAAATTTTTTATTTAATAGTTTTATTCAAATTGGAGCTCATAATAATTGAAACTCATCTGTCGATGCACTCGTGCCATTTCCGTGCAAAATGGACATTCGTGATGATACTGACACAAAAATTTAATGTGCTAAATATGAAGGTGGGCTTGTGAATTTCATCGATGACTTGGAATGAGGTTTACAAAAAAAAATAAAAAATATTAAGAAAATAAATGGGAATAAATTCAGATATTTTATACAATCTTTCATGAATTTTAATATTATTTGAAATAAATAATAACTGTTTTTGTTTTTTTTTTCAGGTAAGTTCTCTAGATGTCCAGTTTCAATCGTAAGTAATATTTTTTCTCTCCAATAAATTATTCCTTCTCAAAATTGTCAGCAATTATTTCGCTTTTGGAATTACTTGGATATTTTTTAATGAATTTTCTGGCACGTCTCTTAATCGCAATCGATATTATCTGTTATAAAATTAATGTAAACATAAAATAAAACAATATTGTTAAAGTTATCAGGCAATAGATATTTTACTTCTAAGGATTTTGTGGGCTAAAGATTTGCACAAATAAAAAAGACATCATTTTTGCGGCATTGTATTATTGATATGCTGGGTAATCTGTACTTATAAACATAATTTAATGGAAAGACACTATGTATAGCTTTTGGAAAGAAATATTTCTTTTTAGAAAAAATATGATTGAATCACTAATAGTTTCTTAATGAGAGTCAGTCAGTTAACCCCCAGTTATTTTTGCTTTTCTTTGATTGACCCTTTAATATGATGTTTCTCAAAAACATGTATTTTTGCATCGATTGAACAGATAAAAATAATATTTTGACACAAAATCAACATAGTTTTTGCTCCCCATATACTAATATGTATGCTTTTTGTAAAAAGCTTATGGAGTGTATTGTATTAACTGATGAGTGAACTTTGTGTTTGGTGTTTGTACAATATTCCAATGTACGGAAATGTTGAATCTACCAATTTGAGATATAATGCAAATAATTTGGGTGTTCTACAGGGTAACTGAGTAAAGAAATAATATACTACTAGGTTAGGCGGCGCCAGACCCTACGGGTCTGGCTTGCCTAACCTATCTCTGCGAGGCTGACCCTCTATATCAGTAGTTTTATCTCGGGGTTTTTAGTTGAAAGACGGTTTTTAAATTTCGGGAAAGAGTAGAGTCCGACATGGGGTCGCGGGGTCGGGAGTTGGAAAAAATTCAGGATTTTAGGATTAAAATTTGAGAAAAAAAATAAAAAGTTCAGAGCCCCTGCGGGGCTCTATTTAAGATATAATAATGGACTGGCCCCTGCGGGGCCGTAGAAATAGTGAGTTCCAGACTAAAATTTTTAAACATTTCGATGACAGCTGCCAAATAAAGGTCAGTGACGTTTTTTTGGTAAAAAAAAAATTTTTTGGATTTTTTTTTTTTGGTGGGGGTTTCTAAAATGGGGGAAAATTTTTTCGAAACTTTTTTAATTTCGGCCCCCTTCGGAAAAATTTTTTGGGCGCCCAATTTCAATTTTTTTTTTCGACCCCAATGGGGAAAAAATATGATGCCGTTCTTTAAAAAATATTAAAAAAATGGCTCCTGTGGGATCGTAGAAATAGTAGGTTCTAGACGGTCCAATATAGCAAAAATATTAATGACCGTACGCATCAAGTAGTTTTGGTAAAAAATTTGCAAAAAAAAAATGAGTCCGACATAGAAGTCTTGAATAAAAAAAAAGGTGAGAAGGTTATCGGAAATGAAGCGTATGGTGTATTTTCGTAGGCGTTCTCGATTAGTTAAAGGATTCGGGCGTTTTAGTTGGATTCGGCCGAAAAGCTTCGGGAAAGATGCAGAGCCCGACAGAGAATTTATAGATAAGGTGGAAATGAGGAGTTTCGTGTATTTTCGTGGGCGTCTTCGATTAGTTAAGGGATTCGAGTAATTTATTTGGATTCGGTGGAAGAGTCTCGGGAAAGATGTAAAGTCCGACAGAGATGCTACTTGAAAAGTAGAGGGTCATCGGAAATGAGGTGTTTCGCGTATTTTCGTAGGCGTGTTCGATTAGTTAAGGGATTCGGGCAATTTAGTTGGATTCGGTCGGAGAGTCTCGGGAAAGATGTAGAGTCCGACAGAGGTGCTACTTAAAAACTGAGAGGGCATCAGGAAAGAGACGTCTCGCGTATTTTCGTAGGCATTTTCGATTAGTTATGGGATTCGGGTACTTTAGTTGGATTCGGTCTAAGAGTCTCGGGATAGATGTGGAGTCCGACAGAGATGTTACTTAAAAAGTGAGAGGGCATCAGGAAAGAGGCGATTCGCGTATTTTCGTAGGCGTCTTCGATTAGTTAAGGGATCCGGATAATTTAGTTGGATTCAGTCTAAGAGTCTCGGGAAAGCTGCAGAGTCCGACAGAGATGCTACTTGAAAAGTGAGAGGGTCTTCAGAAATGAGGGGTGTCGCGTATTTTCGTAGGTGTTTCCGATTAGTTAAGGGATTCGGGCAACTTATTTGGATTCGGTCGGAGAGTCTCGGGAAAGATGTAGAGTCCGACAGAGGTGCTACTTAAAAAGTGAGAGGGCATCAGGAAAGAGACGTCTCGCGTATTTTCGTAGGAATTTTCGATTAGTTATGGGATTCGGGAAATTTAGTTGGATTTGGTTGAAGAGTCTCGGGGAAGATGTAGAGTCCGACAGAGATGCTACTTGAAAAGTGAGAGAGTATCAGGAAAGCAGCGTTTCGTTTATTTTCGTAGGAGTAGTTGGATTCGGTCTAAGAGTCTCGGGAAAGCTGCAGAGTCCTACAGAGATGCTACTTGAAAAGTGAGAGGGTCTTCAGAAATGAGGTGTGTCGCGTATTTTCGTAGGCGTATTCGATTAGTTAAGGGATTCGGGCAATTTAGTTGGATTCGGTCGAAGAGTTTCGGGAAAGATGTAGAGTCCGACAGAGATGCTTCTTAAAAAGTAAGAGGGAATCAGGAAATGAGGCGTATCGCGTATTTTCGTAGGCATCCTCGATTAGTTATGGGATTTGGGCAATTTAGTTGGATTCGGTGGAAGAGTCTCGGGAAAGATGTAGAGTCCGACAGAGATGTTACCTAAAAAGTGAGAGGGCATCAGGAAAGAGGCGTCTCGTGTATTTTCGGAGGAGTCTTCGATTAGTTAAGGGATTCCGGCAATTTAGTTGGATTCGGCCGAAGAGTCTAGGAAAAGATGTAGAGTCCGACAGAGATGCTACTTGAAAAGTAAGGCGGTCATCGGAAATGAGGCGTTTTGCGTATTTTCGTAGGCGTCTTCGATTAGTTATGGGATCCGGGTAATTTAGTTGGATTAGGTGGAAGAGCCTCGGGAAAGATGTAGAGTCCGACGCAGATGCTACTTGAAAAGTGACAGGGTCATCGGAAATGAGGTGTCTCGCGTATTTTCGTAGGCGTCTTCGATTAGTTAAGGGATCCGGGTAATTTAGTTGGATTTAGTCTAAGTGTCTCGGGAAAGCTGCAGAGTCCGACAGAGATGCTACTTGAAAAGTGAGAGGGTCTTCAGAAATGAGGGGTGTCGCGTATTTTCGTAGGTGTTTCCGATTAGTTAAGGGATTCGGGCAATTTATTTGGATTCGGTCGAAGAGTCTCGGGAAAGATGTAGAGTCCGACAGAGATGCTACTTGAAGAGTGAGAGGGTTATCAGAAAAGAGGCGTCTCGTGTATTTTCGTAGGAGTCTCCGATTAGTTAAGGGATCCGGGTAGTTTAGTTGGATTCGGTGGAAGAGCCTCGGGAAAGATGTAGAGTCCGACAGAGATGCTACGTGAAAAGTGGGAAGGGCATCAGAAAAGGGGCGTTTCGCGTATTTTCGTAGGCGTCTTCGATTAGTTATGGGATCCGGGTAATTTAGTTGGATTCGGTGGAAGAGCCTCGTGAAAGATGTAGAGTCCGACGGAGATGCTACTTGAAAAGTGAGAGGGTCATCGGAAATGAGGTGTCTCGAGTATTTTCGTAGGCGTCTTCGATTAGTTAAGGGATTCGGGCAATTTAGTTGGATTTAGTCTAAGAGTCTCGGGAAAGCTGCAGAGTCTGACAGAGATGCTACTTGAAAAGTGAGAGTGTCTTCAGAAATGAGGGGTGTCGCGTATTTTCGTAGGTGTTTCCGATTAGTTAAGGGATTCGGGCAATTTATTTGGATTCGGTCGAAGAGTCTCGGGAAAGATGTAGAGTCCGACAGAGATGCTACTTGAAGAGTGAGAGGGTTATCAGAAAAGAGGCGTCTCGCATATTTTCGTTGGCGTTTTCGATTAGTTAAGTGATTCGGGCAATTTAGTTGGATTCGGTCGGAGGGTCTCGGGAAAGATGTAGAGTCCGACAGAGGTGCTACTTAAAAAGTGAGAGGGCATCAGGAAAGAGACGTCTCGCGTATTTTCGTAGGCATTTTCGATTAGTTATGGGACTCGGGAAATTTAGTTGGATTCGGTCTAAGAGTCTCGGGATAGATGTAGAGTCCGACAGAGATGTTACTTAAAAAGTGAGAGGGCATCAGGAAAGAGGCGATTCGCGTATTTTCGTAGGCGTCTTCGATTAGTTAAGGGATCCGGATAATTTAGTTGGATTCAATCTAAGAGTCTCGGGAAAGCTGCAGAGTCCGACAGAGATGCTACTTGAAAAGTGAGAGGGTCTTCAGAAATGAGGGGTGTCGCGTATTTTCGTAGGTGTTTCTGATTAGTTAAGGGATTCGGGCAACTTATTTGGATTTGGTCGAAGAGTCTCGGGAAAGATGTAGAGTCCGACAGAGATGCTACTTGAAGAGTGAGAGGGTTATCAGAAAAGAGGCGTCTCGCATATTTCGTAGGCGTTTTCGATTAGTTAAGTGATTCGGGCAATTTAGTTGGATTCGGTCGGAGAGTCTCGGGAAAGATGTAGAGTCCGACAGAGGTGCTACTTAAAAAGTAAGAGGGCATCAGGAAAGAGACGTCTCGCGTATTTTCGTAGGCATTTTCGATTAGTTATGGTATTCGGGAAATTTAGTTGGATTCGGTCGAAGAGTCTCATGGAAGATGTAGAGTCCGACAGAGATGCTACTTGAAAAGTGAGAGGGTATCAGGAAAGCGGCGTTTCGCTTATTTTCGTAGGAGTCCCCGATTAGTTAAGGGATCCGTGTAATTTAGTTGGATTCGGTCTAAGAGTCTCGGGAAAGCTGCAGAGTCCGACAGAGATGCTACTTGAAAAGTGAGAGGGTCTTCAGAAATGAGGTGTGTCGCGTATTTTCGTAGGCGTATTTGATTAGTTAAGGGATTCGGGCAATTTAGTTGGATTCGGTCGAAGAGTTTCGGGAAAGATGTAGAGTCCGACAGAGATGCTTCTTAAAAAGTAAGAGGGAATCAGGAAATGAGGCGTTTCGCGTATTTTCGTAGGCATCCTCGATTAGTTATGGGATTTGGGTAATTTAGTTGGATTCGGTGGAAGAGTCTCGGGAAAGATGTAGAGTCCGACAGAGATGTTACCTAAAAAGTGAGAGGGCATCAGGAAAGAGGCGTCCCGTGTATTTCCGTAGGAGTCTTCGATTAGTTAAGGGATTCGGGCAATTTAGTTGGATTCGGCCGAAGAGTCTAGGAAAAGATGTAGAGTCCGACAGAGATGCTACTTGAAAAGTGAGAGGGTCATCGGAAATGAGGTGTCTCGCGTATTTTCGTAGGCGTCTTCGATTAGTTAAGGGATCCGGATAATTTGGTTGGATTTAGTCTAAGAGTCTCGGGAAAGCTGCAGAATCCGACAGAGATGCTACTTGAAAAGTGAGAGGGTCTTCAGAAATGAGGGGTGTCGCGTATTTTCGTAGGTGTTTCCGATTAATTAAGGGATTCGGGCAATTTATTTGGATTCGGTCGAAGAGTCTCGGGAAGTTGTAGAGTCCGACAGAGATGCTACTTGAAGAGTGAGAGGGTTATCAGAAAAGAGGCGTCTCGTGTATTTTCGTAGGAGTCTCCGATTAGTTAAGGGATCCGGGTAATTTAGTTGGATTCGGTGGAAGAGCCTCGTGAAAGATGTAGAGTGCGACGGAGATGCTACTTGAAAAGTGAGAGGGTCATCGGAAATGAGGTGTCTCGCGTATTTTCGTAGGCGTCTTTGATTAGTTAAGGGATCCGGATAATTTAGTTGGATTAAGTCTAAGAGTCTCGGGAAAGCTGCAGAGTCCGACAGAGATGCTACTTGAAAAGTGAGAGGGTCTTCAGAAATGAGGGGTGTCGCGTATTTTCGTAGGTGTTTCCGATTACTTAAGGGATTCAGGCAATTTATTTGGATTCAGTCGAAGAGTCCCGGGAAAGATGTAGAGTACGATAGAGGTGCGACTTAAAAAGTGAGAGGTGAGACGTCTCGCGTATTTTCGTAGGCGTTTTCGATTAGTTAAGTGATTCGGGCCATTTAGTTGAATTCGGTCGGAGAGTCTCGGGAAAGATGTAGAGTCCGATAGAGGTG
This sequence comes from Rhagium mordax, assembly GCA_963680705.1. Taxonomy (NCBI): domain Eukaryota; kingdom Metazoa; phylum Arthropoda; class Insecta; order Coleoptera; family Cerambycidae; genus Rhagium; species Rhagium mordax. The sequence goes on from OY796657.1 coordinate 69,191,357, forward strand.
CTACTTAAAAAGTGAGAGTGCATCAGGAAAGAAACGTCTCGCGTATTTTAGTAGGCATCTTCGATTAGTTATGGGATTCGGGCAATTTAGTTGGATTCGGTGGAAGAATCTCGGGAAAGATGTAGAGTCCGACAGAGATGCTACTTAAAAAGTGAGAGGGCATCAGGAAAGAGGCGTTTCGTTTATTTTCGTAGGAGTCTCCGATTAGTTAAGGGATCCGTGTAATTTAGTTGGATTCGGTTTAAGAGTCTCGGGAAAGCTGCAGAGTCCGACAGATATGCTACTTGAAAAGTGAGACGGTCTTCAGAAATGAGGTGTGTCGCGTATTTTCGTAGGCGTATTTGATTAGTTAAGGGATTCGGGCAATTTAGTTGGATTCGGTCGAAGAGTTTCGGGAAAGATGTAGAGTCCGACAGAGATGCTTCTTCAAAAGTAAGAGGGAATCAGGAAGTGAGGCGTTTCGCGGATTATCGTAGGCATCTTCGATTAGTTATGGGATTTGGGCAATTTAGTTGGATTTGGTGGAAGAGTCTCGGGAAAGATGTAGAGTAGGACAGAGATGATACTTAAAAAGTGAGAGGGCATCAGGAAAGGGGCGTTTCATGTATTTTCGTGGGAGTCTCCGATTAGTAAAGGGATCCGGGTAATTTAGTTGGATTCGGTCTAAGAGTCCCGGGAAAGGTGTAGAGTCCGACAGAGATGCTACTTGAAAAGTGAGAGGGTCTTCAGAAATGAGGGGTGTCGCGTATTTTCGTAGGTGTTTCCGATTAGTTAAGGGATTCGGGCAACTTATTTGGATTCGGTCGAAGAGTCTCGGGAAAGATGTAGAGTCCGACAGAGATGCTACTTGAAGAGTGAGAGGCTTATCAGAAAAGAGGCGTCTCGCATATTTCGTAGGCGTTTTCGATTAGTTAAGTGATTCGGGCAATTTAGTTGGATTCGGTCGGAGAGTCTCGGGAAAGATGTAGAGTCCTACAGAGGTGCTACTTAAAAAGTGAGAGGGCATCAGGAAAGAGACGTCTCGCGTATTTTCGTAGGCATTTTCGATTAGTTATGGGATTCGGGAAATTTAGTTGGATTCGGTCGAAGAGTCTCGGGGAAGATGTAGAGTCCGACAGAGATGCTACTTGAAAAGTGAGAGGGTATCAGGAAAGCGGCGTTTCGTTTATTTTCGTAGGAGTCTCTGATTAGTTAAGGGATCCGTGTAATTTAGTTGGATTCGGTCTAAGAGTCTCGGGAAAGCTGCAGAGTCCTACAGAGATGCTACTTGAAAAGTGAGAGGGTCTTCAGAAATGAGGGGTGTCGCGTATTTTCGTAGGTGTTTCCGATTAGGTAAGGGATTCGGGCAGTTTATTTGGATTCGGTCGAAGAGTCTCGGGAAAGATGTAGAGTCCGACAGAGATGCTACTTGAAGAGTGAGAGGGTTATCAGAAAAGAGGCGTCTCGTGTATTTTCGTAGGAGTCTCCGATTAGTTAAGGGAACCGGGTAGTTTAGTTGGATTCGGTGGAAGAGCCTCGTGAAAGATGTAGAGTCCGACGGAGATGCTACTTGAAAAGTGAGAGGGTCATCGGAAATTAGGTGTCTCGCGTATTTTCGTAGGCGTCTTCGATTAGTTAAGGGATCCCGATAATTTAGTTGAATTGAGTCTAAGAGTCTCGGGAAAGCTGCAGAGTCCGACAGAGATGCTACTTGAAAAGTGAGAGGGTCTTCAAAAATGAGGGGTGTCGCGTATTTTCGTAGGTGTTTCCGATTAGTTAAGGGATTCAGGCAATTTATTTAGATTCGGTCGAAGAGTCCCGGGAAAGATGTAGAGTCCGATAGAGGTGCGACTTAAAAAGTGAGAGGGCATCAGGAAAGAGACGTCTCGCGTATTTTCGTAGGCGTTTTCGATTAGTTAAGTGATTCGGGCAATTTAGTTGGATTCGGTCAGAGAGTCTCGGGAAAGATGTAGAGTCCGATAGAGGTGCTACTTAAAAAGTGAGAGTGCATCAGGAAAGAGACGTCTCGCGTATTTTAGTAGGCATCTTCGATTGATTAATGGGATTCGGGCAATTTAGTTGGATTCGGTGGAAGAGTCTCGGGGAAGATGTAGAGTCCGACAGAGATGCTACTTGAAAAGTGAGAGGGTATCAGGAAAGCGGCGTTTCGTTTATTTTCGTAGGAGTCTCTGATTAGTTAAGGGATCCGTGTAATTTAGTTGGATTCGGTCAGAGAGTCTCGGGAAAGATGTAGAGTCCGATAGAGGTGCTACTTAAAAAGTGAGAGTGCATCAGGAAAGAGACGTCTCGCGTATTTTAGTAGGCATCTTCGATTAGTTATGGGATTCGGGCAATTTAGTTGGATTCGGTGGAAGAATCTCGGGAAAGATGTAGAGTCCGACAGAGATGCTACTTAAGAAGTGAGAGGGCATCAGGAAAGAGGCGTTTCGTTTATTTTCGTAGGAGTCTCCGATTAGTTAAGGGATCCGTGTAATTTAGTTGGATTCGGTTTAAGAGTCTCGGGAAAGCTGCAGAGTCCGACAGAGATGCTACTTGAAAAGTGAGAGGGTCTTCAGAAATGAGGTGTGTCTCGTATTTTCGTAGGCGTATTTGATTAGTTAAGGGATTCGGGCAATTTAGTTGGATTCGGTCGAAGAGTTTCGGGAAAGATGTAGAGTCCGACAGAGATGCTTCTTAAAAAGTAAGAGGGAATAAGGAAATGAGGCGTTTCGCAGATTTTCGTAGGCATCTTCGATTAGTTATGGGATTTGGGCAATTTAGTTGGATTCGGTGGAAGAGTCTCGGGAAAGATGTAGAGTAGGACAGAGATGACACTTAAAAAGTGAGAGGGCATCAGGAAAGGGGCGTTTCGTGTATTTTCGTGGGAGTCTCCGATTAGTAAAGGGATCCGGGTAATTTAGTTGGATTCGGTCTAAGAGTCCCGGGAAAGGTGTAGAGTCAGACAGGGATGCTATTTGAAAAGTGAGAGGGTCATCCGGAAATGAGGCGTTTCGCGTATTTTCGTAGGCATCTTCGATTAGTTAAGGGATTCGGGTAATTTAGTTGGATTCGGTGGAAGAGTCTCGGGAAAGATGTAGAGTATGATAGAGATGTTACTTCAAGAGTGGGAAGGTAATGAGAAATGAGGCATTTCGCGTATTTTCGTATAAGTTTTCGATTAGTTAAGGGATTAGGGTAATTTAGTTGAATTCGGTGGAAGAGTCTGGGGAAAGATGTAGAGTTCAACAGAGATGCTACTTGAATAGTGGGAAGGTCATCAGGCAAGAGGCGTTTCGCGTATTTTCGTATTAGTCTTCCATTAGTGAAGGGATTCGGGTAATTTGGTTGATTTCGGTGGAAGTCTCGGGAAAGATGTAGGGCCCGACAGAGATGTTACTTGAAAAGTGAGATCATCGGAAATGAGGCGTTTTGCGTATTTTTGTAGGCGTTTTCGATTAGTTAAGTGATTTGTGTAAATTAGTTGGATCCGGTCCAAGAGATAGTTAAGGGATTCGGGTAATTTAGTTAGTTGGATACGGTGGAAGAGTCTCGGGAAACATGTAGAGTCCGACAGAGATGCTACCTAAAGAGTGAGAGGGTCATCGGAAATGAAGCGTTTCGCGTATTTTCGTAGTCATCTTCGATTAGTTAAGGGATTCGGGTAAGTTAGTTGGATTCGATGGAAGAGTCTCGGGAAACATGTAGAGTGTGATAGAGTTGTTACTTGAAAAGTGGTAAGGTAATGAGAAATGAGGCATTTCGCGTATTTTCGTATTAGTCTTCGATTAGTTAAGGGTAATTTATTTGAATTCGGTGGAAGTCTAGGGAAAGATGTAGAGTTCAGCAGAGATGCTACTTGAACAATGGGAAGGTCATCAGGAAAGAGGCGTGTCGTGTATTTTCGTATTAGTCTTCGATTAGTTAAGAGATTCGGGTAATTTAGCTGGATTCGGTGGAAGAGTCTCGGGAAGGGAAAGACGTAGAGTCTGACAGAGATGCTACCTGAAAAGTGGGAAGGTAATTAGAAATGAGGCGTTTCGCGTATTTTCGTATTAGTCTTCGATTAGTTAAGACATTCGGGTAATTTAGTTGGATTCGGCGGAAGTCTCGGGAAAGATCTAGAGCCCGACAGAGATGCCACCTGAAAAGTGAGATCATCAGAAATGAGGCGTTTTGCGTATTTTTGTAGGCGTTTTCGATTAGTTAAGTGATTTGGATAAATTAGTTGGATCCGGTCTAAGAGTCTCGGGAAAGAAGTAGAGGTCTATAGAGGGAAAGAAGTAGAGGTCTATAGAGAAGCCACTTGAAAAATGATAAGGTAATGAGAAATGAGGCGTTTCACGTATTTTCGTAGGCATATTCGATTAGTTAAGGGATTAGGGTAATTTAGTGGGATTCGGTCGAAGAATCTCGGGAAAGATGTAGAGTCCGACAGAGATGCTACTTGAAAAGTGGGAAGATCATCAAGAAAGAGGCGTTTCGTGTATTCTCGTAGGCGTCTTCGATTAGTTAAGTGATTTGTGTAAATTAGTTGGATCCGGTCTAAGAGACTCGGGAAAGAGGAGGAGTTCAACAGAGATGCTATTTGAAAAGTGGGAAGGGCATCGGGAAAGAGGTGTTTTGCGTATTTTCGTAGGCGTCTTCGATTAGTTAAGTGATTCGGATAAATTAGTTGGATTCAGTCTAAGAGTCTCGGGAAAGAAGTAGAGTCTTACAGAGATGCTACTTGAAAAGTGGGAAGGGCATTAGGAGAGAGTCGTTTCGCGTATTTTCGTAGGAGTCATCGGTTAGTTAAGGGATGCGGGTAATTTAGTTGGATTCGGTGGAAGCGTTTCGGGAAAGATGTGGGGTCCAACAGAGATGCCACTTGAAAAGTGAATAAGGTCATGAAAAAAGAGACGTTTCGTGTATTTTCGTAGGCATCTTGGATTAGTTAAGTGATTCGGGTAATTTAGTTGGATTCGGTAGAAGAGTCTCGGGAAACATGTAGAGTCCGACAGAGATGCTACCTAAAAAGTGAAAGGATCATCGGAAATGAGGCGTTTCGCGTATTTTCGTAGGCATCTTCGATTAGTTATGGGATTCGGGCAATTTAGTTGGGTTCGGTGGAAGAGTCTCGGGAAAGATGTAGAGTCTGACAGAGATGTTACTTCAAAAATGGGAAGGTAATGAGAAATGAGGTATTTCGCGTATTTTCGTATTAGTCTTCGATTGGTTAAGGGATTAGGGTAATTTAGTTGAATTCGGTGGAAGAGTCTGGGGAAAGATGTAGAGTTCAACAGTGATGCTACTTGAATAGTGGGAAGGTCATCAGGAAAGAGGCGTTTCGTGTATTTTCGTATTAGTCTTCGATTAGTTAAGACATTCGGGTAATTTAGTTGGATTCGGTGGAAGTCTCGAGAAAGATGTAGAGCCCGACAGAGATGCTACCTGAAAAGTGAGATTATCAGAAATGAGGCGTTTTATGTATTTTTGTAGGCGTTTTCGATTAGTTAAGTCATTTGAGTAAATTAGTTGGATCCGGTCTAATTTTCTCGGGAAAGAAGTAGGGGTCTATAGAGAAGCCACTTGATAAGGTAATAAGAAATAAGGCGTTTCGCGTATTTTCGTAGGCATATTCGATTAGTTAAGGGATTCGGGCAATTTAGTTGGATTCGGTGGAAGAATCTCGGGAAAGATGTAGAGTCCGACAGAGATGCTACTTGAAAAGTGGGAAGATCATCAAGAAAGAGGCGTTTCGTGTATTTTCGTAGGCCTCTTCGATTAGTTAAGTGATTTGGGTAAATTAGTTGGATCCGGTCTAAGAGTCTCGGGAAAGGTGTGAGTTCAACAGAGATGCTACTTGAAAAGTGGGAAGGGCATCGGGAAAGAGGCGTTTCGCGTATTTTCGTAGGAGACATCGATTAGTTAAGGGATTCGGGTAATTTAGTTGGATTCGATGGAGGAGTTTCGGGAAAGATGTAGGGGCCAACAGAGATGCCACTTGAAAAGTGAAAAGGTCATGAAAAAAGAGACGTTTCGTGTATTTTCACTGGCGTGTCTGTTAAGTTAAGCGATGATTCGGGTTATTTAGTTGGATCCAGTTTAAAGATTTCGGGAAACATGCGTACAGTCCGACAGAATTGTTACATGAAAGGAAATAAGGTTCAGGGAAAAGGGGTCTCTCGTATTTTAATTGCCTTCGCCGTTTCGTTAAACAATTCGTGTTATTTAGTTGTATCCGGTTTAAAGTTGTTTTTATCTTTTGCAGATGCCGCATTTTGCATTTGTATTATACCAACAAACATTGCTCCTGTTTCATAGTAAAAGTGCAGCATGTACCTGTTTTCTTTTCTTGTATTTTTGTTTGCATTAGATTTTTGTGAAAAATATTCTTGTGATTTCATTATTATTAACCAAAAGCATTTTGTGTAAACCCAAATGGTTAATTTCCAATACGTATCATAAGCATCAAATACTATAAAGTGAATCGCTGTTTTCTCAATACTCAATACTACTAATTAGATGCACCACTCTTGCTAATGAGGGCAGAATACAAAAAATGTATGCGACGCTCGGCATGGGTATTTAATAAGGGTGTCCACATGTTTGGTGACATCACCGACGAATTTTCGGCGTGTCTTGGTAATTTAAAATATTCACCGCTTGGACGCCGGTGGAGATTAAGGAATGAAATTTTCAGGGACCCAAGAGGTAGGATGGATCTAGCTTTCCCGAAAGTCCGGGCGAAAAAATCCTCCGGTTAAAGAAGTTAGAGCCTGGGGAAAAGTAGCGTTTTTCTGCAAAATCGACCTTTTTTAAATATTCGTATCTCGGGTAATATCTCAGATGGACGAAAAAGAAAAAAATGAGTTGTTCATTTGTCCTTCTTCTTGGCCGTCGTGCGTGTCGCGATCCTCTATATCCAAAGGGAATGGCTGTGACGCGTATCTAATGGGTAGGTGTCGGAAGAATCGTCGAAATCCGACAAAAACGCCGCTTTTCAAAAAATCATAACTTTCTTGGGAGGCAAAATCGAGGAAAACGATTGTCGACAGCGATTTTCTAAATTTCATCTAGTTTTTAAAAAAAAATACGCCGCCGGTCCGTCACAAAGGAGTCGCGAGTTAATAAGCTCGGAAGGGGGACATGTTTTGGAAATTCGAAAAAATTGCGGAAACGCGAACACTTCAAACGTTATTTCCAAACGAAAGATCGCCGCCGGACCGCCGTTCTTGCGCGAAAACCGAGTTAGAGGATGCAACTTAAAACTACATCGCGAGTCGCGCGGCCCCCCGCCGGTTTTAGACTCAGTAGGAGCGAACGAAAAAGCGCTATTTTGACGTCTATCGTTCAGAAAACGTCGGCCATTTTTTTTCAAATTTCTCGCGTGTCGTATCTCTTTCTAATTTCTCAAATTTTACAAACCTCTTCGACACGGTGCTATCGAAACGCCAATAACTTTTGAAATACTTGGCGGATCGCCACGAAAGTCCGCTATTCGATGGTCCCGACACGAAAACGTCCATAACGCACGGCGCTGCGCGGCCAAACGCGTTAAGAAAAGAGCCTTTAGCGCCGCAGAATGTGTGAAAAATCGGCGCCAAATTAGAGTGAGGAAGGGCTGTCAGATTTTAATAGATAGTAATTACTTACTCAGTGGTGGGGCTCAATTTTAGAGACTATCCTGTTTTTAAATTATAAAAATGAACTTGATGATTTTTAACATCCGATGATTGCTTATGCAGATGACCAATCTGTACAAATCTAATGATTTAATTAAGCGCAAATTCAATTTAATAATGTAAGTAATCTCTATAACTGGTATTGTCGTCATAGCATACACATAGTTAGTAAATGCATAGTAAATTTTCATCCTAAGAATATCTTCGTGCCATGGTTAGAAATCAAATCTGGGACTACGGGCTGTATATAAGATCTAGCAGTCTTACAAATAGCAAACATGCGAAATTCCTGGCTGAGTGTCTCAACTAAAGGGTACACTGTAATCAGTTAATATACAAATTAAATTCCATGAGTAGTTTAAAATCCATTTTATTAAAAAATCAGCTATTATGTTTATATCATGTACAAGTGTGGTCTAGATTCATTTATGGTATCTCCTCTTGGGGGACCTCATCTTATCAACAATGTTTTTAAGAAGCAATGAATTTCTAGATATTGTGATGAATTTACACCCACTCTACAGAAGTCTGTAGTATGCCTGCTCAAAGAGTTCTAAATAAGGTAGTGGTGCAGCAGTCGTTCCATAAATGACGTGCAGGTATAGTATAAAGGCCAAGATGGTCCACTGGAGGTAGTTGAATATTGGGAAGTGAACTGAACAAAACAGAAAGGGAACAATGACCAGTAGTGAATAATAGTGGTTAAAAGTAGTAATTAGTATTATAGTTTAAGTGACTAATTATTGTAAGTAATTAGTGAATTAATAAATCAGTGGTTTAGTGTAAATTTTATTGCAATTATTGAATTTAGGTTGTTTACTAAGGGGTGTAAACACGCAACAATATTGTTTTTTAACAATAAAGAGTTTTAACCATTTTAAATATTTAAATTTATTATTTGTGCGTATTTTGTTGTAATAAGGCAAGATGTTTTCACAATTAGAAACTTTAAAGTTAAAATTTATACTTCAGTCAAAATGAAAAATTTCGTAATCTCTTTTAAATATTAAGCCGGACTCAGACGACTGGTGTACTTGACAAATACACCAATATTGGTATACTTGACAAGTGTACCAGGTCCTTTAGGCCATTAACAAGCAACGGCGCTCACACGACGTGTACATTTTTTTAAAAATAAACCAGCAAATTGGTACAATGTTGGTGGAATGAAAGAAGATTGTTGACCATCATGGATATGGGTCGTCTTGAAAATGTCGTCGCGTGTGCAGTTTTTGTGGTAACTACTTCATTTTACTACTTTACTCATCAGAGGACGAAATGTTGACATCAAAGATTCCTTTTTCTTTTTAAGTTCTTTTATGGAACACAAAATACTAAATTTTCCTTCGATTCTCTTCCAAGCCATAGTTAATTGCATTACGGTTTTTATGTTTCAAATGTTTTGCACACCATATGACTGGTTCGTTTTGATTTTTGATTTTGGTATTTAAATAATAATCAAAAAAGCATTTTCAAAACAAGGAACCTCTTCCATCCGCTTATACAAAATGAATAGTAGCGAAGCAACGTACAATTATATGTACAACTCGTGTGAGCGCAACCACAAGTATAGACAAGTATGCACTTGTCAAGTGTACCAATAATTGTGATCCCTTTGACGTGTGCCATTTTTACCGACAGACGATGGGAAACTGACCAATACTCACCAATGACAAATAATTGTACAAGTAAACCACTCAGACGACATGGCAAGTATACGCCATTAACAAATATTGGCCAAGTACACCAGTCGTCCGAGCCCGGCTTTATATTTCGAAGAAATGCAACTAATAATTGTCTAAATGTCTAGCTAGATCATAAATTATTTAATTGTTTATCTGAAGATATTAATTTGGCCAATAACCTAAATAGCTTTAAATTGAATTAAGACAAAGTTTCTTAGACAAAGGTTTCTATAATTATATTAAATGAATTTTTGTAACCTTATTGTAGAACAAAATATGACGATATCTCTGCAGTCTGCATTATTACTGCTTGAAAGAAAAATAAAAGTATTATCATTTCATTATTATAAAGAACTGTAAATACTACTACAATAAAAATGTGTCGTTTGTAATCGACGAGTTCTGAAATAGCAAATCAGAAGAGGCAGTGAATCAAATGAGCATACTCGTTCGAGTATAAATATGACCTACTTTTGTATAAAGTAATATGAATTGCCTCAATGTTACATATAATATGTTCTTTTATTCGAACTAATAAAGTGTTATCGTCTGTTGCCCATCGTACTTTAACTAACAGGTAATATGCCCAGCGAAACGTTTAGCAATAGTGAATTCGTTTTGTTTTACAATTTTGCAGAAAAATTTAACAGTTTGGTGACTATAATATCAATAAACCAGAGCACGAGATACACATAACTTCTTAAATTGCAATTCAAACCAATTGATGTTTACACTAAATTGATAAAAATATTTTTTCAAAATGAATCTTCACGATATAGCAAATGATACGAGGAACGGAATTTTCGCGAATTAAAAGAATAATTTACACAAGTTCTAATCTGCAATGATATTATTTTACCTTAGATAACTATATTTAGCACAATATTTAAAGCAATTAAAACTTGTATTATGGTTGATAATATTAATTGAAAATTTATTTTTATTTTTTTCCTAAGTGAGAAAATACTCTTAGATACAATTCAAGAGATGGGTTTTTATGTACGCTGGTTTTTATGTACGCAGTTATATTTTTCTATCAAAAATAATTCTTGCAATAAAAATTGGTAGATGTTAAATCGATTTCAGTTCGGTAGGTTTCGACTGTTCGTTTTCAACCAGTACTGAAAAGGTCAGTTTAAATGTTATAAAACAATTTGAAATTCTCCGTATTAAAATTTAATTTAAGTTCTTAATTTAACACCATGTCAATTTCTATATATGCGATTTATTGGAAAATGTGTCATTTTGGTAAGTGACAGAAACATCTATATTTGTGAATACAAATTTAGCAAATCGAATGATTTTTTTGATCTCCAGAGAGTTTCAAATTCAGTTCAGACCCATGGTATAAGGAGAATGGTATGTCCGCGTGCAGGTACGGTGACGTCACTCGGTTTAAAAAGCGGCAGGTGTGACGTCACAATTAACCTCAAAAATATGTATTTTCTAAAATTTTCGAATATATAATCAATTTTATCAAAATTTCTGCTTAGTTGCTGTACTATCAACTAAAATATTGTTCAGTGCTTTATTAATAAAGTTTTATTTGGCTTAATCTAATAAAATAAGATGTTAGTTGGAATTCTAACCTAAAATTAGTAGTCTATTTTTTTAATTTTTTCCAACCTAAGCGATCTATCACAATTTATTTTCCTTTTACGACAGTCAAGAAACAGCACCAGGCATATTAACAGTTGCAACTTCATCAGATCTTAAGTTTCTACTGTTTCTGAGGGGAATATAACAACATCTGGCTGTATTAAAGGAATTTCAAAATCTGTTGATTCTGTTGGGTTGAAATCTACAGAAGAAATACGTGCTATAAACAGACAATAGGCAATGAAAAGGATAAACCGGCGAAATAAAAAATTAACCTGCTATTTTTCAAATTAATTTTATCGTTCATCCATATACTTTCGCGAGCTTTTCAACGCGGAGAAATGTAAAATACTTGATATCAGTACCTTTTATCTTTGTGTAATGTTACACCCAGCCACAGCAGAAGCAGGCATGTTGCTATTCGGTAACACTATTAAAAATATTAAAATAAAAATTAAACGTGCGCAATTACAACTGACTTTCGACGTTTTTTAAACTGAGTGACGTAATGTGCAGTAGATACACAAATTGGACGGCAACCTGACATACCATTCTCCTTATACCATGGTTCAGACCCGCCTCCCAGGTATATACGAACTGACACGACAGGAGTCAGTGTCATTTATTTTATAAATGTGGTAGGTCAACACTTCCTAAAACACAAGGCCACATCGCTCGTTATATGCGTCATCTAGGCTGAATATTCGTTTACTTTAAAGGATAACGCAACTGACGCCCCTGACATCTGGCCTACCGTAACTACCCAAAGTCCGTCCAGCCTAGATTATATGACGTCACGCGATTAGCACTTTGTCCTTTTTACTCGTATAGGAGTTGTTGGGTAGGTACACTTTAATGCAATGTATTGCTGTTCGATAGATTCAATAGCTCTTATGCAATTAGCTGCTTTGTCGGAATTTGCTTTTGTCGTTCTCTCGACATCTGGAACTCACGTAACAATTTGAGTCACCTGGTTTTATTACTACCATATATAACATTATTGGAATTAAAGTTTCTACCTAATTGACGTATTTAATGACAAACCTAAATTTTTGTTGATGTCTTCTAGTACTAGGGTTTTATTATCAATAAAATTGAGTTCGTACGCTTTACATCTGCCTGATCACTATTTGTTATTTTCTTCTCTCTCCTTTACAAAATGCTTAGATGTAGTATGTTTTCTTTTATCTATATCCAAAATAAATCGTCGATCGTTCCTTTTATCCAAGTGAAAATCTAACTTATATTTCCGAATATAATTTTCAAGTTTATTTCCTTTATCTACATTATACAATAATTAATTTTTTCCCTTTTAATGCTATTCAAGGTGATTTCTTCATCGATTATTTTATTGATTGCCTCTGGTTTTGCTTGCATATTATTGTATTTAATTTTTATCGATCCAACTTCAGATTTTTCTTTATTTTGTTACCATGCTTCACATTTTTCCATGGATATTGCTGAGTATAGTTTTTCTTCGCATGTTTATGTTACATTTATCTTAAAGCATTTATTTGTATTTCTCTGGAATTTGATTGTTTCTCTGTCTTACCGCAATAACAGGGGCGATATCTCACTGATTAGATCATTTGACTTATGACTGGGTATACTCAGTCAACAAGTTTGGACTCTAAATCGCAGCTTCTCATGTCTTCTTCTCTAACAAATTTAGATTTCATTTAATTTCAAAACACATTATTTTCTGTATGATACTCTAAACTTTAATATTTAAAAAAATAGCTTCAAGTATATGTAGATGTTTTAAGAAGAAAACTTCATGTGTATATACATATATGGCCTAAAATGCCTAGTTTTTAATGTACAGGATGTTAAAAGTTGAACTGTGAAGATGGTTTAATATTTTTGAAACGTTTAAAGATACGTAACTGAAATTTTGCACATGTACTAGACTTTTTATGTCTGACAATGTAAAATTAAAGTTAGTGCCCAAAAATTACCACAGATGGGCTATAACGGGGGCTGTGGAGTAAATACTGCCATATTGTTTTGCGTGGCTATTTTATTCAAAATTTCATAAAATAATTTGAAATTATGAAGGTTTTTACACTTTACACTTTAACTTTCTTTGTTAATAAATAGAGTTGTTTTATTGAGGATCTACATATGGCTTGTCATTCATTAAAAAATTTTAACGAGTCCATTAATAATATTGTCAAAATATGAAACGCAATGCATGCTAAAAATGATTTTCCAAAAACGCTGTGCGCCTGAAAGCCATGACAATAAATTCCATTTTTGTGTATTTGATTAGAGTTATTAATAATTTTAATTTTAATATAACTTTTTTGATGCAAACGGATATGTGCTTTTGAAAAATTTATGTTCTATCAACTGAATTTTGCTTTCATCTCTTACAGGTATAACAAAATTTTAACCAGTACATTCTGTTTTAGCCTAATTGTGTCACTTCAATTCACTTTTTGGGATTCCGGTGTAATGAGATATTGTGTAAAGCTTTTCTAAATCGCTATTTATTAATTGACTATTTACTTTTGAAAATAAGTGGTGTGACACAAAGAATAGTCTCCTACGTCCACTGTTCTTTTTTGAAGAGCTACAATCACAAACGACATAATAAATAGCGAAAATGCCCGGAAAGCTAACAAGAAATTTTAGAAAAACATTTTTATTCCGCTTTAATGTGCACGTTTAACCGTCATCGTGTAATTTTTAGCTACGAAAACAAAAAAAGAATATGCGGATATGCGGAATCGTGCATTATATTGTAATGTACCTACCCTTGCTGTTTTATACCTCCAGGTCATATACCTATGGTTTAGTCTCTATAGAGTTTATTATGCGGATTTTCAACACCGCCAATTAGCAATGCAAGTGAGGTAAATGAGGCAAGTGGCGGAAGGAACTTTCTGCTTTCAGGGCATTACAAACCAACGTATAAACACTTAAATATATTATAGGAATGCAATTCAGCAACTAGACTGAAGTGATAAAATAATACTTCTCTGGAACATAATTGGGGTTGAGATTACTAATTAAAACACAAACTGTTCATGGATAAAGTCGAAGTATTCGAATAAGTAGTGACAATAATAGATCAAAACATTGCATGGACCGATACGAATTACACACAGAATACACACACGTAACTGTTTTTATTGATTATCAGATATCTTAGGCCAATTTTTTAAGGCGCGTTTTCACCAAAAGCGACCGGCGACAGCAATGTAACTACGGTTTCTATTGCGTTGGTCTTGTGTACTTACTAGAAGCAACTCATTTATAAGTCAGTTGTGAGAAAAATGTCTTCCTAATCAGATGAAGAAATTGCTGCTGCATACTTGCTACTAAAAAAGCGTAGAAAAACGACAAGTAGAAAATTTTGGGTTAACCCTTTTTATACGGTAAATTTGGGACATAGTTCTTCTGTACTAGCTCAGGAATTAAATCATTATCCTGTTAAATTTCACGGATATGAGCAAGCACACATTTCAAGGTATGACAGAAATATTAAAACCCGAAATAAGCAAGAGACGTACTAATTACCGCAAATCAGTAAGTGCTGAGGAAAGGCTTCTCATTACATTAAGGTAAGTTTTTATTAGAATTTTTTGATAAGCATATACATATAAGTAAATGAAAAATATTTTTCTTCTTACAAAACATTAAAGTACACATAATCAAAATTAATGTTCGTAATTATAAACGTAATTATAAACGTAATTATCAGATTGACACTGAAGCGGTCTCGGAGGCTGGGAAGCACACTCATTATTGTAAAACGTGACGATTGTGCTTCGGATGTCGATTGATAATTGGTCACATTCGGGGTATCTGAGTGGTAGCTGAAGACACTTGGAGGTCTAGATTGGAAGCTAGAACTACTGGATGGTCCAAGTCAGCCAGGAAAATTATTAGTATAATCGCTCCTAGTACTGTTGACCCGTAGTGGACGAAATTGACTTTCAGAATTATCCTGTAATATTTTGTCGATGATTTCCAAAAATTCAGGTTTACATCTCCTCTTTTGAGAAGCATTCATTAATTCCATATCAGGAAGTAGACTGAGTAAAAACTTCTGATCTGCGCTTTCATTTTAATTGCCGAAATTCGCCCTTTTTGCGTCAAAGTCAGCAAGTGATCTTTCTGCATCTGTATTTTTACTTTTTCTTTTAAGTGAGGTTGCACGATTACCTCTTGTTTGATATACTCGGGAAGCTGTTGGAGTCTCAGGTGGCTCAGTTTCATTCAATTGAGATTGATTATTAACTTCCAATGACTCAATTTCTTCTTCAGTTTCTGGTACCGTGCTCTATGTGTCATCACACTCTGCAGTTAAATTACCTGTTTGTTTTCGATTACTTTTAACGAAAAGAAGTAAAAATTGAAGAGCATCTTCCAAGTAATATTTGTTCTTGATGCCTCCAGCTGACCCACTTGGTGGTATTTTCCTGAGATGTCGTAAGAAAACAGTCCGTGTGTATTTCCAGCGTTCTTTACAAGTTTGAACTGAAAAAAAATTACATTCTAATATCTTGTTTATTCATTATTATACGCATTTTTCTATTTCAGGCATTTATCAACAGGCGACAGTTATAGAACTTTGACATAATATTACTTTATGCGAGGTCTCACAACAATCAGTAATATAATTGCGGCCATTACTGGAGCTATTTGGACTGTTTTACAACCTGAATACATGAGTACACCTACTCCAAAAAAAATGGATATTAATTGCTGATCGTTACTATGTTCTCTGGAATATACCAAATTGTTTGGGTTCTTTAGAGTAAGCACTTTCGAATAAAATGTTTTCCACAAACGGGATTAACGTTTTATAACTACAAGGGATATTTTTCAATTGTTCTTATGGCCTGTGCTGAAGCGGATGAAGTATTTACTACAATAGATGTAAGAGAAATAGGCAGAAATAGTGATGGGGCAGTTTTTCGGACATCAAATTTTGGATGCTTTTACAATTGGGATTGCTGGAATTACCACAACCTAGAACACTACTTTCAAAAAAATGTGATTTTCCTTTTTACTTCGTAGCAGATGAAGCCTTTCCTCTGAAAAACTATATAATGAGACCTGCTTCTTCGAAACGCACTTTGGATAATAGAAAAAGAATTTTTAATTAACTGTTATCTAGAGGACGGAAAAGTGTCGAATGTGCATTTGGGATGTTGGTGTCTAAATTCCGTTTATTTGAAGGCCCAATTTGCTGTAAAGAAGAAACTATAAATTCTGTAATTAAAGTAGCGTGTGTTTTACACAATTTCATTCGAATCAAGCAAGGAATATTTACCCAACCAACAGAAACTAGTGCAGATCATTAGGATCAAGTACACATTCCAATTGAGCTTATGCCACAACTACACATTATTCGTAACCATTCAGAAGCACACAATATTAGGGAGAGACTTTGTTATTATTTTATAACACCTGATGACAAAATGGTGGTTTAAATCGTGACAAATTAGTGTCCCAAAAATAATCGTTTAGTATCACTCTGGTATTGTTTACTGCGGATTTTATTATCGATATCGAAAGAATTCATGGATCGTTTGCTTCATATGACTAGTAACAGCGGAGGGGAAAATCATCCCTCTAGTGGTCAGTTGCTCCTAACTGTTTAGGACATACAATGTCTCTGTAACAGATAGCGACTTTACTAAAGTACCAAAGAGCAGGCGACCTCTAGCCCTGGTGGACTAAACTATTAATAATAAATAGGATTTGAGGAAACAGCTATTCAACGGTTGGCTACCAATTTGTATTAGTAGGTATAATTCAGCGCAACCGAGGCTTTTGTCCGTAATTAACGTATACAATACATATTTTAACATTTCAACATAAAAGCGATAGATAGGTGATTTGTAACAACTGATATGGATGAAAATTTAGATACTCCTATTCGGACAAAAATTTAAGCTTGTAGCTCTTGCACCTGTAGACCTTCTCAGGGCAATCTCGTTTGATGCTGCAAAAGTAGTCTGCCATCATGTGCTTGTCCCAACACCCATTGTAGTGTTCCTCCATCGTCAAGAGGTCTTGATGGAGACGCACCCCTTGTTCGTAACTTACAGCGCGATAAGGTTCTCTGGGAACTGATCGCGATGAATATACAGGAAATGGAGCTTGACACTTAGATTGCAACCAAAATTTTGAAATGCCAACATCATTGTAGTAACCAGAACTTCATAGTTAGGAGCTTTTTGTTGCCAAGAAAGTTTTGTATAACTGTCACGCTGCTTACTCCTTGCCATTCGTCTTCCTGACAATGTCTTGGTCACCGACAAGGGTATAATTTGTGGTCCATTAACCAGCTTTAATCTTCTCGAAAGTTAGAGAAGGGAAAGTAAAAACTATGTGACGAAAACATTTAGACTGTTTCATTATGCCAAACTTGAGATGTAGAGCAGGAAAAATGATCTTTTCTCTATTCTATTTCATATTTAAATCTGTTAGTACAAAAAGTATGCTAAGAAATAAACGATGCATTCCTAAGGACGCAATACCCTGCACAACAAAAATGTTAGAAGTTATACGTAGGTAGTGTATCATAGGCATAGGGTTAATATATTAATTTAATACGATATGCTCTATATTCAATATGAAATTGCATGGAAACCAGAGCATGTAGCGAAAAAGCAATTTCAGATTTGAAATCAGCGATGACAGTATTATTAAAATCAGTTAAAAAAGCTCCTGCAACAGCGAATGACAAAAAAATTAATCACAATTAATTAATTTATTTACTCTGTTATTAAAAAGTCAGCACGCAGTGCAATAACTACAAAAGGTGGAAACTTCAGTTTTAGAAACGTCAACGTCCGCAATTTTGTAAAGTAACTGGAACATCTTTCTTCTATTTCGATAACTTCCTGTTATTAGCAATAACCGAATCTGAAAAATGTTGATTAGTTTACTAGTAATAAACATTTTGAAATTAAAAATTATTTAATTGAGAGAGAAAGAGTTAGAGAAAGAGATGGAATAAGATGCATTAGCTTAATTTAGGCCTGTTATTTTTCACCTAGCCACGATCCATAAAAGTTTCTTAAGATTTATTTTTAAAACAATACCATTTTAAGAACTATACATTTTCTACAGCCTAGTGCCCTTTAAAACTGCACTGCATCGACCAGCCAGTTTCTATAATACACCAGTATTAATGAAACAATTTTAGTTTGTAACAATTAATAATTAATTAAAATTGCTAGCTTCACTAGTTAGCAATTAGCTATTGCAGAAATTAAATTAAGATGAACTTCCGCTTCATTACATTTCGTATGCCACTTACATATTTCACCAATTAATAGTTAAATAACTTATCATTTTCTCTAGTTTTCTCTTTCCATAAAATAACAGTGGAACGAAAACTTTTTATAACGCCATTTCCGGCGCTCCTCAAGATATAATATAAAACGATTGAAAGTTTTGAAGTTGATTTAATGAGAAAAGTGTATAAGATTATTATACATTTTGCAATAAATTGGCCTTACCTTTTACAAGATTTATGAATAACTTAACTTTTATTTGAAGCGCCAGAAGTCGCATTTTGTTTGCGTTCCCTAAGTGAATTATTTGAATACTCAATTGAGGAATTATGCAGCACAATAATTTTACAAAATTAGTGACAATGCAGAAAATTTAGGATCACAAATAATTATTATAATTAAGTTTTCGCTTACTAATTACAATAATGCAAAATTATTAAATAATCTTCAATAAAAATGATTGATGGGGGTCACTTTAAATATACATGGTAATTTGTTGCTTAGAAACTGTAAAATATGACCTATATGAGATTAGGCTATACTTTTTTCTACTGATAGAAATGTTAAAATTATTGGTGGTCAGATTAACTATAAAAGCATGCTCTTCGTGAGATAACTCAAATAAAAACAAATTAATCGGTAAACTAGCTCACAGGTTTGAAAACTTAAATTCTGCCTATTTTAATAGATATAGACTTCGTTGCAACATTGTGAGCTTATGTCAAGGGATATTTTTTATTACCCCACAAATAAATTTTATTGTAATGTTAATTCTCAGATAACTGTTAACACAGAAACCCTATATCTATATTTTTATTCATATATTAACAACGGCCATTACAAAATATATAAAATACGCCGCAAGGAAATTAGTTTGTTAATTTTATTACATTCCCTAAGTTACACTTTTGAGTATACCGGTGATGAGTTAAAAAGTCTGAAAATCCACTAGCTCGGAAGAGGCTCTTCTCCAAAAGTTTACGTAAACTTCCTGCTTGGAAAACCTTAGATTACATAGTTGCGAACCCATGTTGATTTTTTTTGTTAATTTTCAACAAAGTTGGTGGAAACTATACTGGTATTTAAGAGTTTATATAAAATGGCGAAAAAATACTTTTCATTTTATTTTTTTGTGCCTCAACTCTCTCGGAGAGAAACAAGTTTTTCAATAAACATAATTTCTTGAAGTTTGTTAAAAATATCTTTTAACAATAGTATTTTACAAGGTGTTGCATTAATGCTTTATTGGCTGATACCGTGGAAAATGAATAAGTAGCGAAAATATCCTTCTGAGAATGAACCAATATAAATTTTTTTCACGCAAAATGTGAGGGAGTGTTTTATAAAGCCTTGTACGATGTTATCTACATAAGCTGTAGCTTTAAAGAAAATAGCTTAGGTACCTAAAGTGGCATTAAGACTAACTGTTTATTATTATTGAGGCCAAATATAATGACAAACTATATTTGACGAGGCAAAAATTAATTTTAGCAACAGAGTAAAAATAAACTAACCTCATCCCCAATGAAAGTCAAAATTATGAGTATGTGTGCGGAATTTCGCAAAGAACAGTTTTCCTCCTCTAACAAAACAAGATGGCTCAACAGCGGCATTATTAACCATCTCTTTGCGTATACATTTTCTACGAGCTCAATGGTTCCACATGAGAAATAGTCTGTTTACGCTTTAATGCCAGTATTATAACACAGTGCAATTAGATATACTGAGAAAATTCTAAATGCAAATTAATTTGACGGGACCTGATGACATCCCAATTGTCTAAAATTATGGCATATCGTCCAAGTAACCTTATCGAATTCCATCCTAAAATGCAAGTCAATATGATTTTTAAAAAAATGTAACAAAATTAACCAAAAACGTCAATATTTATATTTGAACTGAGCAGTGACCATCTCCTATCAATTCTTCTGACGTATGGTAACTAACCTTGCCTACAAGATCTTTGTTTATTAATAGAACAGGGTGCTACTACTTTACTCCATACCGACTGATGTTACAATTACATCTCATCATTATGAATGTGAAGTTAATATTAGTTGTGAGTTGTTACACACTTTAGTATGTATGTAATGTAACACGAGTACGAGTACTCATTTTGTATACTGTGTGCCACAATTTGAGGACCGTAAAATAAGATTTAAAAAATATGTGTTTATCGGTTTCAGGATATTAATCCTTTGTTTACATATACAAAAGTAGGCTGGTAAGTAAGTCATAACTAAAGTTGTACAGTAATATTTATGTCCATGTCAACAGCTTGTCCGGTAATATTACAATACAGATCTGTCAACAACTGTCAACAGATAAAATAATAAATAATGAAATTATAGGGCTATTTTTTAATACAAACGGACAAAAAACTCCAAAAAATAATAATAAAATACTGAAATGTATCACTACTGCTCCTGCTTCTTATAATATCTATTAATAATGACTTTATTTTCTGAAACCGACAAACTATTGAAAAAATGTTATGAATCACAACAGCCTTAGATATCTTAAAATCCTCGCTCTACGAGCTCGGATTTCAAACCGACATCTGTGGCAGTTATGATACTCATAACATTCCTAGATATGTTAATAGCTATTACGAGACTAATAGTCTCTAGGTTGAAAGTTAAAATGTTTTGATATTAAAATTAGCAAAATATCTCTAATGCTTAAGAAAATTGCAATTCATAAAAATAATTGATTTATTTATACCAAAGTGCTAAATGACAGGTTACTTAACCTAGCCTGAAAATAAAATGATCTTCAATCATATGTCTTCTTGAGACCTAATGTCTTCTTGAGACCTAAGAAAAAGACCTTAAGAGCCTTTTTGAAGCCTGTTTTTGGTGATATTATTTTCTTATTGGATATATTATCAAGAAAACTATTGCAACCATTATAGGACGATAATTATAGAGTTTTATTTAGTAGTATTATTTTTTTTATTTAGAAGAGAAATGTCTTATCAAGGTGATACAATCTGCAATTCATATAGTATAAACTCATATACACACATTTTCGAATAAATGACTTTTAGATAAGTTTTATTAGAGCTGTCTCGACAAGAAATTTTCTCAAATTTACGAATTTACAATTTTCGTGCAAGGCGTCTTTTAATGTCGGACCAATGTCACAGTATAACCAGTAGAATCTCTTCGTATAGAATGGTCTGTTGGCGCATCGCATTACGCGCATTGGTCTTAGCTCGCGATGACCCTTATATTGTAGAATAAACACCGCGAGGCACAGGTACGTACTTACTGAAATTACTGAAATTACATTTGTCTTGGTGTTTTATTGTGCAATGTAGCAGCAACAAGTCCAAAAACAGTAATGTTATTTTCTTTGGATTTCCCAAGGATATCAATAGGTATAATATAATAATAATAATATTGTTTATGTTCTCAAAACAAAATTTTTGTAGTACAATACAAATTTTACATTACCTATGACTCACTGAAGTAAATATTAAAATATAAATAATTATTAGGCACAATATGTATATGTTTTTTTAAAAAAGGTATTGAAATATTCAATCGACTTAATAACATTTATTCACCATAAATAATATTACACAGAAAACATGTTTATTTGTATTGCAGTCGGGTAACGAAATAAGTATAGCCCATAAGAATCTACCTACCCGAATATCTTTTTTTTTGACCTTACAAGTATATACAGAAATTACATCAGCACGTATGTTTAGGTAGTTAAATCCATAGTAACATTGGCTTAAAGGCCTTGTGATACGCTTTACATGTTTTAATTTATGATTTCGTACATTTGTAAACTTAATATTGTAGGCAATAAATATCTTTCTTTTTGTTTGCTACAAGCTACAATTTATTATTTCATATCATTTATACGACTTTGATTTTCGAATTCTTAATAGACCTATCCAGGTGAGATGCGGTAAATACGTCACACAGTATGGTGCGTGCGCAACAGAAGGGCAACAGCGTCGAAGAGAGAATAAATAGATTTTTGTGCACGTTCTTATATTTTTTCCATTTCCATGAAAACGGTTAACTTTATAAAAAAATCATAGAATGACTTTTTTATAGCAGACAAAATTTCCTTTCCCACGATGTATAACGCAACCTATATTCTTTTTGTATAACGACCCGGATACGTTTCAATTAAGGGGCTAATTTAAAAATTAATTCATTTTTTTACGACTCTTTAACCTTTGAACCGCTCTCACGTATAAACTATTGAATATAGATATATGCCATCACGGACTTTTTTATAGGAAATTTGATTCTCTATAAAATTGTTTATATGCATTTTGCCATAACTGTAATGGTTTCGGCAGCGTTTCGAGTCCAATTCTCAGCTGCAAGTCTGGACCATTGTATTTCAATAGAATCAGGTAGCCACGGCAAGCGTGTGCCTCTTCAAGTGCTAAGAACGAACCACGCATCGATTTACTGCGGCATGTTTGACTGGAAACGCTGCCAAAACCGTTACAAATATGATGAAAATGTATATAAACAAATTTATAGAGAATTAAATTTTCTATAAGAAAGTCAGTGATGGCATATATCTATCTTTAATAGTTTAGACGTAAGAGTGGTTCAAAATTTAAGGAATCTTAATAAACTCATTCATTTTTTAATTTGTCCGTAATTGAAACGTATCTGGGGCCGTTATACAAAAAGCATATGGTTTGTGCTATACATTGTTCGAAAGGAAATTTTGTCTGCTATAAAAAAGTCGTTCTATGATTTTTTAATAAAGTTAACCGTTTCCATGAAAATGGATTAGATATAAAAACATGCACAAATACATGCAAGGGTTCTCGGCCGGACAGTTGCCCTTGTGTTGCGCAGAACGAACTACGCACGGCTCTACTGCTTTATTTAACACATAGTACGCTGTATTTATCTTTCTCGCTTGCATTACCTGGATAGGTCTATTAAGTAAGTGTGTTTTATAATTAATTATTCAACTCAAGTTATAGAGAAACAATTTTAGGTACTCTAATTTTCATTAAAGTACATAACATTATCCGATTTTTCAAATCAATTTTGAAACACCGGGAATTACTATTAAACTGCTAACACAGCTCTGTTGTAGCTCTTCGCAGAATCGGGTCTTCAGTCGCACACGACATGGGGAACACCTGCATTCGAGGTCATGAAAAGCCCACTTGCTACATGAAAGACGCCGACGTTAAGTCGGACTACTGGGTTATACTGTGCCAATGTCATGTTTTCTTCGGCTGTGAATGAACTTTGGGCACTCCACTAGTAAATGTTTTACACTAATTCGCAAGAGACACTGATCACATATGGGATCCTGGGCCTGTTTTAGTAAAAATTCGTGCGTCAGTTTGGTGTGGCGACAAGATTACTTGGTCTCTTCTGTTTTTTGGTATCGTTTTCCATTTTCCGACAGTATCCTTCACTTCTTTCAGTTTGGTTGCTGAATTTTCTCATTGGGACTGCCAGGATTCTTGAGCAGCTTTCTTTAATAAGCTCTTTATGTCCATGTGTACCATTTTCGTTTCAATCGGGATGGCCAATTTTGTTATAGCTTCCTTTGCTAATCTGTCAGCTTCTTCGTTGCCTGGTATACCAACGTGAGAGGGGACCCATATACGTAACGTAACTTATAGTATTCCTTCGAAGGATTTTGAGAATTTCAAGTAAAAAAAAAAATTGAAAGTCAAGTAAAAGTGAAAAAAAACATGGCAATATATTTACCTTCATATTTAGTGAAATACTGATAATTATTATTATTATTATTATTTCAATTATTATCAGTATTTTAATAAATATGATGGTAAATATATATGTTATGTTATATTTTTGGAAAGGGAATTTGAATCTTTTTCCAAAATATTTTTATTTTATTTCTAAAAACAAACCAAAAAATTGGGGTGAGAATGTTATAGGGATCACTGTACATACTTATTTAAGTAATATAGTAATCAAAAATTCACAGTCCTTCGCAAAGATGCAACCGGAGGAGACATTGGAAATGACGAAGTAGAACGCAAATCTTGCGATATTTCGGATGTGATAAAAATGAAAATTTGTTGCAAAGTAGTAAATAGTTATTTCATTAACACAAAACAGTTTCAAAAATTAAAATCTTGTTATCAGTAGTTTTATTTAGAAATTAAAATAAAAAGAGTTATTTTTTTTATTAACAAAAACATTCTCATAATGAAAACTAAAATGGTATTATACAAATTTTTTTCACTAACAAACATTTTTAATGTTAAAACTAAAATAATTTAAAATAATTTCGTGAAGATGAAAAGTGATTCCTAACAATTACAAATACCGATATTGATTAATCGCAAACTATTTAACACAGCTAATAGTACAGGAAAAGTGTCCAAACTGAACAAGAACATAGTGATTTCGTTGAAACTTGACATATGCGTTTAAAAATACATACCTATGTTTCAAGAAACTTAAGAGTCCCGAAACGTAAGGGGTGTGTCGGAGCTGCCTACTTGAAAAATCGTGGGATGAACTAGGTTTTCACATGCATAATAAAAATTGGCAATTGAACCATGAGAAATTTTCAAAAAATAAGAATATTTTCATTTATAGAGAAATATTAATTTTTCACTTTTTTATTAAATTTTTTTACCAATTTTACGTTTGTTTCCTTCATTTTTGGCTTGTTTATCTGTGAGTATATTCCGCAAAATAAAAAAGTACATAATCATTGTACAAGTGAGGATTATCGAGTTGTTTAAAATTTTATATATATTGATTGAAACACACTTTGTATCTAAAGAAGATCGGAATCGATAGCATATAAATAAATAATTTTATCTATGTATGAATTTAGACATCGTACTCCCTGACAATTTCCGTAAATTTGTAAGCATCTTCAACCTGCTTTTCTGTTGCGGTTGCAGGAGATAAGCTGCAATATTGATTCTGCTGTTGGCACAAAAAGTGTTGTCACAGGTTGTAAGGAGCCGTTAATTTTCTTCTATCCCCACTGTTTAATATCTGGATTTCTTTCATTGCCAAGCCATTTCTGAATTTAGTAGAATACTCGTAATAAATATTAAGCGACTGCCTCTGAATTTGGTGGTAATATTTCCAACTTTGATTTTTGTTCGTGCAGCGATTTTTTGAATTGATTAAATCTGTATGAGTTGAGTGAAACATTTTTGTGATTTTCCTTGCACCGTATACAAGTAGGAAAAGAGTTTCACCAGCCTGTATTACTTGTGAGGGAGTTGAATTCTTGCCATTGAAAGTTCTTACTACATTAACCAACTGCATTTCTTTCTAAAGAAGTTTGATGACTTTTAATTTTTCTTTCTGAAATATTGTAGACGTGGTATCAGAACCACTGAAGGCATGAGTCAGTAAAATTGTAACCCTAGCAACACGCGCGATAACGAAAGTAAACATTCGAGTTACCTGGTTGCTAAGGCGTTGCTATCTACGAAAGTAAAACTTATGCGGCCAGGACAGAAAAATAGGAAAACAAATTTTAAACGAAATTAATTCGTTCTATTTGAACAAATTAATACAACTAAACAATTTTGTATTAATAAAGAAAGGTCTTTCTAGGAAGTACGCCAACATTTTTGTCGGCACGTAGTACCCAACGTAGTACCTACCTACTCCATTTTAAAAACGCTTCAAAGTTTGCATATACCTTGCTTTGGATTTCTTGGGGTAAAACAAGGCACAAGCAATATTCCCATTTATATCGCCACAAAACATTATTTATTTAATTTAGTTTGAAACCACCAGAAATTAAAATGTGTAATATTTGGTTGCCATGGAAACAATTTTCACAGGCAGCCTTCTAAACTATAAAATTTATTAAAAACGTCAATTAATTTCATTTCATAGTTTTAAATTAGTAAATCCCATAATTTTTTTCGGTATAGTAGAAAAAATATAATACATTTCACGATGCGAAAGCCCTTTTAAGTATTCGGTGTTTTTTTAAAGGTCTCGGCTTCGCCTCGACCATTCAAAAATCACCTCACGCCTTAAAGTAACCTTTCGCATCTAGTAATGTAAATAACTATTTTTATACGTTCTTGTCATTTCTGTATTTCTGACGAAGAAAGAATTTTCCATATGATTTTTCCTGTTCCTGACCTTATGAAAAATATATCTTTTTATTCTGGAGTTAAAGCGATTAATAGAACAAGGAGATCAACGTCCTGTCCTAATCAACTAAGTACAAATGTTCGTCTATTATTTAATATTTCAATTGCTATTTTAACATTAGGTGAATCTACATCATCTACAGCTTGTTTTACAAAGAATCCATTATTTTAAAGAATTTTTGGCAACATTGAAATTAATCGGATTTCGTTTATATCATTTGACAAAAACTTTTCTTGAGGGAGGGCTACGATTACTGAATTTTGCCTAAATTTGGTATTCACGTAGTTAACATACGTCGTACAAATGTGGATGCAATAAAAATCCACCTTCAACTTACATAAATAATAAGTATAGAGTTACAAAGATTTCGCAATTTTCTTGCTTATTTGATTAATTTCGGTACATTTTGCATGCACTGTAACCGTGTGACATACCATTGGATCAGGCATTGAGAGAGGAGTTGAACATATATTTTATTTTGCTTCAAATCACCGCTATCTTTGTAAATTGCGAAAAACGAAAAAAATTTAAGTTACATATGCTTTTCGGCTATACATATTTCGACGGGTCAAAAGGAAATAAGCTGTTCGACGTGCTTCTCGATGTTAAGTTGTCTTGGAGATTGTTGAGCGTGACTTTTCTAACGCAGCGATAAATTTTTTTTTACTTTTGCTTAATCTACCTCATGTTAAAGTAATGGCACTCAAACCTAGTCTAACACTCGGTAATACGTACAAATCAGATATCGGCAACCTGCCAGAGTAACCCCGATCCTAAATCCACCCCTATGATTTGTCAAATTGCAAGTCATTGACAAAATTGAAAAAATTGCAAAAACAGGAAAACTTCAAATACTATTTCTAAACGAATTTCCGAGAGACTGTTTTGGTAAGAAATCCAAGGTAGAGGGTCGAACTTAGAACTACATCGTGAATTGCACGGTCACGCTCTGATTTTAGGCTCAATAGGAGTGAAAGAAAAAGTGTAATTTTGACGTCTACCGTTCTGAAACCGCTGAAATCTCACGCGTTACGTCATTTTGCCATGAAACTGATTTTCGACCCCCTACTAGGAAACTAAAAACATTTAATCCTGCTCTTGAGACATGCAGTTTCTTACTTGGATACAATACTCGATACAATTAAATGTCATAGTGAAGGAAAGGCACTATCGAGAAACAGAAAATTGTTTCGGGGTCCTGAAGTCGTCCCGAGTCCGAAACTGTAATCGGTTCCGTCCTAGGACCGATATTAAGAAATCATTAAATTTCGCTGGATCGACTATAAGGTGTAATCTATCGGACGCACTATGGATTTTTTGGCGAATTTTGCGAAACCACGAAAATTTTAAACCTTATTTCCAAACGAAAACAGGCCGCCGGGACGCCGTTCTGTCTATAAATCCAAGCCCGAAAGTCCAACTTGAAAGTACATCGTGAATTGTGCGGTCCAGCTGCGATTTTGTGGTCAGCAGATCCTAACTAAAAAGTGACATTTGTGACGTTAACGAAAAATTTTAAAGTTTTGACAAGCCCTGCACGTGCATGAAATTTGGAAGGCTCTGCGCACGCATTCGGCCTTTTTAATTTCGCAAAATTTACAAAACTCTTCGACATGGCGTATTGAAACGCTAATAACTTTTTAAATATTCAAAGAATCGCAACGAGATATAGCCGTTGGGATTTTCCCGACAAGAAGACGCTCATAAAAAAATAATAACATGACTGCTGGTACCACGCGATTTAGACAACCAATAAAAAATTGGTCACTATGTTGTCGCCACTGTTTCTATAAAGGCATGCTTCATATTATGCAACATGAAACTGATTTTCAACCCCCTATACGAAAACAAAAACATTTCCAATGTTAAAAAGTTAGACCAAAAATAGTATACATTTTTCCCGTAGAATATCTCCCTGTCTCTCTCTCTCTTTCTCTTCGAGTTTCATAAATACGAAATACTTTTAATAGACTCACTCGGATTCTACTTTCCTCAATATCTTTAATAAATATGAAATAAACTAATCCAATGTCAAAATAAATATGTTCTCTTCTTTTATGACAGCAATATGTAATTTAAAGAAAGTAAAACAACATTAATATTTTTGTACTCGTTCATGTACCAACTTATCAACCTATGAAGTTTATGCAGTTTAAGTCTAACAAAACACGTAGGTAATTTTGAGAGTCCTTTTACCTTCAAGAATTTACTCCGTTACCGTGCACATTCTTCAAATAATTTCAGATTAATCATTTTCAGAACCGTGAGTGACAGTTTTATTAAGTCTTGTAAATAACACTTTCGGTGTCTCAAAACATATAGTCCTACTCTCTCAGTATACTTATGGATATTCATTCCATCTCATGTTTTCATTCTAACATTTGTGCCAAGAGAAGGACGAGAATTATATTTAGTTTAATATTATTCACGCGAGGTGTCAGTGTCATAATGGCATTATCCGCAATAGATAAATCGTAAACCAATCTTTTCCCAGCAAACCCGATTATTAGCTCCTCTAATAATTTCCAAGTTGCATAAAATTAAAACAAGGAGGATTAATTCAGTAAATTTCAGTGTAATGTTAATGCTTGAGTTTAGGGGCTTTACCATTCTGATTCCCAACTTGAACTGATATAGATTTACTGTGAAATGTAAATTCGCGAAGATCAGATAAAAATCGATACTTCCACATGTATAACCACAATAAGTAAAAATAAACCTAAATCATTAAGTAAAGGAATAATATAAAGAGCCTCAACCCTAATTATTGTCCGGAGTGTCGCTTATGCTGGCCGCGAACTTGCGTTGCGCTCTAGCAGCTTGGCCGCGATATTTTTAGTCTGGCTTGTGCCCGATGAAATTAACTAAGCTCTATTCTTGCTCCGCGCGAGTTTAATTGTTTCATTGTGTATTTTCCTTGTCTTTGTGAATTTTTTATGCAATCATGACGACAACATATCATGATTATATTTATAAAAACTGCTGGAATAATAATAAACTTAAGAGAACCATTACTTTCTTTAAATTTCCTACGTCAAACGTACACAAGAGTTGCAGAAAAATTCTGGTAACATAAACATTGATAAAAAAACACGGTCATTCTATTTAAGAAAAAAAGTTGATGTCACTTTCGGTTCAACCGGAAATGATATTATCGTTCCTGTTAATCTTAAAATAGCACACTTTTGTCTTACTCACGTATACCAAAAACGAAATTTTTAAATTCAAAAATGGCCAATAAATTAGGGGCGTACATTGACTCGTGGCCACCTGGTATACAACATAAAGTCTCTTTGTTATTCATAACTCAGTGAGTAAATATAATAATATAATCCCTCCTGTAAACTAAATTAACTAAAATATACGTAACCTACTGTTTGTTACAACAGTGGAACTAAAATAAAAATAGTAACAACTCGCTCCCTATAAATTTTATATGGAGTTTGGATTCTAATGCATAGTGATGAACACTGACAGTCCGTTAAATCAGCTTATAAGAAATAAGTAGATTATAACGGTCTTCAATTTACCAAAGTAAATTAAAACAGTATGGCTGTAATATATAGTATGTGGTGTAACTAAAATATACCGAGAATATTAATGTAGAACATAAGATTAAAACAAAATAAAATCTTATGCTTTTCCAGAGCCGACTAGTGGTTTACTTAGACTACGGACATTGAAATGTAATATATGGGTTGTTAAAAAGTTTCTTTAAATGGTAAATGTGCAAAAAGAGAAGAAACAAATTAATTCAAACCCAACTTGACTTTCACAAATATTAATTTTTGTGAATTTTAGAGCGAATTGCATTTTTACAAAATAAATCAAGTCGCATCATAAAAAAAATGCGATTCACGCAAAGATTCGCAGTCAACATATATTATCTGAAAATGACCTTCGTAAGTTTATACTAAACCTACTCTTTAAAGTTCTCCGAACATTTAATTTTGTTTCAGTAAGAAACTTTGCATTTCTAGCCTAATACCCTTACATGCCGTACGCTTTATTCTTATTAAAATAAATTTCAAATGCATGTTTACTTTAATGTTAAATTATAATTTTCTGACAACTTCTTACACGAAGAAAATAGTTGAATACATAAAGTTACTTAGAATTTATAGTTTGATAAGTGTGAACTTTCCTCGAAGGATTCGAAATAGAATGTATTACTTTATTAAAATAATGTTTTATCGCATTATTTAAATGCATCTAAATATCTACCCACATAAATGGATTGGAAGAAATGGTCCTGGCCTGAACTTACAAAAATGGTTTTCTTTTTAGGATACATGAAGGAAGTCTCACCAGCAACTTTAAGAACAGTAGAGGACTTACTTCAAAAGCACATTGAAATGTATGTTCATTTCTGTTTAGAAAACAAACACTTGACCCTGATTGGCCCGCTATGCAATTAATAATACCGTATATTTTTTTGCCAACCAAGTTGGCATCTTTCAGAGTTTAATCAAGTTTTTATCATTTTCCGTACTTTGCTATATTTAATTACTAACTTTTCGATCTAATTTCTTCTTGTTTTCTAATGCATATGGATATTGGATATGCGAAGGTTATGTCTTTGTTTACACATTTGCTTTCTCCCATTTACCTTGCCCTATAACCCTGATAATGTATTAACATTTAATAGTCTCACATTTACTTACACGTTTACTTAAATTCTGATAATATTTAATTGTGAGTATGGTGCAATATTAATTTCACCTCTTTCATTTTTCGGTGATGAATTATTGAAATTTGTTGAGAAATTACAATTTGTTATCTTTAACTTTTAGTTACCGCAAATTGCAAATTGAACTTATGAATTGCACTTGATATACTTCATGTGAAGTTGTCCATTATTTTGAGTACTACCTATCTTACGTTGTGGAAACTACAAACTTTGTAAAACTATGTACAATTTCATATTTTATGAAGCAAGTACTTCAGTGCCGAATGCATAAACTTTATTTGAAGTGGCCGTATTTCTACAGTGTGTCGCACTTAAGAGTGAAACACCCTTATAACTTTTTTAATTTTTATCCGATTTGAACCAAATTTTACTCAATAATAGATCCTATTAGGATTAACTCATGGCCAAAAAACCATTCGTCCCCTACTAATGCAAAGCCACCTGCGATACCAAAATAAACGCAAAAAATCAAGAAAACATATTAGCCATTTTTTATCGGAAAATTTTACTGATGAAAGTTGTTCAGAATTATCTAAAAGCCTTATATCCAAAATCTCATCAAAATAAAAAAATATTGATATTTTGTTTTAAAAAATTCCGAAAAAAGTCCGAAAATATAATTTTACAATATCAATAATATTAATTATCATTCGTATTTAGTTGCAGAGTATTTCTTTAGTTTTTTTTATAAAAAACTAAATATTACAATGCAATAAACCTATTAAAATTATATTTTCAGACTTAAACATTTTTTCAAACAAAATATTAATATTTTTTGATTTAGATTAAATTTTGGACTTAAGGTTTTTGAACAATTCTGAACAACTTTAATTAACAAAATTTTTGATACAAAATGCCTAATATGTTTTTTTGATTTTCCCCGTTTATTTTGATATCGTAGGTGGCTTTGAATTAGTAAGGGGTAAAAGGCTTTTGGGCCATAAGTTGATCTCAATGTACTCTATCTTTGAGTGAAATTTGGTTTAAATCGGATAAAAATGAAAAAAGTTATAAGGGTGTTTCACTCTTAAGTGCGACACACTGTGTATTAATCTTCCATACACCAAACAATTTCTAAAATAGTTATTAGTTATTATTTTTATCTGTTGTTCTATGATATTCTATTCTATTTAATTAATTAATTTTAATTGATATTCTTTAGATCAATTTACTGGCCATGTGGCATAACGCAAACATAATATGATATGACATTACGGACGCATTTTAAAAAAGTGTAAATATATAATCTGTTATTAAACCAAAATGACATAATATGTCTCATTGCGCAGTTCATTACGATATTATGCTTATTTATTACAGAGTCATACAAAAAGGCCTAAAGAACCCATATATTTCTCAATGTATTTTCATATGCTGAAACTGAATCCAAGGTCTATATTACTTGATGTCGCACCGTATTTTCTCAATGATGTTTTGCATGTCTCAACACTCCAAATAATGCTTTCCATATGTCCTAAGAAGAAATTTATCACGAAAAATCTATATGGAAGGAGAAAGTAATAAGAGAGTTATAATGAGAAAAGGGGTGAAGGGGGAAAAAAGTCTTCTCATACTTTTTAAGTTTCCTTAACTATTCAACCAAAAGAAATTGAATTATTTTTTACTATATTTAAGATTACTGGCTTCATCGATCAAGCAAGAAGAATTTCAGTCTAAATGAATGAAAGTGACTATTTATCTAAAACAAAAAAGCTTTAGTATAAAAATTTCCGAATTTTACGTAATTTTCTAGGAGAAAGTAAACGTCCAAATTATAATGATATTGTTTCTGTAATGATACACAATTTATAACAACTGGAATGTTTGATGAGTCTCAAATTGCACTTTACTTTCATATCGACTATTTGCCTGAAAATCTTGAACGGTGAAGAGCAAGAAGAATGGTTAGTCATAGTCATTGATGTCTGCATCTTTGTAAACATAAATATTTGACAGAGGAATTTTCTACTTCTTTTCCGTTGGATTGGGAGATTGGGAGCTTACACTACAACCTTCTCACTTTTAAAATATTAACTTAAGCCTTCGAATAACACACACCTATTTTTCATATCCTATTGTCATGGATTTCTACGTTAATATAAATTAAATAAATAAATAAAATAAAAAAAACGTTAATGTTAAATTTCTGTCCCAAAATCCCACGAAGATTTAGTTACAAAACAGGACGAATTTTATTAAAACTTGCAGCATTTTAAAGGATGAAAATCTTGGGATACTTGGCTTGCTCAGTGATGTACATACTTGTAATCAAAACAAATTAAATAGTCCACGTAGGTGAGGCTCGTACTACCTAAAATACATAAAAAATAATCAATTAGTTAACCAAAACATGAACAAATAATATAGAGTCTTTAAGTATTCAAAAGTAAATAACGAAGACATAATAGTAATATTATAACTCAAAAAGGGCATATTCGAAGGCTTAATCAACCATGAAAGAAAGTTAGTTGTCATAACATGTTTTTTTTTCCTTTTTGGCCTTAGGCAATGCTCATTCAGCCACGAGAAATCATAACATATAATTAGTTAAATTACGACAAATTGGTACAAGAATTTGTGTAAAAATAGGTAAATCTGTATAAAACAAACAGGAATCATGCTAATCTAGATATTAAACAGTGACTAAATAGTGAAATTTAAAACACAGTGTTCGTACCTTCAGATAAACGTGGTATCTAAATCATGTTTATCGTAATATGGCAAATTGGGCATCACAAGGAAGGTCTTTGAACCAAGATGCTACCAAAAAGTATTATGCAAGATATTAGTTGCAAATAAAAGTGGAAAACTGGAAAATACTTGCAAAATTTTTCATCAAGATTGCTTTGACACATGAAACATTTCACAAAATCTCCTTGACGACGAGAAATCAAACAGTCGGGGAGAGCGTCTTTTTAGCTCCAGAGAGAAGGAAGTTTTCGGCGTAGCTCCTGAAAAGTTAAATAAAAATTATAGATAATTCTAAGAAAAATTATCTGACTCGTAACAAAGTTGATGTGAGTCTATTTCTTTACCAAGGAGTAAATTCTGAATATTTGGAGAAAAAGGAATAAAAGTATCAGGTACTTACCTAGTTAAGGAATTAAGGTCCATTCAAGACTAGTTTTTTACATACGAAGTTGAATACAACTATTTTCATGCATATATAAGCCATGTTTTACCATACATCGTGGTGAATTTAGAAACTAACCACAAATCACAGACTGCTATAGATTTAAATCTATTCTAAAATCATTGAAGTTCTTTACATAAATTTAACGTAATTTTAATTATTAAGGCAAACTTGTTTAAGATAATAACTTAGATAGGGTGTCGTAGGTTAGTTTTAATCTTTCCAACAAGCATCGTTGTTGTTTATTTGAAATAAATGTAATCCTGTATTCTATGGTGATACCTATTCTTTCATTTTCACGGAATACCTGATAGATATCGATTAAACCAGCCAGTGCCATCTAGGTATCGAAGGTTGCACTCTCCTTCGCTAGATTCTCCTAGTGTTTGGTATAATTTACAGGGTCCAATGTTATCAATTCTAGAAACCTTTACATTTAAATAAATAATAAATAAACCGAATTAATTTTCCACAAAACTTTAATATCATTGGTTACAAGTAAACAGGCTCTTGAACAAGGTAAGTTTCTCCTAGAGAACGCGGACCCCTGGAACTCCCTAAAAATACAGGGTGGTCCGAAGTTTACCTGACAAACTTCGGCAGGTGATAGAGGGACTTAAAATAAGTGGAAAAATTCCTATCAACTTATGTCCTTAGGTAATTGCTAACAAAGATACAGGGTGTTAAAGTTTTGTGAAAAACAAACCATTTCTTTAATAACTCTAAAATGATGAAAGCTATTGACTTGAAATTTTAGGGGCGGCGATGTTTTTTAAGCCTCAATTGTTTTACGGAATCTTGCCTTTGTACTGTTTCCAGTGGCGCCGTCACAGGGTGGGGGAGTTAAATTTTTTGCCGAAACTATGTAACGCCACTGCTTTGTACAGTTGTTTTTAAGATTTTCCGAATCTCAGCTCAATTTGGAAGAAAGAAGGCATCTTTTAATTTATTCGTACAACGCTTACTTTTCGAGTAAAACGCCTGTTTTTGCTTTATATCTCTACTAAAACACTAAAACCTTTACTTACCACAATTATAATAATAATAAAATTAATAATCCTAGTTGCCCATGGTAAACAATGAAACATTATTGTCAGTCAATGTTTGACCTGTCACCCTGTCAGTTTTTATAGTGTTAATGTTGGGTATCAAGATGCCAAGATTGTTCAGCAATGTAAAATAAATGATAAATTTGTAATAAAGTTTAGTCATGGAAATTCTTTTTGCAATTTTACTCGAAAAGTAAGCGTTGTACGAATAAATTAAGATACCTTCTTTCTTCCAAATTGAGCAGAGATTCGGAAAATCTCAAAATCAACTGTACAAAGCAATGGTGTTACATAGTTTCGTCGAAAAATGTAACTCCCCCACCCCGTAACGGCGCCACTGGAAACAGTACAAAGGCAAGATTCCGTAAAATAATAGAGGCTTAAAAAACATCGCCGCCCCTAAAATTTCAAGTCAATAGCTTTCATAATTTTAGAGTTATTAAAGAAATGGTTTGTTTTTCACAAAACTTTAACACCCTGTATCTTTGTTAGCAATCACCTAAGGACATAATAAGTTGATAGGAACTTTTCTACTTATTATAAGTCCCTCTATCAAGTGCCGAAGTTTGTCAGGTAAACTTCGGACCACCCTGTATAAAAGAAAAAGGAATTACAACCAACCCTATTAAGTGAATCCTCCTGGTAAAGTACACATTTTCGTTCATATGCATGAAAAATTAATAACAGAGAAATAAGACTGAATGTGGTATATTCCGGGAAAGAAATTTGTATTGAATTTAGTGTAAAATTAAAAAATAAATTAATTAAAGTAAATTAATAAACTAATAAATTTAAATTAAAATATTTCATAAATCAAATAATAATAAATAAAAACAAAATTAGATTCCGCTAATTACATTAGGTACACTTGTTGGTACTATACCTTGAACTTTGGGATTGACCCTTTTATCTTGTTTTACTCCTGCTTATTGAAAATGAAATGCTGAATTAATTTTATGAATAAATATATTTTTTATTCTTTTTGACATGAATTGTCAATGTTGCTATCAATATCTCTTTTTTTTATTCGATATGTATGATACAATAACAATTAACACAAACAATAAAGAGACTAGCCAACATGCCGCCCGCCTTGAAAGGATAAACTTTCTATAAAAATTTTAGATATACTAAATATTGGTCTAACATATGCAACAATACAATAAAAAGATAGCAAACTACTAAATTAAATTCAGTTCGTATTAATAGGCAAAATAGCTAATTTAGTAACAGCACGTTTTATAAGTCCTTTCTATGTTCGAATTGTTACTACCCGCACCACATTATCTTCACCTGGATGGAGCTGAATGATTCTGCCTAACGCCCACTTCAAAGGAGGAAGATTGTCATCTATTACTACAACCATATTCCCTATCTTTAAGTTTGCAGAGTTATGTCTCCATTTTGATCGGGAATTTAAATTGGTCAAATATTCTTTAGACCACCGAGTCCAAAAGTGTTGAACTATTTGGGTCAACTGCTGATATTTGGTAAGCCTGTTTGAGTTATTATCTCTAAAATCTTCTTGGGGAAGTGATACTAAAGCATCTCCTATTAGAAAATGCCCTGGAGTTAACGGGTTTAAATCCAATGGGTCATCGGACAAAGGAGTAAGCGGTCTAGAATTCATGCATGCTTCTATTTGTGCAACTACTGTGGAAAGCTCTTCAAACGTAAGACTAGCATTTCCTAGAACTCTTCTCAAATGACTCTTGGCTATTTTTACGCCTGCCTCCCATAATCCTCCAAAATGGGGAGACCTTGGAGGTATGAAATGCCACGTTATGTTATCTTGGGTTAAATATTCTGAAATCTTGCTTTTATGATCATGACTTTGTAACATTTTACTTAAATCTTGGAGCTCATTATTTGCTCCCAAAAAATTAGAGCCGTTGTCAGAGTATATATTTAGGCATTTGCCTCTTCTAGAAATAAATCGTTTTAAAGCATTTAAGAAAGATTGAGTAGTTAGATCCGATGATACCTCAAGATGAACAGCTTTTATTGAGAAACATACAAATATGCACAAGTAGGCTTTGACTAATTTTTTATTTCGCAATTTTGATGTTTTGATGTTGAAAGGACCGGCATAATCTAAAACCAGTATTATAAAAAGGGCGTGTCGGAATAATACGCTGTTCAGGTAAATCACCCATTAAAACATTAATACCTTTAGCTTTAAATCTGAAACAAATTACGCATTTACGTAATACTTTTCTGACTGTACTACGACTCGAAAGTAACCAATAATTAGTTCTAATATTTGCCAGAAGAGATTGAGGACCTGCATGTAATTGTTTTTTGTGTTCATGCATAACAATTAAATGACTCAAACGATGATTATTTGACAATATTATAGGATGCTTTTGATTATATGATAATAATGATTTATTTAATCGACCACCTACACGTAATATATCGTCTTTGTCCAAAAATGGAGATAAAGATTTTAATCTGCTAGAGTGGTGGATAGGTTTGTTAAGTTTGAGCGCTTGAATTTCTCGTGAAAATTCGTGTGATTGAGCAGATTTTATTAAATAATGTGTGGCACAATCTAGTTCTTGTACTGTAAGGACGTCGGTTGATTTTTCGAATTTGCGTGACAATGTATTTTAAAAAAATCTAAAACAATAAGCTATTACTCTTTGCAATCGCAAAAAAGTTGAAAATTTATGAAATATGTCTTGATCATAAACTACCGTGAAAACCTGAATGGTATTTCGTTTTTCTGGTGCCTCCATACATGCATCTTGTTGTTTGGGCCAAGCTTCTGGTCCTTTTTTAACCAATGAGGTCCCTGCCACCATAAATCAGAAGTTTTAATTATTTCTGGGCTACAACCTCTGGAAATTAAATCGGCTGGATTTTCTTCGCTGCGTACGTGACCCCAGTTGTTAATATTTGTCAATTGCTGAATTTCGGATACTCTGATTGCCACAAACACTTTCCAATTTGATGGTTCCATTGCTAACCACGCCAAATCTATTGTAGAGTCCGTCCAATAGTGAATGTTATTAATGTGTAAATTGAGAGCTTCAGTAGTTTTATTCATTATCTTTGCTAATAGCAATGCTCCACACAGTTCAAGTCTGGGTAAACTAATGCTTTTAATCGGTGCTACTTTGGATTTTGCGCAAAGAAGATTTGTACAAATTTCGTTATTTGAATTTATGGATAAGGCATAAATACAAATACCATGTGCTTGTTCTGAAGAATCGCAATAGCCACGTAATTCTATGTGAACAGGATTACTGCAAATTACATGTCGAGGAATAGTTAACTCGTTCAACGAATGCAATTGACTGTAAAAACGCGACCATAAAGTGAATAATTCTAAAGTAATAGATTCATCCCAATCTAATTTCTCTTGCCATAACCTTTGTAGAAATATTTTTGCTTTAATTGTGATAGGACCAATGAGTCCCAGTGGATCAAATATCTGTGAAATTACAGATAAAATGTTACGCTTTGTGGCTCGCAAATTTGAATGCGTTTTAACTGTGTATTGTAGAGAATCTATACTGACGTTCCATAAAAGACCCAAGGTTTTGGTAACAGTATCTTCTGTGATATAATGTGTTATGTCTTCATTCGTAACTGCATCCGTGTCCTTTAATATTTGCCTCTCATTTGACACCCATTTCCTTAAAATGAATCCTGATTTTTTTTAAATCTCAGAAATAGTTAGTTTTAACTTTTTAGCGTTTTCTATCGTGTCGCACCCCGAAAGAAGGTCATCTACATAAAAGTCTTTAAGTATCACTTGACTTGCCTCTGGATACTGCTGGTTATATTCTAGTGCCGCTTGATGTAGGCTACGAATAGCTAAATAAGAAGCAGATGTAGTTCCATAGGTCACAGTGTTGAGTTGGTAATGTTTTAACGGCTCATTTACGTTTTCTCTCCAAACAATACGCTGCAAATCTCGTTGCTCTTTACAAATCACGATTTGTCTGTACATTTTTTCAACATCTGCACCTATCACAAACTTGTGTTTCCTAAATCTTAATAGTATTGAATATAAATCGTCTTGAATAATAGGACCGACTTTGAGTTTGTCATTTAAACTTAAACCTGTACTCGATTTTGTCGATGCATCGAATACCACTCTTAATTTTGTAGTAGTGCTGGTTTCCTTTAAAACTGGATGATGATGAAGCTAATAAATTGGTGCGCCATGAAGTTCAATGTTGTCTTCGGAAATTCTCGACATGTGTCCTAATTGCTCGTACTCCGCCATAAAATGTACATATTGACGTTTTAAATTTTCATTTCTGGCTAATCTTCTTTCAATTCCATAAAATCTTTTTATCGCAATGTCTTTGGATTCTCCAATATCTATGAGTCTATCCTTGGTAGGTAGTGTTACCACAAAATGTCCTTGATTGTCACGTTTTGTTGTCTTCCTAAACAATTCTTCACACTCCATTTCTTCTTTTGACAATATTTTGTTAACGTGTGATTCCTCAAATTTCCAAAATGCCTCTAGTTGTTGTTCAATAATATTCGTTTCTGCTAGATGACACACAGTATGTAGAGACGTATTTAGTTTAACCTGTGTTGGAATATTACCGGAAATAATCCAACCCAACCTAGTTTTTTGTAGAATTGGTAAATTCTTTGATAATTTTATCTGATCCACACACAATAAATCATAAAATATACCAGCGCCTAGTAAAATATCAACTTTGCTTGATATATTATATGTGGGATCCGCTAAATTGATATTTTCAGGAATTTTTAAAATATTTGAATTTATTGAAACTGTTGGCAAATGATTGGTAATTTTGTCGAGTACATAAAATGATAAATTTGTTGAAAATGAATTTGATCTTGACTGAATTGTGGCTCTTATTATATTAGATGACTGAGTTATTGAAGCATTTATGCCGACCACTGACATTCTAACCTTATTTGTCTCTATGCTCAATATCTTACTTAGTTCCTTTGTAATAAAATTAGATTGTGGCCCACTATCCAACAAAGCTCTTACTTCATGTGGTTTATTTTTGTTGTCCAAAATAAATAGTTTTGCTGTTGACAACAAAACTTGATTTGGATGAAAATTTTGCATGGAATTATGTTGAGAATATGTTATGAATGAAGTTGAATGTGTTTGGTCTCGAAGATTGTCTATATTTTCTTGGTCACTTGTATCTAAATATATAGAGGCCTGATTTGAATTAGTTGCCTCTGAGCTATTTATATGTGTACTTGCATATTGAGATTCGAAAGAAGGTTCAGTTTGTACGAAGTCTATATGAACTAATGTATTATGTCGCTTTCCACATTTCAGGCAACCACTTGACATGCAATCCTTACTAAAATGATTGGATCTCAGACAATTAATACACAATTTTAATCGTTTAACTTCATTCAACCTGGCTGTGACAGAAAGATTTAAAAATTTGTCGCACTTAAACAGTGGATGAGGAACATTACACATTAAACAAGGCTTATAAGTTGATACAAATGCCTTTACAGTTGATTGTGATTTTGAAGAATACATTTTGTTATATGAATCGTTAATATTTGTCTTATATGAACGAGATTTATTGAAACTGTCATTATCTGTCTTAGAAATTTTGTTTGCTTCTAATGACTCTAATAACTGACATCTGTTTATCAAAAATTCTGAAAATTCACCAAATTTGACTGTATCATTTTTTATAGTAAATGATTCCCATTCCCTTTTTGTGGTTGAATCCAATTTTGAAACGATTAAATAAATCAAAATTGTATCCCATTTGTCTACAGGTTCTTTAAAACCTTTTAAAGCTCTTAAATTTTTCTGAACGGTATCTACTAGATTACGTAATAAAAAATGGGATTCCCTAATTATTGGCTGCATTTCAAAAAGTGATCTCATATGATTTTGAATAATCAAACGTTTGTTTTCAAATCGCTCGCGCAATAAATTCCATGCAATTTGATAATTTGTTTCAGATATTTCAAGTGAATGTATAACCTGAGCAGCATTACCTTTAAGTGATGAATGTAAATAAAAATATTTTTGAACGTCGCTTATATTTGTGTTTGTATGAATTAAGGCATTAAACGTATCAAAAAATTGTAACCAATTTCCGTCGAATGTTGGCAACTCGATAGTTGGTAACTTAACATTATTTGCACTTGGATCAAAAATATTTTTTTTACTTCGATTAATTTGACAATTTAATAAAGCTTTAGCTGTAGCTATTGCTGCAAAATATTTATCCTCAAACGCGATTCTTTCATTTACTTGTACTTCTGACTCATCTTGACATTCAATATTTAATTGGATTCTATTAAACTCGTTCCAAAGTGATTCGCATCTAACTAAACGCTCTTGCAATTGATCAATACGATCGACATTATAATTACTTAAAAAACTCTGAAAACGGCTTAACTGAGCTTTAATTGTTCCACGTTTCTTTATTAAGGTACGTATATCTTCCATGCTTATTTTAATAATGGCTCATCAACGATTATCAAATCTGATGTAATAATTACGTTGCTAAACTACACTTATGTACCTTGCTTCCTTGCTGGATCGGATTAATCTAGATATGGACTGTATTTCTTGTTGATTGTAAAAATATGTCTTTGATATTGATATTTAATGTATTTTCCGAATTCGTTGCTGGCTGCTTACTATCTTCGTCACTGAAACATATCCGGCTCGAAGGACCATATGTTGGTACTATACCTTGAACTTTGGGATTGACCCTTTTATCTTGTTTTACTCCTGCTTATTGAAAATGAAATGCTGAATTAATTTTATGAATAAATATATTTTTTATTCTTTTTGACATGAATTGTCAATGTTGCTATCAATATCTCTTTTTTTTATTCGATATGTA
This sequence comes from Rhagium mordax, assembly GCA_963680705.1. Lineage (NCBI taxonomy): Eukaryota > Metazoa > Arthropoda > Insecta > Coleoptera > Cerambycidae > Rhagium > Rhagium mordax. Next base: position 69,233,380 of record OY796657.1, read on the forward strand.
TGATACAATAACAATTAACACAAACAATAAAGAGACTAGCCAACAACACTATTTATCCTTCTGCGCAAAATGACTCGACCAATCAAATGCCTCGGCAGCCGAACTACGGTTTAACACACAATACTGTTTCCTTATCTCGTTTTGAGAGTACCTAAGCCGGTATGCTTAGGATGTATTTCTTTTAATTTCTTTTGAGTTATTTAGATATTTGGGGCAGATGCATTAGGGTTACTATACTAGCTATAGTGGCGGAGTTACGATTGGACATTTTTCTTAAGGGAGAAATCTGACAAGAGGGGAGTAGTTATAAAGGATGGAGATGGGGGTAGTCTAGATAAGTCTGTTACACGTCTGTAAGATTTTGTTCTGAAATATGCCCGACCTGTAAGAGTAAGGCTACCTGTATCAAAGACAGGAAGGCAACGAATGCAGAATGATATTCTAACATAAAAGATACAACGTATAAACAGACATTGGATTATTTCCTTTACTATTTGGTCTGTGTTCGTCTTTTATAAATAAAGTAATGATATTAAAATGACAACATCCTCTTCTATTGAAAAGCAATATGTAACAGACGCCTCTGACCATTTATTACTCTTATACATGTTGTCTGACACATGTAATCTATTGTGCATAGACATGAAACTATTTTCCAAAGCGACGTTTAGTTAAATGTTTATGCTACTAGTTGTCCGGTTACCATGACAGGCAGCCATGGAAACTGAAGTTATGTTTACTGCAAAAAAAAACGATTAGTATATAATTACATAATAATGACGCGGTATGACCTTTTAAAAAGAACAATTTTGGCTAACACAGATATATGACGTGTTAAGTTTCCCATAAAAATACAACAAAACAAAGGTTTTAAGCAATCAATGTGCAGCTATAGCAGCTAATATAGGTATAGGTTTAATAAATATACATTTCTACAGATATTTATGTACCAAATGCAAAAGCAACACAAGAAAAATCTAGACATTAAACAGTAGATATTTATCAATTTTGATTTAGTTACCAATATTAACATGTAGTTGAATATCTATTAAAATATTTTCTTCCTTTTCTTATTTCGGATTTACTATCACACTTCTGAACATTTCCCAGAAAATCAAAAAAATACCTGGATTTTTTTTAAATAATCTTTACGATTGTGACTTTACATCAAAGGAATAGTTAAAGGTTGGTTTCTTGTTATAAATATGAATAAATTAAAATAAGAACAATGATGGTTTCGTTAATAATTCAATCAGTCGTTTCGGAGAAATTTAGTTAATATTTTTCAATACGAGTCCAGTAAATGGATGAAAATAATAGTTTTGAAAAAAGACAGTCCAATAAATAGACATAAAAAGGCCTTAACTTACAAAAGATCAAAGAAAGTTTGAACATGACAAAGTTCTTAAGTTTGACTAATAAATATTCTGAGTTTTCGGTTTAAAGAGTTGGCCCTGCTGACACATTAGAAAAATGGAGTAAAAATCGCTTTTTTTGCGAATATTTTGTTTCTAGCAGGGTTGGTAATGTGTTACGGCATTGCTTGTAGGAGGTAAGACCGCTACATTAAATTTGTATTTTGTCATGGACACCACGAAATATTGATAATGGAGTGTGACTAAAACGATATTTTCACTAAAATGTCTGTAAAGTGTGGTCAAGGATTTCTCACCAGGAAATATGATGTCTTCACGATCATCATTTTCATCCTTGAATACTTGTATGATTTCGTTGTACTTGTTTATCACCTTCAAATTAAAATTTAATTTAACGTCCTTACCTATTACAAGCAATGCCGCACAACACTATGCACTTCTAATGGGAATGGAAAGACAGTAAAATTGGCGTTCCTCCAACAACAGCTCTAAAAGTCCCCGCTCCTAAAGCACTATTAAATAAATTTGCAAACGTAAGAATGGATGTGGTTGAGCAAACGGAAAATAGAATTAAAGTATTATGTTAGAACTGCATTTTGTAATGGAGAATTATGTGAAAACGTTCGAAGAAGAAGTTCGATCGGACTCTGATGACGAAAGTAAAGACAAACTACTGATATCAATTAATTTCTGACTATAGATAATGTCACAAAAGGGGAAACTGAGGAAAAAGAAGAACAATGTCGGCGATCTGGTACATCTAGTACTTAGATCAAAAAGGCTGAGATATTGAACTTTTATCACAAGGAAAAACGCAACTTTTACTCTACCTCCGTGATGATGCAAATGAATTAAAAAAAAAGTGTATAATAAACACCTAAATTCGACCATCGCTTTTTGCAATCGAGTAAGTACTAAGTAGGTACGTATCAACACATTTATCCACGGCTAACGTACCTCTTATACTATATATATACAGTGTGCAAATTAAGTAACGCATAAATTCCGTAATTCCGTTGATATTACTTTTTTGGGAAAAATCTCGAAAGAGGTATAGCGATCTTAACTTCAGCAAATATTTTCAGCCTATTTTCAGTTTCTTATGTCATTTGTTTTTAAATTATGACGTCATCGACTTCTTTTTTAAATGACAACCTATATTTTTATTATTGATTTTGGTAGTAGTTTTTATTCCAGTTCCAACCATTTAAAATTTTCAATATGTTATATTTGAAGAAAATTGAGAAAAACGGTCTTAAAGCTCAAATAATAAAAATTCATTAAATTGGGAAAACTTATCTAGTTACGGTTGTCAGAATTACACAATTTGTAAATGTCATAATAAAATAAGTTTTATTATTTTGCTTTTTCTAATCTAGAAAAACTATTTTGTTAATAAAAATGGCACAATTGAGCGAAAAATAGAGAACTGAAGCGTTAATGATGATTGGTTATGGCGACAAAGCTAGAACACATCAAGAAGTGTGTCAAGTTTGTAGAAGAAAATACCCGGATCAGCCCATAAATCAATCACCAATTAGTTAATTGAAAAAAAATTTCGGGAACATGACGTTGTAAAGAATCTGTCAAAAAGTGGACGTCCGGCGACATTAAATGAAGATGTACAACTTGATGTGCTAATAGAAATTAAAAACAATCCACATTCAACTAGTACAAGCATTGCTTTGAACCACAATTTAAGCCACACTACAGTTCTAAAACTTTTGAAAGTTCAAAAACTCCACCTTATGGGTGCACTTGGTTCATGAGTTGGCAGAAGATAACTTTGATCGTAGGCATGAGTTTTGCGAACAAATGATGGAAATTTGCAACCGTGATCCAATGTTTTCCCAGCGTGTTCTATTTTGTTTAAATGGCCATGTGAATAGACAGAATTGTAGATATTGGGCTAGGGACAATCCCCATTGGATGCAGGAAAGTCATACCCAATATCATCAGAAAGTAAATGTTTGGGCAGGAATTATTGGTGACAGAATTAAGGTCCATTCTTTTTTTTAAACAATTTGACTGGAAATAGATACCTGCAATTTTTACAGTTGGAATTGATGCCTGCATTAACTGCATTATTCCCCAATGCAAATAACCCTGACCTACCAAATAATACCATTTGGTTACAACAAGATGGCGCTCCGCCTCATTACGCAATTATTGTGCGACGCTACTTGGTCAAGTTCTTCCAGGTAGGTAGACAGAGAGAAGAGGTCCGATACAATGGCCGGCTAGGTCTCCTGATCTAACGCCATTGGACATTTTTTATGGGAGTATTTAAAAAGTAAAGTGTACAACAATCGACCCAATAATTTAGACGATCTCAGGCAAAGAATTTAACATGAGATTAGGTTAATATCAACTCAAACTATCCAGAATGTGAGAAATGCATTTTATAATCGTCTTGGGTATTGTCAGATGGTACAGGGTCGTCAATTTGAACATTTAGTGTAAATGTAATTTAACAACTGTTATTTCTGTGCTTATTTTTGTGTTTGATGATATTGTTAGAGTTTTTTTCTGGTTAATCAATTTTGTTTCTTTTTATTACAATGTTTGCCTCACGAAGTTATCGTTATTACTAACTTTGAATTGAGCAGATAATAAATTTCTAATTCGATTTTTCAACTATTTGTATTATTTCAAAATAACAACGAATATGCCATCGATAACTTTCCGCCAAACTTAGGCAACTAGATAAACTTTCCCAATTTAATAAATTTTTATTATTTGAACCTTAAGACCATTTTTCTCGATTTTTTTTCAAATATAACATTTTGAAAATTTTATATAGTTGGAACCGGAATAAAAACTACTACCAAAATCAATCATGAAAAATATAGGTTGTTATTTAAAAAAAAGTCGATGACGTCATAATTTAAAAAACAAATGACATACGAAACTGAAAATAGGCTGAAAATATTTGCTGAAATTAAAATCGCTATACCCCTTCCAGACTTTTCCCAAAAAATTAATATCAACGGAATTACTGAATTATGCGTTACTTAATTTCCACACTGTATATTTTTATCAAGGCAAATAGTTACAAATAAAAAAGCAGTAAATTATCCCTTACAACATAAGGCCAATAGGTAAACTTGTTTCTGAAAAAAATATTTATTGAAATATCATAAATAATTCCTGAGATATTCATAAGTAACGATTTTATATACGTGTGTGTATATATTGGCGCCTTTGTATTTTTTCAGAACAGAAAAACAAAACTGATTGTTGGTCTTGTTAAGTCTACTGTGCCATTATAATGAAAAACGGAAGGAATTAGGATTAAGTACTTATAGCTCTTTTTACTTCTGTGTAATACAAAACTTTCTCTTAGCACCTCCATCCCAATCCACAGATAAAACGTAAAAGTTTTTTTGGAATAAATAAAACGAGCAAAATAAAAAGAGTAATGAATAGAGTTTTTATTTATGGAAAAAGTTATGGGTGTCTTAGACAACTTTCAAAACAATTGATCTTTATGAAATTTACGTTAACGTATTTAGACGGTGGAGAATTGCACTTTCAAATCCTTCGATGCGATGCAGACACGAGATCAATAAGAAGTTTCGATGAAAAATACCAAAAGTTATATGTTCGTAGTTTAAAGTTTTATTCGCGTAAGTCATATTTCAAAATATTATTCAGATTTTTGTTTAGTGTATGTACTTATTTAGGCATTTATTTGTCAAAGATGTTAAAAACAAACTGGTTAGAGTGGTCAACAAAATATATAAAACGAATAAGTGCAAGTATTAAAGACAGGTGTTAGCACAAGGTAATGTGTTTGTTATAATTCGTTTACATTATACATATATACATGGTTCCAAATGGTTTCTAAATAAAACAGCTTTTGAATATTCTATCGAAATATTTAGTTTAAACTTTTAAGAAGACTTTGAAAATTGTTTTGTTTCCAATTTTCATTCATTATTAAAAGTATTGTATTATGGATATTTGTACAGTTGAAAGAAGAATGTTTGAAATACCAAATTGCAACAATAGAGGTGATCATATGTCTCAAGGAATTGTTCGATTAAAAAATGTGTTTACAGAAAGTAAATCGGAAATCAGTAAATCCACATGTTCTGTTTCTTGGATTGATAAAAAAAGCTATCACCGGATTATTTACAAGATTTTTAAAATCCCATACGGATCAACAGATTAGGAAACATGACGTCATGTCTCCTCCTGATTTGTCGGCACCAATTTTTTAAAGGGTCATTGCAAGAAGTTGTCAGGATATTGAATATTGAACTGAATATTCTACAACGTACTTTCAAAATACTTCCAATTTTAACATGAACCTATAATATATATTTAGAATACACAATATTAAGTAACATCTCAATTACTTGATTTTCGTATTTGCTGGTCACCTTTAAAGAGAATATTACGTGTTCGTTCAATACCATAACTTTAAATTCTTGCCTTAAACTAATAAAAATGGTTTGTTAAATAACTAAGAGACTCTGTAGAAAAGTGCTCAGTAAATCAAAATTAAATAATGCTAATTCGCTCTCAATTAGAGGTCGAGTCCTCTTTTACTTCCTTTGGCATACTTTAATTACAATTCATTATTATTTTACAGGCAACTTTCAGATAAAAACTCGGTATTAATTTGCTTCCTGATAACAAACTTTTTCATACAGTTTAATAATTATAAAATGTGGTAATTTTAATATAATTCTTTTACTATGTCAGAAATGGGAAAGAAAATTTAGGTACAGTTACACTAACTTGCAGTTTATTAAAAATATAAATTTTTCCATGAATTTAACTTTTTGTGCTTCCACTATCAAGCTATTACTTAAAATCATAAAATACATAAAAAATGATGTTTTCAGTAATATTTCTTGAAATTTTATTTCAATTTTTAAACGTAGCGCTTTGTAAATTACATATTTTATAAAAATAATAAACAAAAGACAAGAGTTAAGGGTGCTTCAGTTAGCATTTAGACATTTTTTTTAAATTGCATCATCATTCTAAAAGTAATTCTATTTTAGTCCTATTTATGTGACACAGAAAAAAATACTCTCAGCAATAGGTAATACGTTTACGTACATATGTTTACTTAAAGTCCTTTCTTAACCTCCTTCCAAGTCACTGCAATAATTTCATGAACATTTTTTTGCAAAGTAAGATACAGTTTATTGTTGAGCTCGAACCACATCGACATTTTTCTCTTTCGAGGCAAATTAAAAATGAATATGTAATTTGGCTCAGGATGAACATGAACCATAGATATTTACAACCAAAGAAATGTACAGGGTGTTCACTCGAGAATTGAACCCCTCGCATAAAGCCGTCCCTTTTAACACAATTTGAAAAGTAAAAATTCGTTTCTTGACGATTTTTTTCCGCAGTTTTCAAATATGTCCATCATAATTGCCTATATCTCATCATATACAGGGTGTTGCATATATCTTTTTTCAACTTATGTGACACCCAGTATCTAATTATCCTAGTTGTCGCAATTTTTCATTCTGAACACAAATACATATTATATAATACTTGAGTTTCAGCAAATCTTAGGCCGGTCGCAAACACAGCCACTTGTGGCCGCCACAAGTGACTACCACCGGCCTTAGGCCGGTCGCAAACACAGCCTCTTGTGGCCAGCACACTATTTTGTAGAGCCACTGCCAACGCTGTGTTTGCGCTGTGCCCATTTAAACTTCATACAAAACACAGTCCGCAGCGCGTGGCAGCCACTTGTGGCGGCCACAAGTGGCTGTGTTTGCGACCGGCCTTAAATGATACTCTCGTCTCGCGGCGTGCATATTTTTATCAAATAATATACAGGGTGATTCAGAATTATGGTGCAAAAAAGTAATCACAGATAGAGGTCTTAAAATAAAGAGACACGCGTATTTTCGTTTTGGTTAATTTCGATTTTTAAGGCCCGTTCGGGGCCCTTAAATGGGTCGCTGGGAAGATAGTTTTTTTTGAGATATATCGATAAGTACCTACTTGATCGATTTCAATGAAATTTATTTGGAGGGTAGACTCAAAATAACCTTTCCAATAGAACCTTTAAAATATTTTTAGACCTGCCGCAAGGGGGCGCTACATAGAGTCACTACATCGCAGTTTTTCGCTTCTTTTTTTTAAACAATTATCTTTTTTGTTTTTCTTTTTTTATTCTGATGCAAAATTCATTTTTACACCAAAAATGTCCTCTTGTCTATTTTTCATATCATGCACCCATTTCGAGAAAAATGCGAAAAACTGTTTCAATGATCTGACCATTGAGTAAAAATAATAAAGAGGCGCAACTGTCAAGGTTTCGAGATTTTAGTGTTGTATTTTTTCACCAATAGCTTCATGGTTGTCTTTAATTTTAAGGGCTATACAGCCACATTACAAATACCTTTCCGTAGCACTAAAAATTGATGACAATCATGAAGTTATTAGCAAAGAAATACAATACTAAAATCTCGAAACCTTGACAGTTGCAACTCTTTATTATTTTTTACTCAATGATCTGACTTACTACTGCGAAACTACAAATTATCACAATTACGGGTACGGGCCTTAAAAATCGAAATTGACCAAAACCAAAAAACCCGTGTCTCTTTATTTTAAGACCTCTATCTGTGATTACTTTTTTGCACCATAATTCTGAATCACCCTGTATATGTGTCATAACTCATAAATATCATTTCTCACTTCAACTGAATAATATACCATATTTTTAGAAGCAACAGAGAATAATCAAACACAATCATATACCTGTCAAGACGTAGGTAACTTAGGTCAAATTATTTCGTTGCGACCAAAGCCACCTTTTTTTGAAAACCAACAACTTATGATCCAGAAATTTATTCGGTTAAATTAATTTTTTGTTCGGTTATCTTTGAAAAAAACTACGATAATTAGATAAAGGGGTGTCACATAAGTTGAAAAAAGATATATGCAACACCCTGTATATGATGAGATATAGGCAATTATGATGGACATATTTGAAAACTGAGGAAAAAATCGTTAAGGAACGAATTTTTACTTTTCAAATTGTGTTAAAGGGGAAGGATATCTAGGCGGGGGATTCAATTCTCGCGTGAACACCCTGTACCTAGTTAAAATAATAATAATCTGTTAAAAATGGGATAGAATTGCATACAAATTAGAGTACAATATTCCAAAAATATACTTAAATGTTTCAGTCCATACTGTTAACATTTTTGAATCATATATTTTATTTTATAAAGGGACGCGAATAATAATTAATCTAGCTGTCAAAACTAAAAAAAAAAACATTAATAAGGTATCTGAAAAATTTTTATTTTCCAATCACTCGATTATATCGCTAGTAATGCACAATTATTCAAACAAAACTATGTGATTATTGTTAATTGTCTTAATTATTTATTATATTAAGTGTTTCATTCGTATACTTCCTAATATTATATTTTAAAATTATTAGAATTTCGAGTAAACTCCACACAATGACGATTCACTTTATCCCTTGTACGGAAGGAAATACTCGTATTTCAGAATGTATTTCAGAAACGTTTTTATATAATCAATTTCTAATTGAAAGGTGATATAAAGAAACTATTTATCTTGTTAAGCAGAATAGATTTTGAGACCCTTCTCGTGTCGATTTGATACGAAAGCTCCAGTGCCTTCGTCAACCCTTTCATCAATATTTTTTCCGTTCCCTTTCTTTCTTCCGATGGATAATTACGCTGTGATTTATTTCTTTTGCCCCAGGAAGTACGTAAAATCTAGAAACTTAATTTGTTTGAATTTCACCCTTTAAACAACAACTTCTTTAATTAAGATTTTCTCAAGTTTCAATAAAATTGGTTGCAAAACTCACATAGAATACTCTCTTATCAAATGCTCTCGTTAGTCTTTAATTAAATATATACAGGTTGGTCCTAAAATTACACAATAAAACTACATTTAGGCGATTCTATAATCAAAAACCTGATATAAAGCAAGGACTCTATAAGTTATTAGTAATCCTATTATAATATATTTTTTATTTTGGTAGCCGACTTATTTTTAATAAATAATTAAAATTTAGCAACAGTCAGCCAATTTAGGCATTGACGTCATGTTCCATTTTGAATAGAATTGATTGAATAGTTAGTTAGAATAGTAGTAGAATAAATATTATTTATATTTTTGAGTTGCACGGATGGAAATTCATAATCTAATCTTGTTCTAACGAATAAGATTTCGTAGGCGCTTAAATAATAAAAACAAGCCCGAATTATCAGATTCTCTGTCCTGAATACCTTTATATAGAGTGCGTTGCACCTTGAGCATCCACACATGTTTTTTTTTAAATTGTACTATTGTACCCAACAAATTTAATTTTGTCTATAGCTGTGTCTAAAATGTTGATATTGTCTGTCATTATGTATGTCTGTCATCGGTTTGAAATGTTGATTTTTGACAACATACCTATAATCATCAATTTTCCTCAAATATTCGATCAAACCAACTACAGTAGCAACTCTTTGTGTTTTATTACCTTTCGAATGTCTTCCTCAAAATGTCTACTTAAATATTTTCAGTAACATTTGCTTCTAAAGGACAAACATTATAGAATTTATTTTGTGCATTACATATATATTTTTCTCCTGACAAACCCTTATTTTCATTATATGTCCCATTTTTATTTTTATTTTTTATTCCCTTCTATGTGTTTCATTTTCTTTCTCATATTCATCCTAATTTTTCTTCATATTTACAAAACCTTCATCGATTCTCTCTTCCACTACTTTTTGTGTTCCTACTAATATTGACTCCCTCGTTATTTCTACATGCACTGTAATCTCTTCTCTAACATTTATCTTCATATCTTTTACTTTCTTCTTGAACTCTTGTAACTCTACATAATTCTTATACAATCTTTCTATCATACTTTCTCCCATTATTTCAAATTTTTCAATTTTCTCATTCATATCACTAGTATTTTTATCCATTTTTTTCATCATCTCCATCATTCTTACTAACATTTATATTTCTGTTGGTAATGCAGTTATTGTATCATCTACTTGTGTGTCTGTATATTTGTGTGTCCTCATTTTCATGTGATGTGCTTTGTTTTTGTTGTGTATCTGCAATTATATTTTTATCTGATCTTAATCTCATAGAATTTTAAATAAGTACTAAATTATTATCTTTACTTTGATATATCTAAGTTTCAAATTTCTATCACTTTGATAATATTATGTTATGTTTCATTAATTTTAGGTTCTAAATTTAATCAATTTTGTATATTTTTTATATATTTAAGTGCCAATTTCGTTCGCCTCACGTTGGGCGCCAAATTGTTATATTCTATTGTGTAATAGGTATTTTAAAACTCCATCCATGTAATCTATTTATTTACGTAAAGATATTCTTGCCTGCTTGTTTATTTGTTTATATTGTTCAATTATTCTTGTATTTTATATGATTTCTTTTCTACTGCAAATTTTAATATATTTTTCTCCAAAATTTTCTGACCTATTTTTCTCATAGCAACGTAAAATACTTTTTTTTTTATCTTTTCTTGTTGTTGTGATGTTATGTGTGATGACTTTATTTTAAATTTAGACTTCCTCTGACAAATTTTATTTCTAATTCCCATATTTTAAATTTCTACCTCACTATTTACTCTTATTCTAAGTTATCATAACTATGATTTACTATTCCTAAACAATTTTACCAAATTATATACTTACATTTTTTCTTCTCTATTTTCATTAAAATAAATACAAATTTAAATCATAAGGCTCAATATACAAAAACATGCAACACCAACAACTCTCTTATGATTTTAGTACCTCTTAATTATTTTTATCTTAAAAATTATTAAAATATTGATTTTGCTTATTTTGTGATTATGTTCCAGAAATTTCTATAAATAATAAACACACCAGAGAAATTAGACAACCCCCCGAATTCAAAACCAAAGGCTACCCGGAAAGGGGCTACACATTACAAAAATGCAGACAAACATCCATACCCACCGACATTGCCATCTGCCTATGCCGGGCCTCGAACCCGGACATGATAGGCAGGGCATGCCTGTCACTTATGCTCTAGCTCACTTCGCCACCGAGTCGGTGTATACTTTGTGTATATACACTCTGTATTTTTAAAAGAAACCGCAATGTCGAAACTTTTTATACCAATTATTTCAGTTAATATTTAATTAGATATCTTGAAAATTGTTCGGCGAAACGTAATTTTATTTAATGATGTTTGCTTTGTAAGGTATAAAAGATGTTTTGCCTGCATACAATCTTTCAATTTTAGGATTATAATTATTGATAAACAAAAAATATTTTATCTTTCGTTATTTAAATTGAACTTTGAAAGAATATCTGCGTTGCAGACCTTTTCTTATTTAGTTAGGGAGGAAATTTTAATAGATAGCTAGCTATTGTAGCCCAAGGTTGTTTATACTTATTCAACCGTTGAATAAGTATAAACAACATTTATTAATTATATATTAATGAGGGCGTTGAATAAGTAAAGACTTACAGATTTTCAATAAAACGTGTATCTGTGGTTTTGGATATAAATAATGATTTTGGTCCCAGAATATGTAATAAAATAACACTTATTGCAAAAATAATTGTTACTATCAAATTCAAAGCTTTGTACAATGATACAATGATAAAAGAAGGAAATTAAATAAAATGATCAATTAAAAATTGTCACACCTTATTTAAAAATAAATACAAGCCGCGTAAACCAAATACAATTTTGCCCAACATAAAGAATTTGCAATATGAATGATTTATCCACTTTGTCGTCACGAGATCCAAGAAGTTCGAAACAATCCGTAGATGATATTGTTTTATCCGCTATGTAAAAGTTATATAAAAAGGTTTTAGGAAAATCGAAACTTCCCGTAATTATTCAGAAATAATGCATATTTTCAACCTCTATCGACTCCACTAATAAGTATCCATTGTTTTTGTTTTACAAAAATACTTCGTCTCTATTTGAATTTGAAATATATTATAAAAAGTTGCCCAAATGAGTTGCTCCTTCTGTGTGTCGGTACATTGGCCGATGATTTTTCCTTTGAATTTCAATTGTACCTCTACCTATTATATCAATTTTGTTACCTAATTTTTGCAATAAATATTAAATAAACTATTCTAATCATTACTGAAGTAAACCCTTTTAGGCCTAGTTTGACGATCGCAAGTCCACTATCAGTCAGAACTAATTTTTAGATTAATACTGAAATCGTGTTTTACAATTACCTACTAGTCATCTTGAAGCTCATAGTTGTTGGTACTAACTTTACTTCCAGAACAGGTAAAAGATATTGACTAATAGTTGGTGGTTTACTAGCGAATTATTGCCTATAAAGACGCGATTAGGTAGCAATCAAATAATTTGAAAATTATGAATATTATAAATACTTTTATATTTTTTAACTCTGTATATAGAATGAAGAGTCATTCTTCTCTATATAATTTAGAATCAAAATAACAAAAAATCTTTAATGGAAAATCATGAGATTACTTAGAAATAAATGTATCGTACAATTTTATTGGTAAAACAACTTCTTATTTTTTATTAGGCTCTTAGAAGTAAAATAGAAGAGCCAAACTTTAAATTTCCATCCAATTGGTAATTAATTTACACACGTTCTCTTCCACTGATAAATTAATCTGAGAGATGTCTGATTTGTTATTTACCTTAATCGCTAGAGTGCAACTTTTATGCTGTAGCGAAACTTTATCTAATTGGATGAAAACTGTAGTATTGATTAAATTGATACGTTAACAGTGAAAGTTAAAAGTTAAAAACAAGTAATAGTAATAAGATAAATACAGTAATAGTCGAATTTAATCACAAACATTATCTATTAATTTTTGGTAAGAGTCTGTTATATTGCCAACATTTAGTTTTATCAGCATAAGTGCGTTTTAATAATATTCAAGAAATTATGACCAGACCGTTATCCGAAAATCAGACAGAAACAATGTAAATTTATCAATGTGCGGTTTAATAATATTCAAGAAATTATGAATAGACAAATTATAATTATATTGCTTTATTTGTATTTATAATATTTTAACTAGCGATGAATGTGATACATTTCAGGTACTTAACTGATTGCATATTTTAGATAGGTAAAGTAATATTAATTTAAATAATACTTGTAAGGAGGTAGTGTCGTTTTACATCAGATTTTACAAACAGGTCCAGTCCCGAAAGCAATTTGTATATTTCTCTGTTTGTAATTGACTTCAGTGTTAGACTCACATCAAAGATTGTCACTCTCTTCAAGAATGCTATTCTGGTTAAAAGAGTCCTTAATCTTTATCTCTACGTTTCGTTTTTTTTTCAAAAGCTAATACGTACCTGTGGTCCAAATCTTGGACAACCGTACTGTCGCCATTTAAAAGTTGTTCAGAATTCTGTAACTGTATAAAAATGTGTAAGTAGTACCTAACTAAGCATTTTTGGCTTAAAGCCTATATTTATTTTTTTAGATATCCTCTGGTAAATGCAATACACTAAATATGAGATTGTGGTTATATTTGTGACGTAGAGTATAATATGAATATGTGAATATACGACGTACATAAAAAGCAACATCTATTATAAAATAATTTATTTGAAAAATTATAATTATATATTTCAGATAATTATAACGCAATGTAATTCAACGCAATACGACGCAATATAATGCAATGTAATGTAATGGAACACAACATAATATAATGTTTATTGCCATAAATATAAAAGTATTTCATTGTTTTACATTTCATCATATCGTTAATTCCACCAGTCAAAAACAATAATAAAATGTATTAAAGACAATAGTTGCACGTGAAAAGACATTTTTGTTTATTGTTGTAGAATTAGCTATTAAATTACCTTATATTAAATTAAATCAAATGCTAGGATTACAGACAGTTGTGATTAAAATATAAGAATGTATACAATATTCCATGTACATGGAATTACCACAGGTTCTCGAGGTCAAAATAAGTCGATTTGACTAAACTTACTTCTATACCAAATTGCCTCGTTTAGCCGCTAGAGGGAATCAAAGTTGACATGAAATTCTGGTTTTCTGCATATACCCTGTATGGTTTTGTTGAAATTTGCTATGCTAATATTTCCCTCCTGATAGCACCTTATGACACCATAGCCGAAGTAGTTGTTTTAACAGAAGTGCGAAAAATACCCCCACCCTTAAACATATCTACATATAATTTTTTTTTGGCTAGCACTTCAGCTTCATTTCATTTTGTATCATAAAGATAAGTTTATTCATAAAAATATTGCTCTCTTGTATAATTGTTATTTTGACCAATTTATGTTTTGGTCATCTATTTAATGAATTTTGAAGTGAAATAGTAAGTCTGATTGTAATCGAATATGCGTTAGTGATATACAAAAAAATGAATTAAGGTAAAACTGTTAGGAATGGAACAATTATACTGTTGGAAAACCCCAATGCTTAATTGCTAATTTAATTTAATACATATGTTGTGTAATGTTATATTTTTATTTTGCCAAATGATAGGTGCGCCACTGACCGCCTTACGTATTTTTGGTTCGAGTTTAAGCCGTGGTAGGCAGCACGAGTGTGCGCGGGTTTTCAGATTTGAGGTGTAGCAGCGGAGACGCCGTGGTTGTTGGTCGTTAACTGTCGTACCAGTCAGTCGCTTTTCTTTACGGTTACAAGTACCTACGTTTATTTTCATTACATCAAAATTATTACGGGTCACCTGTGGTTGCACAGGTCATTTGGCGCCAGTTGATTGTATGTTGTATATGTGCATCATCAGGCTTATGTTATTATATTTAATAAAGGCGTAGTTGTTAAAGCTGGCCTTTTATTAAAGAACTTCATCTATACAGTCCATCGCTATCAACGGCATAGCCAAGTCTATGCCAGAGCTTTCAAAGCTGTTAAAAGGGGAAAACCACCCGAGGAAACATTTGGTTCTTCGAGCCACATTTGAACTAATTTGAAGCATTGGTTCGAGCAGAAGCATTTGGCCATTCCAGGATATGTTCATCAGTTACTAAAAGCTAAACAAGTGTTGTGAAACTGAATAATTAATAAAATTGTGTGAAAAGTCTAGTGTTGTAAAAGTGCCACACCCAGAATACCACGCCACGTCTTATCGCAGCGGGCAGCAGGTAGCCGCCCAGGACCAGCAAAAAGTGAGGTGACGCTCGGCATTGGATACAAAAAACGGTCAGACCTTTCCTTATCTTGCATGTACTTTTTATGTACTAAACTATCCATATTCTTACAAAAAGAATAATAAACTGTTTTAAGCGATTACTTCTTAATATTTACACAATTTTTAACTGTTTAAAACAATCAGTTTATAAAACTAGTAATATTTGAAATTAAATTTATTGTAAAATAATAATAAATATAATGGCATCTGAAACTATACTTAAGCAGAGAAAAAGTGCTAAGTCCACAATGACAAGAATTGGAACATTTTTAGAAAAAAATGAAGGACAAAAATTAGATATGTTGCAGTATACAACAAGAGAAGAAGCATTAAAACGGGCATTTGAGAAATTCTCTGAGGCACAAGATGTAATTGATAGTTTTGACAGTAACCTTGATGAAACAGAAAGAGTTCAGATAGAAGAAAAATATTATGATATGTTAACAAAGTTAAAAAGGTCGGCGGAATTGTCGGCAAACTCAGAGAATAGCTCAAATACACGCTCACAACAAACTAGTAATGTAACTACTAAAATGCCGGAAATTGTAATCGAAAAATTTACGGGTTCTCAGCAAAATTGGGCCAGTTTCTTTGATATTTTTCAAGCACTCGTTTTAAATAACTCGGAGCTAGCTGATGTCCAAAAATTAATTTATTTAAAGTCATCTCTTAAAGGAGAACCTCTCAAATTAATTGAAACATTGTCTCTTACTGCAGCAAATTTACAGGTGGCGTTAAAAATACTAACTGACAGATATCAGAATAAGCTGGCCACAATTTATTCGCACATAAAAGGCCTGGTGGAACTTCCGTCTATTACAAAAAACAATCCCGTCAGTTTACGTGATTTCGTGGTTAGTATAAAACAAAATACAGAGTCATTGAAAAACTTAAAAGTGCCTATCGAAAGTTGGAATTTAATTTTAGTTTATATTCTCTCACAAAAATTAGATTTTAATACTAGAAGAGCCTACGAACTAGAGCGTGGGCCAGCGCAGTTGCCAACTCTTGACGATTTCTTAAAGTTTGTAGAAAAAAGGTGTCTTGCAACAGAAAACTTGTCATCTCCAGAAATAAAACGTAAAACTACTCATTTTACTACCTCAAATTCAGATATTCAATCCGAAAGTACCACTAAATTTCAAAACGCTTGCATGTATTGCAAGGCCTCGGATCATCCTATGTACAAATGTTATAAATTTAAGGACCTGTCGGTATATCACAGAAAACAATTTGTATTTACCAAACGTTTATGTTTTAAATGTTTTTCAAAACACCCTGTAGATCAGTGTCGTTGGAAAGATTGCCCAATTTGTGGTCAATCTCATAATTCTTTGTTACATCCACAAAATAAAAATCACAATGATAATTCGAATCAAAATAGGGTTTATTCAAATACAAATCAAGCCCAAGGCGCTGTAGCACAACACGAACCTCCTCAAGGCGCAGGAGTAGCTAAAATCGGAGCGTCCGGAGCGATGTCACGAGATGGTGCGCAAAGTGATATTTCTTCGAGTGGTAACCGCCAAGCAGCGGGTAATACACAGCGGCGTTCTGACGGGAACAACGACACGCAAAAGGTAAATTCGCTTTCTACAATGACAGGTAGCGAATCACAGCATGTGCTTATAGCATCGGCTATGGTATTTATTCCTGATATTAACGGGAAAACAATATGTGCTAAAGCGATTTTGGATAACGGTTCGCAAATTTCGTTAGTTACGTCTAGCCTAGTTAAAAAATTAAACTGCCAACCATACACAAAAAATGTGCAAGTATCTGGGGTTTCGGGTAAAAGATCATTGTGTAATCGGATGGTTGACTTAAACATATTATCTCGAATCGATTCTCGTAAAATTTTTAAAGCTTCTTGTTCTGTCATGGACAAAATCACATGTCCTTTGCCACAAGTAATGTTAGATCAGGACAAATTAGAGATTCCGGAAGGTCTAATACTAGCAGACCCGAGCTTTGCAACGCCAAGCAATATAGATTTGCTGTTAGGCGCGGACATTTATTATGAAATACTTGCACCCGGGTTATTAAAGTTAGGAAGTGGACTTCCAGTTTTGCAAAACACGTATTTGGGTTGGGTTATTGGTGGTTCTACGCCTCAAGACTGCGTTTCACATTTAAATGTTACAGAATCGGTTTCGTTGTTTGTTAGCACAGTACAAATTAATGAGTTAATGCAAAAATTTTGGACTCTAGAAGAAGTACCTAAAGAGCAACTTTTAACAGATGAAGAAGAACTTTCTGAACAAATTTTTAGAGATACAACTAAAATTCTGCAAAACGGCAGATTTCAGGTAGATATACCGCTAAAAACGCCAAAAGAGAGTTTAAAATTAGGTGAATCATTTTCGCTTGCCGAAAAACGTTTTTTGTCTTTAGAACGCAGACTCCATAAAAACAAAAATTTGTTTGAACAATATAAAGAATTTATTGACGAGTATATCTCTCTTAATCATGCAATTTATGTTCCACTTTCTTTAAAAAATGATTTCGGCGAAAATAAATTTTTTATGCCCCACCACTGTGTCATAAGAGAAGACAAGACGACGACGCGCTTAAGGGTAGTCTTTGATTCGTCAATGAAAAGTCGGTCAGGGTATAGTCTCAATGATGTTACTCTAAAGGGATATCAGACACAGCCAGATCTTTTCGATATATTGTGCAGGTTTCGTTCATTTTTGTACACCCTCGTAGCGGACATACAAAAAATGTTTAGACAAGTTTTAATCAATCCGTCACAGACCTATCTACAAAATATCCTATGGCGAGATAAACCTACTGACACCTTGAAGTGTATAGAATTGTCTACTGTTAGTTACGGTACAAATTTTGCTCCCTATGTATCCACGCGATGTCTTATTGAGCTAGCAAATAGGAGCAATTCGGAATTTTCTCTTGCGTCTGAGGTACTTAAAACCCAATGTTATATGGATGATATTTTGGGGGGAGCCGACTCGGTCGATGACCTTATTGTCATGCGAAAACAATTAGTCACTTTGTTAGAATCTGCTGGATTTACCTTGCACAAGTGGAACTCAAACTCAGAAGAATTTTTAGAAGAGTTTAATGAAAATTTAGTCTCTCCAAATTATGATATAGTTTCTGAAAATCATTCTAATAAGGTTCTTGGGATCTCGTGGAATCCCAGAGAGGATTATTTTTCTATTTCATGTCCAAATAATATTAATATTAACCCTTTAACAAAAAGAAATATTTTGTCTATAATTGCTCAGGTATACGATCCTTTGGGGTTAGTTGCACCCTTAATTGTCACTGCGAAAATCTTCATGCAAAAGATTTGGTTAGCAAAATTGAGCTGGGACGAAGTTTTAAGTAAAGAACTCCAGCTTGAATGGATTAATTTTGTAACTAGCATTTCCGGGTTGTCAAACTTAAAAATACCAAGATGTTTAATTTCAAAACATAACACGGCAAGAATGCAATTACACGGCTATGCGGATGCTAGTCTTAAGACCTATGGAGCCTGTCTATATTTACGGGTTTTGTACGAGAACAATACTGTATCTTGTCATTTAATTTGCTCAAAATCGAGAGTGTCTCCATTGCGAACTGTAAGTCTTCCTAGACTTGAGCTGTGCGCTTGTCTGCTCCTAGCCAAATTAGTTCACAAAATTTTAGACATTTTTAAAAACAACTTGACATTTGAAAATGTTAACCTGTGGACCGACTCGCAGATTTGTTTGTGCTGGATAAATTCACATGCGAGCAGATGGAATATTTTTGTCTCTAACCGGGTCGCTCAAATACAAGAATTGACGTCAAATAGTACCTGGAGGCACGTACGCTCTGCTGAAAATGCTGCGGATTACTTATCAAGAGGTCTTTCCTCTGCAGATTTAATTAGTTGTGAACAGTGGTGGCACGGCCCTGAATATTTAAGGGATATTGATTTAAATTTAAATACATTTCAAGGTTGCGACCTTTCACAAAAAATTGTAAACATTCCGGAAGAGAGAAAAAATATTTTAGTTGGCACCAAAGAGTCAAGTTGGGAACAATGTTTTGAAAAATTTTCATGCTTCGTCAAATTGCAACGCACAATTGCATTCTGTTTAAGATTTTGTAATAATACACGATCAAGATTAACGAAAATATCGGGCCCTCTTAAGGTATATGAATTGCAAAACGCTTTGACTGTAATAATAAAATTTCTACAAAGGAAATACCTTTCCCACGAAATTTCTCTTCTAAGGAATAATAAGGAAATCACAGATAAAGGGTTACTTGCTCTAAGCCCCTTTTTGGACGAATCAGGTATATTACGTGTAGGCGGCAGACTATCAAACGCAGACATTCCGTACTCCCAAAAATTTCCAATTTTACTTCCGTCAAAGGGTCATGTAATAGCCTTGATGTTAAAAAGGGAACATATTAAGTTGTACCACGCAGGGCCTCAAACTGTTCTCTCAAATTTTCGACTCAGATTTTGGCCTTTGAATGGACTCAGGCTGATAAAAAAAATAATACAAGGCTGTACAATTTGCCATCGGTTTAAGGCTAAAACCGCGCGCCAAATTATGGCTGATCTTCCGAAGGATAGAGTAGCTGCAACACGTCCCTTCCTTAAGACGGGAGTGGATTTCGGTGGACCGTATCTAATAAAATCTTCAAGGTTAAGGCGCGCACCGGTTATTAAGGGTTATATAGCTATTTTTGTTTGCATGGTAACAAAATGTGTACACATTGAACTTGTATCTGGCCTATCAACGGAAGCCTTTTTGCTTACTCTAAGGAGATTTATTGCCAGGCGTGGCAACCCTTCTATTATATATAGCGATAATGCTACGAATTTTTTGGGAGCACATAATCAGTTAAAGGAGCTTTACGACTTCTTTAAAAATAAAGCAAATTCAGAATCTATTGAAAATTTCTTGGCCTCTAATGAAATACAATGGAAGTTTATTCCGCCAAGAAGCCCTCACTGGGGAGGCATATGGGAGGCTGCCATTAAAAGCGCGAAATATCACTTATATCGAGTGATCGGTGACACACGATTGACTTTCGAGGAGTTTAGCACGATACTTGCTACCGTAGAAAGTATTTTAAATTCGCGACCGCTCACGGCTTTGTCTAATGATCCTGCAGATTTAGCATGCCTTACTCCTGGTCATTTTTTGATAGGAGATAGCTTGACTGCATATCCGGAGCGAGATCTGTCAAATGTTGAGGACAATCGCCTGTCTGTTTGGGAAAAGTGTACGAAAATTCAGCAAGCCTTCTGGAAAAGGTGGTCCATTGAATATTTGAACAGATTGCAAAATAAGCCTAAATGGCTAAGCCCTTCAAAAAATTTAACTTTGAATCAAATCGTTTTATTAAAGGAAGACAATATTCCGCCTCTCAAGTGGCCATTGGCACGTATAGTTGAAATAATACCGGGAGCTGATGGGAAGGTTAGAGTTGTAAAGTTACGCACTAAAGACGGAATTTTTACCAGATCAATAGCAAAGGTATGTCCTCTGCCTGATGAGGTCACGGACATTGGTTCCGATTAAACTAGTTGTAGATTTATGTTAGTTAAGCCTATTAGTGTTTTATGTTTATTGAAGTTTTTTGGAAAACTTCAAGGGGGGAGTTATGTTGGAAAACCCCAATGCTTAATTGCTAATTTAATTTAATACATATGTTGTGTAATGTTATATTTTTATTTTGCCAAATGATCGGTGCGCCACTGACCGCCTTACGTATTTTTGGTTCGAGTTTAAGCCGTGGTAGGCAGCACGAGTGTGCGCGGGTTTTCAGATTTGAGGTGTAGCAGCGGAGACGCCGTGGTTGTTGGTCGTTAACTGTCGTACCAGTCAGTCGCTTTTCTTTATGGTTACAAGTACCTACGTTTATTTTCATTACATCAAAATTATTACGGGTCACCTGTGGTTGCACAGGTCATTTGGCGCCAGTTGATTGTATGTTGTATATGTGCATCATCAGGCTTATGTTATTATATTTAATAAAGGCGTAGTTGTTAAAGCTGGCCTTTTATTAAAGAACTTCATCTATACAGTCCATCGCTATCAACGGCATAGCCAAGTCTATGCCAGAGCTTTCAAAGCTGTTAAAAGGGGAAAACCACCCGAGGAAACATATACAATAGAGCAATGTTCTTATGAATAAACTTATCTTTATAACATAAAATGAATTATAGCTGTAGTGTTACCCAAAAAAAAATATAAGCAGATATCTTTAAGGGTGGGGGTATTTTTCGAACTTCTGTTAAAACAACGACTTCGTTTATGGTATCATAAAGTGCCATCTGAAGGGAAGTATTAACATACCAAATTTCAATAAAACCGCACAGGGCGTTCCAAAGTTATTTGCACAAAACTAGAATTTTATGTCAATTTTGATGCCCTCTAGCGGCTAAACGAGGCAACCTGGTATAGAGGTAACGTTAGTCAAATCGACTTATTTTGATACATAGGTGCCATACTTGAGGTTGCATTACACGGCGTGTGGAGCGACGCACCTGGCATGTGAAGTGTGGAGTAACGCGCCGAGGCGCGAGATCGTCGATAGCGATCTCAACGGCCTAGTAACTGCCAAGTTTCACGTCGCTTGATGTGTTTCCTTTTGAAGTGTGCAAATTTACCACTAATCGACGGGAACCGGCACGCTGCGTGCCGACCCGTTCTCACGGCGTGTGGCGCGTCAAGTCGCACGCCAGGCGCATCACTCCGCATGCTGAGCGTCGTGTAATAGAACCTTTAAATATAACACATTTTTGATCTCATTAATAAATTAATTTGATCGTTTACTGTAACTACCTAAATTTATACGATTTGCCTTTTCAAAGTTTAATTTGCTTTAATTGTTTGTTTAAAGATAAACTGCGAAGTAATTGCGTGAATATAAGACGTAATTAATGTTTTAAATTATTAATTCATTTACCCTAACTTTATCTAAATTTTTCCTATGCTTTTAATTCAGTTTACAGTGATCTAAACTACATATTTGTATACACAGATAGTTGCAGACTTGAATAATAATATAATATTTTTTATTTTTTATTTTTTATGAATTTGCTCATTTACTTTAACTCATTTTTATACCACGTTTTTAACTTCGTGTTAAAGGGCCCCAAACCATTTGTAATAAAAAGAAATTGATAAATAATTGCAGACTTGAATATAAGAAATTTATTTGCTCATTTACTCTATTTCTAAATTTATACGATTTCCATTTTTAAGGTTTTGTTTAAAGTGCTCTAAACTATTTGTATTTAAAAGCGTTTATTTAAAATACTTAAATAAAAGATAATACTGACTCTTTTAATTAATTAGCTTATTTACTTAAACTTTATCTAAATCTATACTAAACGCCAAGCTCTTAAATCTCAGACACTTAAACAGTAAGTGGTTAAATGCGAATTTAACCTTGAAACCTTTATCACCTCATTAACCATAAGACCCAAGTCTCGAAAACCCCAATGCAATTCTTCCTATACACATAAACTCAGAAAACACTTAACCATTAAACCATGAGCCTTGAAATTTTACTCATAAACTCGGTATTAATTAAATGAAGAATCCACAACCTCAAGCCAAAAATCCCATGCATGTGTATGTGTAACTATGAACATGTACATGCAAGACAGGGTTACATCTTATGGATATAGGCCTTAGGGGTTTTGGGTTTATAGATTTAAACTATTGAATTTATGGGTTGCGGGTTTAAGGTTTTAGGACTTTCTGATACATCTTGGGTCTTAATTTTATTAATTTAGGAATTCAGAATTTTGAGTATTTGAGGGTTTGGGGTTTATGGTTTTTGAGTTTAGGGACTAACAGTTAACAGGTTGTAATACTTGAATTTTTTGCCTTGCAAGTTTTTGTGCATGGGTTTTTGGGTTAATACTTTATAATTTACTGTTTTTGGATTTATGGATTATTGGGTTGATTAAAGATTCCGTTTTAATTGAGGGTTTAAGTGGTCGATGTTTTAGTGCTCTGGGTTTAAGTACTTGGCTCCTATGGCATTGAGCTTAAAGGTTTTGGGCTTAAGGACTTGTGGTTTATAGGTTTGGAACATAAGGCCTCTTAGCTGATAAGGCTTCAGGTTTAAGTGTTTAAGATTTAATAGCTGCAACTTGCGACGCAACCCTTCATTTAAGCGATTTTTTTAGAAACTTCTTATGGTTTTTCGATTATTTCAAATTTTACTTGCCAGTTGAGATCAAACAATGTAGTGTTTTGACATCGTCCGGTATGATCAGAATTAGAATCAGAATCAGTAAATTGACATTTTCCTGTTTTCACGGCATTTATGGCCATTTTAATGGTTACATTTGATTTTATTGTACATAAAAACGTAAGAAAAGAATATCCATTTAAATTCTGCACTCCTGAATATTATCTGTTTGTATCTTATTAACGTGTTAATCTTTCAGTAAATTATTTAGTCGGCTTTACATAAATATGCATATATGCCTTGAGACACATCAAGCACTAAAAAAGTCCTTAAAGAAAAATGCAAGTTGCTTAATTCATGTCCTTTTATTTTTTTTAATCCGTAGGTATATCAACGGACTCAATATATTGTAGTATAAGTATAACAGAAACACATTACGATTTGTTGAAATTGTAAAATAGACTGTACTGATAAACACTTTATAACAGACGTTGAATATACGTTGTCATTCATTTATATATCTTATTAAACCCTGTTCTATATTCATTTCCAACTAGCAACTAATAAATCACTTCTCAGTAAATACGAAACAAAATTAAAACGTGTCTTGTATAAAGCGGAAACTCAAGGTATCTCAACAAAAGTTACGAAAACTAATCTCAACTTGAACCAAAAGGAATAAAATTTATTTCTGCGATATTTGGCAGCGTACTAGAGCTGTAATATAGTACAAAAAGGAAACAAACGTGGAGCAATAAAATTTGTGGTTGATTTTGTTGTCATCGATTCCTGCTTACTCGAGCAATTTGATTTAGCTCCGAAAAGAAACAATCAAGACTTATATCTCACGAGGTATATCCGAATCAAAAGAATCTATCTATTTTAACCGATCGTTCGGTTTTTGTTACTTTCTCAAAAATAAAATCCTGTTACGGTTTGCTGTATATACGAAATGTTAAAATAAAAGAGCCGAGTATCTTTCAACTTTCATCGGATGTATCAAATAAGTAAGATAAAATATTCATTGCAAAATGAATGATTTACAAATAGTAACTCCCTGTATTAGCTGGCGCATGTTGTGGAGAACCATCTAAATTATTTATTAATTGAAAACAACTTAGCAAAAATGTTTTAGTCAAGCCAACCGGTAAATATCTCTTCTTAGAAGTGCGAAATAAGCACAACTGAACGAAACTTCAACAGTGTACAGTTGTAAATAATTTTTTTCATTTATTTATAATTCTTTGTCAAACAATATTAGTGACAAAATTTTGCTTAAAATTTGGGTTCAAATTAAAATTTAGCCATACTAGTTAATAACGACCCTACTCCTAGTAGTACTTGTAATAATTGTAACATCGCTATAATTTTGGCAACATCATACATAATATGATTATTATATCAACTGAGATTTTGATCATGAAGACGTAGAATACAAATTTTTTTTTACCAGACATTATTTGTTTCTAAAACAACAAAGTTTTAAAATTCATTACTTATTGGTATTCTGAGCATTATTTTTTTCCAGTTCTCATAGTCAAACTGTGGATCAAACAGACGACAACAAATATTTATGGATTATAAATAAAATTCTTATTTATACATATTATACAGGATTGCCTAATTTATCTGTTTGTAGAGATACTGGAGTATTTTCGATATTGGTCAGAAGTCAGAAGTGCAAAAATGAAAGAGATGTTTGTTTATTAACCCTTCAAGTTTCAAAACCGAGGCTTGAACTCGCAACCATTCGATAATACCAAGAAATAGACGCAATCTGATTTTGTGATAATACTTTATCTAGAAAAATAAATGATAATGAGAAAGAAAACTAGATTTTTTTTCATATAATATGTCTATTATTTAAAAAAAATTTCTAAAATAAGAATGGAATAGGATCACAATGACTGGGTACGAGATATGAAGGAGGCTTTTGTATGAAATATTCAACAAAGTCAAGAGAGCCTTAAAGGGAATGAAATTCCTTTACTAAGTCGCCCGCAAATTGTTTCCCTAAAAGCTGTTCTTAACTTTTGCTATATAAAGTAAACCTTTTCAATTATTAAGTGAGTAACATTGTATTCCATATGAGTTAAGCTTCTATATTATATAAAAAAATATTATTCTTCATATCCAGTACAACTAAACAAATAAGTAGTATCGAAAATGTTCAAAGGATAAACATGTTAAGGACATTAAATATAAGAGAGTAATCGTAAACTGAAGCCAAGTACCCATGGTTGTTAAATTTTTAAATATATTTATCATGCTTAAAATAAATAAATTATAATTGTCTGTGTTTTTCAAAGGTAATTTTAAAAAGACTTCTTTCTTAAACAATAAAATTCTGTAAATATTATGTTCGATTTAATATTTTATTCCCCACCACTTGCACAATAATAAAGATAAATTTAATATTGACTTACATTAATTTGTTCAAGTATACCTTCGATTGACCTCGTATATCTTAGGTTCATGAAGAGGAAGATGTACGTAAATCATAGAAAATCTAATGTTAATCATATCCACCTATTACAATTTATTTAAATTTTAAATCATGGCTGTCGTACACTGATGAAAACAAAAAAACTTTCCACGAAGTTCAGTCGCGGAAAGAGACAAATATTTAAAAAAAGGGAGTCAGATTTGAGAAGAGAACTAACATTAAAGACAAGGGAGAGCAAAATAACATTAATATTCAGATTAGATAATGGCATTTAGCCTTTTTGTAAAAATAATTGTTTGGCACAAAGCACTTTTCTATTTTTTTTGTTTTATATTTTTTAATATTTTAAAATTTTGTTTTCTGTTCTAAACTTAGTAATATAGCCTCTATGATGTTATAAACCTGTTTAAACCATTTCATAAATGAATAAATTTTTTTGTACATTTGATAACTTTTTATTGATTAACTCGAGTCTTTGGTACTTAGCACCTTTGGTACTTCTACTCTTCACTTAGTATATCCCTTGTGGAGGAACTTAAACTAGACCTAAGATCAATTCAATTATCTCATTTGGTTACTTTTATATTACCTATAATCGAAACCAGCCGTCTGAGATTGGGTCCAACAACACATTTGTTTAGGATCATAATAACTACAACGTATCCAAACTTTAGCTGGTTGACCAGAACCATTTTTCATAAAACTTGTGCCGGGCTTTTTGTGAAGCTACCATACATTATTCACTTAATAGTGAATACTATACATTATTTACTACTGTGATCTATTTTGAAAAATTGAATTGGCAAGGCATACATCATGACGATGATGGAATTTCGTGACTAGTATTATGTAGATAGAAGCTGTAAATTTCGATGCCGATATATCTTCATTACTACAGATTTTCAGTATTCATGTCGATGTGACGAAACCATTAATTATCATATTTTGTATAAGATCCGTGCAGCTGCAGTAAATAAAACAGAGGTAGAGATTTTAGAGCATATAAATGTAGTAAATTTGGTTTGCTTAGAGATTTGGGATTTAAATATTATATCAATGAAATTATTAAACCATTATTCGGCATAGATATGTTTCTATTCAATGATATACCTCTTAAATACATATATCAATATATGTATTACTGTGACACTTTGTTATTCCCACTGCGATGTTGTTCATGTCCCTCGTTTGAAATTCATCAGTGTTTAAAGAATACAAACTGGCTATGATTTATTTATGGACTTGAAGAGGGATTAAGTGACAAAAAAAATTATTGAAGATTAAGTATTTAGCTTAACATAAATACAAGCGTTTCAAAACTTCAACATCTACATATTAGTGTCAATATTAGAGACAGGATATGCATTTCATAATCTTAACTTACAATGGATACAATTTTCACATTCTTCCACTTTTATGTTTAAATATATTTCTTCAGTGTCTGAAATACTCAAGTATCAATTTCAATCTATTTAATATCAAATATGAGGCTTATTTGGAATGTGCCTGTACTAAACTAACTACATAAATTGTCTACCCTATGACGCGCAGAAACTCGCTAAGGTAGTTGTTATGACCGCAAAGTTTTTGGCTGTCATTCCCAGCCAGAAAACCACCAGGATGCGGAAAGTTTATATGACGACGAACGATTTCTTTTGGGGACACATACCGGTAATGAAACAACGGGAAACAGAAAATCGCCTGGAAAGGCTACCCAGTCAACGGAGCTAATACGCCAAGACCAAAGGAGACTTGTCGAGACCACACACATTTGCAGGTGAGGTCGATGAGAAAAGGGGGTCCATTTTTTCGAAGAGGAATAATTATGTCGGTTCTTGATATCCAACACCATCTACGTAACCAATAATATTGGCAGATTGAATTTGTATCTCTTACTTAATTTGGTCACCTTTTAAAAAATTGTATAGATTATTATTGCAAATTAAGTGCTGATTAAGCCGAAGACTGCTTTGCGCAATTCTTTCACAATAACGGTGATATTTATGTATTTATTTCTCTATCTGAAAGAATAGATGTGTTGCAGGCACATCATGGAAAAAAGTAAGTTTTCCATATAGTATGGAGTTAAGGCGGACGCTATAAAATTGTATCACCACTATATTGTCAAAATATGATTAAAGTAGTAGGTAATTGATCATAAATATTTAAGGCTTGGCCAAAATAAAGTTATTGTCAGGCAAAATATTTCCTCGAATTTTAAAGGCGGCAAGTCCAATTCTAAACTTCTTTTAATGTCTAGGTAATAAACCAATTAAATTCCTTACTCACTACGGTATTCAGAATGTGCAAAAGACGTAATAGTAAGTGCCAACGTCTGCAAGTTATTAACACACTAACCCTAATTTTCTTATTACTAGCCTCCTCGGGGATTGCCGCACCACTACACAGTCATCTCTCAAAGTCTTGACGTATTGAAAATTCGTCTGGGACCATGAATATGCATGAGGACTCCTTGAATATACGCGACCCTAAAACAGCTCTCAGAGCTATACGTTTCATATATGACAAGCTATAGTTGAATTTCAACACTTGCACATGCAATACTATTTGTAGAGATGTGTAATTTCCCTTTAACTTAATTGAATCATGCTACATGTTGTATGCTAGAGAAAATGTGTCAAAGTGCACACATGTTGTATTATTAATTACGAAGGTGGTTTAATCTTGTTGAAGTTAAAATGACGTAGAGTGCGTTCAAACAAGCAGTATTTAATTCCATTTGTATTGTAGCTTTCTGATTCTATAGTTCTAACAAAATAGAGACACAGATGCTGCAAAAAGAGACTAATTTTCTAAATGGTGTGTGCTATAATTTAGTTATGTAATTCAATGTTCATAACATGTAATTACGAAAAGTAGTTGTTTAAACAAATTCGACAATTATTGCTTTGTAAAATGGTTTTAATAATTTTTACGTCCGACAGATTTTATATTTGTATGTTCAGAAGTAGAACATCAATATAAATACATATGTATATCAAATTGGATATTTTTGTTATTATTATGCATATACTTATAGCAGTGTTTGATAGCTAAATAAATAATTTGTTGATGCGTTGTCAAGGAAACGGTAAGGCACAGGTCACTTAATATTTTTTAAATAAATAACTTAATATGTCATCGTTTTAAAAATACAAAATTTTAAATTTTTAGAAAAATATAATTTTACATTGATATGCCACACCAGATAAAATTTTGTATGTAATTTGGATCATAAAACACGCATTATGGTAAACGCTGTGTCATCAGACTCGGTTAACGCCTCGTCTGATGATATTCACGGCTAGTACCATAATGCTTGTCTTTAAGATCCTTATTACATAAATAACTATTTTAATCTTATTTTACAATTCTCTTTATTATATTATAGAAATTTGTTTCTTATGGTTACATGACAGTTTATTAATTATAAAATGTAAGTTCAAGTAAATAACTTTGTTTTACGAGATTAATCGTCCACCTGAAGAGCTTGTAAGAGCGAAAGAATATGTACATCTTCTTGTGGACTTCGTTTTTTAATTGGTGACCATAATAAATGAATTTTGTGGAGAGTTAAAAAAAAAAAAATTTAATAATTTGTTTTTAGACGTTTTGAATTTTATAATTTTTAATCCAATATTCATCATGTATTAAAGAAAGTCCAATGAATTTAATAATAGCATGTTTAGAGATGAAACATCAATATAAGTATATCAATTTTGGATATGTTTGTTGTTATTATGCTTGTATAAAGCCTAAACAAAGTCATTTATGAATTTTTAACTTTAAAACGTTTAATTTTTAATTAAAATATAGAAGTTAAGATATTATGTTCATAGTAATAATAAGTTCCGACAATAAAACATTCGTGTGTAAAACATTAGGCGAGAGCTTAAATATTGTTTAGCTGTTATTAGTAGTTCAAGTTGGGCAAATTAATTCTAGTCAATTTAGCAAGCATAGTTTGCCAAGAAACAAATATTCCATTTAATTCAAACTTCACTTTTAAAATTCTAGAAATTTATAGCAAAGTGCTTAAAGAATAAATCATGAATTAGTAACAGACGGTTTGTTCCGAAATATTTGAAATTCAGTTAATTATGAATTTTAATGAAAATAAGAACAAAATTCAAGCATGACCGGGCCTCAACTTTGATGTTTAATATTGGACGAAATGCCTATTATTGTCTCCGTTGAAGCAACAACGATAACTATTTCGAACATTCTAATACATATAAATGTGACAGTTCTTATTGAATTATTTTTCACTTATTATGTAGAAAGTTAGAATTTGCTGCTTATGAAAATAACATCGAACAAATATTCATTAAATCATTAAGCATTCATTATAAAAATTAGTTACAATGCAGAATAATCAGTTAGTTAATATACAAATATACATAAATTACACACATCACACAACTTATTTTGTAAACCAGATAAAAAAATGGATAAAATCACAGTTAAGTATTTACTTCAAAAATAATTATTTTTTACATCACTCAATTTCACTTGAAAATTCAGTCGATAAAAATTATTATTAATAATAGCCACCAAATTGCTTGTAAGGTGAATAAGTAGTTTGAATTGGAAGAAAAAAAGTAGGACCAAAGTGGTTTAACTCCATTTCTACTTTTTTCTAATCGCAGATGTCTCAAGGATATTTTGTTATTAAATCTTGTATCATGACCGTGTATGTCCTCGTGAACTACATAATCATTTAAGTTTTCTTTCACATGTAGCAAGAATCTATATATGTAAAAGGATGGAACTGTTTGTATTCCATGTTCAGTAAATTTATGTTTTAGGTCATCTCCATATCCCAGTCCAGATATCAATCTGACAACACGTCTCTGTAAACTAAATATTCTTTCTAAGTGAGCTGTATGCCCTCATGTTAGTATTGCATAGGAAAAGGTTTGGAACAAGGAGTAGTATGCTGTTTTAATGACATTTAGGGACACTTCCCCAACTCTATATTATTTATCATATAGACACTTCTTGGCAATTTTTTTGAAGCAGAATCAACATGTTGGCCCCCAACCATAATTTAGGATCTAAAACTGCTCCCAGAAATTTTATATGATTTGATTTTGACAATTTTCCATATTGCGAGAAGCAAATACCATACTAGCGGTTTTAGTGTCATTTAAACATAAAACATTGGCTTAAAACCAGTCAGAGGTAGTCGACTGTGTTTGCAATATATTACTCTCTAGTTCTAACAAGTTTTTATTAAAATTACAAAATTAGCAATTGAAACATAATGAGGTAAATCGTTGACATAGAACAAGAATAACAAAGGTCCAAGAACAGACCCCTGAGTTGTTACTCCATGGTCTTATGTCTACTATTGCTGATTTATATTTTCCGAGTAACATGTTATGTCGAATACAATCGAACGCCTTTTACAGATCACAAGAGGTGAAGTCAGCATAGTCTTTACTTTCATACACATTTGTTATATATTTCAAGAGTTTATTTATAGCATATGCTGTTGATTTATTTGCTCTAAATCCAAACTCTCATTAGTTTCAAAAAAATAAATTAATCTTTTATGTACAATTTTTCAAAAATCTTGCCAAGAATGGGTATAATTATTGATATGGGGTGGTAGTTGGACATATCATTTAAGTCACCTTTCTTGAATATTGGCAGAACTTTAGACGTTTCAGGCAGTCAGTCCTTTATACACTCATTAAGTAATTTAGTAAGAGGACTGATAAGTATGTCCATAGCGTGTTTTATTATTTTAAATTTGAAAAATTAAGGTAAGTATTCCATTCCCATCCAGTCACAATAGAAAAAGAAAAAAAATGTGTTCAATTATATAGTCTCCAATTATTCTTACGCACACATTGCTGGAAAATCCATTTTAAAAATGCTGTTGCATTATTGCATGTATCTTATCCTTATCATACACATGTGATTAGCTTCGTCGATGAATTATGAATGTGAGATAAAAATTGAGGATTTCGAACAACTATTCTCCGCAACCATTGTACAAATCTAGACGTTATTGGAAATCATGTCACTTCACATTTAATGTTAGACTCATTTTTATTGTGGTTGACTGTAGATGCTTGTCAATTTTGTCCAGAATTACTTCATCTAATGCTGTAGTTCCTGTGGCCATCCTAATATAGCAGTGACTCTTATAAAACTTCTAGTGGTGTAAAGTCGATGAAATATTTTAGTAAATGTTGCTGAACAAGGCGTTATGCGCTTTTTTCATAGAAACGCCGTGTTTGTAATGTATTTATGTTAGCCAAGACAATCAGCCATTTCAGCATTCTTAAATTACGCGTAAATTTCAATTTCTTTAATTAAAATTTGTATTTATTAATTTTTGCTGCAGTGCAATTCTTATTTTATTAACTATTTAAATTACTGCCAGCATCATTTGTTTTATTTACCTACAAGCTATGATGTTACTTTCCCATAAATATAAAAAAATAAAAAGTAGGTATGCTGGTTTGATACATAAATTTTAACTTCAAAACTATTTTCATTTTAATGATACCAAAACATGTTTGGCTTAATATTGCTGTATTTCAAAAAGCTATATTTTGCGCGTTAATTTTGCATAAAGTATTTTTTAAATCATCCACATATGAAGTGGACTGAAAACATAACACTTTTTATACAGTTCAGACTTGCAAAAATAATTGCATTTATAATGACGAGAGAGCTGAGCGTAGTTATATGCATCGATAAATAATTAAAATTAGGCTAGTTACAATGTTGGACTACGCTCAGTAAATAAATTAAATTCTAAAACAACAAAATTATTCTTGTATGTTACATATTATGCACGTATATATAAATTGTTTCAAATAATTTATTATTCAGAAATCTACTTTTCAAATTGCCACATACATCCCTCATTATAAATTGCAATAAAGTGCGTATTTGAATATATTGATGGTGGTGCACTTATTAAAATGAATGGTTGAGAATGCCTTAACAAAGTTACACTACAACGGTGAAAGATATCATTCTAGAGCAGACCAGAATTAACAACCAAATTAAGATTAATGGGATTAATAAAGAATTACATTAAAAATTCCTAATCATATTTTACTAATATTACTATTTTCAATGATGAACACTATAATCAGCTTTTTCTTCCATATATATCTATTCAAAATTGTAACTCTTGAATTGACGATGATTTCTTCATTCTGCCACACACATATGTTGCTAATATAGTTCAGCTTCAAAAATATATGCATATGGTTATTTCATATTTCTAAATAAAGTTTAAATATAATACTGGTATTCTAAAATTAAAAGTTTCGGATTTATTACAAAATCATATTCTAAGAGATAGATAGAGATAGATATAGATTATACCTACTTCAAGGTATATGTAAAATCAGTTAGTCTTAGTTTCTCTATGTGTATTTCTAACTTTTAACATTAGTTTTGTGCGAATGGCCCGCCACCACAGCCATATTTCTAAATATAGATAGATAGATATTCTAAGAGGTATCCAGTCACTTATATTTAAGTTGTATTGTTGGTGATTGTAGATTTTTGCTCGTGCAAAACATAACAACTTATTCATTTACCTTGTTGATGTTCAAAACTCTTGAGGACAGGATGAATATTCTTCATTTGCAAACAGCAAAGTTATAAAATTTGTGACCCAATTTTTCCAGGACAAACCGTACAGGGGATAAGGTTAAAATCATGAATAAAAACCTAGGAACTTTCCTATTCAATACATATAAAAATGAACAGTTCTTGAGCTAGATACTTTTAAACTGTCCGTCTTACAATAAGTGGGAAGGGCATTTTGGAGTTGGTCCCTTTAGTACTGACGAATCAAGATGCTTTTAGAAGCGCATTCACTCATCACTAATAATTAATAAAACACGTTAGTGACCCATACCCTTAAGTTCCGGAGAAATGTCATAACCTTTATCAAACATAATTACAAATACTTCGCTAAAAATATAATTTCTAGGATCTAATAAAGTACAAAGTACCTATTTCCACTGCATAGCAAATACTTAAAGTTTCCAAAGATAACAAATTAGGACTCTTTAATTTTATCTGCTAATGGTTGATTTTATCATAAAGTATCAAAGAAAGTGAAAATATACAGGGTGCTCCATTTAAAAAACATAAGTTCAGTATACATATAACATCTATCTCAGATGTTCAATTGTTTTTCTTAGCAAATATTTGAAATCTTCAAGTACAAAAAGTTTTATTAACAATTTTCTTTGTAGAATTAAAAACAAAACACATTCGTTAATTTTGAGGGACTTGAACGTCATATTTAGTTTTCTTTGCAAAATTGCTTACTAAAAAAAATACTTCAATGTCCATCGGATCTTCTTAAGCTCTTCAAGTTGTTAAAATATTTTTGCTTTCAGCACAATATAGTTCTTGCTCTACGGCAAGATTACTAAAATCAAATTTTTATTTTCTCATTTTAGATTCTAGAGATTATAATTCATACTAAGAATTTTGGGAACCCTGTATGTTCCCTTGTTATATTTCTTCCAGTTACAATTTACTTTTACTAAATAAAAGCTTAAGGTATGTCAGTATAATTATTTATATTAAAGTAGACTGCACTAACTAGACTGATTTGCGCATTTTATGTTAAAGGGAACATTCTGAGCAACATTTAACTTCTTTCATTAAAAGTTTTGTTGATGATTATTCCGACCAAAGTTGAGTAATTTTCGCAGTCACATATTAAACCAGCGAAGCGGAGGTCTCCGCAGAATGTTTTTAAAATTTAATTTTGATCTTTTTAGAAGTATATTAAGTGGTTAAGGCAAATGTTAAGACTACATAAAAGAAGGTCATTAAGAGCATCTCGGCATTTGGTTACATTGTTGACATTCCCTCGAGTCTTTCACTTTATTGAAGGTAACTTAGGGAGAAGTCAACCAGGGAATACAGCAGCTCGAAAGTAGTAACGCTGGGAGATTTTTACTTTTGTTTATGCTCTGTGACTTACTTAGACGGTTTGATATAAGAAGAAATATTTTCTAGCAAGCAAACAAACGTACAAAGCAAATTATGAATATGAATTACCCACAGTTACAATCTAAAAATTCATTAATGCAACAAATATTAGTTAATGAAAGATTGTGATTTTTTAAACAAATAATAATAATTATTATGTCATATTACATAAGTAGTGAAAGTTTTATAATTTGCAATTTATATGAACATTATGTGGAAAGATAAATTAGTTTATTTAAATTAAATGTAATTACATGCACTTGTTGATAAGTAAGTTGTGTTTCAAACTAACATATCAAGTTTGCAAAGTTTCTAGAATTACAGTTTCTATTAAAATATGTCTTCCATAATAGGAAAGCCACAAAAACAATTGCAAAATTACTTGAATATTATTAGCCATGTAGCTATGTACAACTTATCGCGCAGAAGGTCGAGTATTAAATATTTCTTCATAAAAATAATAATAATAATAATAATAATGTTTATTTCAATAAAGTAGTAACACATACAAAAAACTATTACACATAATTCACAACATAAAATAAACAAAGATACCCACTAAGGCGTGGGGTTTGCCCATTGTACATTGACAAATATAACAATTATTGTGCTCCTACCTAATAGGAAACCAACAATTAAATGTAATATAAATAAATACAAATAGTTATAAATATACACAAATATAAATATAAATAAATTAAACATAAATAAATACAAACATAAAAAAATCTTAAAGAGGATGAAATTCGGAACAAATTTCATTCTTTATTGCAACTTTTTTCTAAACCCAATAACAGTGCGCTAGTGCGCCAGGAAAATTAAACATTTTTTCCAACTCGGTGAAAAATACGCTACGATTTTCTAACACCATTACTCATATATTTATTTTTTTTATTTAATTATTTATCACTACAATACCCAACGGGTATTTATATGTATATTAGGGCATTTACTTGAACCCAGCTACTGGACTATATGTATTTTGTCTCAAATATAATATAGTGTAAACAGCACTGCGCACTACAAAGTTATAGGCATGCACAGCTGACCAACCTAAAATTGAGATATTTACAATGCATAAGATAAAATATATCTATCCTAAATGATATTAGAGAAAGAAGTAACATCAACATGTCATAATGACTGAATACAATTTTTTGTGGTGTTTGTTTTCTAAGTCAACAACGCGGCTGAATATGATACCAGAACCATGTGCCACTCGATGTGCCATAAGTAGACGATCGCAAGATAACTACTTTCTGCATTTGGACCACCAACTTTCTACCAACTATTAACCTGCGATAATGGTCTTCAGTGCTGATAGAAATATTTCGATTTGATCATACCTTCCAGTGCACTGATTTCCAAAACTACCATCTTAATTAAGTAGCCTCGTACGGGATATATTAGTACTCAATACCTTTCTCATCCTCCATCAAGGCGATGTTATTCTCAACCTTTGTTGAGAACTTGATGCTATACATACATCACCTTAATACTATAGAAGACTCTTTATTGCAGTATATATTATTAGGCTTGTGCAAAATATGTACATCAATTAAACCTGTTGATCAATAATAAACTGGCTCTTGTCAGAAAGTTTATTTCTTAATGATTCAAAAATAGCTAAAATAATTTCTTTGCATAAAAAGGTAATTCATTATCCACTGGTAACTACATAGATACCCGTTTCTCTTGCATCTTCTTTATCAAATATAGTAGAAAGCGTAGTCTATAATATAATCGTTAAATTCTATATAACATAACAGCATAGTTTCCGAAAGAGCAGATTCTTAACTTTCTGAATGAACTTTTTATAGATTTATGAATTTGAGTGAACATTTTGATCTTATCTACCATGTTTTGCTTTTAGAGAAGAAAGTGGAAAAATATGCTTTTCGAGGAACACTGGGTGGCCGGCTGTATTCTAAATGTTACCATGTACTGTAACTTTGTGTATTTACTATACGAATTTCTTTTGTGTTGTGTGAGTTTGATGCCTTTGTAATTATATTGATCAAGTGGATAATAAATATTATTATTTCTATTATTACTATTATTATTATTGGTTTAAATTAGCCTGACAGCTGGTAATGAATATTTTCCATACATTTATATTTATCCTTTATATTGTGGTGTTATAGCTAAAATGTTTGTTATATCTGACCAGGACGCAATTCATCACGCTACCCTAGCCATATTATTTTATAGTGGTATGTAACTTTGAACTAGTTGATTATTTTTAATTGTTCTTTTTAAAATAATGCAGTTATTGCCTGGCCAGGATTCTCTGCACGCACCTCAAGAAAACTTTGACTTTCAAGTCTATTATACTTTAACTCGAAATTGTATTATTTAACAAGGTTAATTCTTAATTTTTTCATTACTTTTATTAGATTGATCATCCAGTTCGCAGCAGTAAAGCAGCACTCCTCACTCTAAATAATTATTATGTCAACCAAACTACACCCGTGATATTGCAAACAACGAGGCAAATAATTATTTCTTTAGTATTTCTCATATACAAAATTACATGTTGAAAACATAAATATTATATTTTATCTTGCCGAGCAGAATAACGAACCTGACTATACGGAAAGTTGGTTATTGAAGAAACATTCTACCTATATAAAAGATCAACCCTTAAATTTATGCTGTTAAAGTGTAATGAATAAAATTGGCACAAAGTAAGGGCCACATAAATTCAGCGTGAACCGGCGGTGCCTTTTATAACTTTTAAAAGTGCTTATCTTTTCATTATAGTCGAATTATAAACAGTGGATACAATTTCTCTTGATTAACTAAGATAAATTCCAAATACAATGGAACGCACGCAAGACATTAAGTGAAAATAATATAAATTGGAAAGGCAGTTTCCGCTTTCTTTGAATTTTTTCGCAATTTTTGCTGTGATTCATTCTCTTCACGCAAACTTCAAATACAGATTAATGGGTTTCTACAGCCTTCTGTCGCCGTCGTGCAGCAATTTACAGTTTACCCCCAAAGAAAGATGATGATGAACGCTCGTTTTCTTTTACATTTTTTACACCCACCTCCTTTACCGTACTTATAACTACGTAATAAATTATATCAGACTAAACTTTCAGAATTTTTGATGCTCATACAATTTATTAACTTTGCACTTTAATATTTACCTGTCACTCTTACAAGATTGAGTTAATTAATTTCGACGAAACTTTTCTTCTGTGTTTTAGGTGAAAATGCTTACGTGCAAATATAACAGCCAGATAAACGGAAGGAAAGGTTTTTTAATGGCACTTCTCGAGGATAAATAGACACTGATTAAATTAAGTCATTTTGAGAAACCTCTTTCCGGCAAGTAATTTGGGTCCCGACATATTATTCATTTTAATATTTTGTCGTAAATATTACACTTCGCAACACATTATTCTCAAAATGTCATATTTCTGGTAGAAATTATTCGATTTTAGTATTCTTTATCAACATTTCTGATAATCTGATAATCTTGGTAATTCGTTCCATACAGGAGGTTGTCTACAAATTTTACGAATTGAAGACAATTGAACTATTAGAATATTGGAAATAAAAGTAGATTTCTGGAGTTAAAAAAATACCTCGATTATTTAGCTGAAAGGTTTTAAGAGTATTTTATCGTTTAAATTTAAATAATGTAGTTAATATATTTGAAGAACATTGTTACAGAATGTACATTTTACCTCTTTTAATATTGATGAATTTCATTGCTTCCGGGAACATAAAAAGTAAGTTTTTCAGAAACCTAGTTTCATATTCATAAGGATGTTTTAACCGTATCAGCTAAATAATAATGGTTACAGTAAATACTATTCATATAAACATGCGTTTCCATAATGTTAATATAAAGTTCAATCTTGAAAGAAAGTATCCACAATCATTAAATCAAAAGAAAATATTAGATTATTTTATTTTTTCCGATGAGATTTACGAATTAGGTAATAATATGGTTATTATATTGAAAAATCGGTTTAGAATTATTTCATTTTTTAGATATTATTCTATTACTGTCAGTGCAGTTGGTATTCACAATATATGTATTTTTGCATAAATAGCGAACAAGCATACTTAAAATTCAAAATACAAACGAACTGTGAGTCCTCATATATATTTTTCATTTTTATAAACAAGCCTAAAGACAATGACTAAGATTTTTACAAGTCCTTGAACAGAAAATTTTATTAAATAAGTACATACATCAGAGACCTTTATATTTGAACAAAGTGCTAACTAAACATTTAGTGTACAAGAAATCACTGTTCGCTAAACCACCAATCATAGATGCAGAATCATTCCATAAATATCGTATATATTAAATTTGTAATAATTTTTAATATAATATGAAGGATTTGCTTTTCGTTGCATTTAGAAGTTCATTAAATGTACTCAATTTCGAATAAAGTTTATGTCTTTTAAACAATCAGTTAACATTTAAATAAACATTTCTAGCAGATTCTCTGTTAACTTCTGTAGAATAAATCTGGCTCCTAAATGACACTCAACGTCGTCGTTGTCGATCTGGGTTAAATCTATGTTTTTTAATTTTCAAGACAATACCAAAATAGCTCTAATTATATTCATGACAAGCTTAGCATACGCAATATCAAAAAAGTCATGTATGAAAACTCATTTTACTTTCATCATTTTTCTTTTAACCATATTAACCAGCGTGCCCTGTAAATGCCTAATGAGTTTCAAGAGGAAAAAGGGAACGCTGTTTGTCAGGCTGTCCGTTTTGTAAACGGGAGACGAGAGAAGCTGCAATGCGGCGAGGGTCAGGCCAAAAGCAGAAACAGAAATTATTCCTGTATTTAAAATTTAAATATAAATTTATTTTATTTGTATATAATTATGGCATTTGTTTGTGTATTCATTTTATTTTATTCCTAAAATTACAACCGTGTTGTTCAGGAATTTTATATCTAGCCTACCAAATTATTTAAAATTTAGTTATTTCCTTTTATTGCGATATTCGGTGTTGAAAACAATAAAATTTAAACCTCTGCTTGCAGAGGCTGGGTTTATAACGCTAATGTTGAGCATTTTGTTTTAACTTAACAAATACAACCAACACATTAAACCAAAATAGCAATTTCCCATGTACCTACTAATATTACAAAAAAATTTCATTTAGAAATTGTGACTCTCGTAATTTAGATGACTAATTCGCATACGCCATTCTTTAATTTTCATGTGATATAATGTAATAAAGGAATTTAAAAAAATGTTGGAAATGAAACTGGTTGGTATTATTCCCAACCACGCTCACAATGAGATGTTCTGCATATAGTTCTAATAAAAAAAAAATGTAAACAACTAACCCCGCTTTAGTCTTTCTTAACGCAAACCAAATATACACAACATAACATTAACATAACATAGCATAATTAGAAAAAAATATATAGTATGGATCTAATTCGTGCGTTTTCAGCGGTTCCCGAGTATTCAACGCTTTGTTAAAATAAGAATGACACAAACCGCATAATTCTACCTCTTATTGTTTTCAAGTTACAGGGGTGATTCTCAATTTTTGGCAAAATCGACCTAACTCTGTAACTCTCTTTTCACACTAGATTTTGTAAAATAGTTTAAATGAAAAGAGGAGTGAAAAAGCTGTATCACATATATTACTTATATATTAATTTAATTAATAATGTTATTAATTATTTATTTATTGTTTTCTCAATTTTTAAGATATCCAGAGAAGCCAGAGTCAGAAAAAATAATATTAAAAAAATAGAAGAACATTTGAATATTAAGAGAAACAGTGACTGATGAGGAATTAAACAAGGTCTTGTTTGATGGTATGATTTTTCAGTTCTTTGACAAAATCGGCTGGTCTTGTCTGATCAGGCCCAGAAATGATGCATGTACGTCCTGATATTTCACCTCCAAGTGATCGTTCATGATCCTTTATCGAAGGATACTGATAAAAAATAAGGTGGATACTCCGCACTTGAAAATTATTAATATTACTATAAAAACATTGTATATTATTTTATAATATTTTTAATATTCTGTTAAAGTTACAGGTGGTATAAAACATTTTGATTTCAATATGTAATAATGCAAGTTTGTAATTGCCTGGCAAAGAGTAAAACCACGACTAAAACCCAACACGTCGGGCAATTTTTTTTATATTTGAAACGGTTCCTCAATTAGTGTATAAAAACTTTACTACTTCAATTTAACTTGGTCATTTCTTCATGCAATTTGAAAAATCATAAGGGTGGTTTTAGGACCGGGGCTTCTCTGCCAGGTTGTCAACATCTGGTTTGTACGCATATAATAATAATATAATGTGTTTACGCAAACATTTTAACATCAACTGGAACAGATTTTTTCCCAATCACGGCCTTCTACGGTAAAAAATAAATTTGAAAAAAAGAAAAATTCCTTGAGAAAAATGTAAATTTGGCAACGCTATTCTATGTAATTTGAGTTGTAGATTCCGAAAAACATAAAATATACTGGGTGATGCATTCCAAAAATCGAAGGTATACGCGTTTTCGGTGAAACCGGAAGTCGGCCATTTTGACTATATCTGCATGTCCATCCGAAATTAGGTCTAATATCCTTGTACCAAATTTCGTCTAAATCGGTTCATAATAATTGAAAGAGATATAAGCATGACCCTAGTCTCGTGGCCACCCGGTATACTGTAAAAACCAAGAAAGTAT
Source organism: Rhagium mordax (assembly GCA_963680705.1). Taxonomy (NCBI): domain Eukaryota; kingdom Metazoa; phylum Arthropoda; class Insecta; order Coleoptera; family Cerambycidae; genus Rhagium; species Rhagium mordax. Next base: position 69,275,240 of record OY796657.1, read on the forward strand.
GAACGGGGACACTAATGGATAACATTTACGTTTGCCCATTTTGTACTGATGTATAGGGATCATCCGTAGTTGACATGATACCTTAGTTATTTCACTTCCCTTCGAACCATCGAGCAACAGAAGCCTGTCTAATGTGCTTCTGTTCTTGATAGAGGTAAGCGTATTACTCTTATGATTGCTGCTTTAGGATATTCGATAAGTTGCAAGCGTATAGAAAATTTTAGGTAAAACAATTAGTTATTAGCCGTATATCCTTTCAATTTTCCACCTTTCTACTGTATGAATAAATATAAATGGTACTGTGTCATAATAAAACCTACTGTTGACACAAACACACATTTCCCATCTTCTGAGTTCTCAACGATTTTTAATTAAAATGTAGTAATGCTTAAAGAACTTGCATAGCCTCTATGATACGCCGAGCAATATTGATTGTTTAATAAATCATTAACAAGAGGGTAATTCGGACACCGTAATACTCTAGGGCCTCGTCTCTCTTCACTTAATACACAATCCTAGGATTTTCCAGGGGTTACTTTTGTGACTTGAGAGGCGGTTAAGGAAACGTTTTAAGAGTGACACAATAATAAATTTCTATGGAAGTACACATTTTGATCTTGGCCTACTGATTCTACAAAACATTTTAAATGTGTCTGTTAGTGTTTCTGTCCATGACGGTGATAATTTGAAGACCTTGAAATATTTTGATAAAGTTAGGTAGAGAGAAATTCACAATTATTGTGGGATGAGGGTCAATAAAAATGAGGCCGATGGAGTGACCGAATTTACTTAGTTTCAAATATGTATATTGTGAAACGTACAACGTACAAGCATTAAAGTATCATATTTACAAATCAAGACAACTTGGCTTGAATGTTTTTTTATACAAAATAGGTATTATAAAATATGTTACTATTATACTTTTCTGTCACGACAACTTTTACTTGGAATCTTACAGGACAGTAAAATTTAGTTTTAAACCAATTTTCTCATTGGAAAGGAATACTTTTAAAAACTGCTAAAGTGATGTACGATTGTGACTGAATAGATTCACTTGTTCAAATCGTTAATAGATGAGATTTGTGACTAAGTCAACTTGCTGATAAGCACTTAATTATGTAATTTGAATTTTTGGAAGCGGATCACGATTTCCCTAAATTATTAGATTTACAGGTACATTATGCAGTTACGTGTTCTTTAAAACCAGTGCAACCAGAATACAGTCAAATTCAAACTCTTGGCTATACAATTTGTTAGTAATGGCGATAGTTCCTAAAGCACATAATTATTTGACTAAGTTTACTTTTTGTACATTTATAGGTACATTAACAGAACTGAAATTTTTAAAATTCAAACTAATTTCAATGCACAATCATCAACTTCACTGAGACAGGTACGTATAACAAAAGAAATATTCTTTGTCAGGTAATTTATTCGTTACAAATAAACAAGCAAAATTCACCACCTAATATTAAAATGGCAAAGATATGAGTACAATGGCATGTAATACTATCATTTATCATAGTGAAAATTGTATAGCTCACTAGGTCAATGCTTCAGGGTGTAATTTTATGAGCGTGAATATCAAATCTGACTATTATTTAATACGGTATTTTACTTGCATTTCCAAGAAATGGTCGAAATTTCGTAGAGGAACGACGTATCGCATGTTTAATCTAATCAGTTTTATGATCAAAGGCGACGTAGCTGCAATAGTAGCAGTGCATCCATAGTAATGCGGAAGATAATAAAAATGTTCCTAATTCATTCTATTTAGTTTATTAACCACCAACGTATTTATTTTAGCCGCCCAAAATATGTATATTATACAAAAAATATATTAAAACTTTTTATTTGTTATTTTCGTTCTCCATTATCCTTATATTTATTTAAGTATAATGAACTGGAGATTTATATATCAGTTTATTTTTCATCAGATTTTAACGCTTATTTTCAAATAATACGTCTCTAAAGATACAGAAGATACTGACATTAAAAAAATACTCTTTATATGGATTATGTATAATCTCTACTCTTTTTATAATAATATTTCATAAATAATACAATTTTATTACGTCTTTATATAATAAAATTATACAGGATCAGTCAAACTGGAGAGACCATCCTACATGACTTTTTATATAGTTGTGTAAACAGAAACATTTTTGGTAATAATTTAAGTGCGCTCACATTATAGGCACACCTAAAACAAATCTTAGGTGCTGAAGTGTTACCGAGTATAAAGTATTTTGATGGTACAAAAAACCGATTATCAATTACATGTTTTTGATCATACTGAATCAAGTATTTTTAAAACACTAGTGTAATTTCACCGCACAGCAGAAACATCGATTACTTAATATTTACCGCACGTTTTGCCAACTATGTTGGTATTTCCAGATAATACCATTAAAATTTTGAGAATGTCAACTTTATATCGGCGAATCGTGTGTGGAGTGTTAAGTTTTAGATGATTTGGTTTGGAGAACGTAGGTATATTTTTAAACATTTTTTTAAGAAACATCCATTTGTTGAACTATTTCTGTCACTAGTGAAATCAACAAGAAGAGAACAATACATAATAATATATTCGCATATTAAGCTAGAATGAGCTATAATAGTTGAGGAAAATAGTACCAATTAGATTTGTTAGTAAAATTATATTGTGCAGAGATTCTTATAGTCATATTTCTAAAGGTGGTTGGAACTTTTGTTGTGGCGCTGATTTTTATTTCTAGTAGAACCTACAATATTTGGGTATTATGTTCCGGGGTTCAAATTAAACAAAGATAGTTCTGTTAACACTGGTCAGATTCTTATTCTGATTATTTAACATATCTAATAAATTAAACGCAATTCATTACTGATGAATAAAATATTTATTTGCTAATATCAGTATAAAACAGTTTATTCAATATTTTCAAAAATATTATTGTCGATGTCGATGCAGCTTGTATATGCCCAGCAAACGCAGAGTGTGACTGTTTCGTAACGTTAAGTCACAAATAAGTAACTCTAGAAGCATATTTCAAAGTGTGAAACAGATTCGTAATTATGGCAATATATCTGTACCTGAAAGATTTGTTTTGAAATTGTTTAATATAATACAAAACATCTTTGGTGGGTTTGGAAAAATTCGAAACTGTTACCTAACAAATGTTATTCTTAATTCCACAAACGTAAATATTTCGTAACTTACAAAACGCCATACTTTCAAGTGTTAAAATTTGAGAATATTACGCAATTGTTGATGCGGTATTCCTTCAGTAGCTATAAACAGAAACAATTACGGAATTATTGAAACAATTCATTTTCAGTTGTGAAGCGTTGAAAAATTTACATAATTAGTAATACGTTACATTTTCGCTATACATGTTCAAACAAATGCGTCGTTTCTATAGGCTAGAATTATTTCTGAGAGAGAGATAAAATTCAAACGACCAATAGAATCTTGGGAAGCTGCGCCGCGCCAGCGCGAAGAACTGTTTCCGGCTTCAACACAAGTTAGTCTGAATGTGTAGTAATGTGTACTTACACGTGTGGTGTAAACAAGTGTCTGGTATTTGTGCAAAAAATACTATTGTGAAAAACAATTGCACAATATATACACGTTTAGAGTATTAGGTAAGTAATAAGTACTAATAGATTTAAAATTAGATAAGTTTTAATTGTATGTATTGTAAAAAGCGTTAATTTCCTGGACAATACCTAACATGGCGTGGGCACATTAACAGCGTGGGTAGCGGATCTTTTTACTATTACCTATAAATCGAATAAAACAAACGCTTTTCTTAAAATTTCGTGCTTATTTAAATGGATAACTATAAATAATAATAAAGAATATGTACAAAACTTTGCTACTAACTATAATAATCTACACTTAGATTATTATATCTACTTTACTTGCACAGTACGTATATTTATTTGCAAAATTGAATCGTTGAGTGTTCTTTTTTTTGCTTAGGAATATATTATTTTGTATTTCTTTTTGAAGTGATTCTCCGATGAGCAAGAAACGCATGTTTTTCTTTTAAATTGTTTCAATCAAAAGGGAATGAAGTTCAGGGATTAACATAGCAATTTTAACGTTAAAGTGACTAAAAACATGATTCTTAATTTCTTTATAAACTACTGGTTTGCCGTAATGAATAAAATAGTTTTGATATACAGGATGCTTCCTAAATAACAAAATATTTAAAGAAGTAATTCTTCAGGTGATTTGAAGTGAAGAAAAGTTTATATGAACATATTATGTTCTAAAGATTTTTGTTTCTGAGATAGCGGGCGTTGAATATTTTATTTCACTTCTGATTTTATCTGATTTTCCACAATTTGTAACATATGAAACTGAATTTTATGGATCGTCTTGCTCTTCAAGTAGCTATTTATCTTACCGATTGTCTTTTTCAATATTTCACTTCGGTTTGTAATTGGACAAAATGTTTTCGTTTTTTATTAAATAATACCTATCTTTAAAAATTTAAATATTTTAACAAAATTTGGTGATTCAAATCGAGGGATTCAAATCTCAGTAATTATAGTTTTGCTGTTATTTGTAGGGGGCACCTCTGCGTATCGTTCATACGTTATGTTTTTGGGGATTTTTTATTATTTTTTTTAAATAAAAATTCCTGCTTTCCCGTTATTTTTATGTCAAAAAGATATACCTCCTAAATGTCGCTACGAGTAACCGTTTTCAGGGTAATTGATTAAAGTAAGCAATTTAACCACTTTTAAAGTATAATTAAATTTTAGGTTTATTTATTTAAAAGTCATTGTTATTTGTACTTTATTTGCTAGTGTTGCAATGTAATAAATTTTAAAAATCTGAAAAAGAGAATTTAAAGAAATTATTAAAATTAAATCGAAACAAAAATTTTACTTTGACACCCTATATCTCTGCTAATATCAACTTTTGGACTCACTAAGGTAAGTTTGTTTAAATCGTAATATTTTTACATAAGGAATCTGCCATTGCTCTGTGTACCATTACCTATGAGACACCACGTATTTATAGATTTTAAAACGTCCAATATTTTCATTTTATAAAAATATCTAAAAGGAGGTAAAAGGCAACATTGCTCCTGGGGAACTTTTTTAAGTTTCGCAACATTCAACACTTCCGATATAAACGTATAGGTCACAGCTGTGAGCGCTAATAGATCAAAGACATTCCGTCGGCCGTCCACTATATTCTTCCTTTGTGCCAAAGATATAAAAAAACACCAGATAGTTAAATTATCGACAAAGTATATTGTCTGTCTGTTTCTTATGTACTTCGAAGGATAAATTATCCAAAAAAACTTCACAAAAAGGCCGCTAATAAAGTTGACGCGTTTAAAATGTGTAAACACTGGTATAAAAAATATGACTTCACAGCATTTATAGTGGTCCGGTAAAAGCTAATGAACGAATGTAAAAAACAAAATCAACCTGACCTATCCTATTTTCCCTTGAAATGAGATAGGTCAGTTAAATTCAAAATGTTGACGTATTTTATTTCTTTTTCTCAAAAACTACCGCGTGTATTTCTTTCATTTTTTTTATATGGATTTACCATCCCTTTGCAACAAGCTTCTTTCTCTCAGGAATAATAATATATGTAATTGTTTAACTTCATTTATTTTATTGAGTGGCCTAGAGTTACATATACACAGGTTTTATAATTGAAATGTTTTTCTCATTTCAAGACAAAAATAAACCCGTGTCAAATTCTTGACAATCCCCCGCCTCCTCTTCTTATTTTTATTTTAAACTAGATATAGGGTGGGGTTAGCGTACTCACCTTAAGGAAATAAATAAATTGGGGTTCACTCTGTACATTGCTAGTTTGATTAAGAACTGATTTTTATTTGTAGATTCATGCAGGAAATGCTTTCCATTTATGACAGCTGATGCTAATTTTGAAGGTGCCTGTAAGGACTGGTTTAGAGCGGCCAGCCAGAGATTGAAGAAAAAAACAGAGAAAATGAATTAATTATTTTATTGTACAATGGACAATAAATTGTTTTGAACATCTATTTGTCAATATTTTATCTTTTTCCTATATTTTAAAGGATTCCTCCAAATACACTAACAGTGAATATTAAGGATCAAGGATTAATTTCACCTAGATATAGAAAAGAGTTTGTCTTAAATGGATTTATGGTCTGTAAAGATGAGAGATTGAGAAAGTGAATTTTGTTAAATATTGCAAAAAGTGATTTTAAAGATGGGTCCTGAAAAAGTAACGAGCCCCACTACTGGCAAAATGTGACTGCTGTCTTCGGGAAAGAAAATTACTCGTCCAATAACAAACGAAGCCAGGTTTGCTATACGTGCATATATCCACCCCCAGCCCCCGATCGCTCACCTGCGCACTCGATCATTGAGTCTTTTTTGTTTTTAAATGTATTTAGTATAGCATTTTACAGTCGCTTCAAAAATATAACTGGCTCTATACTATCAGTACATGTCCATCTTTGCCGAACAAATTATTTATTCACTGTTAATCAACTCGCGAGAACCAAAAAAACACTTTTGGTTTTCGAGTTATTCGACAGTGAATAGGAAATAAGTGGTTCGGCAAAGATGGACAGCATGTATTGATAGGGTCTGTCATATTTTTTAGCGTCTGTAAAATGCTGCTATATGCATTTAAAAAATAAAAAGACTCCAATGATCGGGAATGGGTAGGTGAGGGATCAGGGTGGGAGGTGGATTTGTGCACATATATTAAACCTGACTTTATTTGGACCATTTGCATAATAAGTATAAAACAAAAAAGAAACTGATTTGAAAGTAAATCGTAATATTTATATTGCTTATGATAAGCAACTTTTCTGAAATTAATGAGCAACCTTAAGGTTTCTAATAACGTGCAACTGTTGTGTATCTGTACTTAAACTAAATTTGCATAACGGTTGCGAAGTATTTATATAAGTTTTGTATTTACAAATAACTTGGTGAATGAAACTGTAAAAGCCTAAATGTTTCAAGATATTTTCGGAGTTAGATTTTGGTAAAAACGAATTTATTACAAATGTAAATTGGCATTTGTTACGAATATTTTGTTTCGCAATTGTGTAAAGTAATAGTTGCAGTTTATTAACGATGCAATGTTGCGGACAAATAAGCAATTTGTCACCAAAAACACGCATTTTTGTGACTGAAACAAAAGTGTAACACGAAATATAAGTAGCGTTAATGTTCCTTAATAGTTTCGAAGCGGTGTTTGCTGGGTGTATAGATCGTATGTATAGCTCATTCGACTGCACGGTGACTATCTCTTATGAGAACTGCAGAATGGATACTGCGATTAGAGCTAAATAAAGATTTTAGTCACCGCCAAAGTCAATGGTCAGTAATTGAAGTCCAATCATATTGATGACCAATTATGTGGGTTCCTCAGCCAATCTAATGAAGAAGAAACGGATTATTTTGTTTATTTATCACAGCACAGGGTCCCCATCATGATGAAAGTAGGTACATGTTGCGCAAATGTCTGACAACTGATTTTGAAAAAATTCTAAATAACCCTCTCTCGTTACCATCTATTTATTCAAAATAATATTTTGTATAAAATTAGGTAAAGTTCCCAAAGCCAAAAAAAAAAAATGAGACAACGAAGATTCTCAAGACGAATGAAACACCCTGTATATTTTTGTTAATTTCTTTCATAATTCACTACTGTTCTATTTATTATTTACATATTTTTATGTTCAGTTTAGATTATTTATTCATTGTTGTTATTATCATATTTTTAGCAAATAAAAATAAATATTAATATTTTAACTAATTAGAATAAAAGCCGGATTTAAATTCACAACGTTGAATACATTAGCCTATTTGTTTGTTCTCTTACCGTATACACATGTAAGTGCTCTGTTCTCAGTATTTATCAAAAGAGCGGCTGCTCATGTTTCTCTCAGAATTCCATCACCATTCCCATATAGGCTATAAATTATCATCATTTTTTATCCCGGATTCCAGTTTCACGTCATGCCATAATTTTCAGTTATTTACAGGGATAATATTTTATAATTTTTTTATATCATACCTCGAGCAAGGGTTATTAAATATTATACTTTTAAAATATTGCTCAGTCTAATGTAATTTATGCTTTTTAAATTTGCACAGGAAACTTTTATATTAAATGAATATTTTTACTAAATAGTTCATCAAAGGTGTTAGTTAGTAGCTGCCTGAATAAATAGTTTAGTAGCAATAATTATATTATTTCTAGCAAAGGAAAGGGTTTCTTTAAATACAGATAACTTCTTCTTTCTAGATTAGCATAGATTATTAAATTAAAAGATAATTAAAGATATCTACATAATTTATTTAATTAAATTTAATTTATAGTAATGGACAGTTTAATAAAAATGATGGGGTAATAGTTTTTATAGTAGTAGAGTATTAGTAGGAATATAGATATAATGCCGAATTATTAAAAATCTATGAGTCAACTGGAGTTAAAACAAAAGGATGCAATAATAAATTATGAACAACAATTTATTTATCGTAAACAACCGAAAAAGAAGTTGAAGAAAATATTCAAAATTTAAAACCACATAAAGCACCAGGTATTGACACAATCAAATCTTCTACATTAAAAGAAATATCAGGACATATTGTGAAATCCTTATGTTTCATTATAAATAAAATAATAAACACCGGGGTTTTTCCACGGGCACTTAAAATAGATTTAATTAAACCCTTGTTTAAGAGCGGAGACAGACTAGAGTGTTCAAACTACCGACCGATTTAACTGCTTTCTAACATAGCAAAAATAGTAGAAAAAATTATTAAAATAACAATAATTAGTGTTAGAGACCGCCCCTGCACCCAACAATCTATTACAGTTTTTCAGTGTGTTATGCAAGAATGAGTAATCTCCAATTATTGTACTTATAGTTTAATTTATTGGAAGCGGGGGCATTATATTATTAGCTCTCGTACTGTAAGGTTGTCATTAGTGAATATAGTGTTGTGTTAATTCGGTGTGTATTATTTCCGGAGTACCTACCCCATCCCTAACATCAGAAGTGGTTGATAAAGTTCGCACGTCAACATGGGTCGTGGAAAAAAACGACGAGTGTCTACAAGTTCCGATTCTGATTCGACCAGTAGGAGCAGTAGCTCTGGCCCTAGCTCTAGCCCTAGTGACCCTCATTACAAAAAAGGAAGTGCTCGTAAGTGTGCAAAAAGGAAAGGTGCTCGAAAAAGAAAGGCAGGGGTAAGTGAGAAATTTGCTTCTAATTTGCAAGTAGAAGAGAGAACATCAGTCAGCGTTTCGGCAATAATACCAGAGTTCAATCCATTGACCGATAGTGTTTCAAACTGGGTGGAAGTCATTGATTATAACGCTTCTATATTTAAGTGGTCACAGCAGAATACAATTTATCAGGCGTTAAATAAATTAACGGGTACTGCGAAAATATGGTATGAAAATCTAATTGCTAATGAAAAAGGTTGGGCAGCGTATACATGGAAGAAATGGAAAACAAAATTATTGGCCACATTTCAAACGAAACGCGATACGTATTCCTTGTTTATCGATATTGCAAATCATAAACCTACTGACGGGTGTTCCCTCTACGAATTTTTCTTCCAACATATCGCCAAAATCGATAAACTCCGGGTGAATTTTTCCAACGAAGATAAAATTTCGCTAGTACTAGGTGCGATTAATGACAATAATATAACTTCTGCGGCGGAAGCAGCCAATATCAAAGATCTCAATACCCTGGCCGCATACTTACGTAACAAAATTTTCCATGTACAACCATCAATTACTCCTCAAGAACCCCAATATTTAGATGCAAAACCGAGTACCAGCAGGGATGTCACTTTACATAGTAGAAGTTTTGACAAACCAGGTTCTACAAAAGAACTATAGCGGTTAAGGGATTTCCCACCCCAAAAACAATACATCAACTAAGACAATTTCGAGGCCTTATTTTCGCAAGTTTATTAAAAACTATGCCTCTAAAACAAGTATACTGACTGATTTATTAAAGAAGAATTCCACGTGGAAATTGGAACAAAGCCATACAGACTTAGTTAATGAACTATAAAGGATCTTATTTGTTCTGGACCTATTCTAACTATTTTTAATCCAAATCTACAAACATTAGTTTACACTGATGCCAGTAGGGAAGGACTTGGAGGAATACTCATACAAATTACCGAAGTTGGGGAAAAACCTATTGCATTCTTCAGCAAGAAAACATCCAAAGATGAGAGGAAGTACCATTCTTTTGAACTGGAATTGCTAGCCATGGTAAAAACACTAGAACGATTTCGTCATTATCTACTGGGAGCTGAATTTACCATAGTAACTTATTGTAACGCAGTCAGAAATGCAATGTCCAAACAAACAATCATTCCAAGAATTGCGAGATGGATGTTAACTTTACAAGTGTACAATTTCAATATTCACCACAGCCGTAGGTATGCCCAGAGGAAATGGACAGGTGGAGAGAGCCAACCAGTCAATCTTAGAAGCACTGGGAGCAAATACATCCAGTGACAATTGGGATTCAAATTTGGAAGCCATTCAACAAGGAATAAATAGCACTAGACATAAAACTACCGATGCTACCCCTGCCGAGCTAATATTTGGAACTACTTTGAGGACAAAAGGAGATCGATATATAGACGACGAGGAATATGTTAAAGACCTTACTGAGCTAAGATAGAAAGCACACAGAAGAATTGAAGAAAATAGACGAAAACAAGAAGAAACATTCAATAAGAAGAGAAAAAGAGCTAGAGTATTTGAAGTTGGTGACAAAGTTCTCACTAGAATATCTAGTATCCCCGCAAACGATAATCAGAGTAAGAAGCTTCTCCCAAAGTACAAAGGTCCATTCACAGTGGTCGAAGATTTACCTAACGACCGTTACAGAGTCAAAGAAGATATTCATTCGTCCCGCACCAGAACATCCTATGAAGGAGTGGTGGCCGTAGAAGACATGAAAGAATTTCAAATACAGAAGTAAATTAAGGTAAATTGAACAAGATATCCATCAAAATCTAAAATATTTTGAGTGACTAAGATATCCACTAAGGTCCAGGCGATCTTAAGTGGCTAGGTATCCACCAGGGTATGAAAAAAACCCTTGGGTGGCTAAGATATCCACTAAGGTCCAAGTGATCTTGAGTGGCTAGGTATCCACCAGGGTATGAAAACCCTTGAGTGGCTAAGATATCCACTAAGGTCCAAGTGATCTTGAGTGGCTAGGTATCCACCAGGGTATGAAAACCCTTGGGTGGCTAAGACATCCACTAGGGTCTAGACGACCTTGAGTGGCTAGGTATCCACCGGAGTATAAAAACTCCTGGGTGGCTGAGATATCCACTAAAGGTCTAAACGATCTTAAGTGGCTATAAGCAAAAAAAAAACTGAAACTATCAAATTTTTCTAGGTTCCGCCCTGCAAGTTGTCTGGCTGTTCGAGGACGAACGTAAAACAGGATGGCCGATTGTTAGAGACCGCCCCTGCACCCAACAATCTATTACAGTTTTTCAGTGTGTTATGCAAGAATGAGTAATCTCCAATTATTGTACTTATAGTTTAATTTATTGGAAGCGGGGGCATTATATTATTAGCTCTCGTACTGTAAGGTTGTCATTAGTGAATATAGTGTTGTGTTAATTCGGTGTGTATTATTTCCGGAGTACCTACCCCATCCCTAACATTAGCTACTAAGAAAAGTATGGAATATTAAGTGACGCCCAATCGGCCCAATATGGTTTCAGGCAAGCCAGATCTACAGAAGATGCAATTGCATCTCTAACGGAAAAATTTACAAAACTTTAGAAGTCGGCTAACCGACAATTTGCATCTTTGTAGATCTGGCGAAAGCTTTCGTTACTGTTGACCACTCTAGACTGCTCAAAACTCTTGAACAAATAGGTTTTAGTGGCATAGCACTGACTCTTATGCAAAGCTATTTATCTGACAGATCACAAGAGGTGATAATAAATAAAAGCATAAGGAAGAAAAGGGAAATAGAATAAGGGGTGCCACAGGGCACAGTACTTGGGCCTTTATTGTTCAATATATATCCGAGCAACTTATTTTATCAAAACTTTCTAGGTCAGATAGTTACCTTTGACAAAGTTTACTTTTTGGGTCCTTCCTCCTATTTGTTTGCTAATTTATTGCTTTAAGTTATTTGCAGACGATACTGCTGTATTGTATACGGACATTACCTGGGACGCTGTATTGAATAAAGCTGAAAATTACTTTAAGGAAATAAAAAATTGGTTTTTTAAAATTGGTTTGTTTCAAGGGTTCTAACAATTAATCCGACTAAAACTAAGTAGGACATACCGTTTTCTATCAATAAAATAAACACACTTCCTTCTCTTAAAATACAAGAAAATTTTGAAATCAAGCCAGTTGATGAAGTCAAATACTTGGGCATAACCGTAGATCGCTTTCTAAAGTGTGATAAGCATATTGACAAACTAATTCGACAGTTAGAAAGAAGTCTACTTGGTAGATTTAAATATTTCAAACAAATTTTAGACATAAAACAACTCAACACTTTATATTATGCATTTGTAGAGTCTCAATTACGCTATGGAATAATAGCATGGGGAGGTGCATACAACTGTTACATAAAAAATTTAGAAGTTGTGCAGAAATGGATACCTAAAATTATGCACAAAAAAATAATTACTTACACAACAGATTCGTTATATAAACTTGCTGGCGTTTTGGATGTCAGGCAACTTTATTGTTATACTTTGATCCTACGACAAAAAAATAATATAAGTAAACAAATGTTCGTTCATCATTATGGAACTAGATATAATGAAAACTCAGTTAAAGTACCAAAGGAAACGATAACTCAAAGAAGTTTTACTTACCTAGGTCCACGTATGTACAATATAATTCCAACTGAAATAAAAAATATTAATTCTATAAAATTACTTAAAAATAAATTAAAAAATTGGCTACTGAACTTAAGTAGACTATGTCTATATAGTACTCACCAGCTTATAAATGTTCAATGTGTCTCTTAAGTAAAAAATAAATAAATAAATAAAAATAAAAATTGAAAAAAAATGTGCTTTCTGCATTCGCGTAAAAAGGCAATGAATAATGTGAGTATACTCGAGTAAACTTTAACTTGGCGTGTGGATGAGTTGATATTGTGCGTATTATTATATTTTCTCTTGCACACAAAATTGAAGCAATGGCCCAAAACCATTGTTTACGTATAAACATACGTGAACAATGTTTTTGGGTTATTGCTTTAACTTTGTGTGCAAGAGAAAATGAAATAGTATGCACAATAACAACTCATCCACACGCCAAGTTAAAGTTTACTTGACTATACAGGGTGTTAACTGTAACTCTGGCCAAACTTTGCAGGCTTAGTCTACTAACCAAAATAATGAAAAAAGTTTAATATAAAGGTGTGTCCTGAAATGCTTCCTAACAAAGTTATACGCCCTCGAAGTTTTTAACAACGTGTTTATTCTAAAAATTGACAATAGTAAATAATAACAAAAAAACATTACTATAGTAACTAATGATACAAACTAAATAATAACACAAATTAAAGTAATTGTTCAAAGTGACTTCCTCCCGCAACAATACACGGGACACCTACGATTGGGAAAAGTTTCCCGGTAGAGTCGCCGAGCTGCGCGGGTATTGCCATTTGCTCTGCCATACATAAAATGGATATCAGCTAATTCAGTATAAGTGAACATATTGTTTAAAAACACACTGAATACACTTTCAAACAATATTGGTTGACATTTATCAGAAAATTTAATGTAATTGGCAATTTCGTAGGTTACTATTATAATTTTGTATTCAACTTGAGTAAACGTTGTTAAAAGCTTCGAGGGCGTATAACTTTGTTAGGAAGCATTTCAGGACACACCTTTATATAAACTTTATCATTATTCTGGTTAGTAGAATAAGCCTGCAAAGTTTGGCCAGAGTTACAGTTAACACCCTGTGTATGTAAATATGTGTGGGCATTTATACTTAATGTAATAGTAGAGTGATCGGCGCCCCGCAAAATGACTTTTGTGGGCGTCTCGGGGTTACAACTTGAAACCTTGACCAAACGAAAGTTTGTATTTTGATGTTTCAAAATCCAAAAGCCGTCAAAAATCGCCCTGTGCAGAAAGGCACTATAATCAAAATTCGAGTTATCTAGCGTACTGTATAGAAGAAAACGTGAACAATTTTTTGATGCCAAATTTGTAAATAATTTTGTGGAATTGAATTTTTTATGAATTCTCGAAAATTGCTTAATGCACGGGCTCTTATGCATAAAATTAACTTAAATCCTCGATATCTCGATTCGTACCACTGCAAAATTTAATTCAATTTCATCTTTTTTTCCGCTCAACCTGCCGTTACTTGGAAACGCGGCGTCATATCGAAAAGTTGCATTCTTTCAAAAAGTTTGCTTTGTCTATGTAGAGTCCGAACACATAAGAATTATAATTTTAAATGGTTTTGTAAACGAGATATGCAATTAAATGTGATTACATGTTAAAATTATGGTTTTTTCGGAAGTCACAGCTCCGCGTCCCCACTTTGCTTCGCCTATCTTGCGTCTTTAGATTCCCCGCTGCTCCATTTCACTCGCACTTTAAGCGTTCTATTCGGATACAAATTAGGCACATTTTATCATTTTGTTATAAAATAATTAAACTATAAGAGGCTTTTTACACGCACTTAGCAAATAACAAAAAAAATATATGCAAGTTATTTGCAATTAATTGGATTTGTAAAATTGTACAATTTATTATGAATGGTAGGTACCTATATAAAATTAAAAAAATCAAATTAAAACGTACTTAATAATGTCATATATATATACATATAATATGCTATTACTATAATGATTATGTTACACTATGCACATATATAGAAAATTTACACGACTTCAGTCATCGTCGGACGCCTCGGAATCACATTCTGCAGTCACTGCTGAATGTGATGTAGATTGTAAAACATTTCGGATTGTCAGTTTATTTTGACAAGATTTATGACCCATACACTTACAGGAACCAATGCAATCTATCCGACTCTTTATACAATTACACACTTTACTTCTGCAGTCAAAAAATCATGATGAGATAAGATTTAAGAACTATTAAATTTTAAGTACCTATTAGAAAAATACCTTTCTTACAACCACACGATGCCAAGACATCTAACTTTTTGGGGAAGGCAGGAAGAGTACTTAGTATATTCCAGCCAAAATCAGTAACGGGTAAGTGTGGCCGTGGTTGTAAAGAATTTACCCACACTTTAGTCTGGTAATACGACCTCAAACAATGTTGTCTTAGAGAGTCTTCAGTTGGTGGTAACTTTGTAATTGTAGTAGAAGTCGCCATTATTCCTCTTGGTACGTTTACTGAAGTAATATCAACATCTGTTGAATATAGTTTTAGTATGAAATTGTGCATGTTTCTGAACATTTCCTCCGAAAATTCTTCGTCAATCCCGACTCGGTGTAAATATTCGTAATACTGTGTATACATTTTCCAGCATGTTTTTTTACCAAATCCTGTTATTTGACTAGTTGTATCACAACCAGTGAAAGGATGAAAAGCAGGCAGGTTTTCACAGAGGTTGTCAGGCATAGTAATTTCATGGATGGCTATATATTGTGCGGCATCACCTCTTCCAGTTTTAAGCCATATTTCTTGTGTCAGGTGATGTTTGAAATGTACCAAAAGAACTAGAATATCCGTGTCATAGGAGTCAATAATACATCGATCATAACCAGACATCTTAGCTGAAAGGATATGCAACAGAATACTTATCGGCTTCTTCATGATCCGATGTTAATATATCTCCGTTTGGTATTTCAAAGTTTGACCGATATTGTAGAATATTTGTGAAGCCACCACTCGTAACAAAATTGATGTGTTTGTCTGAAGAGTATTCGCACAATCTTTGTGACAAAGAGTTGGTCAACTGATTCTTTTTAAATGTGGAATGAATGAACAGATTCCATTCCATACTAGGATTCAGTTGCATATCCTTTCAGCTAAGATATGTCTGGTTATGGAATATACTAAGTACTCTTCCTGCCTTCCCCGAAAAGTTAGATGTCTTGGCATCGTGTGGTTGTAAGAAAGGTATTTTTCTAATAGGTACTTAAAATTTAATAGTTCTTAAATCTTATCTCATCATGATTTTTTGACTGCAGAAGTAAAGTGTGTAATTGTATAAAGAGTCGGATAGATTGCATTGATTCCTGTAAGTGTATGGGTCAGAAATATTGTCAAAATGAACTGACAATCCGAAATGTTTTACAATCTACATCACATTCAGCAGTGACTGCAGAATGTGATTCCGAGGCGTCCGACGATGACTGAAGTCGTGTAAATTTTTTATATATGTGCATAGTGTAACATAATCATTATAGTAATAGCATATTATATGTATATATATATGACATTATTAAGTACGTTTTAATGTGATTTTTTTAATTTTATATAGGTACCTACCATTCATAATAAATTGTACAATTTTACAAATCCAATTAATTGCAAATAACTTGCATATATTTTTTTGTTATTTGCTAAGTGCGTGTAAAAAGCCTCTTATAGTTTAATTATTTTATAACAAAATGATAAAATGTGCCTAATTTGTATCCGAATAGAACGCTTAAAGTGCGAGTGAAATGGAGCAGCGGGGAATCTAGAGACGCAAGATAGGCGAAGCAGAGTGGGGACGCGGAGCTGTGACTTCCGAAAAAACCATAATTTTAACATGTAATCACATTTAATTGCATATCTCGTTTACAAAACCATTAAAAATTATAATTCTTATGTGTTCGGACTCTATAGACAAAGCAAACTTTTTGAAAGAATGCAATTTTGCGAAATGACGCCGCGTTTCCAAGTAACGGCAGGTTGAGCGGAAAAAAAGATGAAATTGAATTAAATTTTGCAGTGGTACGAATCGAGATATCGAGGATTTAAGTTATTTTTATGCATAAGAGCCCGTGCATTAAGCAATTTTCGAAAATTCATAAAAAATTCAATTCCACAAAATTATTTACAAATTTGGCATCAAAAAATTGTTCACGTTTTCTTCTATACAGTACGCTAGATAACTCGAATTTTGATTATAGTGCCTTTCTGCACAGGGCGATTTTTGACGGCTTTTGGATTTTGAAACATCAAAATACAAACTTTCGTTTGGTCAAGGTTTCAAGTTGTAACCCCGAAACGCCCACAGAAGTCATTTTTAAGCGTCTTTCGGAGCGCCGATCACTCTACTATAACTACAAAAGTTAGTTTTGAATTGTTATTTAGATTATTCTTTTTCACGACTAGATCTTTATTATGGAGTAAAAAAAATATGGCAAGATTGACCCAGCTAAAGTTTACTTTTTGGGTCTATCCTCCTATTTGTTTGCTAATTTATTGCTTTAAGTTATTTGTATTCTCATTAAAAAGTGTTAACATTAAAATGGGCAAATAAATATTATTATTATTATTATTATATATAATTATCTAATAGATATACCAAAATATATTCATTCTGAATCGACATTGTTGAACTTCTCTATGATATACATCTTTGATATAATATCAAATGACAATGGTTATATAGTAAAGGGTTGCCCAATATCCTTTGATATGTTATATCTCTTGTACTATAATCATAGCCCTTTACAAGTGAAAATTATATCATTTTTTTATATAATCACTAACGGGGATTTTAAACGTATAATCATATTATTTTTAGCCTATGCCATTGTAAATAGAAATAAACTAATTGAATCAATGACGGAACTAAATAATCCAAGGAAGCTATTAACACTAGTTGAAATAACATTACTCGAAACAACATGTCATTGTGCGTTAAAGGTTAACGGAAAAGTATCAAACGAGTTCGAGGTGAAATCAGGAGTGAGACAAGGCAACCCAGTATCGACTACACTATTTAATACCGCGGGCCATAAAGGAATTAGAAGAAGTAGCAATCAAGTTGGTAGTAGCAGCAAAAAGAATGGGCCTCCAAGTTAATACGAACAAAATCAAATAGATGGCACTTAAAAACAAGCTAGGAGCAGCTAATAGAAAAACAACTAGGGTACAAACAGGGAACGGCGATATGCTGGAAATTGAAGAAGTACAAGACTACGTCTATCTAGGAACCCTAATAGATAACAATGCAGAGAGGAAATAGAAATAGCGAAAAGTAACAGATCTGCAGGACGAATCAACAGAATCTTAATGTCGAAGAAACGAACTATCACGAAAAGCAAAGATAAGGATTTACAAGACTCTCTTACGACCAACACTGACATACGGCAGTGAGATATGGACAATGAATAAAACAGTGCAGTTAAAGTTAAAACCGTGGGAACAAAAGATTGTACGAAGAATATTCTATGGAAAGAAGGTTAAATAACAAAATTCATCAAACCCCGTCGACTACAGTGGCTAGGTCATTTCGAAAGAATGGAAGATGATAGAAGTGTAAAATACGCAGACTCGCAAATATTAGTGGGGGAAAGAAATGCATCTCTTTCCATTTTCTTCTGTTAGGAGAAGGAAATGGAGTGAGGCTGTTTTAGAGGATATAAAAGAAAGACAATGCATGAACTGGAGGACGTTAGCAAAGGACAGGAAGAAATGGAAAGATTTTACCAAACAATGGACCTAAAAGATCTGTGAATGCTTTATATATAATCATATTACTAGTATTAACATTACCTGCTTTTTTACTTTTCTTTATTAATACATGCAAGACCAATGGTACACATGACTAACCACTAGATGTCACTGGAACGAAGCCGCACTTCCTGAAGATAAAAAAATAGAGAGTCGTAGACCAACAGAACTCACTTCACCTCAGACAAAGACCAAAACAAGACCGACGTTATTGATAATCAATACAGAAGAGAAACCGGAAACCATTCTACTCTTCAGTAGGAGCATGAGATTTTAGAGATCACAAAACAAATTTAGTTCAACGAAAAAATTAGGGACCGTTCATATCAAGAGATAAAAGTCAACTGACGGTCTTATGCCGAAGTATAGAAAAGAACTTTACTATTTCAATGATCATGAAGATCATACATCCTGTGTGATAACTCTCTGACAGCAAAAGTTAAGTTAAGCAATAACCAGAAAAGAAAGTTCGAAAATTTCCTTAAAACCTAGCTTGACCAGAAACATAAAGTGACTACAATTATGTTTGCGATGCCACTAGGTCTTTTCATTGCCACTAGATGTCAATACATTAGTTCTCTGCAAAGGCTTGATTTAAAGACTTCAGAGTCTCTATCAAAAGAAGAAAGAGTTAATTATAATTTCTTCAACTACCAGGAGAGATGTAGAAGGAATCAGATCAGTCATTTTATAAGAATCCAAACCATCGAACATATTGAACAAGAAGAAAAAATTTGGCCCTGAAAACGCTCAAAGAAAATATTAGAAAACCAGCTTTAAAAACAAATAGAGCAATCTCGACTCACTTATTGGTCTAGTAATGGATCAGTAATGGGGTATGAGAGGACCCCACCCGCAAAAAAGGCGATTAAGAAATTCAAAAAAAGGACAGAAAAACTGTTACTATTTAATTCAGAAACTTCAACTGCATTATTCGCCTAAAATCTACAAGACGCTCAGCCTTGATGTGATATTTGATTTACAAAAGTAATAATTAAAAGGCCATTGAATTATATTATAACAATTAAAATTATGGATAACAACCTACTGGATTTATATTAACTTCAATGAGAAACTATACAAACCAAAACATAGGACAGCAATCGATGAGCTTTTGTCACAGAAATTAAAGGTCGGCATCGTGGACAAATACGTCCTATAAACTTACATGTTGGTTTTGACATGTGGAAGAAATCTCTATCTTTAAATTTGAAGAAGATGAAGAGTTCATATTATTTTTGGACGTCTTTGTTTACAAAATCACCAATTCAATATTGGAACACAGGCAATGTATAGTGTGTCAAAATCTCCTAGCACAGAAACAATCCGATATCAATACATTGGCACATAAGCAAATAGGCGAAATATTCCGCGAAATACCAAGAGGAATATTAAAATCATAAATAATGCCATAAGAAATAGTAAGTAGCCGTATACATCATTTGTTAAATATAGAAGGTTGCACTAACAGAATCAGAAGATTGCTAGAAAAAAACAATAAAGAAGTGATTTATATTGGGGAGACTAAATGTCATACAAACACCAGGCTTGAAGTCACACATTCGCACGCAAAATAGAAACGTCGCGGAACCTGGGATTTCTAGTATAAACAAGAGTATTGGTTAATAGTTTCCTTGTTTAATTCATCTATTTAATTAACTGAATAATAGAAATCATTACTAATAACAGTACATTTATTATAAATACAATTTTATTTTTCTTCTGTTACTTATTTATCGATCATTGTAATTGGTATTCTTAAATTGTATATTTAAGATAAAATGAAACATATATTTTCATTGCTTAATAAGTTGTATAAACAAAAGGCAGAAGACCACGACAATGTGGTCGAGATGTCAAATATACAAAATAAACAAGACAAAAACTCTTCTAGAAATCAATTCCGCAAAAGCCTTAAAATGAAAATGAAGATGTAATTATATCCCTAACCAAACTGTTTCTGTCCATCAGTTGTCTTAATAATATATTACTCCTATCGTGTTACGGTTAATGCGTATATTTCCATAACTCAATTTAAAGACGCTAGCTTTAACTATTATAAATTACTGGCCCAAAGACAATCTAATCTTACGCGTTTCCTTTAGGGTACAATAAATGTCGTACTTCCCTTTTTTATTGAAAGAAAGGCTCTTGCTTCCTTCAATCTCTCCATATTATAGCTATCACCTGATTCGCTCAATACTGCCTTTTCTCCGATAGACGTAAATCCACCATAACTCATTGCATAATTTACGACACACATTCCGAAATAAATAGATATTCACTCTCCTTGATACGTACATATATTGCGGTTTTCAATAGACACGTTTCTAAAATATAGTGTAAATGGTTTATAGTACGATATATCACGTTATTGTGAATGAGAAAAATCCCTCTTTATTTTTGTCGCTACGTATGTATATAAGTTATGTAGAGAGGAAATAGAAATTTTAGCCAAATGTCAAAGACTCACCGAACTACGGATTGAGTTAAATTGTTTTCGGATGTTTTGTGGGTCCGGAGAAATATGTTTAATACCGAAGGAAAATTTATAGAGTAGAATATAAGGGCCAGGATCATAAAATTCCCTTGTGAAAGATGGACCACTAAGGAAATTCTCAATAAGTTCTTTCTCTATTTATAATGCCGCCTTTGGTCTGCTAATAGTTATACAGACAATAAAATAAGTTAAGTTCCAAAAACATAAAAGTATACCAATGGACAATAAGTGTCAGTAACTAAAATGAAAATATTATGTAATATAAAATATAATAATAGTTATTTATTTAACTAGGGAGAAAAGGGCATACATTCAAAGGGGGAAAGTACACTTTACTACCGAGTTATACATAACATTATTTTTTTCTTCTACTATCTCAACCCAAGCACAATTAAAATCACACAGTTCACAATTAATTATATAAACAAACGTCAAAATAAACATCATCATATTTATCATTACACCATGCTGTCAGCAGCTAGATGCAATGCTTACTTTACCTTCTATTGCCAATTAATAGCAGTGGGTCGTAATATCCATTATCTACCGTCGGGTTAATGACATACTTTCGACCCTAAAATACAAGGAGAAATGCTATTTCCTGTGCAGGTAGTCGAAAGAATAATTTTCCCATGTTATGGAATGGCAGATAATGGATTCCAAGGAGATATAGTGTTAGAAAGCTAGCAAGCATAACTTCGCTAGATAAACTTTTGACTTATTCAATGTGATTTGTTATTGTACTGAAACAGATTGTGATCAACAGAAAATCCATTCATTAATACTTAATTAGTGCCATATACTCTAAGATAGAAATAGGATGCAACTACGGATAAGTATTATTTCAGAGTTGCTGCTCCTCGTCAATATATCGTAGCCTATATTAATTTAGTGAGAGAGATCAGAAACAAAACTAGCACAGTATCTACTTATTTCACATTTTCGTCAAATGCCAAATTTGTAGCCTTAACTAACAGCACGTGAATTACTGTGAATTGTACTATTAAACTTTTAGCATTTTTTTCTTATGTATCTCATGCAAATTTATTACGTAATTTTCTACTCTGATACAACTTTGAAACACATGTCCTCATTGTCCACAACTTCATACTGTTTGGCTTTTGAAATATACCAATATAGCACTAACTTCTGCTTTTATTATTATTTAGCCACCGTGTATATATTTAATTGGAAGAAAATTCAAGTTATATTATCCTTGGAAGTATATTATGTAATATTATATCCACCTAGCTATATATGAAAAAAATTTATATTAGTAAATGACAAAAAATAACAAAACATTTCTTAAACATTATCCTGTTCTCGTAAAACCTGATCTTGTATTCTATAATAAATGCCTTCTTTTATAAATATAAGCAACCAGCAATAGTCTCCTATCATAATATAATCCCACTTACGTAAATATTATCCTTCCGTACTGAATATAGCCCGGCATAAGCGCTTCCCCTTCCACGTAACTGACATCTTTCTAAATCTCAAGGCAGGAAATTCATGTGCACAACAACGTATATTTTTAAGGATCTTCAACACTTTATATTTTAAAAACATTGCAGTAAATGAAACTTGTGGACAGAGCTGGGCATTATTTGTATTTACAAATACTCAAATGTATTTAAATACTTGAAAGTATTTAAATACCGAGTATTTAAATACTTCTTGCAACAAGTATTTATAATGGTACTTACAAATACTCTGTTTGAAATATTTACTACTTAGTATTTGTGCAAATGATCCTAGAAGTATTTAAATACTTAAAGTATTTAAATAACTGGAAAGTATTTAAATACTTTTCCTGCAGTATTTAAATACTCTCAGAAATATTTGAATATCCTAAATATTTCAATCTCAAAAGTATTTAAATACATTTTCCAAACAAAATCAAATACCTAGGTACATCAGGCAGGTTTTGAAATTGTCAAAACATGCATTGATATGCAGTGCGCAAATTATTGGAAAAATAAAATATTGTTTTGTTTCTGGTCTAGCTCTACGTTTATAAGTAAACTATCCAATACTTAACTAAAACTGATTAATACAGAGGTTTTGAAATAATGTTAATTTGATTAAATTTGAAAACTTAAATAATTCATAACTGCAATTTGTTAAGTTATGGCCGGGTAGTCCGTGAAAAACACAGCAGCATATATGCCTTACCACTCTTATCGGCCCCCAAGTGAAAGTATTTACCATTTAAATACTCTAATAATATTCCAGCGTTTTCAAAGTATTTAAAAATTCTGAAAGTATTTAAATACTTTGAAAATATTTAAATACTTTGAAAATATTTAAATACTTTAATAATATTTCTGTGTTACCAAAATATTTAAATATTCTGAAAGTATTTAAATACTAACTTTAAAGTAACTAATTCTTTTGGTATTTATTATTTAAATACTTTTATATTTTGAAAAGTATTTAATATTTAAATACTTCCATGTTTTTGAAAGTATTTAGTATTTAATATTTAAATACTTTTTTAAAGTATTTGACCAGCTCTGCTTGTGGAAATCATTTTCCAGCACATATGTAATATTGATTAGATTTATGCAATTATAGTACTATGTATCTGAGCTGAGGGGCAATTTCTAAAATGACACCAAAACTTGTTCGTTAAAATATGTATCTTCCGTTCGTTACAAAGCTTCAATACAGAAATTATCAGAATAGATCCAACCTAAACCTATATTAGTCGTAACCATAATACCTGACTAATAACACAGGCTTACAAAAAAGATATTTCTTTTTTATTTCCAGACCAAAGTGGGCGAATATGAAGGATTTTAACGTGCTGAATTCGATGCCTAACCTTAAAGTGCAAAAAGTCCATTTTTGACTGTTTTCAGGAATTAAATATAATATATCGATAACTAAGCGTTGTGAAGTAAAATGGACTAAGTGACAAATTTGCCTGTCCAAAGTGTACATAAATGAAGTATTACAATTTTATTTCTTAACAACAAAAAATTCAGTAATACCACAATAAATGATTCGATACTCATAGTACCTGGGGGTTTTTGATGTAGCTGATTTTGAGTCTGATATTGAAATTAGCCAATTCAAAATCTGATAAAAAAAGGCTTGACCTTTTTTATCTAATACTTCGAAATTCTCTGCAAATATAACTATGCAGTGTATGGGTTTTAAGTCCTGAAAACTACAAAAAATGACAATAAAATCAAGTAAAATAACATGCAACATAGGGGCAGCGAGCGGAGGACTGACTTGACTCACTTCATAGCGATATGAAGTTAAGCAACAGCTACCGCGTTTAGTACTTGGATGGTGACTATCCACGGAAAGACGCGGTCTCGTTTCCCTACTTCTAGCGGCTTATGTATCAGCTATATCGCAGAAGCAATACAACTGGAGGCGAGAGGTGTATTGAGGATATACCATCCTTCGGAGAGGATGTAAAGCAGTCGGTCCCTTGTCTATTAAATGTTAGGCAAGTAAAAAATTCCTACTCTTAGTAAGATAAGAGGTTCGGCAAAATTTCCATTTTGGGGTTGCTCGTCTCCTGGCGTCGGCGATAGGCCCTGATAGCGGAAATAGACCGACGTTAAATACGTGAATAAAAAAAAACATGCAACATATAAATAAACCAGTACATTTCACACTATTTGTCAATACAAAGGAAATATAGTTGGAAACTAAATACCTAGTTGAATAAAAAAAGTCATGCTTTAATGACATAGAACTTGAGATACTAGTAATACAATCTGCAAATGCGTCATAATTAAATTGCATGTTACAGTATCGATTTAATTGATGTTTAATGAAAACTGTAAAAGTTTCTTGAGAAACCTCATCGTCATTTAACAATAGTTCATCCAATGTTTCGTCGACATAGGTAATAAACTGTTTTCAGTTAAATAGATATGATTGTAATAATAACTGTTTACATCGTCCCGAGAAACAAATAAATATATTGATCAACTTTTATAGGTACTGTATTTTAAATGGAATAAGGATAAAAGTGGATTCCAGTTTGTAATGTGAGGTCTGATTTAATCGATTTGAATTGTAACGTAGTATTAATCCCATGTGGGTTGTTCATATTGAAGAAGAAAAACACAAAGGTCTTGTTCCCACAAAATTCTTTTTTATTGCAACCGGTTTCGTGATCAATAGATAGATAGATAGATAGATATATATTTTATTGGCCAATAATTATACATATTACATGTATGTGTGGCAAGTCAACTTTACAGAGTATATAAAAAAATAAAATATATATATTACATCACATCATCAGGCTACAAGACTACAAATAGGAAAACTTATGTAAAAAACTTTAACAATACGATTAATACATTTTATATAATAAGTTACTACCTACATATTTTATGAAAATCTTAACTTATTATATAAAATGTATTAATCGTATTGTTAAAGTTTTTTACATAAGTTTTCCTATTTGTAGTCTTGTAGCCTGATGATGTGATGTAATATGTTGATCACGAAACCGGTTGCAATAAAAAAGAATTTTGTGGGAACAAGACCTTTGTGTTTTTCTTCTTCGATTTGAATTGTGTTTATCTGAACAAGATATAAGATTCAACTGAATTGGTGAGTCTCGTAGATGACGTCCCGTGCAATTTATTATAATAAACAAATCCCTGGTTGTTGCGGAATCGTTAACGTGAGGAAGAAACACAGGAATTTCGATAAATCATTCGTTTATTCCCAAAGACGCCTCAGTTTGCTAGTCTGGAGGTATTAGACATAGAGGTTAGTTATAACGTTATAACGGTTTTAGTAAAAATGGCTTTTAGAAGGTATTCGACTCAAAAAGAGTGCAGTAGAGGAAGTTGTAAAATAAATTAAGCATGTCGGTAATTCCTGAGATTTTAATAACATTGAATGGGTGTTATCGCTATGACCTTTTTTACCTTTGGATGCTACAAACCTTGTCTATATACTGCAGACTTCAACGAACTAGTTTTCCCGAGGAGGGACGTGATAATCAAGATATTACTGGCACATTTGAAACAATAACAACCCCGCTTAATCCCATCAACCTCAAATCATGTTTCAATAAAATTGTCACTGAACCAGAATGTTTGGAAGAACAAATAAATTATATACATTCTGCTATTTCAAATAAACCTACTGACAAAGAACGTCTGAAAAACTAAATGAATTAACTGGTAAGAGTTTTTTCGAAATTTAGTTTTGGATTTGGATTTACCTAATATTTCCTTTAAAATATGCACGGGAAAAAAATCGACATGACTTTTGTCTTTAAAAAACCGAGCTACTGCAGTATTAGATAAGCCATTCCGTCATCAAATTCTCTTTGACAATTATTTTTTTACCCCCTTATAAACTAATACATCTAAAAAATTATTTTTGCAATAGAAACTATGAGGGAAAATAGAGCGTTCAAATATTTACTCAAGAGCATTAAACAATTTTCCAAGAGTGATGCATTAGAATCGGAACATGATACGAAGTCAAAAGTCTCTGAAATTCGTTGAAACGATAACGTTATAGTAACCGTTGGCACCAATGTGATCAGCAATAATCCAATAAGTAAGGTAAAGCGGTATACCAGAAAAAAGAAAGAGATCAACATTGACCGACCATCTCTATTACACAATGTATTAGATTTACGGGTGGTGTCGATTTGCTCGACAATGGCGTAGCTAATTATAGATGCAACGTTATTGGAAAAACATGATTGTAGCTGATGTTCACTAATTCTCTGTTGATAACGCTTGGGAACTATATAATACTGTTAATAAAAAAATAATCCTAACTTGAATTCAAAGAAGTATAAAGCATTAGTAACTACGTCTCATAAAATCCAAAGCTACATTAGTTAAAAAAACATTGCTAATACTTTAATTGAAGTTCGATTTGATGGGATCGGTCACACAATTTACTTTGATGAGATCGGTTACACAATTAACTTTGATGAAACTAAGTCACGCCGAAGATGCAGAGTATGTCATAGCTACACAATCTATGTTTGCAAATAACATTTACATGTTGCTTATGAAAGAGTACCAACGAAGATAATTGCTTATTGTAAAATATTCCGTGGTGCAATAACACACCATTATTTCTTCTTATGTTCTTATTCGAACATGACTGTTTTCTTATTGATAGAAAAAAAATACATGATTTATAAAAATGAATGCCGTTTTTTAATTATTTTTACACTTGAAATGACATGGGTTAATTCCTTATATTATCACCTGAAATTATCATGAGACCTTATTTTGTTCGGAGAACACAAATCTGAAACCAGGTGTCCATGCGAGCATACCATATTTGCAATAAATAATTCAGAAATTATTCACTTTTAGGCATCACATTATAAGGGAAGCGAAGTCTGTACAGGCACACATTAACCAACGGTTGTGTTTTAACCCGTGATCTCAAGGCACGATTAATAGCACTAACTATAAAGCATTTTTAGCAGAAATTCAACTTTACTTAGATTAGGCACCTAAAAAAGTGAAATGGAATAAGATCACAAAATGTTATGATGCTCAACTTGAAATACATATTTCTAGTTCAGTTAAACCCACTACAAAATCACTGTGACTTAATTTCTTGCAAAACAGCAAACTATGGATCACCAAATAAATTCTTTTTATAACAAAATTGACTGAATGAACATTGAACAACTCCAGCTCAGACGTAATTAGCTTTGCGCTAGAGAGATCTTGTTCAGCGCCAAAAATGAAGTAACCAGTTTGAACACCGTCGTAACCAGTTTGAACACCATCATAGGCTAATGTTAAAGTGGATGCGTGTTCTGCCGAATTACCATTCTGACGAATACGTCCGAATTGTATTCGTCAGAACGTTGTGGTTACAGTAGTTAGATTATCTGACGAATAAGTAGTAGTATTTATGTGCTCTCAGAAAATGGACGTAGCTGAAGATTAACTATTTCTTAGCTTTCCTTGCTAATTTTTTCCCATGTCTTTCGAGATATATCCCTATTATGATATTGTACATGTATTTTCAAAGACAAGCGTGATAAGTCTTTCGCTATTCATTTTCACTACTGCCAATGCAATACTTCTGACGAAAAAATCAAATTAATTTGAACGACTGCGTATCCGTGCGTATTCTGACGAACTAATCGTATGTACTAGTATGTAGTATAACCAAAAGCATTGCATGTCTATTGTTTGATTTATTCGTGCGTGTTCAGACGTATTCGTCAGAACGGTAATTCGGCAGAACACGCATCCACTATAACCTTAGCCATACTCAAGTCAGTTATACTTACTCGCAGTAATTATGCTCACGAATTATCACAGGTATGAGTAACGGTTCAATGTAGTTTTTATAGTTAAATAATAATAAGATAAAATAGTAAAAATAAATTTTACTATTTACGTCAAAGTTTTTAGTCTTAATCCTCTAATGTCTTAAAAAGACATAAATACTCTTTTCAGAGCTTATTTGCAAACTATCTACATTTAACTGATGAAAACCAGTACTACGAATCAGGCAGCGCCTGATAACAGAAGGAGTCCTTTTTTGGATTAATCCGTCTGGTGAGGCTTATTGCAATATTAAATTATTTGCTTTCTACATTCGTAGTACTGGTTTTCATCAGTTATATGTAGATAGTTTGCAAATAAGCTCTGAAAAGAGTATTTATGTCTTTTTAAGACATTAGAGGATTAAGACTAAAAACTTTGACGTAAATAGTAAAATTTATTTTTATTATTTTATCTTATTAAAAATTTACCTCTATGGATTTCTGACTTCTTTGGATTTCATTTCTAGTTAAATAATATTCCTGAGCTAAATATTAAACTACGTTTTTGAGTCTTCCTGTAACAGTTAACAGAGCGAGAATTTACCTTGTATTCCCGTGACATTTTTCCTGGTCAAATTAAACTTTTCCCATCCATTTAACTAAATTTTTGGGTGCATGTGTGTATCAGAAAATATCATGTGTGTTTTATGTTCTAAGTCAACCTTTCACGAATATGCCCTCTCCTAAATTCAGCTTAGGAGAAGAAGTAAAAATTTAAGGTAGCCAAGATTTACGAAATGTTCTGTAATATTCAGTGTTATTGCATGTTTTATTATTACGGTTTCGCAGTGTGGCGAATTTTTGTTACTTCTTGGTCCCTTTTGGGGTATTAAGGCCAACATAAGGGGAAAAGATAAATGGAGTTTATCTCCTAAATGCAGAAACTCGTATATTTCTTGTCATCTTAAGTAAAGTAAATTATAGTGGAGATTAAATATTATCTAATATATGAGAGATGATTCTCACTTAAGAATTGTTTTATGTTCCAATTAGTGCTCTAACTGACTATGTGATAATTGAACTTTATGGTGTTTCATGAGATAGAGAAACATAATAAATATATCTTCTGGTACTCGAAATTGTTGGATATGAATTTGAAACTAATTATAAAAAGTGTAGTTATTTCAAATTACAATTAAAATGTTATAGAATGAATTTCCAAATTTTTCATTTAAGGTAATGCATTTTTTTATACTTATTATATGCTTGCGATTTATAGAGTATTACATTTATACACGAATCTAATTGAAAAATGTATAAAGGCTTTTGTGATACCTTTTGTGTACAATCTGCATATTCTATACATCCCTTACAAAATAACTTATTGGTTGGGGTATATAAATCTTTAATCGTCATTTTAAATTTATATATTATGTAGAGATCAGATCTAAGCTTATTATTCCAGAGATGGCTAATGTTCCTTCAGTGTATAAAATAAATCAATATCAATAAAATTTCTCTGATATTTTTAATTTTCAAGATACCTAATAATATCTGAGGTATACAGTAATATTTGTTGTGATATTACGAATACAATAATTAGACCAAAATATTTCACCTGCTAATAATGATATGTGCAATGACACATGCCCTATTTTTCAGATTATTAATGCTATTCCACTTATTTCAGCCAATGTGAAGTCAATTTAAAAGGGTTGAAATGTTTAAAACACAGAAAAACCGTTATTTTCTAACCAAAAAAGACAATTTTATAGTAACGTAGGTCAAACGTCTTAAGACATGGAAAAATTATAAAAAGCATATAAAGTAGTGGTGATAGTGATAGCCAAAAACTCGTTGACATTTTTTGTTAAACAGATATATTGTAGTTGTTAAGCCGCTCTCGGTTATTTCTTAGTTTTTTTCGTCAAAATATTTCGCAATATTTACACTTAATAAATCCATTTTGGACAGAGCGAATTATTATGGAGCGCGCAATGAGGTACATAACGCTACTATAAATAGAGACAATGATAAAGAAGAAGTGGACTCAATTTACTTTTATAATTTTTAATATGTATGTTTCTATGTTGTGCACCAATCAAAAATGAGAACAGCTAAAGAAAAGTAAATAATTTAATAATTCTAGAAGGACGCACGTAATAATTAAAAGTTTAGTAACATTATTATGTATCTCGCAGAAAAGTTTCTCTAAATTCATCCCAGATAAACATCACAATATGTTTATTGTGAGTGCTTTATCGACTAAACTAAACAAAAAATTATGAATATGTAGCATAAAATACAACTGCAACTCTGTAAAATATATATAATTCTATTAAAACCCAGAGTTTTACGGTAGAGTTATATGAAGGGAATTAAAATGACAAATATAACAAATCATGGCGTTCAAATTTATCTCTTGTACCCTAGATGATCGTGATTTATTAAGATTTTGGATAGAGGCGGATGCCAGAATAGATTTTTCTTTAATTTCTTCTGCTTTAATGTTTAATGTTTAATCTGCACCGCCTTGAATTTAGTCGTTGAATACATTTGTGGAGAAATGGAGAATCATTTTTCAATTAATTTCAATTAATTTTAATGGCGGTTTTGTTGAATGATTTCGGACGTGCGACAGATGTACAGAAATATTTGGGTACGCCCAGATCATAGAATATATCAGCGAATTTTGTGGTGTTTTTCACCCGATGAACCGATCAGTACCTATCAATTAAATACTCTAACTTTGGATTCTACTTCTACCTTCTACCTTCTACCTTCTACCTTCTACCTTCTACCTTCTACCTTCTACCTTCTACCTTCCACCTTCCACCTGCCATCTCCCTTCTCCCTTCTCCCTTCTCCCTTCTCCCTTCTCCCTTCTCCCTTCTCCCTTCTCCCTTCTCCCTTCTCCCTTCTCCCTTCTCCCTTCTCCCTTCTCCCTTCTCCCTTCTCCCTTCTCCCTTCTCCCTTCTCCCTTCTCCCTTCTCCCTTCTCCCTTCTCCCTTCTCCCTTCTCCCTTCTCCCTTCTCCCTTCTCCCTTCTCCCTTCTCCCTTCTCCCTTCTCCCTTCTCCCTTCTCCCTTCTCCCTTCTCCCTTCTCCCTTCTCCCTTCTCCCTTCTCCCTTCTCCCTTCTCCCTTCTCCCTTCTCCCTTCTCCCTTCTCCCTTCTCCCTTCTCCCTTCTCCCTTCTCCCTTCTCCCTTCTCCCTTCTCCCTTCTCCCTTCTCCCTTCTCCCTTCTCCCTTCTCCCTTCTCCCTTCTCCCTTCTCCCTTCTCCCTTCTCCCTTCTCCCTTCTCCCTTCTCCCTTCTCCCTTCTCCCTTCTCCCTTCTCCCTTCTCCCTTCTCCCTTCTCCCTTCTCCTTTCTCTCTTCTCCCTGTCTATATACGATTGTAATTTATTATTTAAGAAAAGTCAAATATGGCACAGTGATAATGGTTTTAAATGCTGAAAAGCAAAATAGAATGTAACAAATATATTAGTATTATTATATTGGATGCCAAATATTTATTAACTTCAATAACAGATTTAACGTAGTTACGAAATTGCAAAATAATTCCTGGTTCACTTCCACGTTGATTAGTTTGAATGCTTGACGCAACCTCGTCGGAACGAAGCTACACCTACCGATAAAGTGGAAATCAGTGATTCGCGTGACTAACAACACAACGTCACTGGAACGAAGCCACGCATCCTGATAACAAATAAATACAGGAGTTCATTTTAATGCAATTCACCTTATTTTAGAAGAAAACCATGACAAAAAACGTCAAGCATTTATGAATAAACACAGACCGGTTACTGACATGCTGTTTCTAAAAACCATTATTGTCCAATATTTATAACAATACTTTTGCTAATGATTGACAATCTAAAATTTTCAGATATTATAAGAGATGAAAATCGATTAAAAACATGTTAAGCCTCATAATATCTCGAAAAGTGCAAATATTTTTTATATATATCTCATATTAAGAAATATAGGTCACCGTTATAGAATAGAAAATGAAAGTTTCTGTATTACGGGCAATTTGTTTATTCTATAGAACTTAAACCAACAAATCAAAAAATGTTTATTCTTCTTATTAACTTCCGTGTGTAGCCTTATAAAATCGACTTCAATCCCTGACATGAAAATACTTAATGCTTTTCTATTCTGAGAATATCAAGATTTAATGATAGGTTGTTGATTGCCGAGATCATCGCTGACGATACAAACCTGGAAAATACAAAACCTCCTATTTTCAATTTGGATTAAAATATTCTCGTAGACGTTAAAAAAAAACAGCAAGTATAAGTTTGCCAAGCCTGAAAATTTCTGTAGTTGATTACATTTAACAATATACGACACATAAAAACCTGGATTTTTTCATGTACAATGTTGTTAACTAAATCATTCAGGGAGTAGGTAAAAAATTATGTGAGATACACTTTCTACTTTTTGATTCAAAATGCATAATGCATTTAAAGTAATCCTACCTTTCTTTCTCGGGAATCACACTGCTGTCTGGGGAGTATGGTACGTGACCATGAAACTAATATTTTTAGAGCGCATGAGATGGTCATGTTTCACACAATTTAGAATTCTTATTAAACGCGTGAAAACGAAAAAATATAAAGTTTCAGTAAGAAACTTTTGATGATTCTCTTATGCAAGATATTATATTTCATAACAATAAAATCATATATCTATACACAGGGCGTGTAAGAAATATTACGAATAACATTTTAGTTATCGATTTTTTTACGAAAATATACATTTAAAAAACTGTTTTAGTAGCTCAAAGCGAACTTTGTTGCTGTTAAAAATTTTGTTCCTTAATCTCTTGAATAGGTATGACAATTTTTTTTAAAGACTACTTATCGAATAAGGCACATTTTGCCATGTGTATTGTTTAATGTATTTTTTTGAATGAGGTTACAGGATACATTTTTTGATCAGAACATTTTTATTCTAAACATTTTAGGAGTATTACCAAAAAATATTTTTTGATTTTTTTAAAATTTGATAGAAGAAAATAAATTGATATCTCAATTAACTTTCTAAAAATAATAGAGACAAAAAGTGTCATGTGCTATTATGGTGTATGTATTTTGATGCTCTGAATTTACCTTTGATCTCCCTTGATATCGACGCTCAATTTTTCTGACATCTTGTTGCAATAATTATTGTTATCCTTGCTTTTCATTACAGATCACAAAATTTTATTGAAACTAGTTTAGATGAAAAACCAGACGCAATTTCAAATTCATCAATAATCCCAAGTCTTTAACCATTAACCATTTTGGTAACTATTTTCTTGTAATACTATTTTCACTCCCAGGAAAAAGTAATATGACACAGTTTTGAAAACATCCTTATAAATAATTTATGAAATGCCACAAATAACATTTAAACAATCCTTGTAAATTTTCTGGAGTCACAAATTTATAATAAAAGAATAAAGTGGCCGAAGTGGTTGAGAATTTAAAAAAAATTGGATTACTTTGAACACACGTAAATATTTAAAACATGTTCAGCTCTCAATATCACTCATAGTATGCAATCACTTGTTATTGAGCAATTTTTGAAATTACTCCATGAAGTCAACCATCAAATTGGGTATAGCATTTCAAAAGAATATCATGGCCTCGTTCGCTTTATGTGCGTAGGCAAATGATATTTCCATAAACAAAGTAATTTTGCGGATTATTATTTTATTATTTGTTGAAAAAAAAAACTGTTCTAGGTTAGACTGATTAGATCGTCAGATTCCGATTCAGCATCTTGAAATACATAAGAATAATACATAATCAAGGGGTGTTTCAGTTTTCTTGTATTTGTTTTTGAATTGGTCTCTTTTTTGCATTCTGACCCTTAGCCTAAAGTTGTATATCAAAATTTTATTTTCTTATATTTCTTTTCATGCAAAACACATCGCCGCTTTTTCCCACATCTGTCATTGATTTTATAGGCACAACATTGGGTTATCAGGGTAGGTTTTGAGGAAATCGACCAAATAATAACGAAGTTGTGACCATTGAAATATATCCAATATTTTCAGTGGTTCGTAAATTTTGTGTAATAGTGGATAACAAGCATCATTATTGAAGGCAAATGTTAAAAGGAAATTTAGCTACTCGATTTATGAAATTTAACCTATGATAAACGATAAATATTCCGAAATGTATGGCAAATAAATTCTCTGACCGGAAATCTACCGGTAATATTGTTATAAGTTGAATTATTCTGAATACCCACTTTATAGTCCCGATGAAAGATATGATACACAATGCATTTATTTATTTGATATTTTAATCACTTACATTTATAATGATTTAACTGATTTTCTTTTTTAATTCTTTTATACTATAAGATTTGTGGAAATTCAAATTTCATACAGGATGATTAATACATATAGTGGAAATCTGTTGTAATCTTTTTTAAAACTCAAAAGTTGTCTTTATTATTGATTTTTAAAGACATGTTAATTCTTAATTGAGATGTAGGGAGTATTAAAGTTTACTTTTTTTAAATTTTTATATTTACGTAAGTCTAAAATAAATGTGTGATAATGGTCTAGAATACGAAAATGCTTTTTTAAGAACAATCCCAATGAATAACCAGATAGAAATTAAAACAACATACGGGATACGCTAAATTAGTAACGGGTAACTTTATCACAATGTAGAGTAGTAGTTTCAGTTCGTCTTCGCCACCCAGAAAACAAGTTTCAGATTTCTAGTGAAGTTTCGCGTCACTCTTTCTCTATAGGACATCTCTAAGGACTCTAAGTTTCTAAGTTTCTGTGCGATTGTATTTTGAGTTGTGGCTTTAGCATAGTCCAGACTTGCTTATTTAAGTTTTGATTAACATGCAAACTGCATAACTTTTATTTTCATTGAGATAGTTTCCAATAAGAGAGAAGATTACATATTTAACAAAATACAGTTTATTATCCACCGAAAATTCCACTATCGAACCTGGGAATCGAACCTAATCCCTCGATAGACAATATACCCAAGCTTGATCGCTCTAGAATAGTGTACAACACTACGTTACCGAAACGGTTATAACAGCGTCAATATACGGTTCTGCTGTTAGGGATTCCTAAATACCCAAGTCGATACGGCTCTCATGCAAAATTCCTTTCATAGGTCACAGAACTCCCAATGAATAATTCAGATATTGTCGTGAAGGAAATGTACTAGATTATTTTCTCAATTGAAGCGCAACTGCAACTATTTGATGCGGTTCGATTTTCCACTGCTCATATTCCATCAGTTTTGGTTTTGCTGAGCAAACTCAATTCCTGGTAAGTTTATGATCACTAAACAATAGATCATTTGCAGGTCTTCGTGTTTTTAAGTCCATTTGCAACAACCGTCGACTTATAACCCTAAAAATCGCTATAGAAGGGAAATTGCTGTAATAAAAGCATCGTTTTATTACAGCTGACATTCTGCCTCAATTGTTTGTTTCCGATTACAGACGAAGTGTTTTATGCAAGAATAACTGTAGTTTAATGATATGTCCAAGATTCACAAACAACCTATACTACGAGTACTACGATCATCACCAATTTGTGAAATATCTTTAGTTTAATCTGCAGATAATACTTATTTTCTAAATTAAAACTAAATACTTGATAATCGACAAATAAAACCTGAAAAATATTTCATAGCTACCTTATCGTATCCAGCCTTTTATGTATATTAACATTTTTTAATATAAAAGATCGTATACTTTTAAGCCCTCATAACGTTTTGCATTATTAAGAAAACATCTGTTTCGGAAACGCTATAAATATTTCCTTTTACAGAAATGTTATGAGTAAAAGATATATAAAAAACTGTATCTCTCTCAACTGTAATAAAATAAAATGTATATGTTGGCACAGTATTATTTTGCAGAAATCAGAGAAAATATCTTCAAAATATAGTGCTATTGAATAGAAGACAATTAAAGTGAAATAAGTTGTTACTTGAAGATTTAAATTGTTGATGATAAAAAATTATCAGAATTTAAGGTGTACTGTTTTTTCAGTGTGTGATAACAAAGTTTTAATTAACTGCACAAGCAGAATTATTAGATAGTATAACGCAGCATATTTCAACTCTTAGTCAATTTCCTAGTTAATTTGAATGCAAATTCGCATGTATAATGCAAAGTGCTGTGAGAAATTAATGCAAATATTTGAAAACCACCCATTAATTAATCATCAGAGGCTGGTAAATATATCACGTTCTAATTATTTAAAATCAATACATGAATTACACCATATCCACGTTAATATATCTAAGAATTGTTTTCGAAGTTACAAACGTGTACTTCAAACTTTTGTTGAATACTGAAGTTTTTAATATCAGTAAGAATTAGGTGTGTAACTTAAGGTTGTAATTACTAAATATATATAAACTAGCTCCATTGATATTTGATGTTTTCATAACAAAATATTTCACAGCTGAAAAATTTTTATTCAAATTATTAAATTAAATTCTTTTAACCTTCTACCTAATAGTCTAATATTCATAATCATATTTATTTTATTTTAATAAAAATTAAAAGAAAACTTTAGAAACAACGCAAGTACAACGCGACTTATGCAACTGTAGTTGTTATTAAAATAAACTGTTTATTTATACACAGATTAGTAGCGTTCAACAGAAAGTACTTTATTACAAACCAGTGCGCTATTCAAGATCAAACGTTGTAAAATCATTATGAGTTTAGAAACAAATGTTGTGCTACGAATCCGAGTCCATTTCAAGACCACTAAGTTTTTAACTGAACACGGAAATGGAGATTGGAGCAGGAGTTACGAGGATTAGCGAGGAACAAACTTTGGCATTACAAGCAGAATCGATAGCTTCAGTTAGATTTCTGTGCACAAAAATAGATACGAATATCACAATAATAGGAGAATTCGTATTATCATTGACAACCAAGCAACCTTAGCGGTCTGAAGTCAGTAGATGTACGCTTTAAAACGGTATTAGATTTCCTGAATGAGAAAGCAGGCAACCTAGATATAGAAGGGGCAAGAATAGTTTCGCAAATAGGCGCAGGCGTACCGATAATGAGAGTCACTCAGGTTTATTATTAGTCAACCATCCAAATAAAAGACCAACAAACAACTAAAGTAGAAAAGAGCTGAGATGAAAATCTTAATAGTAAATGAAAACCTGAGCAACATAGTGGTGAGGGTCAATTCTGAATGTAGGATATGTAATGGAACGAAATACCTCGTTACATCTTATGTGTAGTTGCCCTATTAATCCCATGAAATTTTATTATAGTTAGTTACAGCATCAAGTATATGGACTATTTATTGGTCTTTCTATAATAATAAAATAATTGTATAAAGGCTTAAATTAGTTATGTTAAAATTTTAGTTTCACTAAAAGTTATTCTATTATTACCAGATTTAGATCTCTTTCAATTATACAATGATAAAATTATGAAAATTGAAAATGAAAGGAACTTCATTAGTAAATAAATCAGATGATTAATCATCGGGTCAGAACCATTCACTTGCCATGGGTGATGTTGTACTGTTTCCTAGAGAAATTCATTACGAGTAGACCCGGTGTTCTATACAATTTATATAACCTAAAGAGAATTGCCGACTTGTTGCAAGTCCACGATTTTATCCCACTTAAACTCAAATAATAGTTAAGATTAACTTAAGGTATTGTAAATGATATTTGCAAGGTAAGCAAAATAATTGAACAAAAAATTTAATTTCCTATCAAAGTGTCATCCCATTTTAGTTTTTCACCAAAGTTATTATATGTATAGACTACTTGGTATAAGATCCAAATCTCTCACACTGTATATTTGTTTGATTTGACAATTATTACTGTTCAATTTTTAAGAACGTTTCACCTTCCACATTGAATAATTCTAATTCTTTACGATTTGACCATCTTGGTCAAAAAGTCAAAATTCAGAATAATCAACAAAATTATGAGCTTCACGAAAGCATTAATATCATAAAATAATTGTCATTGTTTCTTTAATTTTACCAAATTGTATATCTTCATTATGTTCAATTTTACGTTATTTTATACAATATTGGGAATAAAAAAGGTTAACCGTTGCATCCTGACAAAGGTAATAAACCGTCGCTTTATTCCGGAGCGAAAGTGTATTAAGGAAGTATTCGCCATTTCTCAATTATTTTTCATTCAAGCTTGAAACTAAGGTAGGTCTTAGGGTAAAAAATAAGACTCCCATCTTGAACAATTTTCTCTACCTTTAAATTTTCTACACATACAGTTTCCTTTAAAGTGAGGGAAGCGAATAAGGCATCTCTTAAACGTGACGTATACAAAGTATTGAGTTCATGGAGAATAAACTTTTTTCGACGTAATTGTATTATAAAGTAACCGAACAAATTCGATTGCTTCTGGTTCGTTTGAAGTCTTTATTCGAACCCAGGGTCTTCTGTTCCGATGCAGATTACCTTCGTACAGACAAACAAATGAAAGGATTTCCAGTTTCGTACTTTATTATTAGTTTCTGTTATTTACATTACTATGGGGATAACTCGATTTTGCGGATTCTCACTCACAATAACGTACTAATTAGAAATTTAAATGTAGTACATTGTAATGACATAATATATGTAATCAAAAATGTTCGTTTGTATTTTTTCGAGTATTTTATAAGTTTTTTAATAAAAACCGAATTTTCTAAGGTTATAACTATACCTAATGCAGCTGTTTTGTAATCTTTATAGGCTTACTTTTTCCTTATTTAATAACGCTGGCCAGTATACCACGTCACAGTAAGACAGCTAAGAATTAACGAATCACATAGTTTTAGTCTAATATCAGTTGAAAGTTTATCTTTGTGGATATACAATACCTTCAGTTTACCGTAGGATTTCCGGATGATATAGTTAACATGATTTTGAAACCTAATATTTTCATCAAAATATAAGCCCAAGTTTTTACAATTGTTAGTGTTGTTAACACGACTCCATTAAGTTTAATGCTAAAAATTGGGTTACCCAGGAGTTGGTCTCTGTACTTACCGACTACCAATAATTGTGTTTTTGATTCATTGAGAATTAGACCATGAGCTTTTGAAA